>CM060948.1:198101971-198829471 GCA_030765055.1 Mantis religiosa | reverse complement strand
TAACTACTCAAACACACAGTTCCATCACTTTCACTTCTTAACTAAAACTACAAACAGCATTAATAGTTAACAGTGTAATCTTTCATTGAGTTATTTATTTGACACACATTCAGTTGTATGTCATGGACTGAGAGGTTTACACTATGCAGTGGGCTCCATTTGCCATCTTAGTCATAAAGTACATTGCTTAAAGTCTTATCAAGTTAAAGCAAGCCATTTATCCAAACAATTGCTCTGCACATTATCAAGTTAAAGCAAGCCATTTATCCAAACAATTGCTCTGCACATTAAGCAAATTATATTTCAGTCAGATAACTACATGAAATAATCTCTTATTGGAAGATACACTGTGCATTAAATTTTATTTTTAAAACTGCACATTTTCTTCTTCAGCATTCATTACTGTGCATATGCATGCCATTGAAGCATTTAAAAATTCAACGCTGTAATATTCTTGTGTTGTGAAGACAGAGTTAAGCTTAGGACAATTTTAAATGAATGATACAGCTTTAATGTAATTATTATTTTCCATAATTTATTCTGCACTTGTGATTGTTAATTCAACCAAAGTGATTAGAAGTATATAAAATAGTGCCATTTATGAAATTTATGTCACCAGTTGCTAATACTGACTTCTGTACTAATTTGACATTATTAATCTTATATGAATCGATCACAAATTTCAGGTTTTTCTCTGAATATACTTTAGTATACTTGTGCTGAAAATAATGTATGTACTATTGAGCTTTTAAACTACTTATTAAATATAACCATTAACAGAGCTGCTTTGGTGTCATTTTAAAGAAATCGTGCTATTTCTTTGTACATAGTTGTTGTTATCATTTCAAATTTATATACATATTTCTTTAGGTTTTTTTTTTTTTTTCTCACTGTTATTCCAGGGAATTTTTCAACATTCTGTGTACAAAGAAATTGCATTACATATAACATTATGGTATCCTTACCTGTTTTCCTGTATCTACAGAATCATTATTTTAGTGTTAAGTTATCTTTATTTGAAGTATTACACTAAGAAGCTTGAGGGAAAGGGTATACAGATATCTTGTATAATCTCAACAGCATCTTAAGTGATCTCACTCTCTCGTTTTTAAAATTTTAATTGTTTTTAAAGACAAAATTATCAATTTGCAACAGGAATAAAGATATAATGCTTTGTGGAAGTCAATTATTCATATTTAGCAGGAAAAGTTCAAGTGGATTTTTCCAATTCTTTTTACAAATTGGACAACTTCTTTCGAAGTCACATTTCACACACTGATGAATAGTTTATCGCACATTTCCTCAGCGTATTTGACGCGTGTTATCCTAATATGAAATAGTTGATATGTGCCGTAAACTATTCATGTGTGACGAGAAGTGATTTCGAAAGAAGTTGGATTCCATCAGTCAGTGAAAATGGGAGCCGAAGGGAAGGGGAAGTAAATGCACCATAGCTCTGTCGCAATAGAAGCGTACTACATTACCGGCCGCACCGGCCGTGGTTTCCAAGGTCGCCGGGGTCTAAAGATTTAGGAAAGAGCGCCCTATGCGTCTTCAGTTTTTAACACGGAGTTGAGCATCTGGTATTAATCTGTGGTCACAACAGACATCACAATCTCACTAGGAGGACACATTTCATGTCATACCAGACATGCGCTCACTGACTTATTGTCTTTCACAAGAGTGCTCACCTATATAGCAGCTGTTTAAGCACTTCTGGTGTTTGGCCCTGTGCAGTCAAAGAGCTCTCCAATAACCTTGGGCCATAGCCACTGTGTCATTTGTGTTCCTGAGGTGTAAACCAAAATATTGTATGCAGTTGTGCTTCCCATTCCCATATCCATTCTGGTCACTTTCTCAGGTTATTGTGAACCAGGTTTTAGAATTCTTATAAAATGAAATTAAAGTCTTTTGTCCTGTGTGACGTTCATTTACATATAAAAGCCTCAAGAGTTTCTTTGTCAGCCATTTTCACACCTCACAAGCCTCTGTTTCTTCTTAGCATTATCTGGTGCATAATAACCTAATGAACTGCAAATACATTTCTAGTAACAGATAGCATGCACTACTAAAAATTGACTGGTGGCAGAAAAACATTGCTAGAAATTTTGTATGCACCAGTGCAGGTAACAGGTTCAATGATAGTTTGATAATTTGAATCAGTGGAATTGATAATGGGAACAATTAGCCGTTCAAACATGTATTCCTTAATTTAAAAAATAAGTAATGTAAGTGCTAAAAATATTGACTCTGACTTACCAAATTATTAATCGATATCACAGTTATAGAAGCCCACCATAAATAAAGGTTTGATGATCATTACAGTTTTTGAGAAAAAAAATTGGAAGTCTTAGTATTGCTTTCGTACCTTACTTTGTATGTAAATTGTCCAAACATAAAAAGTGTTTTACTGTAATTACAGATTTTCATTTACACAAAAATGTTAATTTTTCTTCGTGTCTGTTACTATAGGTGCATATGGAAGATGCCGCTATCGATACTCTGGAAAACACTCAGAAGGCAATCGTTTTATCCAGAACCATGATTTGTGAGAGTTACAAGTTATTTGAAAATGAAAATTATAGATGTTAAGTCTGATAGAATCGCAGTGTAAAGAAGCTTTTTTCTAAATGCCTTGACGTTTGTATGAATCTCATAAGCAAAGAAGGTTTTTTTTTTTTTTAATTTCTTTTAATATTTGTATAAGATTTAAAATATTTTTATGTAAATCTAAATTTATATGGTGCTTTATAAATTTTGAACTATAACTTAAGGAATATCAAAACTAATATTTGTATACATAATTTGTATTACACATCATACTTTTTAATACATCTGTATCTATAATACCTATATTTTTTAAATATTTTTTGAATGCTTAAAAAGGTACAAGCAATCAAATGCAAAATGAGTATCTGCATTTTGTTGTTGATAAAACAGTATGTAACATACTATGAAATTTTGTATGATCATCTATATCTATAAAGATATAATTTAATACACATATATAGAATTATTGTGTCATTATATAATTGTAAGAGCTTCCTGCTGTTGGTGCTGCAGTTGACCCAGTCTTCATTTCAAAATCTAATATACTTTACTATTTTTCATTTGGTGTGAAACAGTCGATGCATCTTTGATTTTATTGTGTAGTGCAATTCAGTCTTTTAGACATCAGTAATATCCCACCTCTCTATACCATTGCTTTTTAGTTTTAAAATTTTAACTATTAATAGCATATGTTAATTATGTATGTTCTACTTGTATTAAGTACTCTTCCAATGTTTCTGTGATGTATTTTATTGTTTATATTAAAAGTACTTACTTTGTAATACAATCACATTCCTGTCCTTTTTAAGACTAGTATTCATAGTTGCTCTAGATAATAGATGAATTTTACTGTATTTCATATTTGAGATTAAATAGGTTGTAAAAGAAACATAGGAAGACCAAGGAAGAGATGGAGAGATAGCAATTGATGGGGATGGAATGGATCCTAGGGTCACAACCTTGAGTAATGATGATCATGATGGATAAGTTGTACTTTGCAAATTACCACTAAACATTTCTTAAAGAAATTTGCTGTCATTTTGTAACATATCTCATATAAGTTAAACTATAGGTACATATTTCAGTTTTAAACAGATCTTTAACTAAAGTGGTTGATGCTTTTGAAGTATTATCTGAAGAAATAAATTTGTATTCCAAAGCAGCAATTGCACTCCTTAAATGTTGCTATAAAATTGGAACAAGTATTGTGAAATCTAAAAATGAGGCCTAGCTTAAGTATAAAATTCTTGAATTACAGAAAATGAATTGATGTTAACACTCATTTTGCTCAACTTAACAAATTACTGTCACGACATGTTTTGAGGACCTATTATACCATATTTGGCTGCTAATCAACTAACTAGTGATTGAATAGATAGAGTCAGTCTGAAGAATTCAATGCCATGGCCGGGATTTGAACCACAGATCTCCTGGTCTCCATCCAGTCGCTCTTAACCATTGAGCCACTATGGCCAACATGCCATCATGACATTAAATTCTCCAGTTGACTCTTATATGAGAACCACTAGTGGTTTACTGGGAAACATACAAGATACACACTGTTTGTGGCAACTTACAAGTACTTGAGTCCCAGGCCACTACAGTAGCTACAAAATATGAATGAACATGGGAGCAGCCAATATAGTTAGCATATATGTGTTTGGAGGAATTTAGTAACAGTGACGTCAAAATTAATCTCAGAAACTATTTGTAGTTGGTTTATTAATACTCGTCACTTACTTGGTAGTTTCTGAGATAGTTAGCGTACTTTCTTGGCGTTGCCAGGTCCATAGCAAGTAGGGGACAGAGATGGAAGATATAGTTGTCTTTGTCTCACCGAACCTGCGTAGCAAGAGATGTACATACAGATGCTGACAGAGAAGTTCGCTTAATATTTCAGCATGTGTGTGGTGTGAAAACATATGTAATCTGAACCTTAAAACTGTGAACCAGAGAACAATTCACTTGCACAGTCATCGTTCTTATGACGCAAAACAAAATTACACAAATTACATGTGTTTGACGAAAGAAGGAGTTTGCTACAGCAGAACAAAATAGTGACATTTCAACAATGTGTGAATAGTCTGTGTTTTAATGATATCATTATTGTATAGTGCCTGTAATGGACTTTACCAACTTTTATTTCATTAAAATAATAAATATGGAAGATATGAATGTACATTTATGAAGCATTTTTACACCATGAATCAACTGTACTTGTAATGTTGTGCATCGTGCACAGAAATGTTAATCTAGCAGCAACAGTATCACTTCTTTCAAGCTGAAATTTCCAACCATTGTTGGTTCTCCTATATTTAACCCAAGAAATTTCAGAATATTTTACTTAGAAATTACACACCTGTATATTCTATTTTCTCCCCCATTAAATTGGTCAACCTTTTGGCAGTTGGATATTCACTCCTGTTATATAAATCATAAATTTTTCTATGTAAAACACTTTTGAAAATTGTCTAATTTGGTAGCATCCTTTTAGCTGCTCTGTGTTTCCAAGGAGACCTAAATATGCAAACTTCTAATTTTGTGAACTGTTTGCCTTCTTTAACAATGATCGTCTCAGAATGAGCACTCACGTGATAAGCTTGTTCAAATTTGTACTTTCAAAAATGTATTTAATTGACAAATGTTTGAAAAAGGAATACACATGAAAAATAATATTTCTAGTCTGCTTATGTAAAATTTTGCAGTCAGTACTAGGCACACTAGTATTAGGCTTGCTAAGCGACATATGTACCAGCTTTGAAAAGCAAGTCTGCACTCTTAAAAGATCACCACCATACTGAATGCAAGGTAAAAAATGCAACCGCAGCATAGCACATGTGTGTTTTTCTTCACTGACAGTTAATGATTCTTTTCTTTCTAGTCAGTCGTCTTATCTTTTCATATCTCCAAAATCAGATGTCCTATAAACATGGGGTTTGGTGCCTGCCTTGGTAGTGTAGATGGTAGCATGTCTGCCTCACATTCAAGAGGTCCCGAGTTCCAATCTCGGTCAGGGTGAGCTACCTGGATAAGGTTTTTTAAGGGGTTGCATCATTTCACCCATTTCATTCACCATCTGATATAACTTAACGTTGGAGGACATAAAATTACAACAAAAAAAGGGGGGAGGGGTTTGGACAGTCACCCTCAGAAAAAATAGCTCTATAATTACTATCTTTTGAGCGTGCAAAGAAATTAACCATAGAGTTCAGCAAAGCGAGCTGGTCAACAAGTTGAACTATACGTTGCACACACCTCATTGGCTAGACAACATTAAACCAGCCATGCCTAGCCCCGCCTTATGTTCATTCCTATTTTGAAGTTACCTTGTACATGGCTAGTGTGGAAGAATAATTAATTTCCATCAATTATCTAAATAATTAGTGATTCCTTGATCTCGTTCCCAGGTTAACTGTCTGATGTGGGGTTAGTAAATTTAGAGTCTGCTGGAATTTCAAAGTTAATAATTCAATGTTCAAAACTTTTGATGCATGTTCTTTCCCATAAACTCTAAATTTGAGTTTATTTTAGCAGATGGACCTTTCGTCCTACTTAAGGATCTCATTTATTCAGAGTGACTTTTTGCACACTTATTTCTGCTGCTCAAGTCCAGCATTGAATTTTAGTCTCAAAATATTAACTTCATTCCCACTTTTTTTCTTGTTAGTTTTAGAATAAATAATTGTATAGTTTATTAGTTATTTCCAGTTAATATTTTATTTCTGGATTATCCAGATTATCTCTTGTCCATTTTCATAAAAACAAAGTTTTTTTATATTGTGATTTTTTTCCCAAATGTAATTGGCTACATCGGTTTTTTTCTGTTTGTATCTACAATTGTGTACATCTAATGTCTTGCCAGAAATTTGATAGGTGGAACAATATAAGAGTTAATGTTGATTAGTTTATCATAAATTATTTGTTTCATTGTGTACAAGTTTAAACGAGTAACACTTAAAATACTGAAATATATTGTTATGGTTAAACAGGGAAAAATAATTATTCAAGTTTATATATATATATATATATATATATATATATATATATATATATATATATATATATATATGGATGGATTTAACACCAAATATTAAAACCAAGTTGGCTGTGACATTTCCTTAGTAACATTACTAAGTAACAATGGCCAAAATTCTAGAAATAATACAAAAATATCAGACTGTTTGAGAACAATCACCTAAGGTAACAGATCCTTCACTTGTTATAAAAATAGCAAGTTAGAATCTCTTACCATTTTTTAAAACTGCTTTAAAGGATTGCTGTGATATCCAATGCATTAACAAGATTTTACATTGAAAGGAACAGTTTTAAATAAATTATAACATGTCATGGTAAACTCTCTTTTAATTTTCTTACACTCCATTGCAGTAGAAGCTATTTGAATGTATTCAGTTGAAAGGAAATAGCACTATTATAAAGTAATAAATCAGTATTATTCAGGCACTGTATTATTATTTTTTAAAGTAACCAAATCAAAGTTCCAAAAGTATATACAGTAAAATCGGTCTTCAGCAAAATTGAATGGCGCTCTCAAACATTTCCATTAAAGACAGATTTCTGCCAAGGCCTACCTCTCTTTATTTTCCCATTAGCACAGTTTTCCTACCACTTCAGAATTTCAGGGTTTATTCTTTAAAATCTCATTAACTTTAGTTTTGCCCATGTATAATTCACATGATCTGCTGTACATTCAGTTTATCACTTTCACTAGCATAAATCACTTTCTTTGAAATAAAAATAAATGTTGATCATTTGTTAATTTTTTTCTTTCCAATTAGTAGTTTAAATTCTTCATGAAGTTTCTTAATAATTAAATTTCATAAAATTGTTCTTTGTGAGGGAATTAATCATAATGGTCTCTTAACCCTTTCACCGATATGGACGTCATATGACGTCCAAGTTAAAATGCCCCAAACCGATATGGACGTGTATAGACATCCTACGCATACATGCACTTAATGCTCATTTAACGCCAAGTATTATAATCTTCCTATTTTACAATAAATTTAAATTAGTTCTATATGGGATGTAAACGTACCCTTAAAGGTTTCTTTTTGAATTGTACACCTCCAGACCAGGATAAACACCCAAGAGCACATCTACAGATTAACACCAAATAATATTGGTCTCCTTGCGAACTTCTTTTTCGCAACACACTAGACATTTTTTAAACGGTTGCGACTTTTTTGGTTGTGGATGTCGTGGTGAATTTCTTACCCCTTACCTTTGAGTATTATAATACTCAATTAGGTTATGAGCTATTTATACGCGCAAGTACAGGTAGATGAATGTCTTGCATGAATTTACAGCTCTGAAAATTACTAAACAATTGTGCATGGTTACATCCAGTGGTATAAAGATACTTTTTTACTATTTAACTGTTTCTCGTAATGAGGGATAGCTAGTAATAGCTGATCCACATCACTGATATTTGACCCGCCACTTCCCCCAAACAATGGAGTAGCTAACATGCCATCTGTAGACCAGTACACATCACTGCTAACTATATCCTAAACATCTCTTTCATAATCGCACAGCAAATATTCCAGATTTTCTACAGTAATATCAGAAGCCTGTATACATCATACACAAGGTAATTTATTTGCTACATTATGGGGATAAGCCATGGTTAACATTGTAATTTAACAATTTCAAATATGCCGTTCATTTAGCTCTTGATAGCTATAAGAAATCACTCTGAACACAGAGAGAGTATAAAAGACTAAAATACTGAGCGAAAACAGCTGCATAAGGCTACCAGAAACCTTGGTTGAGAAACACTGTAATAACAGATGCTGGCAGAGGGTTTTTTTTTTTTTTTTTCAGTATAACGCAGCATATACTCGTATGATTATCGCTTGGTATAGCATAAATAAACTAAACTTGAATCGGAGAAGTCGCTTGCGTAGCTAAACATACATGCATTGGTTCGTATACACACAAAGCAAAATGATTCAAATATTAGGCGCGTTCGGCGCAAATAATGGCTTTTACTTCAGTGAAACAAAGTAGTGAAATTTCGACTATTTATTAATGTAGTCTCTACTTTATTGTTACTGTAGATGTATACTGCCTTTAATGGGTTTTAAACCAGTTTTTGTTTCATTTAAATAACTTAATAAATACGGAAGATACGGAATTGTACTTATGATGTATTTTTACAGCATTTAACAATTTAAATGTCTTGTTCTGTTTATTGGGCATCCGCTTCCGGCCCCTGAAGGGTTTAAATGGCCATCGGCGAAGCGGTTAAACCAGATTGTAGTAGCATACCCTTACTTCTCTCTCCTGTTTAAGTCTAGAACATTTCTTCTTGTTTTCGAAGCCATGGTGACTTCAGTTGAACTAAATCACACCTTTGTCTAAGCGTAGAAGTGTTTTGGTATGAGCTCTGTGTTCGTTGCTGTCTGACAAGTCATTTTAAAGTGGAAATTGGGAAGAACAGAGACAATAAAAGACAATCAGCCTTGCTTATTGTTAAATATGCAGTGAGGGATGACTTTGACAATATGGTTATGTTGTAACTTAAGCATCATGTACTTAGGGTAGACATTGAAGACCTTCACTGGTGCTTGAAAATTTTCTAAACTCTGCATTCCAAAACTGGAAATTTTCCGTTAATATACATGATATGTAAGACAGTTCCATTTAATAAATCGACTTCAGCATGTTTTTCAACCCTGAATTCATGGGACCATGAAATATTCCTGTTTAAAACAGATTTCCACTTAACAAGGAGTCTGTTGACAGTATTACTGTATAAGTGTCACTAAATTAAGCCCAGCTTAAGATAGTAGAATTTCTCAAATTTGTATGAATAACATAAAGGTTTATTTGATGTAACCCAATAACTACAATGCATTACTTTTAACACTACAACATATTGTTCTTATTTAGCAAATAAGTTGTGAATGAGTAATACCTGTTTGTTCATTCTTAAACGTTACAGACCCTACAAAAGCTACATGAAATATGTTCTCTGTATAACTTATATGCTATCTGCATTCACAAGTAAACGAAAAAACATTAACTGGAAATTGTGGAACCACTTTATGAGATGAGAATTTTTGTCTTCTTCAGTCTCACAAGTGAGGCAGAGAAATTGCTGCATCATGCTCAAAAATTGAATCAGTTGTTTCTAGAACAGTATTGTGGCATTTATTATGGGTTTTAAGGAATAGAAATTTTGTTCTTCCAGGCCCATGAGAAAAAACAATTCCACTCCAGTGATACTGCCAAAAAGAGCTGCAGCTATTGCATGCCTTTTTTATATGCTAGATACTCATTTACACTTAATATGGTTGATCTTTAAAACTATGCCACACTTGATTAAGGCTTCACGGGTGATCAGACACGTCAAATTTAAGAAGATGGAGCTTTCGGCCATTTTTTACACTCTATGGCCTTCATCAGGAACTGAGTAATTTCTGCGAAACGTGACCCTATACATATTTTAATCGGTGGGCGGAGCATGCCCTGCCCTGGCCAATGACCGAGTGACAATGTTAGATTGGCACAGCTACCATCTGCTTTGGCATTTTCTGTGAGGTTGGTCACTGAACACTTGTGGTTGGAGTTACTGCCGTTTTCTGCAAGGACTTGCTCCAAGATCTTTGTCCGCCTGCAGCTAGAAGACGAAGCCGACATGAGCGCGGCCTTGAGGATGGGCCTGCCCTTGTTAGGGCAGTGTCTCAAAATTGAGGCAAGCCGCTCCGAGCGTCCAGCACCTTGTCGTCGATGCTGCAGGTACGGACACGTAGCCACCACTTGCACTGCAACCCCACGGTGCCATTACTGCGGTGCCGCGACACTCACAGGGGAATGCCAGCAGCATGATATTCGCCGCCGACGCCGGTACTGCGCCACCTGCAATGGCTACGGACATTTTACAGGACAGGCGCAGTGCCCCGCTCGCCCACGCCAGGATGCCAGCCTCACCTCACCTCCCACGGCTCACCTTAACGGTCCTGCCGACTGGAGCCAAATGCTGGACAGCCTCAAGGATGAAGTTCAGAAGGTCAACCGCCGGCTTCATTCCATCGAGGAGCAACTGGTAAGCGGACCCGCCTCAGCCATCCAAGGGACTCCTAGAGCCGACGTACAGGACCTCCATTCTGAGGTCCTGAACATCAGTCATCGCCTAGGGAACTTGGAGGACTCACTCGCCGCCATCAACGCTAGACATGACGTCGCCCAAGCCGCACTGACTGAAGTTAAAGGCCATCTCTCGGCCACCGAGAAGCTCGTGACTGACAGCCTGGCATCTCTCCAAGCTGTTCACACCATCACAAAGCAACTCACAAAACTCCAAGAACTCAGCAACCAGCTAACACAGGACAACATTACTGCAGTCACCCAACAGAACACAACACTACTGGACAACACCAACACCGACGCCAAACTAGACCAGCTCCTACAACTGCTCCACCGCCTGGTTCAGCATCAACTTCAGGCCAACACCGATCATCCTACCGGCTCTCTTCGCGAACGCGCAAGAAGACATTATGCCCATATTCCCCAACAATAGAAGTCCACTACTCTAATTAAATAAAGTACGCTTAATCCCCTTCGTGCCATGCTCAGGACTTCGGTCATGGTCATGGCCAAGGAAACCATCCCCAACGCGCTCCCGCACACTGTGCGGCAGCATATGATGACGATATCAATGGAGATGCTAATGCGGAACTCCACAATAGGCAGAAGACTGCCATCCCAAATCCTAACTTCAAATCCCTCCTTAAAACTCCTTGTTATTGTTAATAAAAATATAATTAAAAAAAAAATTAAAAAAAAAAAAGATCTTTGAGAAGACAACATCTACGGAACAGAAGAGTGCGACAAGCCTAAGGCAGGCGAGAAGAAGGGATCCGACCAGCATCGGAAGCAGTGGCCCACACAAGTGGTAACTACCTAATAGTTTAACAGGGTAGAAAGACAAGGCTGCAGCCAACAGTCGTAGGACTCGTACCTAAGGCACCGTTGGGCAGGTCCTCTGTCTTTCAGGCTTTTTAGCGCCCTCTATCTGTTCTTTCTCTTCTCCCACTGACTTCTTTCATCTTTTCCATTAGTATATAAGTTTGCCCCCTTTAGAACTGTATTTAGTTAACACACATCTCATAGACACGCACACATAAACACAATTTACCTGAAATTTTCAACATGGGAAAAGTTGGACACCCTGCCAAAACCCTCTCCCCTTCATCCCTATCAAGACCCAACAAACCCGTAAAAGCAACCACATTCAAAATGTCTAGATCACTGCCCAGAGACTGCACAAAAACCAACAAAAAACACAGCTCCGAACTCTCCAACTAGACCACACACGAGTTCACAAACACAAACTAAACATAACACTCTGCCCATCACACCAAATCAGGCCACACCAAAACAAACACCAAACACACACAAGGAGCTCACAAACAATGAAAACATACAAGCAAACACACCCACACAGCCAAAAACACCACAAAATACTACACCCAAACTCACGGACACCATACCTACAACTGAAAGTACTGCACGACTCACAACTCACATCCAGCACTCTACGGAAACAACACAAACACCCTCAAACGACTCCGAATCTGACATCGAACTCCCCACACCCCCTCCCCAGTCACCTATCCCTGTAACTTATGTGGACACAGTAAGGGCACCTCCCAAAACTCAAAACACTTACACAGAGTACAAGTCAAACTTGGCACCACTGTACTTAAACAAAAGCCAGACAAGACGTATACACACACTCACATACGCCTTTGACAGCAAGTACAGACCCAAATACTCCTACACAGTACAATCAGCATATCGCTCCAGTGACTTCGCCACAAAGATGTAGTGCCTGAATAACTACCACAATATGTTGGAGCACCTCAAGGCAGAGGGCACACAATTTTACCTACTTCCCCACTCTGATACTAGGACCATTAGATATGTTATTAAAGGATTGTGTGCCCCGTTCACTGTAGAACACATAAGATAGGAACTGGCACGCCACCAATTTGAGGCCATTAGGGCAGTGCAGATGCACTCTAGGACCAGGACTAGGCACCCGCTCCCGATGTTCCTTGTTGAACTGGAGGACACCACCGAAAATAGGCAGATTAGAGGCCTCAAATATCTAGCCCACTTTATGATTAGAGTTGAGGAATATAGGACCACTCCAGAGCCAAAGCAGTGTAAGCGTTGCCAACAGCTGTGGCACACGCAAAGAGAATGCCAGGCTCCCACTAAAACATGTGCCAAATGCACAGGCCCCCACCCCTCATACAGCTGTAAAGTGCCCACAGAAGAACGCAAGTGCGCCCTCTGTGGAGAGCAAGGTCATGGTGCAACTTGGTGCAGTTGCATCAAATACCAAGCCGTACTAAATAAAGCAAGGCCAAGGACCTAGCCTGGAAACTCCCCAAAAAAACATCACCAAAATTTCTCCATGACTGGTCCGTCAAGAGCAGAAGGGCAATGGTTATTTCAGGACAGTCGTGGTAGGACCCATCTCACCCCAGGCCCTTCTGCAACCGTGGAGAATTGGATCACACCCGCTCAAGCCACAGCAACTCAAGAACAGCAGGCACCCCCAGCTACACAACCCAAAGAAACAGATACAGACAAAACACAAAAAAAGAAACAACAGATTCCCCCATACCTTAAAAAATCAAGCATATTGATTCCAGACATGCTATCCCACTGTGAAGCATTTGAAAATGGCCTTGCACTGGCGGATTTCCTAACAAAACTAGGAATCCCCAACGTAAACATAGGCTGGCAGATCTTCCAAGATCATGCCAGGTGGCTCTTGGAGATTTTAGTATCACCAAACTTTGACCCTCTCTACATCTTTGACTATGTAACAAGATTTCTGGGAATCCTAACACAGATCAGCGATGTCTAACACAACCACCAAAACACAGTATAGTGGAACTGCAACAACCTCCATAGAAAAACAAATGAACTCAAGATTTCCTCCAAAGAAACAGCATCCAACTCGCATTATTAAATGAAACACACCTGGGACCTACAGACCGCTTCTCAGTCCAAGGTTATTCTGTGTACCAGAACAATAGAAATAGAAGAGGGAGAGGGACAGCCATAGTAATACAAAAGTTTGTCCAACATCACCATACATCTCTACCACAATCAATCCGCTTAGAAGCTACAGCCATTGGAGTAAAATTGCACAATGCAGATGTCACCTTCATCGCAGCATACAACCCTCCGGGCGATATTGATACATGATCTAAACACCCTCATGCACATGACACACAAAGTAGTTCTAGCCGGAGACTTAAACGCTAAACACTTCTTGTGGAACTGCCAAACAATAAACACTGCCGGCAACAAACTACTTGGCTACATTAATAACTCTTAAGAGTTATTTTACTAACCGGACCAGAGGAACCAACATTCATACCCAGAATGCAGAATCACAGGCCAGATATTTTAGATATTGTGCTACTCGAAAACATCCCTCACAACACCAACACACATGCAATTAACGACTTAACATCTGACCATCTCCCAGTTTTATTAGAAATTGAAGCCCCCTTATCATTTAAATCAGAACGCCCCAGGGCTACAAACTATACAGGAAGCCCACCCACACAAACCAATAGTTAGATGCCTCCAGTCACCATCATCCGACGCAGAAGAAGACAGTCATTTCCACCTTGTTTCACCGGGCACTGGACATAGCAGATGAGGATAATATCCACCATGAAATTCAATATCTCTGTAATACTCTATTACAGAATGGCAACAGTAACCGTGACATCAGGGAGGCCCATAGAAGAGTGTTACACAACAGATCCAATCGCTCGCACCCATCACCCAACAGCAGCCCTGATAACTACCTTAGCAAGGCTGTCATCCCCTTCTATGGTTCTTGCCAAATTAGATTTCCCAAATTCTTTCCAGATTCAACTTCTGAACTTACTTTGCCGCTCCCAAGAAAATTCAACAGTACCTTAGACAGGTGAAAGATCCTCCTTTGCTCAAGGTCCCAGAAGTTTACAAAATTCCGTGTTAATGTGGACGTGTATACGTGAGACAAACAGGACCTACAATTGAGGAAAGATGCAAGGAGCACCAGCGTAACATCAGGCTCCAACAACCTGAAAAGTCAGCAGTGGCCCAACATTGCATAGAGCAGGTCCATAAAATCGACTTCAACAACATTATAGTCCTGGAACAAACCGACAAATACTTTGACAGGATCATTAAGGAGGCCACTCAGATAACATCACATCAGTTCAATTTCAATAGGGATTCCGGTCTTCAACTGAGCCCAGCCTGGACACCGGCCATCAAAAGCATTTTGGGCGGCCCAGCACCCGCCGCCCCTGGTGGCGATCGTCTGGCATGCAGAGCCGTGCGCTACATCGCCTTCCTCATACAGTTAGAATACTAACATGCCAGAAGAATTAGTATGTTATTTGCATGTGTTATTCGGGTCCCGCAATAGCACCCTGGTTAGTCCAATAATGTATGATGCTGGCATGCTTTGCATGCAAGCGCGTCAAATGATGAGATCCCGGGCTGTAGCCATGAGCAAGTCCTGAGTACAGCCAGGGGTAGTTGAGTGTTCATGCATATGTTAGTGCGTGCAGTAGTTAAGTTACGTGCTTTCACTAATATTAACATGGTTTTATCATGCAGTGAGTTGAGTGGTTAGGTGGTGGGAGTGGTAATAAACTTAGCTGTGCATGGTCTCCAACGAGCGGGCCGTGTCCGTTCGTGTAATTTCTGTCCATATTCGCGCCAGGTCGTCATGATGTACACACTTCCACGCAGTAGCATTCTCAGTGAAGATGGGGCAGCTGCAGGGAGTGTGTAACTTGAGGGGGCCCTTTTCCCCTCGGGTCCGCCTTAGCTGGGTAGCTCAAGGTCTTGAAGGCAGTTGTCTCAGAGGTCCCTCATCTGTAACAATAAGATCAGTTGGTAGTGAGTCAGGTTTAGTAAGAAGTCAGCAATCTCGTTGTCCATGTCTGGGTTTGTAAGGTTTCTGTCAAAAAGTGAGAGAGGTCGTTTGTGTCTGTCAATCATTGTTTCGTACTGGCCGAGGTTAGATATTAATGTATTATGGTGTGCAGGTAGTTTACTGTATATATCGTATGATAACTTATAATAAATTGCTCAATTGTATGCATGTTTAAGTCATCGTGTAGTTCTTTTGAAGGTGTGATAATTGGTACTCTGCATATGATTCTTAGTATTTTGTTTTGGAGAGTTTGTATGCATTTGATGTGTGTCTTAGCCGCGTACCCCCAGACTGGTGCTGTGTAAGTCACAATAGGTTTAATAAATGTCTTGTATAGCGTTATTCCTATTTTGAGCTTTAACAAGTTGCTCAGATTGATTAGCGGGTATAATTTGCGCAATTGCGCATACGCTTTCCTTCGAATCTCGTCAATATGTTGTCGCCAAGTGAGACCTTCGTCCATTACTAGTCCTAGATACTTGACCTTGCTACTCCAGCTTATACCATTGTTGAATAGGTTTAGCGGTGCAAGACGTGTCTCGGATGGTAATGCTTTTAGCTCTTGGTGAATATTATGGCTTCGCTTTTTGCAGCGTTTACTTTGATGCTCCATTTAGTAAGCCACGGCTCTAGTAGGCTAAGTGATTCTTGTAAGTTTCTACGAATTAGTGTTAAGCTAGTATAAAAGTGAATCGAGAATATATTGACACATTACTTCACTCACACTGTTTATTCACAGGACATGTTTCAAGAGCTCTTGCTCCTATCCTCAGCTGATACTCGACTAGTGCAAGTTGTAGTGGTTTCTTCTTTCTCCGTATTGTCAATAGATGGCGTGATGTACTTGTCAAAGATGTCCGGTGGTGGAGTTTCAAAATTCATGACTCTATGACGATTTTTGTTAATGAAGATTTTTTCCATACGGAAAGGTCTATGGGGTGATTAACGTATTTTATTAGAGATGTTTCCAAATTGATGTCATGTCTAGTATTCAAAAAATGAAAAGCCACTGCTGATTTTTCTGTTTCACCATTTTTAATGTTTCTCATATGTTTCTCATATGGTGAAACAGAAAAATCAGCAGTGGCTTTTCATTTTTTGAATACTAGACATGACATCAATTTGGAAACATCTCTAATAAAATACGTTAATCACCCCATAGACCTTTCCGTATGGGAAAAAATCTTCATTAACAAAAATCGTCATAGAGTCATGAATTTTGAAACTCCACCACCGGACATCTTTGACAAGTACATCACGCCATCTATTGACAATACGGAGAAAGAAGAAACCACTACAACTTGCACTAGTCGAGTATCAGCTGAGGATAGGAGCAAGAGCTCTTGAAACATGTCCTGTGAATAAACAGTGTGAGTGAAGTAATGTGTCAATATATTCTCGATTCACTTTTATACTAATTTGTGCTTCACTGTCCCTACGCTTCTTTCAAGTTTATACTTTTAGTGTTAAGCTGCCCGATTGAGCAATGATTGTTGTGTCATCAGCGTATAAGATGGATTTTTTGGGATGTCATTTATTTATAGATTGAATAACAGTGGTCCCAATATACTGCCTTGTGGAATGCCTAACTTTATTGGGCGAGGAGTGGATATAGCATTATTTGCTACCGAGTAGAATGTTCGGTCGTGCAAATAATTTGCGATAAATTTAGTCATTGTATCCGGGAACTTGTATGTGTACTTCACCTTTCGCAGTAGTCCCGCATGCCATACACGGTCAAAGGCATGTTCAACATCCAATAGGACAGCTCCAGTTGTCTTTTTAAAGTTGTATCCTTTAGTGATGTGCTCGGTGGTGCGTATAAGCTGTAAAGTGGTTGAGTGTTTTGCTCTAAATCCGAAATGTTCGGGTATGAGCAGATTGTGTTTGATTACAAATGTATTTATTCATTTAGCTATTACTTTTTCCAGAAGTTTGCTCATTGTATTAAGTAGGCTAATTGGCCTGTAGTTGTTCGGATTCATGTGATCCTTGCCTTGTTTAGGGAAGTGTAGCACGCTTGCTGTTTTCCATCAACTGAGGAAGCAGCCATGTGTGAGGCATAGGTTGAAGATTTTTGCAAGTACTTGCAGTGCGCTTTGTGGTATATATTTTGTAGTGCAATGTTGGGGATCCGATCTAGTCCGGGTGCTTTACGCTTTGGCAGGTGCTTTATTAGCCATTTTATCTCCGCAGGATGAGTTTTTCTTATTTGATCATGCGACGGATGCTCGTACATCCGTCAGTTTCTCTAATAAACGTAGGTAGTGACGGTGTTAGATTAGAGGTCAGAGTGTTTTCGAGGGCATCCGCTAGTGCCTCTGCCTTCTCTTCATCTGTTGTGGCAATGCATTGCCCTATGTAAAGAGGTGGAATAGAGACCTTGTCCCTGGTTAGGCATTTGGCTATTCCCCATACCGTTGTGTTTTGTGCGTCTAAGGACTGCAGTGTGTTGTTCCACTGTTCTGAGAGCAGAAAACGACAGTCACTCCAACCACACGCATTCAGTGACCAACATCTCAGAAAAAGCCAAAGCAGATGGTAGCTGTGTCCACCGCCAGCTGAGCCAATCTAACATTGTCACTCGGTCATTGGCCAGGGCAAGGCGTGCTCCGCCCACCGAATAAAATATGTATAGGGTCACGTTTTGCAACAATTGCTCAGCTCCTGATGAAGGCCATAGAGTGTAAAAATGGCCAAAAGCTCGATCTTTTTAAATTTGATGCGGCTGATCACCCGTGAAGCCTTAATCAATAATGCTCGCTGCGAAAGCTTCAAGTCTTATATGTCCTATTTATATACATTTGGCCTATATAAAGGTGAACAGATATTCAAGATAAGCATCAAGAATCTGCAAATATTATATTAGTTACAGAAGAACAGAAAAGGACAAAGAAAGGTCTTTATATGCACTAAATGGTTTTTAAACAGTCTAAAATTGGAAGCACTGTTGTTTGAGCATTACAATTTTTAAGCCCACTTTCTCAGGTTTCTGGTTGTTGGCACATCCTTATTTTTAAATCCTTCCACATCATGCACTTTTCTGGATTAATCAATCAAATTTTGTGATTTTGTATACCTTAATTAAAATTATTCTATGAGTCGACTGAGCACACTCTGTACTTCATATACCACAAATTTTCCTTCAGTACCTTTTGCCTTCATTTGAAGGCATTATAAAGGAATTGTCAACTGGCTAGAACTTTGGTGTTCCAGCTGATCATGGTTCTTCCAGAGATGATACATCTGGCAGCAATGCAGTGAGGCTAAGTAAAATATTTTCTTTTGATGGAATGTCAAAATTCATTAATTGTGTTTCGAATTGCTTTATATAAATTGTTTCCCAGATGTTTAATTCTTGATTCATGTGAACTGATTTTAGTAGTTGGGCTTTTTGATCTATGTTGTGGTTATGATCCCAGAAATGTGCTGCTACTGCAGATTTATCTGTTTCTTTTTGCTTGATGTTCCTAAAGTGTTCTTTTAATCTGGTTCTGATGTTAGGTTTTGTCTTTCCAATGTATTACTTATTGTAACCTGGTATTTATAGAATTAATTGCTCACACTTCTTTACCAGAGAAATTTTATATATCTTTGGTTTTTAGATGAGGTTTCTGATATTGAATTTGTTTACTAGTACCAGGGTGATGTTAATTCACTGTAAATCTTTTGAATTTTCTGGTCGCCCATGGATGATATGTGAATTTTTTGTATGTTTTTTGTTCCTAAAAGCTGTTAAGGTGGTGATCTTGTTCAGCTGTTTTTTTTTCTATTGTATCTTTTTATTTTCTTGTGTTCTACTTTTTGCTGAAACCGTTTGTTGTTTCCATTCCATACTCAAGAGGCACAAATTTTAAATAAAAATTTAATGGTAGGAAAGAAACGTAAGAATAGTTTTAGCCTGTATCATCAAAATGTTCAAAGTATTACAAACAAAAGGGTTTTAATAGAGCAGAATATATTAAATATGCAACCAGATGTTCTAATATTTACGGAACATGGGCTGAAAATAGACAAAATAAAAGTAAATAGTTACGAGAATTATTCAGTAGGGTCTAGCTTCTGTAGGGAAAAACATAAAAGTGGAGGGGTAGTAATTTATGTAAAGCATGGGATTAAATACAAAGAAATAGACTAAAAATTTGTGCAACGAAATGTGCAGTGAACTCGCAGCTATTGAAATAAGCTAAAAAACAGAAATCTGCTATTAATAGGGGTATACAGTCCTCCAAATGCAAAAAAAGATACCTTTCTCCAAAGCTTAGAGGAATGTCCATCTAGCACCACAAATAAAAAGAGGGACACTATGGTAATAGGTGACCAATATAGATGTATTAATAGAAAATAAAAGAAAAGGCTATTGTTAGAAATGCTAAGCAGAAATAATCTTCGAGATTTAACTGTATTGGAACACCACAGTGAAGCGAAATAATTATTAATTTTTAGATGAGTCGTATTTATTACACATCTGTTTCACTTTCGTACCTATTTTGAGAACATGTTTTGCAAATCATCATTTGCATCTTCGGCTCTTATGCGACTAAAGCTTGATCCAGTGTTGTGGGTAATTCTGGAGTTGCTGCTGCCATCTGTTGATTTAGTGATGAACCCCACATTTAAGTTTATCACTAAATCAACAGATGGCAGCAGCAACTCCAGAATTACCCACACCACTGGATCAAGCTTTAGTCGCATAAGAGCTGAAGATGCAAACGATGATTTGCGAAACATGTCCTCAAAATAGGTACAAAAGTGAAGCAGATGTGTAATAAATACGACTCATCTAAAAATTAATAAGAAATAATCTTACTCTGACAGAGACAGAACCAACGAGGGTAACTAGAAGCTCTGCGACATGTGTTGACCTCATGATATCTAATTTAAACAAGGAATGCTATGAAACTAGAATAATAAGAAATGGAATAAGTGACCATTATGGCCAATTAGTAGATAGTAAAATATTAAGTAAAATAAAAAATAAAATAAACATTCTGGTGGAATTTAAAAGAAAAGTAAACAAAAACACCCTAGAAGTATTAAAAAACCTATATCAAAGAAACAAAACAGCTTGAGGTATACGAAAAATTTAATATTAATGAAAAATACGAACGTTTCGCTAAAAATATAGAAAAATGTCTAGATACAGTAATGCCTATATGTACGGTAAAGGGAAAGTTACAAAAGTCTGAAAACTGGGCTACCAAAGGTATAACTATATCTGAAAGATGTATGCAGTTTCTAGACAGCCTGAAACACCCAAAACTAGATCATAAAGCATACACTTATATTGAAAAATACAGAGAGACTCTTAATAAAGTAATAAACGAAGCAAAAGTGCAACACAATAAAATACTGATACAAAATGCAGAAAATAAAACTAAAGCAACATGCAATATTATAAAATCATTACATGAAGAAGCAAAACAAAAATGGGAAGAAAATATCTGCATTGAGGTTGAAAATAGAATAATAGAGAACCCAATAACCCTAACAGAGAAATTTAATGATTATTACATCAAGTAGTAAAGAGCTTAGGTATCAAAAAGTGTCAGTCTGATCAAAAAATTGAGGACAGTATTTCTAACTCAATGGTATTACATGAAGTAACAAATGAGGAAACTATAAAACAGATAAACACTTTAAAATGTAAATGCTCTTGTAGATTAGATGAATTCTCAAATGAAATGTTAAAGCACTGTAAACACGAACTCGCTGATATAATTACATATATAAGTAATCAATCATTTATATCAGGAACATTTCCTAAAGTATAAATTATAACATGGTCCTGATATCGCGATAAAAATTCTAAAAAACATGTGTGGATACCAGACATAGACATGGTAGATTTATCATATTTGGTCATGCCCAGATCAACGTGGGACGCTCTGCACAACCAAGGAGGGTATGTCCTCTCCCGCCTAGGATACATCTTGGGCATTTCAGTATCAAGATGTCTAAGGAGCTCCCGGAAACGAAAACCAGGTGGCTTTGGTTTAATAGAAGTGTTCCTATAACGCACGTCCATGAAGGTATTAAAGAACGGTGTAAACGTTGGATGTGTGGGCATGCAATTAAGTCCACAGCCATAATTGGCTAATAGCATGTTGCGCCTGTACTGCAGAGGAGGTTCCGCAGACTCAGCATACAGGCTTATAACTCGGCTCGTTGGAAATGCCCCAACTGCTATACGTATGCCCCAATTATGGACTGTGTCTAATCTCTTCAGCACAGATGGTCATGCTGAGCCATAAACGATACTACCATAATCTAATTTGGAAGGTATGAGTGCGCGATAAATTTGCAATGAAACTTTACGATCCGCTCCCCACGATTTTCCAATTAGTATCCGCAAGATATTCAAAGATCGGTCACATCGGGCTTTCAGTTGTGCTATATGCAGCGCCCAACTAAGTTTCCTATCAAATATCAATCCAAGGAACCTCGTCTCATCTGCAAAAGGCAGTAGATCAGCGCCTAGCTGGAGCCTTGGAAGTAGTCGACTCTGCTGACGCCAGAAGTTAACACCGATGGTTTTCTCAGCGGAGAATCGGAAGCCGTTTTTTAAACTGCAACCCTTAAGGCTGTCCAAGGTGGTCTGAAGACGGTGCTCTAAAAACGGAGTGCGCTGAGATGTACAGTAGACGGCAAAGTAGTCTACAAATAGGCATGACGAGACACCCGGAGGTACACATTTCGAGATAGAATTAATCGCAATTCCAAGCAACGTACCACTTAGTACCGATCCCTGTGTTACACTGTTCTCTTGAACAAAAAGGTTCAAAAAAATCCAGCCAACCCTTACTCGGAATACGCAGTCTTTCAAGAATTCCTGAAGGAAGAGTGGTAGGCATCCACGTATATTCCAGGTGTGCAGAGTACGTAGCAACCCTGCCCGCCAAGACGTATCATAAGCCTTTTCGTGGTGAAAAAATATTCCGACTATTTGACAGTTTTTAAGAAATCCGTTCATAATCTGTGTCCACGTGGACACAAGATGGTCCGCTGTTGAACGGCGTCGTCGAAAACCGCAATGGATGTTATTCAGTAGGTTGTGCGTTTCCAGCCACCAGACCAACCGCCCATTTATCATGCGTTCTATCACCTTGCAGACGCAACTGGTGAGGGAAATAGGACGGTAGCTAGAAGGGAGGTGATGGTCCTTGCCAGCTTTCAAGATAGGTATAATGATGGCTTCTCGCCACTTGTCCGGAAACGTAGAATCAGCCCAAACACGGTTATAGACCTCGAGCAGGAATGCCTTAACTTTAGGTGAGAGATGTTGTAACATTTGAACGTGGATTCCGTGCAGTCCTGGTGCTGTCATTCGCGAAAATGAAAGAGCGTGTTCTAACTCTGCCAAGGTGAAGAGGCTGTTATAATCTTCAAGGTTTCTGGAACTAAACACGAAACCTTGAGATTCTACCTGAGTCTTAATTGAGATAAACTCTGGGGCATAATTACTTGAGGCAGATACCTGAGCGAAAGCACAGCCGAAGGTGTTAGCGACGACAAGTGGATCAACACAACTCCTGCAGCTGTTTTCAGACCAGCGATTGGCAAGTGGGTTGATTTTTCAGCCACGCGCCTTAACTTATCCCATACAACAGATGAAGTTGTACATCTGTTAAAGGATGAGACAAAGTTTTCCATGAGAACCTTTTGCTGTGCTTAATTATTTTCTTAGACTGTGCAAGCGCTTTCTTGTACTCAATTAGATTACTTAGGGTAGGGTGTCATTGAAATACCTGTAGAGCACGTCGACGAGCACGAATAGCATTCCGGCCGTCGTTGGTCCACCATGGGACAGGAAATCGACCGGTTTGGGTAGCCGAACGTGGAATAGACTGTTCTGCAGCGGAAAGAATTTTATCTGTGAGATGATCGACTAAATCAGTCACAAATCGTGCTCGTTGTAATCAAAGACAGCCAACTGGGTGTAAAGGTTCCAGTTGGCACGATCATAGCGCCATCTAGGGATACGTGAGGGAGACACATCTTGTGCTAAGAGACTAAGAAGGCATGGGAAGTGGTAGCTGGAATGTAATTCAGAAATGATATTCCACTGTAATGAAACTGCTAACTGGGATGAACACACTGCCAAATGGATGTGCGAATAGGTGTTATAGGCATCTGAAAGGAACTTTGGCTCTTCGGAATTAAGGAGAACCAAGTTATTGCTATCCAAGAAATTTGTAATGAGGTTGCCCCTCGAACATGCCCGAGTTGAGCCCCATAGCAGGTGATGGGCATTAAAGTCTACAACTATTACAAATGGTTTTGAAATTTAGGAAACCAGATCTTCAAGGTCAATTAACGAGAGGTCATCTGATGGCAGTACATATACATTGCAAATGCAAAATTCGATTGATGGCAGCTTAATCCTTACAGTTACAAATTTTATATCAGATTGTAGCTGTAATGGATCTACAAATATGTCATCCCTGAGGAGCATCATAGTGCCCCCGTGAGCAAGAATGCCCTCTTCTGTGTCAATATCACACCGCAGTGGTGTATAGCGTCGGATTTTAAACTTATCTTGCGGTCGTAGCTTAGTCTCTTGTAAGCATACCAACAAGGGGTTATGCTTACTGAGCAAAAGATCCAGTTCTGGTCGATGTGCTCTTAAACCCCGTATGTTCCATTGGAGGATAGCCATTGGAACTATGGAGATAGGATGTAAAAGTTGGTCTACATTAAGACGACTTTAACGGTGGCCGAATCATTTTACCCTTTTTATTCGGTGTAGGGCTAACACCTTTTTCTTTTTCGTCGGGTTTATCCTGGCGCTTTTTCGTTGCCGTTCTTGCAGTGTGGTCCGTGTCTTCCTGGTCCATTTCTTCGACGGATGAGGCCCCTTTTCCTATAGAAAACATAGGTTCGAGGACCCCAAGCTGGTTGGACACAGAGATCGACGATGATGACAGTTGTCAATCTGAGTCTTCACCAGAAGACTCCTCAGACGAGGAACTTCTAAATACCCTAGAACTTTTTTTCTTGCCGGTCCCTTTGTTTGTAACCTTAAGGAAGTCTGATTTTGTGTAATTGGTCTTTTTGGGCGGTGCATCGTAGACTATAACAGGCTTGACGGTCGATGAGGTTGACGGCTTAGGTGATGACGGTGCGGACTTCTCCCTCGGCGATTGAGGTGAGAGAGGAGCCGGCTTGGATGTCTTGGTAGGCTTTCATGCAGGTGTGGCGGTAAGTACCTTATCGGTTATAGTAGCCTCACAATCGCTGGTCTGAGTTGCGATATCTTTCCTCGGTGCCACCTTAGCAGCTATGGAGCTGTAAGTACCAGATCTTGGGACCGAAGGTTGACGAGTATGTAGGAGTTTACGGGCATCCGAGAAGGATAACTTCTCCCTTACTCGGATCGCCTGTATCTCCTTTTCCTCTAAGAAACGTGGGCACTCTCTGTGGCTGGATGGATGTGCACCAGCACAGTTGACACATTTTGCCGGGTATGTGCAGACATCCTCGTGTTTAGACAGACCACACTCAACACATGGCGCACCCCTACAAAAATCACTCGTGTGACCGAAGCGTTGACATTTGAAACATCTGAGTGGGTTGGGTATATATGGCCTAACCTCCATGGTCTCATACCCTGCCCTAAGCCTTTGCTGGAGGTCTACCCAATCAAAGGTCAGGAACAGGGTATGGGTAGGCACCAATTCTCCTCGCTCTCTGTGTTGTACTCGGTATACAGCAGTGACACCCTGGTCTTGTAGGTTCTCCTTTATTTCCTCATTTGACATCCCGTCCAATGCACGAGTGGTGACGATCCCGCGGGAGGAGTTCAGGGTCTTGTGCACCGCAACTGTGATGGGATAGCTACCCAATAACGTGGCTTTTAATAATGTTGTTGCCTGGGAAAACGAGTGCGCTTCCACAAGGAGCGTGCCGTTTCTGGAGCAAGTACAGGACTTGACTGGACCGGCCATTTTATCTAATCCCTTCTGGATGATAAAAGGGTTCACTGTCAAAATGTTCTTGCCTTCTCCTTTCTGGTTACAACTAAGTAACGAGGACCACAAGACTTCCTTTCCAGCTTTGTTAAATAATTTATTATTATTGTTATTGTTAAGTTTTACCATGAAAAATGACCTAGGTTTCATCCCCCAGTGCTCCCCACCAACCATGGAGCCCAACAAGGGGTTATCCCACTGGGATGACAGGGCTACACAGGGGATATAGCGAGCTCGCCGTCCCACTCACCCTGGAATTTGGTACAATACTAATCCTGGCCGATTGATTAGGGGTGGGTTAGTCCCTAACCTCCCGTTTAGGCGAAGCAGAAGCCAAAGTAGTGTATCAGAAATGCGCACCTTCCCCAAATTCAGAAAAACACTGTTACAAGCTCAGATACGCATCCCTCAACGACCAGAACAAACCTTTCTACCGACTCGGGTCTCCACGCACGGCCTACACGTGGGTGGGCCTGTTGACCGTCTCCCTCAACCACGAAGAGGAGCCCACACGAGGGAGACTGTTGGCTCGGGACCCTGGGTGCGCCAAACCCGTACGCACCGAAGTAGGTCCCTGGGGGAGTGACACATGTAGCATCTTAGCGGATTGGGAATATAGGGACGTACCTCGATGGTCTCGTAACCTGCCTTAAGCCTTTGCGGGAGATCGACCTGATCAAAGGTCAGAAACAGGGTACGGGTAGGCACCATTTGCCCTCGCTGTCTTCGCTGCACACGGTGCACAGCCGTCACACCTTGATCTTGTAGGTTTTCAATGATTTCCTCATTAGTCATGCCATCCAAAGCACGGATGTTAACCACTCCGCACGAGGAGTTTAGGCTCTAATGGACTGTGACCGTCACCGGGTAGCTGCCTAACAATTTGGCCTTCAAGAGGACTGCTGTCTGGGAGACAGAGTGTGCTTCAACCAGGAGTATACCATTTCTTGAACAAGTACACGACTTTACAGGACCAGCTATTTTATCCAAACCCTTTTGGATGACGAAAGGTTTCAGAGACAGAAAGTTCTTGCCTTCCTCCATTCTATTTACTAAAGTAGCGAGGACCACAGGGCTCGACTACTTCTTTTCCATTTGCCTTCAGAGTTGTAGGTTTAAATTTAGGTGCCATAGCGGAAATGTCCTCTACCATTGCAAACGTCTCCGATGGCGTGCTCACATCCTGGGTGCCACCCCGGCTTAGGTGACAGTCCTGGCCTGGACCTTGCTCACCTTAGGGTCACACCTCCCAGTGTAAAGACAGAGGGACCCAATCGCCTTCAGGAGTGTAACAGCTCATGCAATGGCCCCTCCCCAGGACTGACCTTTATCAGCGGATACGAACACAGTCCTACATGGTAACAAGGGGCTGGTAATTACGCGTTACCCAGTCACCCCTTGCACTTCCCACTCCAATCACTCGCGCTATGTTACCCGTCAGACATGTGTTCAGGGAGGAAAAAGAAAAAGAAAAAATAAATAAATGGGGTTAAACACCGAAGTGGACCATGGTTTGGGCATTTGAAGGTACACTCTCACCTTGCGGAGGAACCCAATCGAGAGATTAAACCAGAGCCTCTTCTGCCAGTTTTCGGGGTTACTGATGTGCCTTCTCGGTAGCCGTAGCAGCCCCGGGGTACTCCAAGTCCCTGCCGTACATCACCCCATCAGTTAGTTCCCTACTTTCTGTTGCCCACCCCTCGGGATGAGGACCACAGAGATTGGATTTTGAGGGGCATTTTGATTGAATGTCAGTGTTTCTGCATCTAGAGAAACAAATACATTTAGATTTTGGCTTGGAAAATTTAAAACCAGTATTTTCTGTCCATCTTTATATTTTGTCAATTGTCTGTTGTGGAAGTAGCTGGGTTATAATAATGTTTTTCCCTGCACAAGTTATTGATAAATCATCTGCAAAAAGACAAGCTTTAACAGGTGCTGAAATATTTGAAACAATATTATTTATAGCTATTACAAACAGTGTTACACTGACAACTGAACCCTGACGCACTCCGTTATATTGAGTAGAAAATTTGTCAGAAGGTAAGAGGTCATTTAGTATTAGTTTATTTCAATCATACAATATACACAATTGGTGTTATTGAAGAGGTGGTTAGTAATATTTCTGAACTTTTACCAGTCAGCTTTGAGTATGTTGCACTTCACTGTGTTGTGCATTGGACTATTATTAGAGTTATTGTTGTTTTTGATTAAGATGGGAAGATGGTCACTTCTGTGAAGTGTGGAGTAGACATGCCAGTTTAGCTGTTCATATATACAAGGTGAGCAAAATGTCAAATCTATGCTACTAAAGGTATCCTGAGCGAGGTCGTAGCAAGTAGGTTCTGTTGAGTTCATTGACATTAAATCGTTTCTATCTAATAGCTTTTCTATTATCTTTCCCCGGCCATCAGTGTGATAGCAGCCCCATACGGTACTATGACTGCTGGAGTTATCCAACAGAATAAATGGCCATGGTAGCTGTTGTATAAGATCTTTTAAGGTGTCAATATGAAGTGTATAACTATTTGGAAGATAAACAGTGCAAACACAAACAGCTGGCGGTAAATTTATTTATATTGCAACTGCTTCTAATTCAGTAAACAAAGGAATTTTCTTTTGATACAAATTACTTTTCATGGAAGTTGCTACACCTCCGCTTGCATGACTTGCATTCAATCTGTTTTTATAATATACATTGTATTGTTTTATACTAAATGTAAAATCATCACGGAAATTAGTTTCCTGTAAGGTGGCGGTGGCGGTGGTGGTAGTGGCGGCGGCGGCAGCAACGCTTAATTACCACCTTATTTTCATACAGAAACAGGCAAATCATCAATTTACATATTTACAGTGCAACAAGCTTTTCATATTTACATATTTATAGTGCTTTAAGCTTCTTGGTGAGTGTAATAATTATACTAAGCTTATTAAACTAATAATTTATAATGCAATATACATAATAAATATCAATATTTAAAAGTTGATTGTATTTACATTTTCATTAGTGTACTAAGTATACCCAACTTATTAATGGCTCAACAACTAATAATATACTTACTTAAAACTTAATTATATTTACATTTCATTTAGCTAAGAATTCCTCTAAAGAGTAAAATACATTTTTAATTAAATAAGTTTGAAGAGCAGTTTAAAATTCTTTATAATTCTCACATTGTTTTATCTCAGCTGGCAGCCTATTGTACAACTTTGCACCAGCATAACTGGGCAGCTTTTCAAATAGTGTAAGTCCGTGTGTAGTCATGGCAAGGTTACTTTTGTTTCTTGTGTTATCATGGTGGATTTCTGAATTTGTTGGCATTGGAAATTTGTATGTGATCATATATAAAATAGTTTTATATATATACAGGCTTGGTAATGTCATTATTTTTTGTTCTCTGAAGGCTCCCCTACATGTATCCAATTTTTTTTAAGTTTGACAGGTACCATACTGCTTGTTTCTGTAGTATAAAACTTCTATTTAAGTTTAATTTTGATGTGTTGCCCCAAACTTCTATGCCATAAGATGCATCAGGAGCAGCATTAGATGTTTGATCAGGGTAGTTTACTGCATCTGAATTAGGGCATTGTTTGGCAAAATGCCCATCAGCTTTACATATAAAGCAATTGGGTGAATATGATGACAACTATACCCAATATGTCGTGCCATCATAGTCAATTTGTAGTGTTTCTGGAATCTTGTTTATATATTCATTTGTAATCTACATTTGCCTGCAGAAACTGAGGATGTGGGAGAAGCCAGATAATCGGATTCCAACTCTGATAGGAGTTTAATGCCTAACTTTAGCAGCTCATCTTCAATTACGTAGTACGGTATTACAGGACAGACATTGGAGAGTATTATACGTTTATTTTTTGTAAGAAGGGGGTCTTATCTCCAAATATACATTGTTTACTAGTATCTTTGTGTGCGTATTTGTTAATTCTTCGGCACATTTCTTTGTAGGGAGAAAGAAACATACTCATTCATTTGATATGTGCAAAACATATCAAATGTCACTAGGGGAGATCAGCTTTCCCGGCGCGAGGACATTATCCTTTATTGTTAATAAGTAACTTACTCTAGCCGTACTGCAGTTCAGAATGGTATGACAGATCACCATATTCACTTTCATATTCCTGAATAAATTGTTTAAACTGGCAACCATTCAAATCTTTGGATTGTATGCTGTTCATTGTTTTCACTACTACAGATATGACATTGTTAGATGGATGATTTTAGAGCATAAGTTTTGTTGATGAACTGTACAATACAGAACAACAATATTATGATTAATTTCAGACATTTTCTCCTTAATTCACACAAAAATTCCACAGTCCCTACCATGGAAGGTGCTCCATCTGTCACCAAGGATACAGGATTATACCACTGTAATTCATCTTCTATAGCTCGCGTCAAAGCAATAAAAATGTCTAAACCTGTAGTTGTCATGTATGGAATGAGATCTAGTAACTCCTCTCACACTTGGAAGTTAGCATCAACATCCCTTACAAAAATTGATAATTGAGCAATGTTGAAAATGTCATGTCCTCATTTAAGGCCAGTAAAAATGCTATGAAGTTCTTTAAAACATTCATAAGCACTTCACGAACACTGACCCCAAGTACAGAGATCAGACAGATCACTGAATGTGCCACATTCAGGATATGGCTGGCAAACTGGTTTTCTCATATTCATGTAGTTGATTTGGAGAAAGCTCTACAGCTGTCATAATTATGCAGTCTTTCAAAGTATAAACTTGAAAGAAGCGTAGGGACAGTGAAGCACAAATTAGTACAAAAGTGAATCGAGAATATATTGACACATTGCTTCACTCACACTGTCTTTAATAAATTGCCCATCATTGTATGGTCACAATTCTTTTGCAGCCCTTCTCTGTAATGTAGGTGGTAGCATTTCTGCCTCACATTCAAGAGGTTCTGACTTTAAATGTCAGTCAGGGTGAATTATATGGATAAGGGTTTTTCTGGGGTTTTCCCTTATCTTGAAATATTAATATCTGGTAACTCTAAGCTCTATGGACTCTGTGCTCATTTGAACATCATTCACTTATTTCAGTCATAATCAAATATGACTTAACATTGGAAGACAAACTAAAAAAAAAATCTTTTGCAACTTTTAATGAAAGTTGCAAGCTTAAATGCACTACCAATTCACTGACAGAATACTCTTCTGTTTCATGTAGATTACATTTTAGCTCTTCTACAACTGTTACTTGGTCCTCTCCTTTACACCTATTGAAGTCACCAGCATGACATGGTGCATAATGACATTATAAATTATACTTCTTTACTTGCTGAAGCACCTTACACATGTGATGTGTGTTTGGAGGAATTTAGTAACAGTGACGTCAAAATTAGGTTTATTGACACTCGTCACTTACTTTTTCATATATTTATGAGAGACTAGTTTCAAAGGCCCTGGCCTCCATTTTCAATCTCTTCCCAACTGGCATTTGTTGTTATCTGCTCTCTCTGGTGGTGGAACTATGAACTTTTTTGTCAAATTATCTGCTGGCGGGATTTCAAAGTTCATTACGCGATCCTTATTTTTCCAGATGAATATGTTCTCCCATGTTGTCAATCTATTTTGGTTTATCACTCCTTTTAATAATTTTGGATTTGGATCAATGTCATGGTTTTCATTCCAAAAATGAAATGCTACTGCTGACTTGTCTTCTTCTTTGTCTTGTCTTCAGATTGAAACAAGAAGACAAGTCAGCAGTAGCATTTCATTTCTGGAATGAAAACCATGACATTGATCCAAATCCAAAATTATTAAAAGGAGTGATAAACCAAAATAGATTGACAACATGGGAGAACATATTCATCTGGAAAAATAAGGATCGCGTAATGAACTTTGAAATCCCGCCAGCAGATAATTTGACAAAAAAGTTCATAGTTCCACCACCAGAGAGAGCAGATAACAACAAATGCCAGTTGGGAAGAGATTGAAAATGGAGGCCAGGGCCTTTGAAACTAGTCTCTCATAAATATATGAAAAAGTAAGTGACGAGTGTCAATAAACCAACCACAAATAATTTTTACACCTTACACATATTAAACACTTAGCCATGCCATCATAATCAATAATACATAAAAATAATTCTTCCTATAGCTGCAAAACCATTGGTGTTGATGGCCTTATGTTGATCTCTGTAGCTACTTCTGACATTGTTCTCCTAGACTAGTGTTAGACACACATGAGCCACTATGGAGTACATCATAACCACATCTACATTATGCCACTACTGTAATACGCCTACTGTTCACTCATATTGGATTCCTCTATGCCCCGTTTATGTTGCCTGCACAGTCAAAGCATGCCTCAATGTCATTCTGCTTTGAAATGATGGCCACTGTATTTAGCTATTCATTTTTTTAAGTATGCCATAGAATTTTTAAGTTTCTTTAGATTTACTCTTCTTCTGCTGCATACACACCTACTGCTGTCAGTTTATCTCTCTCATGTCTAATCTTACATTTACTATCCTTTCATTTATAAATTCATATACCAGTATTTTGTTTTTCCATTTCTTATCAACCCAGATGGTAACTCCTTTAGTGACTCTTGTATTTTGCACCGATCTTGAGTAAATCATTACATAATTATCTATTCTTTAGTACCCTTAACTTTTTCTATTTTTGTTTCCATGGCAATTGCTATGTTAATATTTCTTTGGCTTAGTTCTTCAATTATTTCTAATTCCCTGTTTCCCAATCTTTTAACATACCAGGTTTCAGTTCTTAGTAATTCTTTTATTCTTAATCATTACTCCTTATTCCCTGGCCTTTGTCTTCAAATTTTTCCATCCAATGTATTTCTGCGAGACTTGGCTGGAAACCTGCCATGTAAACAATTTTCTCACAAGTGCAAAACCCCCAGCCTGTAGGACCAGAGTTTTCTGTTTGAATTCTCTCTCTTAAATTGGTTGCCTATCATATGGTATTGTAATAAAAATTAGTAGTGCTCTTTTTAAGGAAATCAACATTTGGAATGGAGGATTTTCGTTAAAATCTTTGTATCATATCCTCGGGAAATGCTAAACTTAAATACTAAGAAGTTTGGTTTTTAATCAGATTTTCTTTTTCAAAATGTGCTGTTTTCTCTCTCTCTCACACACACGCACACGCACACGCACACATGCACACGCACGCGCACACATGCACACGCACGCACGCGCACGCACACACGCACGCACACACGCACGCGCACGCACGCACGCACACACTTTGACCTTTTTCTAAAAATGCTTTGTTTATTCAGAGGCTTTCAGAATAGAATTTCCAGTGAAATCTTGGCATTAAATTTTGGGACAGAATACAATACTTCCTCTACAAACTATACAAAGAGAAGGTAAAATTTATTATGCTACTTGTCCATTTTTCAATATTGTCCTGTAATCCTAGTTAAATTTAAGCATGAAGTGCTTGTAGTGATAAAAGAGCAATTTAAATTCTGGGATATTACAAAGACGTTCCTGAGCTTAAAGTTTTGGATCAAAAGCATAAACCATTGAAGTAATACGTTCTTCAAACAAATTGTGAAAAACTGCAGGATAAAATATTTTATTAATTCTCTATTTGCCATACCCTTATCTCTGAATATGGCATTATTCTTTTAGTATATAAATTTAAACTCCATATTTGTAGCAATTTGCTGAAAGTTTGTGCAAACTATCCTTAATTTTGTACCACTTTGTCTAATTTTGTGTGTGTTTACAAATGCTCTTCAGATTTGTATAAAATTGTTCACAGTATATGCAGTATTTATGCATTGTTTGTGATGGGTAAGGCAACACTCGTGTGCCTCTGTCTAAAATATCTAAAAAATGAAGAATAATAATTATTGTTGGACATCTATTGCAAGAACTAAGCCTATGATGGATACAAATGTCTTGATAATTACTTAGGAGGCTGTGATATGTTGTTTTCAAATGCTAGGCTTTGGCCATTAGCTCTCTTGCTCTCCAATATATCTGTGTAGTGGGCCCTGCAGGTTAGAAGATGTTCTTCAGTCATTTCCTCTTTTTTGTTGCACAGAGGACAATTTGGACTTGTATAAATTCCTATTCTGTGTAAGTGTTTGGCCAAATAATCAGTTCCATAAGTAATCTAAAATTTGCTACTGCAGCTTTACGTGGGATTTCTGGAATAATTTATGGAATTTTTATTAAAATGTTCCATTTTTTATCTTTGGCTTTGTTAGATATTGATTGGTTTTGTTTGTTTTTATATTTGTTTTTAATTAATCTTCTTATGGATGTAAAGGGTAAGCTTTTACTTTTGTTCTGAATTAAATTTGCACCTTTTGTGGCAAGAAAATCAGCTGAGTCTTTCCAGCAATTCCACTATGTGCAGGTATCCACTGTAATATAATTCTTTTCTGTAGTTTTTGAAGTTGTTGGATTATTCTGTGACATTCTTTAATTTGGATTGACCTCATTTTATTTGAACTTATTGCATATAATGGTGCTTTAGAATTAGAAAGTATGACAGCAATTTTAAATTTATCTGTTCTGTATAGAAGGTGTTGGAGTGAAATATGAATAGCCGCTACTTCTGCATCAAAATTTGTTGTGTGGTATCCTGCTGGTTGATAGAATGAGAACAGTGCACACATAATTCCTGCTCCTGAGTTGTTGTCCAGGTTAGATCCATCTGTGTAGATATGTAACCATTCTTCGGGTGGGTATTGTTCACAGTTTCTAATACTAGTGCTTTTAGTACAGGTTTGGAAGTTTCAGATTTTGTAACTATTTGTTCTAAATCTAATTGAATATTAATTGGTTCAAAAGTCAGTGGGTTTTCTGTGATTAAAATGTTTTCTTTAGAATTAGGAAGATTCAGATCTGTTTTTAATTCCGTAACTTTGTGTAGGACACTTGTTTGTGTTTTCATCTTGATTGGTTGTAGTAATCTTTCCTCCCATTTTGTTGTTTTTAACCGCAACATTTTTTCATGTTGTATTAGTGCCTGCTCCTCTAAAGTTAGATGTATTGGATAGTTCTGAGTTAAGGCTTGCATTGCCGTGATTGGAGGCTGTGATATTGTTTGCATTTTTTTTTTTTTTAACTCATAATGAAATGCTCACATGACACTTTTGGTGCCTTATGTGAAAGGGGGAAGGAAGGAGAAGAATGAGTACTGTACATAGAATATTAACAGATTTTTAAATAAATCATCTTAAGTTGCTTATAAATTTTATTATATTCACTTACAGGTACATAGCTTTTATAAAATTTCATTAAATCCTATTTCAGTTTGCTCAGAATTTCTCATGAGTTAAAAAGGTATTACTGTTGAGCAAAGAAGATGGTGCATTTGTAAAAAAAATGTATGCAAATTAAACATTTACTTGTGTCCTCAAAAACTCACCTAACTTTTGTCCAATTGTCAACAGGTAGTTTTCAGAGGAAGACCTTATTTGTGGTCTGATATACTGAAAACCAGAACTTTGAATGTTTTCTGGTTGCCAGGGTAGCATATCTCTTGAATGCACTTCAGTTAAGGATGCCCTGATATTTCTTGCTAAGTAAACTAGAATCTGTAATAAGTTTGAAACTATCTCAGCTATGACATTTGCAGTAAATTTTCCTAAATTTATCACAATATATTCTAGATTCTTTGCAAAGCTGGGATTTAGAAATGAATGCACCATCTTGCTGTTTATCACTGATGCAATAAGCATCATACTTCTTTCTATTCCATACTGTAATGTGATTCTCATATGGGCAATGTTATTCTTATTAAATAGATTTAAATACACATCTAATAGGTACAAGAAAATTTGTTTAAAACCACTAACTATTTTAACAAAATTTATTCTTGTACCTATTGTATTCATGGAGCGCATAGATATTCCTCCATTAGAAAGGAATGAATTAACAAAATTCAAAACACTTCCCACGTACACTGATGCCAATCTTCCTCCAGAAGTACCCAGAACTTTGGCAGTCTCAGCCAGTAAATTCATTAATTTAGGATTTAAGAATTTTGATGCTAAATTACTTTGAATTAGCCTGACCAATATGTGTGTAGCTCTTCTGCAAACTAATTTTACCAGCTCTACCACATCATGTACAACATCTGGTCTTGTCATTTTCTGTGCAGTCTGAACTAATAATTCCAGTAAATGAGGAGGTAAAATATCCTTCATTTTAATGTTAGAGATACCAAATTTTGCTAAAAACATATGAATCAAGTCCATTATTTTTTCTAGCAGTAATGTCCCCATATCACCAAACTGGTTAACAACTTCCTTAAGTGCTTCAGATAAAGTAATGGCAAGATTCATGCCAACCATTCGTTTTGCAAGTTTACTTTGAAATATATCATGTACCAGATCTGCTAATTCTACAGATAAAATGTTGATGAAATCTTTTATTAATTTTGTCATCTCTGGAGATGATATGTAAGACAGTACTTTGCCAATAAATTCTAGAGCTTTGAAACCTGCTGAGGAGATCTTATACCAAGTGACTCCACTTCGAGATGTTATACCCCGCCTTGTACTGAAGCTAATTAGATAGTGTATATGGTTTAATGCAGCAGCAATAGTCTCTGCTAAAAGCTTTCCTCCTAGGTTACCAACTGCTTTAGCAAATTCTGCAATTGCTTGGGATAATTGTTTGTTAAAAATTAGCATAGCAAATTTGCTCTGAGCTATACCTGCAATGAGAGTACCGACTTTATTCCCTGTGTTTGCTATTATATCTTTCAGCCTTATAACAACCTCAGGCTTGGTTAAGTACTCCAAGCTTTTCTGCAGAAATCTCAAGCCTTTTACGGCAGTTGCAGAAAGCATTTGCCAGTGGGAGAATTCTTGTGTGCTACGCTTTACTCGCATGACACCATGGTTAGTTTGTGGTAACCACCTGTAAATAACACTAAGTAGTTCCTTTGCCATTTCCCCAAAAAATTCTCCTCCTGTTCGAGTTATCTTTAAAATCAAATCTGCTGCTGCAGATGCAAGTTGTGCATTTAATATGTTTTGTGCAAAATCACTTCTAATTAGTTTAAAAATTAAAATTCCTGTACTTCTAAATATGCTTTGTATAAGCTGATTGAGGAGGTTAGCAACATAAGGATTTGTTAGCCTTCTTAATATATTCTGTGCAAGTTGTATTAATTTCCGTGCAATGTTTTTAAAAGTTAGTCCTGATGATCTTAGTGTACCACCTTCAGTTCCAAAAACTTGATTCAGTATCACCAAAGATTGATGTATCAAGTATCCCAGCAATTGACCACCTTTATTGCCAACAAATACAGCAATATCAGCTAAGTGCTGAGCAAATACTGGATTAAAAATTGTGTGTGCTAGATCACTTTGCAATATCTCTTTCATTAGGTTCCCCATGCCTTTTCCAATTAGTACCACAAAATCTGATATAGCTCTTGCATTACTGGGGCTGCTGAGGCCATTAATTATCTTAAAAACAACACCAAAAATGTCTTTTATCATTGGGTGGTCTGAAAGTAGTCTTTCTTCAAGCATTAATGGATACATTCGATTAGACATTCCTTGACCAGTAAATATGCTATGAATGAGACTGACAATACCTTTCACAACAAAAGCAACAATTTGTGCAGAAATCCTGGTGATAGTAGGGGCTGCTCTTGCTAAACCTTCTGCTAGTTGTTTGTTTAGCAGGTTTCTCACAAATGAACTTACAAATATTTTTGATAACAGAGGGCCACCTTCTCTTCCTATCATTAAAATCAAATTTTCCAAGTCATTTGCAATTTTAGGACTGGTTAAGTATATGATACCACTTTTAACAGTGTTGAATATATCACCAAACATCATCCTAGTTCCTACTGCTTTGCTGAAGTAATTTCTTAATTTTTCTATAGCAAGTGTAAATATTTTTAATAATTTTCCAAATATTGTAGCAGCAATATTTCCTCCATATCTTCCCACAGATATAAGAATTTTATCCAATGCTGCTGCAAATTCAGGCTTCAAAAATTGGTGTCCAACATAGCTATTTATAATTGATCCAAGGGATGTTGCAATGCCTTGAAATACAATCTGGATAAGGGTCATCAGTGAGGCAATGGTTCTGTCATTAAGAATCTTCAACAGAAAGTCCATAAGGTTCAGGGACACCTTATGAAGTACAGCACTCACATCACCAAAGCTAATACGTGTGCTCACTTCACTAAAGGGAGATTGAAGAGTTGTGATGGTGATGGCATGAATAAAGTTAAGAGTTCTTTGTACCAGTAAGGAAACCAGCTTGCTACCTGATTGGCCTATAGCTTTGGTAAATGAAACTGCTGCATCTGCAAGATCATGGTTCAATAACTTTATTCCTAGTTCACTTTTTATGAGCTTGACTGCTAGCTGTGTACCTTTTACTGAAATTATATTAATTACTTCCATAATATCTTGCACTACTTCTGGTGCAGTTATACGTTTAATAATATCAACAACAGACTGCATCAACTTGTACATGTTCGGTAATACATTCCCTAAATTCATGCGCTGTGAGATGCCATTATGGAAACCTAATTGTGCCAAAATGTCATGGATTAAATGCATACCCTTTTCTAGTAGAAATGCTCCTACCTGGCCAGTTTTAATGACTATAGGTCTTGTTAGAATGGCGAGAGAAATTGCAAACTTTGGGCCAACCATTCTTCTTATTAACTTACTATTAAAAACATCATGTGCTATTTCTGCCATTCCTGCAGAGAGTATATGAATGAAGGCTTTTATGATTCTTATGTTATCTGGTGTTGATATAGAAGATGCAAGTTCACCTATTAACACAAGTCCTTTTTTAGCTACTACACCAATTTTGTCCCAGGATATTTTGGTTTGAGATGACAAGTTTGAAGTTGTGATTGTGTGGACATGGTTCAATACAACTGTAATAGCTGCACCTACCATCTGTCCTCCATTCTCATCTAAGAATTTTGCAAACTTCAGGATAACATCCAGCACAGCTTGATTAATATACCGTTTAACAAAGTCTGTGTTCATTATATCAGATATTATTTTTGCAACTGCCTGAACCAAAATCATAATTATATTATTAATAAACCTTACTGTTTCTGGTGATGTTAAGTAATTAATAGCTGTTAAAATAACATTGAATCCTAAATAGGCAATTTCAGTCATTGTTTGCATAAGACTCTCAGAATTTCGCTTTATCCTATGGATTTTTCCACCACTTGCCAAGCTATGAATCCCATCAAAAACTTGTTCTATAGCAGCAGATAGCACTTCACCTAGCGGATGTGAACTCTGCAAAGCAAACTGTGATAATTCTGTAGCAGTTTTGTTATTTATTATATGACTTGCCAGCTCAGTTTTTAAGAGATTGGAAATTAATGCTCCAACGTTCAACACTGTTAATTTCACAATCTTTTTTAAGCTTTGAGTGCCTTTTTGTGATGTAAATTTTCTTACAATATCATTAATCATTTTCTTGTGTTTGGTTTTGATATCAGAAATGTCAATTCTTGTAATATATTTGTGATGTAATTTGTTAACACCTTTGAATATAGCATGGCCAATAAATTTATTTATCAGTTTTTGATCTACATGCAACATGGCAGTTAGGTGTTCAGCAAACCTTGTATTAAGTACTCTTTTCACAAATGAATTAACTGTTAACTTTTTTATGGCCTTTGCTCCTAATAAGCCAAGTTTATTTGCAGCATTTTGAAGTTGATGAGTATCCTGGTTGCTTAAGTTACCATTCAGGCTGTTTAGTGCAGCCTCAAATGTAATAATGAAATCAGCATTCAAGTAGTCACCTATATTTTCCAAAATATGATGCTTGCTTCCTGTTAATTTATGGTCCAAAAGTTCCAGAAGAATTTCGATTAAACACCCTAGAATTTTAGCAAATTTCCCTCTAACAGAATGTGCTTTTTTTAGCAGAAAATTACTAACATCTTTGTTAATGCTGTTACTTATAAAACCGTCCTGTAATATTTGTATAAGTATATTCTCAGTGTCTTTTCCTGCATCATCAAGAAACTGTTGAACCAATACAGCAGCTTTATGAATATTTTGAATTTTTGATATTATTTCAGATGAATAGTTTTCTGAGCGATGCTTTTTCATATGTAAAGCAAGTTCATGTACAGTGAGTGAAATTATTTTTAATATATATGCAAATGCTTCTGCTATGATATTACCAAATGTATTTGCCAATGTAGGTATCAGTGATAAATATTTAATATTTATTATACTTCCTAAAAACTCATCATCTATTATTAATTGAGCAATATAGGTTATCTCCTGTTGTAAGAGTGTCTTTGTTATATGATACACAGTTTCAGCAACAGAAAAATCAGTAACAACTATTATTCTTTCTAATAATGCATCCACCAAAGAAATATTCACATGTGGCAAAATAGCATTCTGTGAATGTGTTGCATTCTGTGTGTTGTTAACAGGTTCCAGGGAAATATGGATGAACTCCTTGAAAATATCCCCAAGAAGTTTTATGAAAGGAATAGTTACTTCAGAGATCACCTGGGTGAGCTCTGTAGTAAAAACAGCATTGAAAAGTTCTGTTTTAAACAGCCTCTTTAATAAAAGCTGAATGTCGTTTTGTACTATGTTTAGTAAATGTTCAATATCATACAGTGTATTTGGAGTGTTAAAAGCATTTATAGCAGTTATTAAAGCACTGTAGGCTTTAATACCATCTCCTGATAATTCTGTGCTGTTTTCTAAAAGAATGGCCCTAATTAGGTTTTGTGATCCCAAGTTAGAGGACATATTCTTAATATGTGTCAAAATGCTGTTTGTAATATATGTTAGTAGTTCAGCATTATTAAGTAACAATGCATTTGAGAGTTGTTGCAAATGTACTGCTAGATCTCCTTTGCTAGCTCTCTTTATTAAATTGGTCTCTAAAAGATCTGTGTGCAGATTTCTTATTCCTGTATGTAAAATGTTTGTGAATACATTAATGTCCTTTTTGTTTTTTGCCAATGAAAATACTTTTTTATTTGGTATAGAATTTGAAGTCTTGTATTTGACATCAGCTTTTATTGATTCCTCATACTTGGAATCTTTTATAATGCTAGTAAAGTCTTCTTGGTTGGTGCCATCATTTATACTAACAGATCTTTTTCTTCTGAATATATTGAATCTATCCATCATATAACTTCTGTAATTACTCTGTGGTATATTTTCAGCATAAATTTTTCCTTGAGCATTTGCTTTCATTGGAGTCTGCATAATAGAACCAAATATATGTTTGATAGCAGAACCTACAGTGTTACCTATAAAGCCTGACACTAAACCACTTCTAATATCTCTGCTTTCTTGAAAGTCTGAAGTTTTGACAGCATTTAATGGGATTTCAATACTATCAGCTATAGTGCTGAAAACCCCTGTAATAATGCCTCCTAGCAACTTCCCTATTTCTTCTCCCCAGTCAACTGACATCCACTCTTGTACAGATCTTTTGCTTCTAATATCTTCTTTTATTGTTGAGTGAGTAATTTTAAGCTTGTGTTTTATATTATCCTTTGTATCATCAAGAGATCTTCTACTTCTAGATACACTAAAAGGATTTAGATTGATGAAACTTGTGTAAGTTCCATGTGGTTCACTGCTCTCTGTAGGGAAAATTGCATGTATAATGGAACTAAAGGCTCCTCTTACAGTATGAGCAATAACTGAACCAATTCTATTTGCTATGTAGCTCACCACTGAACCAAATATATTTGTTCTTGTATTTGAGTTTTGCAATCTTTTCCATCCAAATGTTCTGTGTTGTTGTGGCTTATTTTCTTTTATGTTTGTTTGTCTATCTGAAAATATCCATGTTAACAAGAAATTCTTAATTGATCTCAATACACCTATCGTGACACGACACATGGTTCTTCCTATTTGTTGCCCCCAACCTCCTGAATGGTTCAGGACAATTCCTCCAACATCTTCTCCTTGTTTGTCTTCAGTGGGAATGTCTTCTTCAATATTTCTTTCTGTTGGAATTTGAAAAATTGATTCTATGATGCAGCCACAGATTCCCCTAACAATATCAAAAATGCCTTTTCCAATGTAGCCCAACACTTGATGAAATATATTAGAGTTTGTCAAAAAGGTACGGTATTGTTGACTTGGAAGATTTCCACTGTTCATTGATGGTATATTAGTATTGCCTACAATTGTGTTCAATATTCCTCTTATAACACTACCAATGTAATTTATTATGTAGCCCAACACTTGATGAAATATATTAGAGCTTGACAGAAAAGTACGGAACTGCTGTCTTCGAACATTTCCAGAATTCATTAATGAAGATGTGTCAGTGTTATCTATAATTGTGTTGAACACTCCCCTTATGATACCATTAAGTAAACTTCCAACTTGCAATCCCCAGTCACTGGATGATCCACGCTGAATTTGTCTCTTGTATTTAAATGTCCCTTCATTTCCAGCTAATTGTTGTGAAATTTGTTGGATAGGATCAACATCACTAAGTGATCTTTTCTGTCGGTTTTTGTTACTTATACCATCATTGTTGTTATTCCTAGGAGCGTTACTTGGCCTGTTTTCAATATGCACATGTCCTTGAGCATTACCCTTCATTGGAATTTGAAGAACTGAGCTCATAACAGAAGTGAAAATATTACCAATAGCACCAGCTACAGATGAACCGATACCACTTGCAATGTCTGTCATTAGTTCATCAAACATTCTGGTTGACACTTCAGTATTTTTACTGTATTCTAATCCACCCATTTTGCTCCTTTTTTGAGGCAAGTTTTGAAAATGAATATCTCCATCCAGTTTTGCTTTCATTGGTGTTTCAATAGCTGTGTTTGCAACAGAAGCAAATGCTTGTCCAAAAGCACCACCTAATGCTCCCCCTATTTTTTCTCCCCAATCCAAAAAAGGTTTCTCTGGAAGATATCGTTTGTTTCTATCTTTCATAATTTTTTTGTCATAAAGTTTGCCATTGTTCATAATGTTATTTATCCTGTAGGCATTTTCAATAGGAGATTTGTTTGTGGAATTATATGCTAAATTTTCAGACTTTTTCACAGTAATTTCATCAAGAAGAGGATTTTGCTTCTGTGTTCTTAAGAAATAATACTTATGTAAGAAATTTATCTGTTGGCAGAATGGATCACTGGAGTTTTGAAGTTCTTGTTTTGTGCATGTCTTGACAGCCTCCTGCAACAAATAAATTAATAAATATTTAAAACATCAAACCTAGCAATTATTAATAAAGCATTTTTCTTCTCTTTCTCTTAAGTGCAAAATGTATTTGCTCCAAAACTGAAATTATTACATCCTTTAGCCAACCAACTCTATTACTCAAATTAATGTATCACATCTGGAAACTTTATCTAATATTATTTTATGTTATATACTAGAATTCCTGTCCAGGTTACTGTATGTTTTACTTTTATTATGAAAAGTGCTGAAAGAAAGGGAGAAAGAGAGAGAGAGAGAGAGAGAGAGAGAGAGAAAGAGAGAGAGAGAGAGAGAAAGAGAAAGAGAGAAAGTGAGAAAGAGAGAAAATGTTCTAATTCAAATGCTGGAAAATTTTAAGGTAATAGAAGTTTAGATTGAAGAATATTTAAAATTCATTATCACCCATTACATAAAGGGTACAGAAAAGGCATATGTACAAAACTTAACACTAGAAACGGGACAAGGTATAGGTTCATTATATCATATATTAGCTCTCTCACTGCCTTTCTCTCGTTCACTCTTCTCTCATTATCTAGTAGGACTCTGAACTGCCAATGCTGTTCAAAGGAGGTTGCATTGGTGCATCACTCTCTGTTGAAGATTGCATGTTTATTTGCTGTGAACACAGATGGTTTGTTGAAAGGTTTTCAAATCTGTACCAACTACAAGAAAAACTATACACATGCTCGTCAATAAATTTTAAGCAAAATGAAAAGGAATTCTTTCAATACTCAGCGGAGAAGAGTGTGGATGAATCATACTCAAACTATAATGGAGATTTTTCAAAAAGAAAAGGAAATGGGCAATGCAGTAGATTTCAACAAGGTTCGGCAAAGAGTTTCTACAATTACAGGTGTATCACAGTTGAATTTAAACCACATTCTGCATGAAGGTAAGAACAATTCAATTTCTTATCTACACAAAAAGCACGCAAAGTCAAGCATTGAAATAATATTGATGACTTCAATAAATCTGTTGGGAGAAAAACTATCAATGAGTTTCTAAGACTGTACTCACTTTTGCAGATTCTTAGAAAAATAATACATTTTAAAGTTGGGAGATGGGTGCTTTGGAAAACAATAAGATATTTGGGCTTCAAATCTAAAAGGAAAAAACTAACAGGAAAGTCCTCATTGAAAGGATAGACATAAAATAAAAGTGACTGAATTATCCCCAGAATATACAATAATATCAACAGAAAGTAAAACTAATAAAAATTTACAAGGTGAGAGCTATATCTATGCACCTCATACCAAGCACAAACACAAAGCTGGTCTTTAGGCTCTTCTGTCTATTGGAAGAAGAGCTGCAATGGTCCATGCAGGGAGGAAAAAAAAAAAGGATTTATACCTGCTGCTGATCTGTTTTCAAATCTGGACAAAATAACTGCGGATTAACACAAGGAAATGAATTTTGAAAATTATTAAAATGGCCCCAGATTTAGTTATTCCCTAACTTACCACCCAAGTCAGTTATGATAATTGACAGTAAGTACTTATTTAATATATGATGATGATGATGATGATGATGATGATGATGATGATGATGATGATGATGATGATGATGATGATGATGATGATGATGATGCTGAATATGATGATGATTGATGCTTATTGTTGTAGTTGTAGTTGGTGGTGTTGTTTTTATTATTATTAATCACCATCATCATCATCATCATCATCATCATCATCATCATCATCATCATCATCATCATCATCATCATCATCATCATCATCATCATCATCATCATCATCATTATAATGCTCCATACACAGTGTACAGGTGTATAAAGCTCTCACTTCAAGTTCAAGAAGAGCTACAAAATAGAATGTTGTGCAACAGACCAAGCAGAATGGCTCAGGTTGTTTCATCTGTGGCCCACATTCTGGAGGATCAGGTTCGATTCCCGTGGCTGACCTACCTGACCAATGGGTTTTTTTCAGGGGGGGGGGAGGGGTTTCCCAGGTTGCTAGGTTAATACTGGGTAGCTTAATTACAGCCCCCGAATTTCCTATCCTTCCATTTCATACCGTCTCTCATCTGGTTTTTTCTTTCATATCAAAAGTGTTAGCGGTGCATGGCAGGATGATATGCTCTCAGTGAACACCAGAGCTTAATGTACTGATAAATAAATCTTGCTAGGATACCCCCCCCCCCCAGGGGCCTACTGCAGTAGATACGGGAATTGGCGATCCTGGGGTCCCGAGCCAACACTCTCCTTCGTGTGGGCTCCTCTTCGTGTTTGAGGGAGACAGTCAACATGCCCTTCCACGTGTAGACCGTGCGTGGAAACCCGTGTCGGTGGAAAGGTTTGTCCTGGTAGTAGTAGTAGTAGTAGTAGTAGTAGTAGAATTGGACTAAGGGCGCACAACTGCTAAGGTAAGGTTATCAGCACCCTTACAAAGCTAAAATGTCTACACTGTTAAAACCTACACATTAAAACAGTAAAATCACACAAGACAAGTCCATAAAAAGTTAAAACCTAAACCATAAAACACTAAAAACATATGTCGGTTACTGCAGAAGGCAAAGGATAAAATAAGTGAAATAAAATATCAGCAACCAAAAGGTGCCTCAAATTGGTCAGAGCAGGTGCCAGAACCCACTCTGCCAGACAAAATCAAGTACGCCTTCTACAGCACGGTCCCTGTCTGCCAATATGGCAGAAAGGGTGGCTGGCAACAGCAGACTGGCACGTAATGGACTTAAAAACCGATATGCAGTTAAAATGTGACCGTACCGTTAGTGGGACGTCACAATGGTCACACATTGGTGCGGGTTGATGCCGCAACAAGTGACCATGGCTAAAACGACAGTGTCCGATACGTAAGCAAGCTAAAATAACTTCTTCCCTCTTGGAAACTCGGGCAAGTTTGTCCTGGTGGTTGAGGGATGCGCATCTGAGCTCGTTCCAGTATACCTCTGAATTTGGGGAGGGTGCGCATTTCTAATACACTACTTTGGTTTCTGCTTCGCCTAAACGAGAGGTTAGGGACTAACCCACCCCTAATCAATCGGCCAGGACTAGGTATTGTACCGAACTCCAAGGTGAGTGGGATGGCAAGCTCGCTATATCCCCTGTGTAGCCCTCTCATCCCTGTGGGTAGACCCTTGTTGAGCTCCGTGGTGGGTGGGGAGCACTGGGGGATGAATGTTAATCCATTTATTATGGTAAAATTTAATGATGATGATGATGATGATGCTGATGATGATGATGATGTGGTGTTTTGGGACGCACAACTGCGCGGTTATTAGCGCCCGTAAAAATGATCAAACTAAAAACTATCTAAAACACAGTCATACCGGTTAAAAGCAGTACCCAAAAAACACTCACACACAAGTTTGTCAAAAGCTTAAAAATTAAAATGGTTAGAAAGCGTAAACAGGCGTAAAACTCGGCTCATTTACTGCTAAAATTAAGTTTGTCCTTGTCATTAAATTCTAAAATTAATATTAAAAAGGAACTTTAAAACCTTGGTCACCGCCGTCTCGTCATCCGCAAGTATCTCCGCCATGCTGGCCGGCAGCTGGAGAGAACTGGTGAGACGAGCTAAACTAAAACGTTCTAAAAGCTGGTGGCGGACCGTTAGGGCAGCACGACATAGTGGACAAACCGGAGCAGGGTCCCTGTTTAATTTAAAACTGTGGGTAAAATGGCAGTGACCAATAGGTAATCGAGCTAAAATAACTTCTTCCCGACGGGATTGCCGACAGGAGGTCACCCAATAAACCGGAAGCTCCTTGACTGTTCTGAGCTTGTTGCCACGCAGAGCAGACCACTCACCGCGCCAGAACGACACGGCCGCTCCGCGCACAAGTCCAAAGTCTTCCGGGGTCACGAAAGGAACATTAGCACTGGGTGTTGTGGTGGCCACCTTAGCTGCCGAATCAGCCATTTCATTCCCCTGCAAACCTACGTGACCAGGGACGCACGCACGCACAACACTAACGCCAGAGGCGTGTAAGGTGTGGAGGGCGTCCTGGATACGCTGTACGATAGGGTGGTGGCTGTAGAGCGCACATAGGCTCTGGAGTGCGCTAAGGGAATCGCTTAGGATAAGGCAATGACCTAACCAGCGGCGAATATGTAAAAACGCTTAGTAAATGGCAAAGAGCTCTGCATTGTATAAAGAGGTGCCGACATGGAGACCGAATGTAAAGGGTTCGGCTCCATGGACATATGCACAACCAACACTGGCAGAGCTCTTCGACCCGTCGGTATAAATTAAACTGAAATTGTTATAGCCTGATAAAAACTCAAAAAACAAACGGCGGATACTACTCGTAGGGGACGTTGACTTGCTGTGCACCGTCATACCCAGATCAATGTGAGGTGCAGCACACAGCCAAGGGGGATACAATCGTTCGCCCTTAGGGAACATCCTAGCCATGTCTAGAGCATGTCTGCGAAGGAGTTCCCGGAAGCGAAACCCTGGCAGCTTGGGGCTAAGACGTGTGTTCCTATAACGGACGTCGTACAAGGTGTCGAAAAAGGGAGCGAACCTAGGATGCCAAGACATACTACGTAACCCACAGCCCTAAATGCCCAGTAAAATCTCCCGCCGACATTGGAGAGGAGTCTCTGCCGCTTCAGCGTAGAGACTCACAACTGGGCTAGTTGGAAAGGCCCCTATAGCTAGAGGAAGACCAGAGTTATGTACCGTGTCCAGCTTCTTCAGCACGGATGGACGAGCTGAAGCATAAACGATGCACCCATAGTCCAACTTGGATCGAATCAGTGTGCGATACAAGCGAAGCAGTACTGTGCGATCCGCTCCCCACGATTTCCCACTAAGTATCCGCAACGGATTAAAAGAACGCTCACATCGAGCATTCAACTGCGCTATATGCGACGACCAGCTAAGCTTTCTATCGAAAACCAGTCCCAAGAACCTAGTTTCATCGGCGAATGTTAAAACTTGGTGACCAAGTCGGAGCAGGGGTGGTTGCTGACGTTTCCGGCGCCAGACGTTGACACACACTGTCTTCTCAGTGGAGAACCGAAAGCTGTTCTTAGAGCTCCAGTCGTAAAGGTTGTCTAAGCAATGCTGGAGACGACGCTCTAGGAACAAAGTACGCTGAGAGGTACAGTAGGCGGCGAAATCGTCCACGAATAAGCACGATGAAACCCCTCGAGGAACACAGCGATAGAATTTATGGCTATAGCAAACAGTGTAACACTGAGCACTGAACCTTGTGGGACACCGTTCTCTTGGATAAAAAGGTTTGAATAGACCGAGCCGACCCTCACTCGGAAAACGCGATCGTTTATGAACTCCCTAAGGAACTCAGGTAGGCGTCCACGAATATTCCAGCTGTGCAGGGTGCGTAATAGCCCGGCACGCCAACAGGTATCGTACGCTTTCTCTAGGTCGAAATATATGCCCACGGTCTGGCAGTTCTTAAGGAAACCGTTCATGATCTGCTTTGACATAGACACGAGATGGTCTACTGTCGAACGGTGGCCGCGGAATCCACACTGGATGTTCGTAAGTTGTGGGTTTCCAGCCACCACACCAACCGCCCATTGATCATGCGTTCCATCACCTTGCAGACGCAACTGGTGAGGGAAATAGGACAGTAGCTGGAAGGTAGAGGTCGGTCCTTCCCTGGTTTCAGAATTGGAATGATGGTGGCCTCCCGCCACTTGTCAGGAAAGCCGCCGTCAACCCAGATACGGTTATAGACGTCGAGTAAGAAGGCCTTCCTTTCGGGAGAGAGCTGTTGTAAGAATCGTACGTGGATACCGTCTGGTCCTGGTGCAGATGGTCTGGAGGATGAAAGTGCGTGTTCTAGCTCTGCCATGGTGAACAGGCGATTGTAGTCTTCAAGGTTTCGAGAGAGAAAGCAGAAACCTTGAGATTCCACTTGATGCTTGATGGAGAGGAATTGAGGTGCATAATAATCTGAGCTAGATACGTGAGCGAACGCACTGCCAAGGGTGTTAGCCACGTCTAACGGATCCACGACCACGCCTGAAGGAGTTCTCAAACCAGCAATCGGAATGTGGGTTGCTTTTCCGGCCACGCGCCTTAACCTATCCCACACTACAGAAGAGGGTGTATGGCGATTAAAAGACGATACAAAAACGGTCCATGATTTCTTTTTGCAGTCCTTAATTATATGCCGAGACCTGGCACGCATTTTCTTGTAATGAATGAGGTTCTCCAAAGTGGGGTGGCGTTGGAAAACCCTAAGGGCACGCCGACGAGCACGGATTGCATTCCGGCAGTCGTCCGTCCAACATGGCACAGGACGGCGGCGGGGATTGGGAGACGAACGCGGAATAGATCGTTTTGCGGCGGAAAGTATACGCTCGCTAAGATGTTCTATTAGCTCGTTAACAGAGGCGTGCTCCTCATAACTAAAAACCGCCAATTGGGTGTAAAGGGCCCAGTTGGCGTTATCGAAACACCAGGTTGGCTAGCGGGTGGAACACACGTTTTGTGCTAGGAGACTAATGAGACACGGGAATTGGTCACTGGAGTGTAGGTCAGAGATGACGTTCCATTGGAGGGACACTGCTAACTGCGGTGAGCAGACTGCCAAATCCAGATGCGAAAAGGTGTTGAAGGCATCGGAAAGAAACGTAGGTTCTCCGGTGTTCAGGAGAACCAGGTTGTTATTGTCCAGGAAATCGGAGAGAACTCTACCCCGTGCACAAGTGCGAGCGGAGCCCCATAGAGGGTGATGGGCATTGAAGTCCCCCACCAACAGAAATGGGGTAGGAAACTGAACAACAAGATCTTGGAGCATGGTAAGGGATAGGTCATCTGAGGGTGGAATATACATATTGCAGATAACCAGCTCTATCGTCGGCAGTACTATACGGACAGCAACATACTGGAAGTTAGTGCGTAAAGGTATCACGTACACATATACGTCATCTCTGACGAGTACCATCGTCGTTTCCGTGTGCCGGAATACCCTCTTCCGGATCAAAATCACGCCGGAAGGGTGTATACCGACTTAGTGCAAAGGAATCCTGAGGATGCAGTTTTGTCTCCTGCAAGCAAACTACTAGTGGGTCGTGCTTATGAAGTAGCAATTCGAGCTCTTGGCGATGTGCTCTAAGCCCACGTATGTTCCACCGGAGAATCGTCATTTAAACAGTGGGTTAAAAAGGTTAGACGACTTGAGGGGTGGCCGAATCAATTTGCCCTTCTTTTTTGGCTTCGGGCTAACTTCTTTCCCAGCCGCATCATCGGGTCGTTTTCTGGAAGACTTCCTGGCAGTGTGGTCCGTATCCTCCTGCTCCATCTCTTCCACGGATGAGGCCCCTTTACCGATAGAAAACTTCGGTTCAAGGGCCCCAAACCGGTTGGAGACGGTGACCGACGAGGAGGATAAGCGCCGATCCGATTCCTCACCCGAAGAATCCTCAGAGGAGGAACTTTTTGATGCCCGGAGACTTCTCTTACGGCTGGCAGGTTTGCTGGCCTCCTTCAAGAAATCGGACCTCTTGTAGCTAGTCTTGAACTCTTTGGGAGGTACATCGTATACAACTGGCCTATCATTTTTGGATGTTGAGGCTTTTGGCGGTGACTGTGCTGGCGATCTCCTTCCAGATGGTGGCTTAGCTGTCGTGGGTGCAGATAAGGCTGGTGTTTTGCCAGGCCTTGGAGATTGCAGAATGATTTTCTCCGAGATTGTGGCCTCACGCATATCAGTGGCCTGAGTGGCGATCTCTCGCCGCGGTACCAGCTTAGCTGCTACCGAGCTGTAGGTAGCGGATCGCGGGAGGGATGGCAGTCGAGTACGCGCGAGTTTCCGGGCTTCCGAGAAGGAAACCTTCTCTTTCACCCGGATCTCCTGGATGGCCTTTTCCTCGACGAAGCGCGGGCAATCTCGGGAGCTGGATGTTCTCCAGCACAGTTCACACATTTCACTGGCGATGTGCATGCACCTTCATGGTGGGACATCGCACAGTTACAACACGTAGGCGTCGCGTTGCAGAACGCGCTAGTGTGTCCGAAGCGCTGGCACTTAAAACATCTCAGCGGATTAGGCATATTGGGACGTACCTCGATGGTCTCGTACCCTGCCCTAAGCCTTTGCGGGAGAGAGTATAACTCAAAATGGTTACAAATGCCAACTCTGCATTTAAGTTCAGTATCTTTCATAGTTGAGCAATTCCTTAGGCCAGTGCTACCACGTCTGCTTCTGGTGCAGGGGACCCAAGTTCAATCCAGGTACTGATATAGAGATTTTTCCTACTGGAAAATCTATTCTGGGGTGCACCCAGTCTCATGATGTCAGTTGAGTGACTATCATAAAGGAAAGGTAGCATACCTAAAAGTCAAATAGTTGCCTTACAATCAAGGGAGTTGGCATGCTGACCCATGCAACCTCTATGCTATACTCCTGGCCTTGGTTGCAGTTGGAGGATGTAGCAGCCAGGCGATGAGTACTCTCTCTATAAGGGAGACACACTAGGGATTTTATTATTATCTACCACAAATATAACATGTAGTTTTCAAGAATATCCTTTGATCCAAATCTACCCTTCACATTTTTATTTTTAATTTGACAAGGAGAAAAATTATAAAAATGGAATATTAACAGACATATTGAGTAATATTTTATTAACACATAAAACCTCATTCGCATCAAAATTGCTTCACTTTTAACGTTTCTTTTTAATCAATACTATTTCATTAAAATGGAAAGCTGTAAAGGCCTTTGGAATGATTTTTGTACATAACAAAATACAGATCTTGTTATACAAATATAACAATTTGCAACAAAGGCTTCACTTAACTTAAGAAATGGTGTTAATTCTTCTTTGTAATTGATATTCTTCTTTCTAATTAGAAGAAAGAACATCAATTAGAAAGAAGAATTAACACCATTTTCTTAAGTAGAGTAAAGCTTTTGTTGCAAATTGTTATAGTTGTATAATATTCATTGCTTCACTGTAGCTAGCTTCATTTTCTACATAAACAGATAATGATGATGTTGGTATTTAAGGGCGCTCAACTTCGTGGTCATCAGCGCCCTTACAAAACTAAGCATGCTAGCTAACCTAGATAAAATAGTTGTCAGTCATTTTAACTAAAATCAGGATAAAAGAAACCGACCAGAGTAACCACAGTAAAATTTAAAGTGTAAAAATCTAAAATCGAAAGTGAGACCTAAAATCAAATATTTTAAAATTCCTAAACTAAAAGGCACTAAATTCTAAAATTGACAGTTAAAAACAGCTTTAAAACCTTGGCCACGGCTCTCTCGTCCCCCAGTATCTCTGCAAGGCTCGCCGGCAGCAGAGACCTGCGAAGACGCGGGAGGCGAAAACACATTAAAAGAACGTGACGAACCGAGAGACCTGCACCACAAAGAGGGCCAACTGGTGCAGGTTCTCGGGCCAATAAAAATCTGTGCGTAAAAAAGCAGTGGCCAATGCGCAACCGAGCCAATGTCACCTCCTCACGACGGGAGGATCGGCAGGAGGTTCCCCAAGGAATCGGAAGTTCTTTCAGGGAGCGGAGCTTATTTTTGCGCCCAGCAGACTACTTCTTGTGCCAGGAGGACAGCACAGCCCTCCGCAATTCCAGTTTAAAATCTTCCGGTGTGACAGTCGGTATGGTATCCTTGGGATGTGTGGCTGCCATCTTCGCTGCCGAATCCGCCAGCTCATTCTCTGCCAGGCCTACGTGACCAGGAACCCAACCGCAAACCACGCTAACGCCTGAGGCGTGTAGAACGTGGAGGGTATCCTGGATCCGCTGCACAATAGGATGGTAGTTGTACAGCTGCCGTAGGCTCATAAGAGCACTAAGGGAATCACTTAAAATAAGGGCGTCACCTAGGTTTCGTCGTGTACATATAAAATGGCTCGGTAAATCGCATACAGTTCGGCGCTAAAAATGGAGGTGCTACTATGGAACCCGAATGTATAGGGTTCGGTTCCATAGATAAAAGCACAACCAACCCTATCTGAGCTCTTTGAGCCATCAGTATATATTCAAATTCTATTACTAAAACCGGATAAAAACTCTAAAAACAAGTTCGAATACTACTGGGAGGCAGTGTTGAGGTCCTGTAGCGCGTCATGTCCAGATCCACGTGGGACGTTCCCATCAGCCAGGGCGGGTGTACCCTCTCACCCTTAGGAAACATCTTAGGCAGCTCGATGTTCTGCTGTCCAAGAAGCTCCCTAAAACGAAAACCAAGTGGCTTGGGGTAAAGCGAGGTGTTATTATAGCGTGCTTCAAGGGAGGTGTTAAAACGGGCGCTAATGTAGGATGCTTGGGCATACAATGAAGTCTACATGCATATGTGGAACATATCTCGCCGGTACCGCAGAGGAGGTTTTGCAGATTCTGCGCAGAGGCTGATGACAGGGCTTGTGGGGAACGCTCCAGTGGCTATCCGTAGCCGACAGTGATGGACTGTGTCTAAATTTCTCAGTACCGATGTACGTGCTGAGGCGAATACGATACAGCCATAATCCAACTTGGATCGAATCAGTGTGCGATACAGTCTCAGTAGCACTGTGCGATCCGCTCCCTAGGATTTGCCGCTGAGTATCCGCAGAATATTGAGAGAACGGTCACACCTAGCTTTCAACTGTAATAAATGGGATGACTAGCTAAGGTTTCTATCGAACACCAAACCAAGGAATCTAGTCTCGTCCGCAAAAGGGAGCAGATGTGAACCCAATCGTAGTGAAGGTGGTATACGTCTCCAACGGCGCCAGAAATTAACACAGACTGTTTTCTCAGCTGAGAAACGGAAACCGTTTCCTAGACTCCAATAATGAAGATTGTCCAAGCACCGCTGTAGGCGGCGATCCAAAAATGGAGTACGCTGAGAAGTGCTGTAGACGGCAAAGTCGTCTACGAATAGGCATGCCGAGACCCCTGGTGGAACACATTGTTAAATAGAATTAATGCCAATAGCGAATAGTGTGACACTTAGCCAGAACCCTGAGGTACGCCGTTCTCCTGAATAAAGGGATTAGAAAATACCGAGCGCACCCGTACTCGGAAAAAGCGTTCCTGGAGGAACTCCTGAAGGAAAAGTGGTAAACGGCCACGGATATTCCAACTGTGCAGAGTGCGGAGCAACCCTGCCCGCCAACATGTATCATAAGCCTTCTCAAGGTCGAAGAAGATGCCAACGGTCTGGCTCCTCCTAATGAAGCCGTTCATTATTTGCGTCGACATGGTTACAAGGTGGTCCACTGTGCAACGACGTCGACGATACCGCATTGGAAACACGTCAGCAGGTTGTATCGTTCCAGCCACCACACCAACCGTGCGTTAATCATGCGTTCCAGCACCTTGCAAACAGAGCTGGTGAGAGATATTTGACGGTAACTGGAGCAGAGATGACGGTCCTTTCCGGGTTTAAAAGTGGGTATGATAGTGGCCTCTCGCCACTTTCTAGGGAAAGTGTCATCGACCCAGATACGATTATAAAGCTCCAGCAGGAATGCCTTGCCTTCAGGAGAGAGCTGTTGTAAAATGCGGACGTGGATACCATCCGGTCCTGGCGCTGATGGTCGCGAGTATGGAAGTGTGTGTTCTAGCTCTGCCATAGTGTAGAGGCGGTTATAGTCTTCAAGGTTTCCAGAACGAAAACAGAAACCTTGAGATTCTACCTGCGTTTTAATTGAGAGGAACTCAGGGGCATAATGGTCTGAGCTAGACACGTGAGCGAACACACTGCCAAGGGTATTAGCCACGTCTGGCGGATCTACAAGGACTCCTGAAGGAGTTTTCAATCCAGCAATCGGAGTGTGGGTCGATTTGCCGGCTACGCGCCTTAACCTATCCCACACTACAGAAGAAGGTGTATGGCGAGTAAAAGGCGACACAAAAGCGTTCCATGATTTCTTCTTGCTCTCTTTAATTACTTGCCTCGAACTGGCACGCATCTTCTTGTACTGAATTAGGTTTTCCAAAGTGGGTTGACGTTGGAAAACCCTGAGAGCACCACTTCGAGCACGGATTGCATGCCGGTAGTCATTCGTCCAGCATGGGACAGGACGTCGACGGGGATTGGGAGTTGAACGAGGTATACACTGTTCCGCGGCGGCAAGTATCTGCTCGGTAAGATGTTCGACGAGCTCGTTAACAGAGGCGTGCTCCTTGTAACTAAAAACCGCCATCTGGGTGTAAAGGGCCCAGTTGGCGTGATCGAAACGCCAGGTTGGCAAGCGGGTGGAACACACCTTCTGTGCTAGGAGACTAATAATACAGTGGAAGTGGTCACTAGAGTGCAGGTCAGAGATGACGTTCCACTGGAGGGATACTGCTAACTGCGGTGAGCATACTGCCAAATCTAGATGCGACACGGTATTGAAGGCATCTGATAGAAACGTAGGCTCTCCGGTGTTCAGGAGAACCAGGTTATTGCTGTCCATGAATTCTGCCAGAACTCTGCTTCGCGCACAAGCTCGAGTTGAATCCCAGAGCGGATAGTGGGCATTGAGATCTCCCAGCATCAGGAAGGGGGTGGGTAACTGAGCAACAGGAGCTTCTAGGTCAGTAAGTGAGAGGTCATCTGAAGGTGGAATATAGACGTTGCAGACCGCCAATTGTACTGGTGGCAATATAATAAGAGCAGCAAGTGACTGAATGTTAGTGCGTAAAGGTATATCCTCCACATATACGTCATCTAGGACAAGGTCCATAGCGCCTCCGTGCGCAGGAATAGCCGCCTCAGGCGCAAGATCACGCCTGAATGGAGTATACCGCCTGAGTTGAAAGGTATCCTGTGGGCGTAACTTGGTCTCCTGCAGGCAAACCACTAATGGATCGTGTGAATTAAGCAAAAGATCGAGCTCTGGGCAATGTGCCCTAAACCCACGTATGCTCCACTGTGGGAACGCCATTGAAACGAAGGGATAAAAGGTTAGAAGCTACTCCACCTCATGATAACTTGGAGGGTAGCCGAATCAATTTGCCCTTCTTTTTGGGTTTCGGGCTAACTTCTTTCCCAGCCGCATCATCTGGTCGTTTTCTGGAAGACTTCCTCGCAGTGTGGTCCGTATCCTCCTTTTCCATCTCCTCCACGGATGAGGTCCCTTTCCCGATAGAAAACTTCGGTTCAAGGGCCCCAAACCGGTTGGAGACGGTGACCGACCAGGAGGACAAGCGCCGATCGGAGTCCTCACCTGAAGACTCCTCAGAGGAAGAGCTTTTTGAGGCCCGGGGACTTCTCTTACGGCTGGCAGGTTTGCTGTTATCCTTCCAGAAATCGGATCTCTTGTAGCTGGTCTTGAACTGCTTTGGAGGTGCATCGTAAATAACCGGCTTGTCAGTCTTGGACGTTGATGCTTTAGCCGGTGACAGTGCTGGCGATCTTCTTCCTGAGGGAGGCTTGGGTGTTGTTTTGGCAGGCTTCGAAGTTGGTGATGGAACGAGGACTTTGTCAGATATTGATACCTCAGTAACGGCGCTGGTCTGTGTGGCGATCTCTCTTCGCGGCACCGGCTTGACGGCTACTGAGCTGTAAGTAGCTGACCGGGGAAGGGAGGGCATGCGGGAACGCGCGAGTTTCCGGGCTTCCAAGGACATCTTCTCTTTCACCCGGATCTCTTGGATCGCCTTTTCCTCGACGAAGCGTGGGTATTCGCGGGAGCTGGATGGGTGCTCACCAGCACAGTTAAAGCATTTAACTGGCGCCGAGCACTCACCATCGTGCTGCGTCAGCGCACAATTACAGCATGTAGGCGCGGAGTGACAGAACGCGCTAGTATGCCCGAAGCGCTGGCACTTGTAGCATCGCAGCGGGTTGGGTATGTATGGCCGTACCTCGATGGTTTCATACCCTGCCCTGATTCTTTGTGGGAGATCTACCCGATCAAAGGTCAGGAACAGGGTACGGGTAGGCACCAATTCCCCTAGCTCTATACGCTGTACGCGGTACATGGCCGTCACACCTTGTTCTTGTAGGTTTTCAGTAATTTGCTCATTAGTCATTCCGTCCAACGCACGGGTGTGTACCACTCCACGCGAGGAGTTGAGGCTCTTATGGAGTGTGGCCGTCACAGGAATGCTACCTAACAGGTTTGCCTTCAGTAGACTGCTGCCTGGGAGACAGAATGTGCTTCCACCAGGAGCGTGCCATTGCGTGAACGAGTACAAGATTTCACAGGACCAGCTATCTTATCCAAACCCTTCTGGATGACGAAAGGGTTTAGGGACAGAAAGTTCTTGCCTTCTTCTGTTCTAGTGACTACCAAGTAGTGAGGATCACAGGGCTCGATGATGATGAACATGGTGGTGGTGGTGGTGTTTAAGGGCGCTCAACTTCGTGGTCATCAGCGCCCTTACAAAAACTAAGCATGCTAAAACATAGATGAAACAGTTGTCTGTCATTTTAAATAAAATATGGATACGGGAACCCGATCACAGTAACCACAGTAAAATCTAAAGTGTAAAAACCCAAAATCAAATATTTTAAAATTCCTAAACTAAAAGGCACTAAATTCTAAAATTGACAGTTAAAAACAGCTTTACAACCTTGGCCACTGCTCTCTCGTTGTCCCCAGTATCTCTGCAAGGCTCGCCGGCAGTTGCAGAGATCTGCGAAGATGTGCGAGGCGAAAACACATTAAAACAACGTGACGAACCGAGAGACGTGCACCACAAAGAGGGCGAAGTGGTGCAGGTTCTCGGGCCAGTAAAAATCTGTGCGTAAAAAAGCAGTGGCCAATGCGCAACCGAGCCAATATCACCTCTTCATGACGGGAGGATCGGCAGGAGGTTACCCAAGGAATCGGAGGTTCTTTCAAGGAGCGGAGCTTATTTTTGCGCACAGCGGACCACTTCTTGTGCCAGGAGGACTGCACGGCTCTCCGCAATTCCAGTTTAAAATCTTCCGGTGTGACAGTTGGTATGGTAACCTTGGGATGTGTGGCCGCCATCTTCGCTGCCGAATCCGCCAGCTCATTCCCTGCCAGGCCTACGTGACCAGGAACCCAACCGTAAACCACGCTAACGCCTGAGGCGTGTAGAACGTAGAGGGTATTCTGGATCCGCTGCACAATAGGATGGTAGTTGTACAGCTGCTGTAGGCTCATAAGAGCACTAAGGGAATCACTTAAAATGAGGGCGTCACCTAGGTATCGTCGATGCACATATAAAATGGCTCAGTAAATCGCATATAGTTCGGCGCTAAAATTGAGGTGCTACTATGGAACTCGAAGGTTTAGGGTTCGGTTCCATATATAAATGCACACCCAACCCTCACTGAGCTCTTTGAGCCATCAGTATAGATTAAAATTCTATTACTAAAACCGATAAAAACTCTGAAAAACGAGTACGGATAATACTGGGAGGCAGTGTTGAGGTCCTGTAGCGCGTCATGCCCAGATCCACATGGGACGTTCCCATCAGCCAGGGCGGGTGTACCCTCTCGCCCTTAGGAAACATCTTAGGTAGCTCGATGTTCTGCTGTCCAAGAGGCTCCCTAAAACGAAAACCAGGTGGCTTGGGATAAAGCGTGGTGTTCCTATGGCGTGCATCAAGGGAGGTGTTAAAAAGGGCGCGAATATAGGATGCTTGGTCATACAATGAAGTCCATATGCATATGTGGACAACATATCTCGCCGGTACCGCAGAGGAGGTTCTGCACATTCTGCACATAGGCTGATGACAGGGCTTGTGGGGAACGCTCCAGTGGCTATCCGTAGCCCACAGTGATGGACTGTGTCTAATTTTGCAGCACCGATGGACGTGCTGAGGCGAATACGATACAGCCATAATCCATCTTGGATCGAATAAGTGCCCGATAAAGTCGCAATAACACTGTACGATCCGCTCCCCACGATTTTCCACTTAGTATCCGCAAGATATTTAAGGATCGGTCATATCGTGCTTTCGGTTGTGCTATATGCGAAGACCAACTAAGTTTTCTATCAAATATTAATCCAAGGAACCTCGTCTCATCTGCAAAAGGTAGTAGATCAGTGCCGAAGCGGAGCCTTGGAGGTAGTAGACTCGTTTGACGCCAGAAGTTAACACAGATGGTTTTCTCAGCGGAGAATCGGAAGCCGTTCTTTAAACTGGAACCCTCAAGGTTGTCCAAGGTGGTCTGAAGAAGGCGCGCTATAAACAGAGTGCGCTGAGATGTACAGTAGATGGCAAACTCGTCTACAAATAGGCATGTCGAGACCCCCGGAGGTACACATTTCGAGATACAATTAATCGAATTAGCAAACAACGTAACCGTTAGCACCGATTCCTGTGGTACACCGTTCTCTTGAGCAAAAAGGTTCGAAAGAACCGAGCCAACCCTCACTCGGTATACGCGGTCTTTCAAGAATTCCTGAAGGAAGAGTGGTAGGCGTCCACGTATATTCCAGGTGTGCAGAGTACGTAGCAACCCTGCCCGCCAACACCTATCATAAGCCTTTTCGAGGTCAAAAAATATTCCGACTATTTTTAAGAAATCCGTTCATAATCTGTGTCCACGTGGACACAAGATGGTCCGCTGTTGAACGGCGTCGTCGAAAACCGCAATGGATGTTATTCAGTAGGTTGTGCGTTTCCAGCCACCATACCAACCGCCCATTTATCATGCGTTCCATCACCTTGTATACGCAACTGGTGAGGGAAATAGGACGGTAGTTAGAAGGGAGGTGTCGGTTCTTGTCAGCTTTCAAGATAGGTATAATGGTGGCTTCTCGCCACTTACCGGAATCGTGGCATCAACCCAAACACGGTTATAGGCCTCGAGCAGGAATGGCTTACCTTCAGGTGAGAGATGTTGTAACATTTGAACGTGGATTCCGTCCGGTCCTGGTGCTGTCAGTCGCGATGATGAAAGAGCGTGTTCTAGCTCTTCAAAGGTGAAGAGGCGGTTATAATCTTCAAGGTTTCTGGAACTAAACACGAAACCTGGAGATTGTACCTGTGTCTTGATTGAGAGAAACTCAGGAGCATAATTACTTGAGCTACACATCTGAGCGAAAGCACAGCCTAAGGTGTTAGCCACGTCAAACGGATCAACAACTTCTGCAGATGTTTTCAGACCAGCGATTGGCAAGTGGGTTGATTTTCCGGCCACGCGACTTAACCTATCCCATACAACAGATGAAGGTGTACATCTGTTAAAAGATGAGACAAAGTTTTTCCATGAAATCTTTTTGCTATCCTTAATTATTTGCCTAGACTGTGCACGCGCTTTCTTGTACTCAATTAGATTACTTAGGGTAGGGTGTCATTGAAATACCCGTAGAAGACGTCTATGGGCACGAATAGCATTCCGGCAGTCGTTGTCCAACATGGGACAGGAAATCGACCGGGTTGGGTAGCCGAAAGTGGAATAGACTGTTCTGCAGTGGAAAGAATTTTCTCTGTGAGATGATGAACCAAATCATTCACAGGATCGTGCTCGTTGTAATCAAGGACAGCCAACTGGGTGTAAAGGTTCCACTTGGCACGATCAAAGCGCTATCTAGGGATACGTGAGGGAGACGCATCTTGTGCTAAGAGACTAAGAAGACATGGGAAGTGGTCGCTGGAATGTAAATCAGAGATGACATTCCACTGTAATGAAACTGCTAACTGGGATGAACACTCTGCCAAATCGATGTGCGAATAGGTGTTAAAGGCGTTTGAAAGGAACGTTGGCTCTCCAGTATTCAGGAGAGCCAAGGTATTGCTCTCCAAGAATTTTGCAATGAGGTGGCCTCTCGAACATGCCCGAGTTGAGCCCCAAAGTGGGTGATGGGCTTTAAAGTCTCCAACTATTAGAAATGGTGTTAAAAGTTGGGAAACCAGATCTTCAAGGTCAATTAACAGGAAGTCATCTGATGGCGGTACATATACATTGCAAATGCAAAGTGCAATTGATGGCAGCTTAATCCTTACGGCTACAGATTGTATGTCTGATTGTAGCTGTAGCGGATCTACAAATAAGTCATCCCTGCGGAGCATCATAGTGCCCCCGTGAGCAGGAATGCCCTCCTCTATGTCAATATCACACCGCAGTGGTGTGTAGCGTCGGATTTTAAACTTATCTTGCGGACGTGGCTTAGTCTCTTGTAAGCATACCAACAAGGGGTTATGCTTACTGAGCGAAAGTTCCAGTTCTAGTCGATGTGCTCTTAAACCCCGTATGTTCCATTGGAGGATAGCCATTGGAACTATGGAGATAGGATGTAAAAGTTGGTCTACATTAAGACGACTTTAACGGTGGCCGAATCAGTTTACCCTTTTTCTTCGGTGTAGGGATAAACACCTGTTTCCTTTTCGTCGTGTTTATCCTGGCACTTTTTCGTTGCTGTTCTTGCAGTGTGGTCCGTGTCTTCCTGGTCCATTTCTTCAGCGGATGAGGCCCCTTTCCCAATCGATAACTTCGGTTCGAGAACCCCAAACCGACTGGAAACTGGGATCGACGGAGATGACGGTCGTCGATCCGAGACCTCTCCGGAAGACTCCTCTTGACCCCATAGGACTTTTCTTTCTTCGCGCCGGACCACCCGCATCCTTAAGGAAATCTGACCGTTGATAGCTGGTCTTGAACGTTTTGGGTGGTGCCTCATAACCAACTGGCTTGTCAGGCTAGATGCTCTGACCGGTGACATGGGTGGCGTTTTCTTCCCTGCTGGCGCTTTGGACGAGGTGGATGTAGATACAGATGTCTTGACAGGCTTCGGAGCTACTGATGGAGTAGGGATTCTGTCATTGATTCTAGCCTCACTGATATCCCTGGTCTGAGTTGCTATCTATCTTCGCGGGACCGGCTTAGCTACAACTGAGCTATAGGTACCGGACATCGCAACGGAGGGCAGGCGAGTACGTGCGAGTTTCCTGGCTTCCGAGAAGGATATCTTCTCTTTCACCCGGATCTCCTGAATCGCTTTCTCCTCGCGGAATCGTGGGCAATCTCTGAAGCTGGAAGGACGTTCGCCAGAACATTTCACACATTTTACGGGTGACGTGCACTCACCTTGATGCAGCGACATCGCACAATTCATACACATAGGTGCACCATTACAGAAGTCCTTAGTGTGGCCGAAGCGCTGACATCTGTAGCAACCTAAGGGGTTCACAATATATGGTCGTACCTCGATGGCTTCATACCCTGCCCTAAGCCTTTGTGGGAGATCTACCCGAACAAAGGTCAGGAACAGGGTACGGGTAGGCTACCAATTCCCCTCGCTCTCTTCGCTGAACACGATATACAGCTGTTACCCCTTGGTCTTTCAGGTTCTGCTGGATCTCCTCGTTAGTCATGCCGTGCAGTGCAGGGTGTTCACCGCACCGCGCGAGGAGTTCAGGGTCTTGTGTACGGAAACGCTCACCGGATAACAACCTAAAATGTTGGCCTTCAAGATCGCTTCTGCCTGGGAGACGGAATGGGCTTCCACCAGCAGCGTGCCAATTTCGCGATCGAGTACATGATTGTACCGGACCAGCTATCTTGTCTAATCCCTTCTGGATGGCAAAAGTGTCCACTGATGTAAATTTCTTGTTCTCCTCCGTTCTGCTTATCACTAAGTAGCGAGGACCACAGGGCTCTACTACTTCCTTTCCAATGTCCTTCACAGTTTTAGATTTAAGGTAACGTGCCATTGCGGTAATGTCCTCCACCATTGCAAACGCCTCCGATGGCGTGCTTACATCCTGGTCGCCACCCCGGCTTAGGTTAGAGTCCTGGCCTGGACCTAGTGTAAAGACAGAGGGACCCAATCGCCTTCAGGAGTGTAACAGCTCATGCAGTGGCTCCTACCCGGGACTGACCTTTATCAGCGGATACGAACACAGTACTTCATGGTAACACGGGGCTGGGAGTTACGCGTTACCCAGTCACCCCTTGCGGTTCCCACTCCAACCACCCGCGCTATGTTACCCAACAGACATATGGTCAGGGAGAAAAAAGAAAGGAACAAAAAATAAATGGGGTCAAACACCGAAGTGGACCAAGGTTTGGGCATTTGAAGGAACACTCTCACCTCCCGGAGGAACCCAGTCGAGAGATTTCACCAGAGCCTCTTCTGCCAGTTTCCGGAGTTACTGATGGGCCTTCTCGGTAGTCGTAGCGGTCCCGGGGCACAGCAAGACCCCGCCGTACATCACCCCATCAGTCAGTCCCCTACTTCCTGTTGCCCAACCCTCGGGACGAGGACCACAGAGGTTGGATTTTAAGGGGCTACATAACCAGATCTTGTTAACACTCAATTCATGTTAAATAAACTTTTGTGGTATTAACCTTTCTATTATATTTACTGTTACTGGTTTTTATTTCTAGATAGCTTTCTTAAAGTGATAGTTGAATGTTTAAAGGCAGGTTGCTTTATGCTTTTGAAATTTCACACTCTTTGCATGACCATGCGAAACAAGTGAATGTTGGCTTATCCCTTCAGCCTCCTGAAACCTCTTTGTACCTAAAAGAAAACGTGTAATATATTTTCTTACTTAAATGGTAAGGAATTCTGTCAAAAATTTACAGCACTTTATAACTTTGTGGTTCTCATTATCAGTCTGAGCTATCAGCAAATCTAAAGTGCTCCAGTTACTGTATGACTTTCAGTTTTACAGCCCATTATAAAAATGCTCCATTTTGAAAATGCAGAACTAGCAAAGATGTATTACATTTATGGTACTGCTAGGTGGAATGTGAAGAGGGCATCAGTAATATTAGTAGTAGTAGTAGTAGTAGTAGTATTGGGGTTATCAGCGCCCATACAAAGTTAAAAGGTCTACACAGTTAAAACCAACACATTAAAACCGTAAAATCTATAAAGAACTGTCAAGAACAAGGTAAAAGCTAAAACATGAAGAACCTAAAAGCATATGTCGGTCACTGCAGAAGGCAAAGGATAAAACAAGTGAAATAAAATGACAGCAACCAAAAGGTGCCACAAATAGGTCAGAGCAGGCGCCAGAGCCCACTCTGCGGGATAAAAGCAAGTGCGCCATCCACAGCACGGTTGCTATCTGCCAATGTGGCAGAAAATGAAGCTGACAGCGACAGACTGGCACGTTATGGGGCTAAAAACCGACATTCGATTAAAATGTGACGTGCTGTTAAGGGTACGTCACAGTGGTCACACAGGGTCCGGGTTCAACACGTAAAAGGTGACCATGGCTAAAACGGCAGTGTCCGATACGCAAGCGTGCTAAAATGATTTCCTCCCGCGTGGAAGCTCGGGCGGAGGTGGCCCAGGCAACCGGAAGAGGTTTAACCAACCCGGATCTCCTGGATCGCCTTTTCCTAGATAAAACGTGGCAATCTCGAGAGCTAGATGGATGCTCTCCAGCACAGTTCACGCATTTAACCGGCGATGTGCACGCACTCTCGTGCTGCGGCGTCGCATAGTTACAAGTAGGCGTCCCATTGCAGAAAGCGCTAGTGTGTCCAAAGCGCTGACATTTGTAACATCGTAGGGGATTAGGGATATAGGGGCGCACCTCGATGGTCTCGTACCCTGCCCTGAGCCTTTGTGGGAGATCTACCCGATCAAAGGTCAGGAACAGTGTACGGGGGGCACCAATTTCCCCCCCCCCTCGCTCTCTTCGCCTGACACGGTAAACCACCGACACACCTTGGTCTTGTAGGTTCTCTACTATTTCCTCATCCGTCATGCCATGCAAAGCACGGGTGTTGACCAGTCCGCGCGAGGAGTTGAGGCTCTTTTGGACGGTATCGGTCACCGGGTAGCTGCCTAGCAAATTCGCTTTCAACAGGACTGCTGCCTGGGAGACAGAACGTGCTTCTACCAGGATCGTGCCATTGCGTGAACGAGCAAAAGACCTTACCGCTCCAGTTATCTTATCCAAACCCTTTTGGATGACGAAAGGGTTTAAGGACAGAAAGTTCTTGCCTTCTCCCGTTCTAGTTACCACCAAGTAGCGAGGACCACAGGACTCAACTACTTCCTTTCCATTAGCTTTCACAGTTGTAGGTTTAAATTTAGGTCCCATTGCGGTAATGTCCTCCACCATTGCAAACGTCTCCGATGGCGTGTTCACATCCTGGGCGCCACCACGTCTTAGGTGAGAGACCCGGTCTGGACCTTGCTCACCTTAGGGTGACACCTCCCAGTGTAAAGACAGAGGGATCCAATCGCCTTCAGGAGTGTAACAGCTCATGCAATAGCCCCTCCCAGGGACTAACTTTATCAGCGGATACGAACACAGTCCCTCATGGTAACAAGGGGCTGGGAGTTACACATTACCCAGTCACCCCTTACGCTTTCCACTCCGACCACCCGCGCTATGTTACCCGTCAGACTTCTATTCAGGGTGGAAAAAAGAAAAAAACAAAACATAAACAGGGTCAAACACCAAAGTGGACCAAGGTTTGGGCGTTTGAAGGGACACTCTCACCTCGCGGAGGAACCCAGTCGAGAGATTACACCAGAGCCTCTTCTGCCAGTTTTCAGGGTTACTGATGGGCCTTCTCGGCAGCTGTAGCGGTCCTGGGGTACACCAAGTCCCCACCATACAGCACCCCATCAGTCAGTCCCCTACCTCCTGTTGCCCACCCCTCGGGACGAGGACCGTAGAGGTTGGATTTTGAGGGGCAAGAGGGCATCAGATCTGTATGCTGAGCTTTAACCAAAGAGACATTTGCCTCATCACCTTTACTGCTGTACATCAGTACAAGAAACAGAAAATTTTGAAAAACTCCGAATCCAAAGAAATGTAAGAACAGTGGCTCCAGAATGGGAGATTCTTGATAAGGACCATAATTTTCCATCCACAAGCACAAGAGATATGGCATGCATATAAGCCAGTCTTCGATTATTAGTCGGGCCCAAATGACCTTGTTGTCGACGGGCCCTAAAACACCACACACTCATTCACTCACTCACTCGATTATTAGAATTCTGCATGAACAGTGGTTACACCAGTATCCTCTTACTGAGCTCAACCTAGTTTATTTCAATTAGTTGTTGTGAAGTTCTTCAACATGCCTTCTTAGTTAATAGCTTTCCAGATTTAAAAGATAAGTTTTTTGTTTTTTTGTTTTTGGATAGTGATGTGCACTCAGTAACCTCTCCGATCCCAATCTCATCCTAATGCTGCTTATGGTGCAATCTGATTTTACAATTTTACAATTGAGGCTCTGGGGACTGAGTTGTGATGGTAACCACATTGCCAAAATGGAGAAAATGCTGTGCCAATCACTTACAGTTAACCTCTGCTAGTATTCTAACAGGTGTACTAAGGGTAATGCAAAAGGAACTACAGAAAATGTCCAAGCTGCTTCCTGAAGTAAAATATTCCAAATGTAATGTTTGAGTAAAAAAAGGAAACAGTATACATACTTTTATGACAATTATACTAAGGAAATACCTAGAAACTATTATGTATTAGTTTTGTTTTTCTCTTAACTTTGTTTCTTTTTTCAGTTTTTCTCAAGTTTAATTATTTTATCTTTGTATGAAATTAATTAAACACATTGTTAATAGAACAGATGTGCTATTGACACCAGTGAACTTTTCTACACAGCAGTCGACCTAAAAACGTAGGAAAAACCAAAAATAAGATCTCAGCCAAGAAGTTTGAACTAACTAAAATTTAAAACAGGGCATGCAGCTTAAAGTATGGTAAAGGTAAATACACTGATGGGTTCCAAATATCTTACGAAAAGATATTTTGAAATAAACTTTTCTGTGCTTTATGGATCGACAAACAAACTCAGTAATAAAAAATGCAATTGACAGGTGTAAGGAGTATGCGTGAATGAATGAATGAATGAATGAATGAATGAATGAATGAATGAATGCCTTTTCTACATGTGGCACTGCAGGTGGTCACATTGATGTTTCGTGAAATGAAGATGGAGCACAGGTGGAATGAGATGGCAAGGCAAACCTGAGATCTTGGAGAAAACTCGTCCTAGTGCTGTGTTATCCACCACAAATTTCACATGTGATCGCCTAGGATTGAACCTGGGCCACCTTGGTAAGAGGCAAGCTGTCTAACCGCTTGGCCAGGGCGTGACCCACATACACAGTGTTGTTATAGATTAGTTATTTCCAGCATTCACTGTGAGTTTAAATGCAGTAACTTGTTGGCAAAAGTATGCATTTTAGCAATGATACAAAATTCTTTCCTGTTTTGCATAAAATAGAACTTGCATGTGAATGTATCTTCATTTAGTTTAAATGAGACTGCATAGCGATGTTGTCAGCAGGAGTAACGGAAAAAGCACAAAATCTGTTTTTGTACATAAAAGCTGGCTTTAGAAATAAAAGCAACACATTAAACTTCTTTAGGTATATACATATTATATTTAGGTATATATATTCTTAAAGTCAATGAAATTTGATGAAAAATGTGACATCTTTTTGTGTTTGTATTATACCTATAAGTTTCACATTTTTTAAACTGTACAGGACCAAGTAAACAGATATTTGCAGCCCTCACTTTAAAATGTAAGTGAATTTAACTTGATACTATATTTTCTAACTTTTTTATAAGCATTTTTCTCTATTCAAAATGCTCCTTCAGTCACAGTTTAACTTATCAGCTTGAAATTTTCAGGAGAACATTAGAAATTATGGATTTAAAAATTGTTGTGCATTTGTTATAGAAGATGAAATTGTTCAGCTGAGATCAATTATTATCTATAATTCAGATTGAAAAAGTTGAAAAATTCAATATCATATACAAATATGTTCTTTCTCTTACACTAATTAAAATTAAGAAATGCATGCTCAACAGTTTCTATACATTTTTTACTAAGCTCATATTAAAAACTTTGGAGTGATATGATTAATGTAGTTACAAGGAGCATTTCCTATCACTGTATCCAAAAGGGATTAATTGTGAATAAGAAAAATTAATATCTTAACAACAGTTTGATGTAAGTGCTGAGGCTTTCACGGCCAGCATCTTCAACTACATTATATATCTTCCAGGTTGTAGGCTGTGGTCCAGTTGGTTTAACATTTGACATTTCACCAAAAACTACGTCCAGCATCATCAGGGTTACGAACTTGTGAGCTCCTGAGTCCAAAGACTGATAAAAACTTAATAAAGTTTATAAAATGTAAGAAGTAAACTAGTAGTGAATGTACAAATCAAGCCATACAAATAGGTAAGCTGTAAGCAAGTATTAATTTTTTCTTAATATTTTGAAATGTAAATTCCACCCTTTTTCCAAAAGCCTTTCTCCATATACACATTTTAATTCTCAACATCTCTAACTCATCAGTCTTTGGACTCAGGGGCTCACAAGTTCGTAATTCTGATGATAACAGATGCAGTTTTTGGTGAAATGTCGGATCTTAAACCAACTGGACCACGGCCTACTAGCCCGGAAGATGTATCTAATGTAGTTTGATGTAGCTTGTTAAATCTTTTATGCCTGCCTCTGTAGCATGATGGCAGCATGTCAGCCAACAGTTGTCTTTCAGGAAAAACGAAAACCAGGGAAAATAATCTTATCCAGATAACTCACCCTGAACAAAATTCAAACTTGGGGCCTCTTGAATGTAAGGCAGTCTAAGCTCTATGGACCCTGGGCTCATTTGAGTAGCATTTCACCCATTTTCATTCATAATTCGATATTACTTACATTGGAGAATATTACACAAAAAAAATGCATATAGTTTTGTGCAAAGTATATGGTAAAAGATACCAAGAGATCATGAGAAAACTACACATTTTTTCTTACATATGTACTGTCTTAAGAGAAGATTGTCTAGAAGTGGGAAAATATTATAGAAAGGAAGAAATTCGACCTTTTCTTATTCACAGGTGCACTACTATTTTTTAGATTCATGTCAAAATCCAAAATATCACATACTGGTATAATATTAATGTCCATATTTTGTGTATCTAGTGGCAGAGTTATAATTTTTAAGCTGAGGAAACAGGGAAAGTGTTTTGACATTATTGCATATGCAATTCAAGCTTTCAATCAGTAATGTGCCAAGGGAGACAGTTTCTCCCATTCTCCCAGTACTTTTCTAAACTCTCTATAAAGTTTGTGAAATGTAAGAAGTAAACCAATAAGGAATGTACAAATCAAGCCATACAAGTAGGTAAGCTGTAAGCAAGTATTAATTTTGTCCTAATATTTTGAAACATAAATTCCACCTTTTTTCCAAAAGCCGTTCTCCACATACACATTCTAATTCTCAACATCCCTAAGCCCCAATTGTAACATATTTTGGAGTATAAATAGGCCAAAATTTCCACTGCATTAATTTTTCTAAATTGTTAAGAATCCTTTAATGATACATTCTCCCCAGTAATCTTAGTCTGTACCAACATTTTCCAAGTTAATAATATACCCTTTACGTCTTAAAAATCAGTTTACAAAAATCTCTACCAATATTATAAATATTTTAATACATCCACAACTATAATCCCAAAACCTTAATGTGTTTGAGAGAAAGGTCAAAATTCTAATCCTAAATCATGTTCTACCAGTACATGATGTACTGCTTAAGTTCTTTTAATGTTTAATGCACTTCATATGGCCTTTTATAAGTAGTTGATTTACTTTTTGTAAGTATTATATTCTTATGGAATGTTTTATTAGTTTTGTATTAATACTTATAATTAGAATTTGACATATCCATGCATATAAATGTAATACTTTGGTGAACAAACAATCTAAATTGATCGTATCTCCCCCCTCTTTCTTTCACTCTCTCTCTCTCCATCCTCCTCTTTCAAACATTCATACTCAGAATACAAAAATACTTGACATCAAGAATTTTACTTATATCAGCAGACTGCTCCCTCACCTCTTAGAATATTTATTTATTTATTAATTATTTATTGACTGATTTAATATTATTTATTTGTTGTTCATTTGTTGATTGGCTGTTTCATTTGTTCATATGGTCATTCATTCATTTATTTATAGTTCCTCAAAATGACAATGATTTTTCATACTCACAGATATTCAAATTTACCAGGCATGAGTAGGCTAATATTGCTAAAGATACTAATAAAAATCTCATAAAATAAAATGTAATCACAAAAAGGACATAATTATTCTTTTAATTACAATTGTTTGCATTAAATTGTTGTATTAAGGAGTAGTTGGGTGAATGTAGGACAATAGACATTTTAATTATTTGTGCAACTTTCTTATATGTCATTTATATCTATTAATCTACAAATTTTCCTTAGAGAAACTATTTTTCTATCTGCTTCATTTTATTTTAAATAAATGTTGCTGAAATAGCTTTTCATATTTTCATATTTCATTATATCTACAAGATGATACAGGTGGCCAAAATTAAACATCTAGGGGACCACTATATGCTGACATTGAAATTTTGCATTCTTTGTATGACACAAATGTGAGATACAAATGATTTTTTTTTCTTTTTTTTTTTTGTAATTTACGTTCTCCAACGTTTAGTCATATCGGACGATGAATGAAATGGGTGAAATGATGCTCTATGCGTCCGGAGTCCATGGAGCTTAGAGTTACTCGACATTCGTCTTTCAGGATAAGGGAAAACCCCGGATAAAACCTTATCCAGGTAACTCAGTAACTCACTCTGACCGAGATTCGAACTCGGGACCTCTTGAACGTGAGGCAGACACGCTACACAAATGAATGGTGAACTAATATTACAAAGATACATGATAAAAGGTTAGAGGATTCAGACCAATAGCAGAATTTGTTAAAACACATTTTATATCAAATAAATTTTTGATATCTAGGTCAATATCTTTTTGTGTATTAAGTTTTCGCCTATCATTTGTGAATTTCCAGTTACATGAAATTATATAAAATTCATCACAAACAAAGCCCATCTTGGTAGCGTGGTGGTAGCGTGTCTGTATCACGTCCAAGAGGTCGCGAGTTCGAATCTCGGCCAGTGTGAATTACCTGCATAAGGTTTTTTCCGGTGTTTTCCCTTATCCGGAAAGACCAGTGACGGGTAACTCTAAGCTCTATGGACTCTGGGCTCATTTGAGCATCATTTCACCCATTCCATTCATCGTCCGATATGACTTAACGTTGGAGGATGTAAAATTACAACAACAAAAAATCATCTCAAACAAAGAGGACTTCACAGACTATTCAAACGAAATTCAGCGTATACATTTTATTTGTTATACACATGTCTTGCATATATGGTACAAATTGTAGAAACAAGTTTTAGACAGTGGTTAAAGTAAACCTGTCTAACTCTAACAACTATATTGTGAAGACAATATGTGGTGTTAAATAGCATCCAAAGTTGAGGTTTAAGAGCTAATGTTTAAGCACCATCAAGGACATTGTTCATCAGTCACGTCTCTTGGATGACATTTTTGGAAGAATCACTGGACAATTTCATAAATATAAGACTTTACGGGAGTGCAACAGAGCAAAACAATGCAGTATTCAGAAAATAATTAAGCGGAATACAAATTTTCTTGTGCATGGAAGATTGCATCGTGCAATAATATATCATTCAGAATACCCACCTTACCAACAACATTATTGGGTCTGGATAGTCTATAAACATTATCAATGGACACTTAAAAATGAAATATAGAATTGCTTTTAACTCTCAGTTAAGGCAGGGTATGAAGCTATTGATGTGAGGCAGTATATACCCAATCCGTTTAGGTATTATAAATGCCAGCGATTTGGCCACACATTTTTTTTTCAATTTACGTCCTCCAACGTTACGTCATATGGGACGACAAATGAAATGGGTGAAATGATGCTCAAATGAGCCAGGGGTTCAAGGAGCTTATGATGATGATGATGATGATGATGATGATGATGATGATGATGATGATGATGATGATGATGATGATGATGTGTGATTAAGGACGCGCAACTGCGCGGTCATTAGCGCTCTTTAAAAACGGAACACGCTAACACCCTGATAAAAAGAACTACAAAGCTCTCTATATACTAAATAAAATCACAAATAAATCAGAGGCAGAGCAATGGTGGAAGTTAAAAAGTTAAAAGTTAAAAAGAGTATAAAAGGCACAGGCAATTAGACCTCCGCCAAACTGACTGGCAGCTGGAGAGAACTGCGGAGACGGTCTAAACTAGGACACTCCACAAGTACATGGTGGACCGAGAGCGCAGCACCGCACATCGGGCAAACTGGAGCAGGGTTCCTGTTAAGTAAAAAGGCATGTGTAAAATAGCAGTGGCCAAGGCGTAACCGAGCCAAGCATACTTCCTCCCTACCAGAGGCACTGCAGGAGGTTACCCACAGACGCGCAAGTGGTTTTACGCAGCGGAGTTTCTTGCAGCGGAGAGCGGGCCACTTGTTCCACCAACAAGACTCCACAGCTCTCCTCAGAGCAATTTTAAAATCATATGGGGTAGCCTGTGGTATATATACATCGGGCCGGGTGTTTGCCGACTTAGCTGCCAAATCAGCAGTTTCGTTCCCCGGCAAGCCAACGTGAGCGGGTATCCAGACACACGCCACGTGAATGCCTCAGGCGTATAAAACGTGGAGGGCATCCTGGATACGCTGTACTAGAGGGTGGTGGCTGTACAGCTGCCGAAGGCTCTGAAGGGCACTCAGGGAATCGCTTAGGATTAAGCAATTACGAATCCTGCGGCGTCAGACATATAAATTGGCCAGGTATATGGCTTGAAGCTCTGCGCTAAAATTGGTGGTGCTGCCATGAAAACCAAATGTAAAGGGTTCCGATTCATAAACATATGAACAGCCAATACCATCTACGGGTTTAGATCCATCCGTATATATTAAAAGGTGGTCTTCATAACGGGATAAAAACTCTAAAAAGCAACTGCGCATAGTGGAGGGAGCCACCGTACACTTCTCATACCGCGTCATGCCCAGATCTACCAGCAACATGTGCAACCAGGGAGGATACACGCGTTCGCCCCTGGGATGCATCTTAGGCATTTCAAGGGCATGCCGCCCAAGAAGGGGGTGGATGACGTTTATAGGCACTCGACAGCGCGGTCATCAGCGCCCGTTAAAATCCAAATCAAGCTAAAAACGGGATAAAAGGACCTAACAACACAACCATTCTAAGTAAAATCACAGATAAAATGTATAAAACACGAGGGTAGTCAAGGCCTAAAAGAAGCTAAAACCATAAAAACGTTAAAAAACAAGAATTCTAAATTTTAAAACCAGCTTTGTAAAATAGCTTAAAAACTTTGACCACTGCTTGCTCCTCGTCCACCAGTACGTCTGCCATGCTGGCAGGCAGCCGGAGACACCGACGAAGATCCGCTACGTTAAAACAGGTTAAAAGTACATGATGGACCGAAAGAGCTCCACCGCAGAGTGGGCAAACAGGAGCAGGGTCCCCTGTGAATTTAAAACTATGTGTAAAAAAAGCAGTGGCCAATTCTTAACCGAGCCATACTCACCTCCTCCTTACGAAAGGAACGGCAGGAGGTCACCCAGGGAGTCGGAAGTGCCTTTACAGATGTCAGTTTGTTGCTGCGGAGATGGGTCCTATCCGCGATCCAGGAGTACGCAGCTCTCCGAAGCTTAAGGCTAAAATCTTCCGCGAGGACCTGTCGAATTTAAACCTGGGGCCGTGTAGTTGCTGTCTTGGCTGCCGAATCCGCAAGCCCATTCCCCAGCAAGCACACGTGACCAGGGATCCATGCGTAAACCACACTAATGCCTGAGGCGTGTAAGGTATGGATGGCGTCCTGGATACGCTGTACAATACGATGGCCGTTGTACAGCGCACGTAGGCTATGGACTGCGCTAAGGGAATCACTCAGGACAAGACAATTACCCAAACCTCTCCTGCGAACATCTAAAATGGCTCGGTATATGGCATAGAGCTCTGCATTGGATATGGAAGTGCTACCATAGAGACCGAATGTAAAGGGTTCGGCTCCATGGACATATGCACATCCAACACCGGCAGAGCTTTTGGTAGCCGTCGGTAAAAATAAAGTTAAAATCCTTATAGCCCGATAAAAATTCTAAAAAGAAACTGCGGATACTACTCATAGGTGTCGTTGCCTTGCTGTGTTGCGTTATACCAAAATCTACAGCACGTGCCACACGCAGCCAAGGGGGATACAAACTTTCGCCCTTAGGGAACATCCTAGGCATGCCAAAGGCATGTCTCCTTAGGAGTTCCCGGAAGCAAAAACCTGGCGGCTTGGGACTAAGACGTGTGTTCCGTTGGTGCTTCCGCGTAGAGACTCACAACTGGGCTTGTTGGAAAGGCCCCAATTGCTAGGCGAAGGCCAGAGTTTTGTACCGTGTCCAGGTTCTTCAGCACAAAGGGACGAGCTGAAGCATAAACGACGCACCCATAGTCCAGCTTGGATCGAATCAGTGTGCGATACAACCAAAGCAGCACTGTGCAATCCGCTCCCCACGATTTCCCACTGAGTATCCGCAACAGATTAAAAGGACGCTCACATCGTGCTTTCAACTGCGCTATATGCGACGACCAGCTAAAATTACTATCGAAAACCAGTCCGAGAAACCTAGCTTCATCGGCAAAGGGTAAAACATGGCAATCAAATCGGAGGACGGGTGGTAACCGGCTCTTGCGGCGCCAGAAGTTGACGCGGACTGTTTTCTCAGCGGAGAACCGAAAGCCGTTCTAAGAGCTCCAGTCGTGAAGGCTGTCTAAGCATTGCTGTGGACGTGCTACGAACGGAGTACGCTGAGAAGTGCAGTAGATGGCGAAATCATCAACGAATAGGCACGACGAAACGCCTCGATAAACGCAATTATGGATTGAATTAATGGAAATTGCGAACAGTGTAACACTTAAAACCGATCCTTGTGGGACCCCGTTCTCTTGGATAAAAAGGATGAACGGATACTTGGGTTTAAGGGCGCTCAACTACAAGGTCATCAGCGCCCTTGAAATCTAATGGGTTTAAGCCAATCTAAAACCCTAAAACTGTTTTAAATAAAACAAGATAAAAAACCAACCATAAGACGGTACCTCAAAACTAAAATACACCTTAAAACCATAAAACGATTAAAATTCTAAATAAAAAGGGTTTTATATTCTAAAATGTAGATTTAAAATGAAATCTAAAATCTTGGTCACCGCTTGCTCGTCGACCCCCAAGATCTCTGCCATGCTGGCCGGCAGCTGGTGAGACCTGCGGAGACGCGCTAACCTAAAACAATCTAAAAGTACGTGGCGGACCGTCAGAAATGAACCGCACGGCGGGCAAACAGGTTCTGCAGTCCTACCTAATAAAAAACTATGACTAAAATAGCAGTGACCAATACGCAGCCGAGCCAATATCACCTCCTCCCGCCGAGATAATCGACAGGAGGTCGCCCAGTGAATCGGAAGCTCCTTCACGGTCCTTAGCTTGTTGCCACGCAGAGCCGACCACTCATCGCGCCAGCACGAGAGCGTCGCCCTACGGACAACAAGTCTGAAGTCTTCCGAGGTGGCCAAGGGGAACGTAGCACCAGGTGTTGTGGCGGTCACCTTAGCCGCCGAATCCGCCCTTTCATTACTCTGCAAGCCAACGTGACCAGGAACCCATGCACACACCACGCTTACGCCACAGATGTGTAAGACGTGGAGGGTGTCCTGGATAAGCTGCACAAGAGGATGCTGAGTGTACAGCTCACGAAGGCTCTGAAGGGCACTAAGGCAATCACTCAAATTGAGTGAAATACCCAACTTTCGGCGGCGGACATGTAAACTGCCTCGGTAGATTGCGTAGAGCTCTGCGGTGTAGATGGATGTGGTGCCATGGAGACCCAATGTAAAGGGTTCGACTCCATGGACGTACGCACACCCAACACCTACAGAGCTCTTGGACCCGTCAGTAAAAATTAAGCTAAAATCCTTATAGTACGTTAAAAATTCTAAAAACAAACTACGGATACTACACGTGGGGATCGTGGACCTCCGATGCACTGCCAACCCAAAATCTACAGGAGGATGATGATGAGATGATGATGATGATGATGATGATGCGTATGAGGGTGCTCAACTGCCTAGGTTATCAGCGCCCTTTTTAAAACTAACTGGCCAGGAAAAAGCTAGATATAAATTTCTCTAAAAAACTATAAATATGTAAATATACTTACAAAGTAATACGTACACGTAAAAAAAGAAATTATAAAAACGAAAGAAATATAAATCTAGTCATAAATTCTATTCGTCAAATCCTAAAATCTAATCTAGAAAAGAATCTAAAAACCTTTTCCACTACTGCGTTATCGTCCGCTAGCATATCCGCAAAGCTGGCCGGCAGGTGCAGAGACGTCCTAAGGTCTGCTAGGTGAGAACACTCTAGCAGCACGTGTCGTACAGATAACGCTTCTTTGGAAAACGAACACAGTGGAGGAGGCACCTTTTGAAATAGAATATAATATGACTAAAAAGCAGAGCCCAATGCGCAACCGAGACAAAATCACCTCCTCGCGACGAGATGACCGAAAGGTGGTAACCCAGGGGATCGGAAGTTCTTTCACAGGTCTAAGTTTATTATTGCGGAGAGAAGCCCACTCTTCCTCCCAGCAGGTTTGCACAGCTCTCCGCAATACGGCCCTAAAATATTCCGATGTCACTGATGGTACTCAAACCCTGGTCTTCATGGTAGCCGTCTAGGCTGTCGAATCCGCCATTTCATTCCCCCACATGCCTACGTGACCAGGGAGCCATGCACACACCACGCTAACGCCAGAAGCGTGTAAAACGTGGAGGGCATCCTGTATCCGCTGCACAATAGGGTCCTAGTTGTACAGCTGCCGTAGGCTTTGAAGTGCACTGAGGGAATCACTAAGGATTAAGCAGTTCCCCAACTATCGTCGACATACGTGTAAAATGGCCCGGTATATTGCATAGAGCTCTGCGATAGAAATGGAAGTGCTAGTGTGGAATCCAAATGTATAGGGTTCGGTTCCACACACGTAAGCACAACCAGCACTATTTGAGTTCTTGGACCCATCGGTGTAAATTTTAACACCGTCCTGATATCTCGATAAAAATTCTAAAAAGCATATGTGGATACTAGACATAGACATGGTAGAGTTATCATGTTTGGTCATGCCCAGATCAACGTGGGACGCTCTGCACAGCCAAGGAGGGTATGCCCTCTCCCCCTAGGATACATCTTGGGCATTTCAGTATTAAGATGTCTAAGGAGCTCCAGGAATCGAAAACCAGGTGGCTTTGGTTTAATAGAAGTGTTCCTATAACGCACGTCCATGAAGGTATTAATGAACGGCGTAAACGTTGGATGTGTGGGCATGCAATTAAGTCCACAGCCATAATTTGCTAATAGCATGTTGCGCCTGTACTGCAGAGGAGGTTCTACAGACTCAGCATACAGGCTGATAACTCGGCTCGTTGGAAATGCCCCAACTGCTATACGTATGCCACAATTATGGAATGTGTCTAATCTCTTCAGCACAGATGGTCGTGCCGAACCATAAACGATACTACCATAATCTAATTTGAAACGGATGAGTGGGCGATAAAGTCGCAATAACACTGTACGATTCGCTCCGCACGATTTTCCACTTAGTACCCGCAAGATATTTAAAGATCGGCCACATCGTGCTTTCAGGTGTGCTATATAAGACGACCAACCGAGTTTCTGTCAAATATCAATCCAAGGAACTTCGTCTCATCTGCAAAAGGTAGTAGATCAGCGCCTAGCCGGAGCCTTGGAGGTACTCGACTCTGCTGACGCCAGAAGTTAACACAGATGGTTTTGTCAGCGGAGAATCGGAAGCCGGTGTTTAAACTCCAACACTTAAGGTTGTCCAAGGTGGTCTGAAGACGGAGCTCTAAAAACGGAGTGCGTTGACATGTACAGTAGACGGCAAAGTCGTCTACAAATAGGCATGACGAGACACCCGGAAGTACACATTTTGAGATAGAATTAATCGCAATAGCAAAAAACGTAACGCTTAGCGCCGATCCCTGTGGTACACCGTTCTCTTGGACAAAAAGGTTCGAACGAACCGAGGCAACCCTTACTCAGAATACGCGGTCTTTCAAGAATTCCAGAAGGAAGAGTGGTAGGCGTCCAGGTATATAACAGGTGTGCAGAGTAGGTATCAACCCTGCCCGCCAACACGTATCGTAGGCCTTTGCGAGGTCAAAAATATTCCGACTGTTTGACCGTTTTTAAGAGAGCCGTTCATATTCTGTGTCAACATGGACACAAGGTGATCCAATGTTGAAGGGCGTCGTCGAAAACCGCACTGGATGTTATTCAGTAGGTTGTGCGTTTCCAGCCACCATACCAACCGCCCATTTATCATGCGTCCCATCACCTTGCAGGCGCAACTGGTGAGGGAAATAGGACGGTAGCTAGAAGGGAGGTGACGGTCCTTGCCAGCTTTCAAGATAGTTGCAATGGTGGCTTCTCGCCACTTGTCAGGAAACGTGGCATCAACCCAAACACGGTTATAGACTTTAAGCAGGAATGCCTTACCTTCAGGTGAGAGATGTTGTAACATTTAAACGTGGATTCTGTCCGGTCCCGGTGCTGTTAGTCGCGATGACGAAAGAGCGTGTTCTAACTCTGCAAAGGTGAAGAGGCGGTTATAATCTTCAAGGTTTCTGGAACTAAACACGAAACCTTGAGATTCTACCTGATTCTTATGGAGATAAACTCAGGAGCATAATTGCTTGAGCTAGACACCTGAGCGAAAGCACAGCCGAAGGTGTTAGCCACAACAAAAGGATCAACAACAACTCCTGCAGTTGTATTCAGACCAGCGATTGGCAGGTGGGTTGATTTTCCGGCCACGCGCCTTAACCCATCCCATACAACAGATGAAGGTGTACATCTGTTAAAAATGATACAAAGTATTCCATGAGATCTTTTTGCTCTCCTTCATTATTTGCCTAGGCTTTGCACGAGCTTTCTTGTACTCAATTAGACTACTTCGGGTAGGGTGTCGTTGGAATACCCTCAGAGCACGTCTACGAGCACGAATAGCATTCCGGCAGTAGTTGGTCCAACATGGGACAAGAAATCGACCGGGTTGGGTAGCCGAACGTGGAATGGACTGTTCTGCAGCGGAAAGAATTTCTCTGTGAGATTATCAACTAAATCATTCACAGAATCGTGGTCATTGTATTAAATGACAGCCAACGGGGTGTAGAGGTTCCAGTTGGCACGTTCAAAGCGCCATCTAGGGATACGTGAGGGAGACACATCTTGTGCTAAGAGACTAAGAAGACATGGGAAGTGGTCGCTGAAATGTAAATCAGAGATGGCATTCCACTGTAATGAAACTGCTAACTGGGATGAACACACTGCCAAATCGATGTGCGAATAGGTGTTATACGCATCGGAGAGAAACGCTGGGTCTCCGGTGTTCAGGAGAACCAAGTTATTCCTCTCCAGGAATTTCGCAATGAGGTTGCCTCTCGAACATGGCCGAGTTGAGCCACAAAGCGTGTGATGGGCATTTAAGTCTCCCACTATTAGAAATGGTATTGAGAGTTGTGAAACCAGATCTTCAAGGTCAATTAGCGAGAGGTCATCTGATGGCGGTACATATACATTGCAAATGCAAAATGCGATTGATGGCAGCCTTATCCTTACAGCTACAGATTGTATGTCAGATTGTAGCTGTACCGGATTTACAAATATGTCATGCTTGAGGAGCATCATAGTGCCCCCGTGAGCAGGAATGCTCTCTTCTGTTTCATTATCACACCGCAGTGCTGTGTAGCGTCGGATTTTAAACTTTTCTTGCGGTCGTAGTTTAGTCTCTTGTAAGCATACCACTAAGGGGTTATGCTTACTGAGCAAAAGTTCCAGTTCTGGTCGATGTGTTCTTAAACCCCGCATGTTCCATTGGAGGATAGCCATTGGAACTATGGAGATAGGATGTAAAAGTTGGTCTACATTAATACGACTTTAACGGTGGCCGAATCAGCTTACCCTTTTTCTTCGGTGTAGGGCTAACACCTTTTTCGTCCGGCTTATCCTGGCGCTTTTTTGTTGCCGTTCTGTGGTCGGTATCCTCTTGGTACATCTCTTCGGCGGAGGAAGCCCCTTTCCCTAAATAGAACATAGGTTCGAGGGCTTCAAATTTATTGGACACAGAGATCGACGAAGATGACAGTCGTCGATCCGAATCATCACCAGAAAGCTCTTCAGAAGAAGAGCTTCGGAAGGTCCTAGAGGTTTTCTTCTTCCTGGGGATACGGGTCGAGTCTTTAAGGAAATCGGTCCTCTGGTAACTGGTCCTAAATACTTTAGGCGGTGGATCGTATATTACAGGCTTGTCATATTTAGATGTAGAAGTCGAAGGTTTGGCTTGGTACGGGGCTGAGGTTTCAGTTTCCTTCGTCCGTTTAGGCGATGTATTTGCCGACGCTGGTAATGGGTTTGTGGACTTCCGTACATGTGTCGGGACAAGAACTCTATCTGAGATGGTAGGTTCCCCGGCACCGCAGGTTTGCGTTGCAATTTCTATTCTAGGAACGGGTTTGGCCAAGACACAGCTATAAGTACCGGACCTAGGGACGGAGGGCAGGCGAGTACGCAGGAGCTTCCGGGCGTCCGAGAAGGAAACCTTCTCCTTAACCCGAATTTCCTATATTGCCTATTCTTCCACAAAACGTGGGCAGTCTTTGGAACTAGATGGATGCTCCCCGGCACAGTTTGTACATTTAATGGGCGAGGAGCACTCACCCTCGTGTAAAGCCAAACCACAGTTGACGCATGCTGGAGATCCGTTACACAGCTGACTAGTGTGACCATAGCGCTGACACTTGTAGCACCGCAGGGGGTTCGGTATATACGGCCTTACCCCAATACTCTAGTATCCTGCCTTAATCTTTTGGGGAAGATCTGCCTTATGAAAAGTAAGGAACAGGGTACGTGTATGCAACAATTCCCCACGTTCTCTGCGCTGCACTCAGTACACACAAGTAACACCCTGGTCTTTCAGGTTCTCCTGAATCTCCTCGTTGGACATACCGTCCAACGCACGGGTGCTTACCACCCCGCGCAAGGAGTTCAGGGTCTTATGTACCGTAACGGATATAGGGTAACTTCCTAGCATGCTTGCCTTCAATAACGATGCCGCCTGGGCGTTAAAATGCGCCTCAACTAGGAGCGTGCCATTTCGCGATCGTATACAAGATTTGACCGGACCAGCAATTTTGTCTAATCCCCTCTGAATGGTAAAAGGGTTAACTGTCGTAAACTTTTGGCCTTCTTCAGTTCCACTGATTACCAGTAGCGAGGACCACAAGGCTCGGCTACTTCTTTTCCATTGCTGCAATTTTTTGATTGTTTTTTATTAAAGTTTGACATGAAATTTGGCGTAAAATTCATCCTCCAGTGCTCCCCACCCACCACGGAGCCCAACAGGGGGTAATCCCACTGGGATGACAGGGCTACACAGCAGATATAGTGAGCTCGCCGTCCCACTCACCCTGGAGGTCGGTACAATACCTAGTCCTAGCCGACTAGGGGTGGGTTAGTCCCTAACCCCCCGTTTAGGCGAAGCAGAAACAAAAGTGGTGTATTAGAAATGCGCACCCTCCCTGAATTCAGAAAAACACTGTTACGAGCTCAGATACGCATCCCTCAACCACCAGGACAAACATTTCCACCGACACGGGTCTCCACGCACGGCCTACACGTGGGTGGGCCTGTTGACCGTCTCCCTCAACCACAAAGAGGAGCCCACACGAGGGAGACTGTTGGCTCGGACCCCGGGTGCGCCAAACCCGTACCTACCGAAATAGGCCCCTGTGGGGTTGCTCACCTTAGGGTCACACCCCCCAGTGTAAATACAGAGGGACCCAATCGCCTTCAGAAGTGTAACAGCTCATGCAATGGCCCCTCCCCGGGACTGACCTTTATCAGCGGATACGAACACAGTCCTACATGGTAACAAGGGGCTGGGTGTTACGCGTTACCCAGTCACCACTTGCGCCTTGTGCGCGTGGCATCCTTCAGACATTGTTCTGGGAGGTAAAAGAAAAGAAATTAAAATAAGGGAAATGAAAATAAAGAGTCAAACACCGAAGTGGACCAGGAGTTGGGCGTTTGAATGAACACTCTCACCTCACAGAGGAACCCAGTCGAGAGATTTTACCAGAGCCTCTTCTGCCAGTTTTTGGGGTTACTGATGGGTCTTCTCGGCAGCCGTAGCGGTCCTGGGGTACGCCAAGTCCGCACCGTATATCACCCCATCAGTCAATCCCCTACTTCCTGTTGCCCACCCCTCGGGACGAGGACCGCAGAGGTTGGATTTTGAGGTGCGGGTAAGAGAGAATTTTTCCTTCTTGGAAGCCCGGAAACTCTTGCATATTCGTCAGTTTTCTCTCCCTAGGACCGCTACTTACAGTACAGTTGCAGCTAAGCCAGTACGCAGACTTGAAATCGCAAGACAAACAAGCGACATAAATGGGACAGTGATATGCGAAAGAACAATTACACCCTCGTCACAGCCAAAGCAACAAACACCAGTACGAACAAAAGTAAGCGCGCCGACCAAGTCCAGTCCCTAGAAAAAGGATTCAACCATATCACCGCCGAAAGCATCTACTTCAAGAACATGTGAACCAGTAATATATAATGTATCGCCAAGGAAATTTAAGACCTCATATGGCACAACTGAGTACCTTAAGCAAAATAGTAAGACCAGTGAAAAAAGTTAGCCAGCATAAAAGTCCGCGACCATCTTCTCCGTCAACTTCATCTGAGGAATCTACTGGAGAGTACTCCGTTCGGGGCTTTCATCTTCGCCGAGCGCAGTTTCCGATCGTTTCGAGAGACCCGAATAAAAGTTACCAGTATGGAAGCCGTCCTCCTCATTGAGGATTTGGAGCGGGTAGATCCTGTCCTCACTGCCCAAACGACAGTGAGAAAAAGGCAGGAAAAACCTGCCTAAATGCTAGCGCAGCCCCTAATAAGAGGAACAAATTGATTCGACCACCGCTGGGCAGGTAGTTTGTTTTGTCAATGCAAATTAATATTAAAACCGGTCTTTTATGCCTTTAGTATTTTATTGTTAATTATAGGTTTTTATTGTTTTTTTTCTATTTGGGCTTATGTATTTTATTGTAATATTGTTTCAATTTTTTATTTTGAGTAATTTATCTCTGGCTATTGCCATGAATTAATTTTAGTAAGGGCATTGATGCCCGACTAGTTGAGCACCCTTATATACAAATCATCATCATCATCATCATTATAAAAAATTTGAAACGTATTCTCATTACGTAATATCTTGAATTTATTGTTTCACTTTTCGTAGAAAGTAAAACAACTATTAAGAAGAAGAAGAAGAAGAAGAAGAAGAAGAAGTAGTAGTAGTAGTAGTAGTAGTAGTAGTAGTAGTAGTAGTAGTAGTAGTAGTAGTAGTAGTAGTAGTAGTAGTAGTAGTAGCAGCAGCAGTAGTAGCATTATTATTATTATTATTATTATTATTATTATTATTATTATTATTATTATTATTATTATTATTATTATTATTATTATTATTATTATTATTATTATTATTATTATTATTATTATTATTATTATTATTATTATTATTATTATTATTATTATTATTATTATTATTATTATTATTATTATTATTATTATTATTATTATTATTATTATTATTATTATTATTATTATTATTGTCGTTGTCGTTGTCGTCGTCGTCGTCGTCGTCGTCATCGTCGTCGTCATCGTCATCGTCATCATCATCATCATCATCATCATCATCATCATCATCATCATCATCATCATTATCATTATTATTATTATTATTATTATTATTATCATTATCATTATTATCATTATCATTATCATTGTCATTGTCATTGTCATTATCATTATCATTACCATTACCATTATCATTATCATTATCATCATCATTATCATTATCATTATCCTTATTATTATTATCGTTATCGTTATCGTTATCATTATCGTTATCGTTGTCGTTGTCCTTGTCGTTGTCGTCGTTGCCGCTGCCGCTGGCGCTGTCGCTGTCCCAATCGTTATCATCATCATCATCATCATCATCATCATCATCATCATCATCATCATCATCATCATCATCATCATCATCATCATCATCATCATCATCATCATCATCATCATCATCATCATCATCATCATCATCATCATCATCATTATTATTATTATTATTATTATTATTATTATTATTATTATTATTATTATTATTATTATTATTATTATTATTATTATTATTATATAGGGGCGCTCAACTACGGCTGTCGTCAGCGCCCTTTAAAAAACTAGTCATGGCAAAAGCCAGATATAAAACTTTCCAAAAACTATACAAGTGTAACAAAACTTATTAAAATACACGTACATAAAAAAAAACAATCAAAACCTACTAAAACTTTCGTTCACTAAATCCTAAACTCTAAACTAGACAAGAATCTAAAAACCTTCTCCATGGGGCTCCACGCACGGCCTACACGTGGGTGGGCCTGTTGACCCTCTCCCTCACCCACGAAGAGGAGCCCACACGAGGGAGACTGTTGGCTCGGGAAACCGGGTGCGCCAAACCCGTACCTACCGAAGTAGGCCCCTGGGGGGTCGAAAGGGAAGTCCAAAGATCGGCTGGAACGGTAACGATGAAATCCGCATTGAATGTTGAACAGGAGGTTCTCTGACTCTAGCCAACATCGTAAGCGTCCATATATCATACGCTCAATCACCTTGCATACGCAACTGGTGAGAGATAGGACGGTAACTGGAAGGCAGGTGTCGGTCCTTCCCAGGTTTTAATATGGGAATGATGGTGGCCTCCCGGCACTTCGCAGGAAAACTGCCGTCAACCCAGACACGATTAAAAACCGCAAGGTTTTTTTTTTTATTTTTTTTTTGTAATTTTACGTCCTCCAACGTTAAGTCATATCGAACGGTGAATGAAATGGGTGAAATGATGCTCAAATGAGCCCAGGGTTCATAGAGCTTAGAGTTACCCGACATTCGTCTTTAAGGATAAGGGAAAACCCCGAAAAAACCTTATCCAGGTAACTCACTCTGACCGAGATTCGAACTCGGGACCTCTTGAACGTGAGGCAGACACGCTGCCATCTAAAGACCGCAAGTAGGAATGCTTTCCCTCCGGGAGAGAGATGTTGTAAGACTCGCAAGTGGATGCCGTCTGGTTCCGGTGCGGATAAACGTGAAGATTAAAATACGTGGTCTAGCTCTGCCATGGTGAAAAGGCAGTTGCAGGCTTTGAGGTTTCGTGAAAGAAAGCAGAATCCTTGAGATTCCACCTGATTCGTGATTGAGAGAAACTCAGGTGCAGAGTTATCTGAGCTACACACGTGAGCGAAAGCAGTGCCAAGTGTGTTAGCCACGGCAACTGGGTCCACGGCCACTCCTGCAGGAGTTTTCAAACCCGCAATCGGCAGGTGAGTCGATTTGCCTGCCACGCGTCTTAGCCTATCCCACGCAACAGATGAAGGTGTGTGGCGATTAAAAGACGACACAAAAGCATTCCAGGAGGTATTTTTGCTATCCTTAATTACGTGCCTGGACCTGGCGCACATCTTCTTCTACTGAATTAAATTCTCCAGTGTGGGGTGGCGTTGAGAAACCCTTAGAGCCCGCCTACGAGCAAGGATTGCATTCCGGCAGTCATCCGTCCACCATGGGAAAGGAGGTCGACGAGGATTGGGAGTCGAACGGGGAATGGATCGTTCAGCGGCGGATAGTATCTGTTCGGTAACATGCTCCACTAAATAGTTTACAGGGGCGTGTTCGTCATTACTAAATACAGCCAGCTCTGACGAGCACCATAGGGCCACCATGCGCAGAAATTTCTTCAGGAGAGAGATCACACCTGAAGGGAGTGTAGCGCCTTAGGTGAAAGGAATCCTGATGACGTAGCTTAGTCTCCTGGAGGCAGACGACTAATGGGTCGTGCTTCCTAAGCTGCAATTCAAGTTCAGGGCGATGTGTCCTAAGCCCACGTATCTACCCTTGTAGGATGGCCATTCGCGTTTATGTGGGGTATGATGTTGGAAGTCATTTCACTTTACGATGACTTCGAGGGTGGCCGGCTCAGTTTTCCTTGTATTTTTGGCTTTCGGGCTTATTCCTTTAACATCCGAGTTGTCGGATCGTTTTCTGGATCTTTATAGTGTGGTCTGTACTCTCTTTTCCTCCACGGATGAGTCCCCCTTCCCGATGGAAAACTTCGGTTCAAGGACCTCAAACCGATTAGACATGGAGATCGACGAGGAGGACAAGCGTCGATCAGAGTCCTCACCTAAAGGCACCTCCGAAGAGGAACTTTTAGATGCCCTAGGACTCTTTCTCCTGCTGGTAGTCTTGCTGGTCTCTTTGAAATGTGAAATGTGTAGTGTTTAACGCCTGCTTTTACTACATACGGCACCGCAGGCGGTGACACTGATGATACATGAGATGAAGATGGAGCACTGGTGGAATGAGATGGCAGGGGAAACCGGAGATCACGGAGAAAACCCGCTCCAGCGCCGTGTTGTCCCCCACAAATCTCAGTTTGCGGTCGCCTGGGATCGAACCCGGGCCGCTTTGGTGAGAACCAAGCGGTCTAACCACTGAGCCACTTGCGCGGCCTGGTCTCTTTGAGGAAGTCAGATTTCGTGTAGCTGGTCTTGAATTGTTTAGGCGGGGCTTCGTACACAACGGGCTTCTCAGTCTTGAAGCTAGATGCTTTAGCCAGTGACAGTGATGGTGATCGCCTTCCCGATGGAGGCTTGGTTGGCGTAGGTGTTGACTGGGCTGATGTCTTAGCAAGCTTCGTAGGTGATGGAATAATGATCTCAGCGATTGTTGCCTCAGCGATAGCGCTGATCTGAGTGGCGATCTCTCTCCTTGGAACCGGCTTAGCTGCTACTGAGCCGTAAGTAGCGGACCGCGGGATGGATGTTATTCGAGTACGCACGAGCTTCCGGGCTTCCGAGAAGGAAACCTTCTCTTTCACCCGGATCTCTTGGATCGCGTTTTCCTCAGCGAAACGTGGGCATTTTCGGGAGCTGGATGGGTGTTCACCAGCACAGTTCACACATTTAACTGGCGCCGAGCACAGGCCTTCGTGCTGCGTTATCGGACAGTTACAGCATGTCGGTGCGGAGTTACAGAAGGCGCTAGTGTGCCCGAAGCGCTGGCACTTGTAGCATCTTAGCGGATTTGGTATGTATGGGCGTACCTCGATGGTTTCATACCCTGCCCTGATCCTTTGTGGGAGATCTACCAGATCAAAGGCCAGGAACAGGGTACGGGTAGGCACCATTTCCCCTCGCTCTCTTCGCTGAACAGGACATACAGCCGTCACACTTTGTTCCTGTAGGATATCCAGGATTTCTTCGCTAGTCATGCCGTCCAGTGCACGGGTGGTGACCAAACCAACGGAGGAGTTGAGGCTCTTATGGACGGTAACAGTCACCGGGTAGCTGCCTAATAAATTCGCTTTCAACAGGATTGCTGCCTGGGAGACAGAATGTGCTTCTACCAGGAGCGTACAGTTTCTGGATCTTGTACAGGACTTCACAGGGCCAGCTATCTTATCCAAGCCTTTCTGTATAGCAAAAGGGTTAAGAGACATGAAGTTCTTGCCTTCTTCTGTTCTGGTTATTACTAAGTAGCAAGGATCAACGCACTCAACTACTTCCTTTACACAAACCTTTACACTTTTTAGGTGTCTAATAGAGTGCACCATAGCGATAGTATCCTCCACCATTAAAAACGTCTCCGATGGCATGCTCACATCCTGGGCGCCACCCCGGCTTAGGTGAGAGTCCTGGCCTGGACCTTGCTCACCTTAGGGTCAAACCTCCCAGTGTAAAGACAAAGGGACCCAATCAGCTTCAGGAGTGTAACAGCTCATGCAATGGCCCCTCCCCAGGACTGACCTTCATCAGCCGATACGAACACAGTGCTACATGGTAACAAGGGGCTGGGAGTTACGCATTGCCAAGTTACCCCTTGCACTTCCCACTACAACCATCCATGCCATGTTACCTGTCAGACATGTGTTCAAGGAGGAAAATGGAAAAAGAAAACGAAATAACCGAAGAGGACCATGGTTTGGGCGTTTGAAGGAACACACTCACCTTGCGGAGGAACCCAGTCGAGAGATTACACCAGAGCCTCTTCTGCCAGTTTTCGGGATTACTGATAGGCCTTCTCGGCAGCCGTAGCGGTCCTGGGGCACACCAAGTCCCCACCGTACATCACCCCATCAGTCATTCACCCACTTCCTGTTGCCCACCCCTCAGGACGAGAACCACAGAGATTGGATTTTGAGGGGCATACCTATTAAGTTGACAGCCTTACACAATATCACTATTACTGGTGTTAACAAGATTACTTCTTTTAGTCCTTTATGTATTTATCATCAGAAAATATGTAAATATATTTTATGAAAATTTCAGTACAATATAGGTGTGGCAATTTATGTTTCTAAAGCATATAATGGTCATAATCAGGGATGGATTGTCATTAAGGGCCATAGAGGCTGGGTGCCGTGACAATATCATGCAACTTACAGGCACTTTTTAATTCAAAGGAAAAATTATTTTATATTTTATTCAATTGTAGTAGTCACTGCAACAATTTATTGCACCAGGATTCTTAATGGTTACCATAGCTTACAACACACAATGTTGTACAGCACAACCTTGCCAGTCTCCTTGGCGTGAGCAGCCAGATTATATGGTCCCATGTTCACTCCTCACTTCTTTATACACTTTGCCAGTCATGTGTCTGTACCTCCCTTGCTCCCATATTCTCTTCTTCATATATCACATTTAGAAGAACATGGGGCCAGCTGGTTGCAGCCCATTACATTAAGTTTAGCATTCATGTGATTTGTGGAATCTTAATTGTTTGGTGGACGAAGTACTGTAGCTTTAAAATGAATAGAATGAATTATTTATTGAAAAGTCTCTTTCATTCATTAAAGATAGAAGGAAACTTGAAATTAAACAATTAGGTGCATATCAACTGAATAGTTTTACAGTTTTGCAACAAGAAGGCAAAAAACAGAAGATTTTCTGTAGTAACAATTAGTTTAGTAAGAAATTGTGCTTTACAATATTTTGAATCAGCTGAGTCTGAAATTTGTGAGAACAATAGAGGATACTGGGTTGATGATAACTTTGCTCCTCCTTCAAGAAAGCGACCGAATTATGGTCCTGAAGTGAACCTGAATTCAGATGCCAAAGAAGTGTGTGCCATAGCAGTCAACCAAATGAAATGACGATTCCAACAGTCTCATATATTCAATACTTTTGCAACTATTGATCCAAAGATATTTATTACATTCAGAGAAAATTTCCCTGCTAACTCTCTGATAAAATTTGAATCAAATTACAGTCCGATGATCTGCTACAAAAAGTTAAAAAATTAATTCTATAGTGATTTATCATAATGATACATTTAAAGATATCCCTTCAGTCAGTGAACTCAGTTTTTTCATACAACACTCCCTTGAGAAAGTGTTTTCTGAAGTACACAAAATGCTGCAAATTGTACTAACAATCCGAGTTTCAACAGCCGAGACAGACATTTTAGTATATTGAAAAGAGTTAAGTCTTTCCTTAGGAACATTATGGGCCAAGATAGGCTTAACTGCTTGGCTGTTTGTTCCATTTACAAAGAGGAAATTGGTGAAATCGCTAAATTAAAAAAACGGACTCAGTGAAATGTTTGCTACCTAGAAGAATAGACATGCTCAGTTCTTGTAAAAATAACACTGTGCGGTGCAATTTAAGGGTTGTAAAGGTATAATCCCACTTCTACTTTCATTACAAGCATCTTCACACCAGACTCCATCAAGAAAAATGCTGAAGAGCTGCCACTGGTAATAATAAATTGTAAATATTTTAAAATCTTTACACACCTAGTTAAAGAAATTCTGAATTGCTTTGTTTGTATTTTATACAAAAATGAGAAAAGTTTACTTAAATTTTGTTAATTGACATAGCTACAGGTAGTACAGATTTTCTTTAGCCAAAGTAAATTTACAGATTTAAATGATATAAAGTGATTTACCAGGAAAAACACGAGTCAGTTGGAGAATTTAATATCATTTCGGCATGTGTGCCATAGTAGCTCAAGGATTAGAGCGGCTGGACGGCAACCAGAACATCCGTCATTCAAATCCTGGCTATGGCATTGAATTTTTCAGTGTGGCTCTATCTTTCCATACTTTAGCCTACACACGGCCAGTGTGAAAGAAAAATTAATTTGCAGCGTATATTGTTACCAACTGTCAGGTTCCACAAAAATTACTCTGATATTAATAAAGAAAACTTCATGAGCTTGATTATAAAATTTGTTGTGTGTTCACATGTCATCCTGACATGACACTCTTTATCCACTATAGTTTTACTTCTGACACTATTCTTCCAAGATAACTTGTTGTATAAGTAGTTACATTACACATTTCATTGTAGGCAAAAGAGAGATAGAGAAATAGTCTGATGTTTAAAATCAGATCACTGTTATGTTGGCCTTGAAATTCTATACTGATTTCATAGCATTATGAGAAGTAGATGCATAGAAGCACCACTTTAAAGAAATGATAAAAGTATAAAAAAATGCATACCAATATTAATGGATGTTTATGAAATGGCAGATTCCTAAAAAAGTATATTGAAATAATGTGTTTTAAAGAGTTCTGTATTATTTGGGTGTTAAATTTGTATTTATGTACTAATTACCAAATTATACAACATTCCTTCCAGATGAAGCACATCATATATTATTCATAAAACATTCAAAATAGATATTTTATTTACCATGCAAATTTCTTAAAATGCATGATATCATAATCAAAGTGTTTAGAGCCATTTTTGAAGAAGTAGACAATTTCAAAGTTTTTTCTACGTAAAAGTTAGTTTGGGGTGGAGTGATTAATTTTGGAAATCACTATCTTCAGCTTAAAAATCTTTGGAAGTGAAGCTAATGAAGTTTAGTATCTGATTTGGTTTTTGAATTGCTCTGTTTAGAGACATGCACGCACACACATGTGCACCCACATCCATCCAGACCTGTTTCTGAAAATGCATTTTTTTGGACTTATGATACCTCAGTACATGTATTTACAGTGAAAACTTGATATAGAGCTTTTGGGCATAATACAGCATTTCCTCCACTTACAAAAGTAAGTAGTAGAGAAATTAATAGAAAAGCTGATCAAGTGTGATGTGGCATCCTCAAGGTAATGCCAGAGAAGCAGTGCCATAACAATGGAAGCAGAGGAAGAAATTAAACTGAACATGTAGAGAAGTCAACCTACTGATGTAGATCTTTACCACTTCACATCTTACTCTACTGACAAATACATGTTTTGCACCATTAACAAATTGCACTAACCTTCATCATAGAAAGCACATAAAAATGAAATTAGCGCAGGGAAAAAAATTGGTTGTGCAGCTGCAAGTATGTGATCACTCAAGAATCACAGCTATTTCCATTACAACTGTATATACCATTCAAACCATTCTTCTTTTTTTTTTAAAGACATGTAATTTTCTGTTTACTATTTTGTTCTTCTTTTGTTCTAACTAACTTTCATTGCTATTTGATGTGTCTCCAAAAGAAGAGACTTATCGTTAATTTAATTTTAATTTCAGTTGCATTTAGCCACCTTAAACGGTATGAATGCATTCAGCAATATATGCTCTTGGTGCTTATGTAGTAGAGCATGTATTTTGTAATAACTGATAATAATATGGAAAAAGAGCAATTAAAGTTGTTTGAAATGCCTGACACATACGTGTGCCTTAAGATTCCATGACCTAAGAAAACATTCTGCTACTATGTTTACTGAATAGAATCTACTTGAAATAAGGTACTGACATAACAGGTACATAGTTAAATAAGGCAATTTTCTCAAAATTGATGTAAACTATTGTTCATAGATTTAAGAACATCTGAAGAGTAACAAACAAGATGTAGTTATTACTGTTGTAAAAAATGAGGTATCTATATCCATGCATTTCAATAAATATTCTGTGAACTTATGCTATAACTTTGCATATTCTAAACTACTTACTGAAATACAAAATTTGCAGCATCCACATCTGTCCAAAAGAGTACCCTCTCTGCAGTCGGAGGGAAGTGGAGGACACTTGGATTGGGAACAAGGTACACATTCATCCTCTGGTGTTACTGGTCTGAAAAGGTAACATAAGTGTGCATCTAAAATAATTAGTTTCATAAAATATATGAGCTAAAAGAAAGAAAGAAGGAAACCAAGTAAGAATCTAAAAAAGAACTTTGGAGCAGATGAAGTAAATGATGAATACCAAACAGCATTTCTATGCAAATTCTATCAAAATGTGATGTCCTAAAATTTCAACAGTCAGCTCAATAATTTGGCTAGTTCTTCAAACTGGAAATGCAGTTTTTAAATGTAGCTACTTATTGATTTCAGTTATTTTCTTTTTTGCAGGCTGTTTCTAGCGGATATAATTATTTTTAAATGAAATAGTTTCAACAATTGCACACTTACAATGGAAATATTGCTGCCGTGAGAAATACAAAAATGAAGACATGATGGATGTCCATTGAAACAACAACTAGGCAATCAAAGCAGTTCAAAAGCTTTCAATGAAGTGCCAAGTAAAGTATAAATGGGTATACTCTGTAACTGTCTCTAGCTCAAGCACTTTATATGCAAGTCCAAGCAGCTGCTGATAACATAAAGGGGTTATAAAATTTATATATTCAGTGATGGATAACCATAGCTTCATGGAAATTAAAGATATTGCATAATTAAAAAGTCCTTTTATAACCAATATCAGCATAGTATATGGTTTAAATATTGTGATAACTACCCCAGATCATCAAAAATGTCTTCATTCATATTCTTGATGAAGTTAATTTCACTTTTTTGAAAGCAGAGATGATCAATAAATCAATTTTGTTTTGAAAAGTAGTATAGCAAAAAGTAGCTAAAGGACAACAGTAATCAGAGCTATCAGCATTATGATGTATTCTAAAGGAACAAAAGCTCAAACTTTTAAATGAAGTAAAATAAAAAGGCAAATCCCTATTTTACTACTCCCAGTAGCTTTCCACCACTACCCACCATCATAGCTACTAGGGTGGCTATAATTGCATCACCAAAATTGGGACAACTGTTACAGTTAGAAAACAAAATCTTGCATGTAATATTCACAGGACTTTCTCTACTCTCCCTTCTTTTTAACAGTCAGAAAGGATGAACATTTTGAACAATCTATCATTAGTTCCTAATTTAATTATCTGAATAAACATTTTTACAAAATTCGAATGGTATCTCTCTAAACTGGTTACTGTGCTTCAAGGAAGAAATGTAGATTTTTTGTGATTCTTGGAAATCTAGCTTAAAAATATTGGGCAGCTAGAAGAAGAATGATTTCATTATTAACTCCTGAGCATTAGACCCATGCACACATGCAGGCACGAACGCACACTTTTGGGCAAGCAGGCAAACAGATGCAATGCAAAGAGCAATTTAATGAATAGTAAAATAAAGGGGGAGGTTATATGTAAGTGAAATAGTAACTGGGGAACTGTTTGTAATAAATATGTCTATGATAGCATAGGCAAGGAAGTAGTTACCTAGGGTGATTAACTCTGGTATTGCATGTGATAAAACAAAAGGTAAAAGCAACAGCCAAGTCACAACATGTCCAATATATAGCTCACATGCCTGGAACTGGTATTAGATGATGATGATGATGATGATGATGATGATGATGATGATGATGATGATGATGGTGGTGGTGGCGGCGGCGGCGGTGGCGGTGGCGGTGGTGTTTATGGGCGCTCAACAGCGCGGTCATCAGCGCCCGCTAAAATCCAAATCAAGCTAAAATCTGGATAAAAGAACCTCACAATACAACCCTTCTAACTAAAATCAGAGATAAAATGTCAAAACACAAGGGTAGTCAAGGCCTCAAAGAAGCTAAAACCATAAAAACGTTAAAAAACAAGAATTCTAAGTTCTAAAACCAGCTTTGTAAAACAACTTAAAAACTTTGACCACTGCTTGCTCCTCGTCCGCCAGTACGTCTGCCATGCTGGCAGGCAGCCAGAAGGACCAACGGAGATCCGCTACGTTAAAACAGGATAAAAGTACATGACGGACCGAAAGAGCTCCACCGCAGAGTGGGCAAACAGGAGCGGGGTCGCCTGTGACTTTAAAACTCTGTGTAAAAAAGCAGTGGCCAATTCTTAACCGAGCCAGACTCACCTCCTTCCTACGGGAGGAACGGCAGGAGGTCACCCAGGGTGTCGGAAGTGCTTTTACATATCTCAATTTGTTGCTGCGGAGATGGGTCCAATCCGCGACCCAGCAGGAGTATGCAGCTCTCCGCAGCATAAGGCTAAAGTCTTCCGCAAGGACCTCTCGAATAAAAACCTGGGGCCGTGTAGTTGCCGTCTTGGCTGCCGAATCCGCAAGCTCATTTCACAGCAAGCCCACGTGTCCAGGGACCCATGCGCAGACCACACTAACGCTTGAGGCGTGTAAGGTATGCATAGCGTCCTGGATACGCTGTATAATGGGATGGTCGTTGTACAGCGCACGTAGGCTATGGAGTGCGCTAAGCGAATCACTCAGTACAAGACAATTACACAAACCTCTCCTGCGAACATGTAAAATGGCTCGGTATATGGCATAGAGCTCCGCATTGTATATGGAAGTGCTGCCATGGAGACCGAATGTAAAGGGTTCGGCTCCATGGACATATGCCCTTCCAACACCGGCAGAGCTCTTGGAGCCGTCGGTAAAAATTAAGTTAAAATCCTAATAGCCCGATAAAAGTTCTAAAAAGAAACTGCGGAACTACTCATAGGTGTCGTTGCCTTGCTGTGCTGCGTCATTCCAAAATCTACAGCAGGTGCCGCACGCAGCCAAGGGGGATACAAACTTTCGCCCTTAGGGAACATCCTAGGCATGCCAAAGGAATGGCTCCTTAGGAGTTCCCGGAAGCGAAAACCTGGCGGGTTGGGACTAAGACGTGTGTTCTGGTAACGCACGTCGAATCAGGTGTCTAAAAAGGGTATATGCGTTGCATGCGAAGGCATGCTATATAGCCCACAGCCGCATTTGCATAACAGAGCTTACCGGCGACATTTCAGAGGAGGCTCAGCCGCTTCCGCGTAGAGGCTCACAACTGGGCCAGTTGGAAAGGTCCCTATAGCTAGACGAAGGCCAGAGTTGTGTACCGTGTCCAGCTTCTTCAGCACGGATGGACGAGCTGAAGCATAAACGATGCACCCATAGTCCAGCTTGGATCGAATCAGTGTGCGATACAACCGAAGCATCACTGTCGATCCGCTCCCCACGATTTCCCACTGAGTATCCGCAGCAGACTAAAAGAACGCTCACATCGTCCTTTCAACTGCGCTATATGCAACGACCAGTTAAGCTTTCTATCGAAAACTAGTCCGAGGAACCTAGCTTCATCGTCAAAGGGTAAAACATGGCAACCAAGTCGGAGGACGGGTGGTAACCAACTCTTGCGGCGCCAGAAGTTGACGCAGACCGTTTTCTCAGCGGAGAACCTAAACCCGTTCTTAGAGCTCCAGTCATGAAGGTTGTTTAAGCATTGTTGTAGACAACGTGCTAGGAACGGATTATGCTGAGAAGTGCAGTAGATGGCGAAATCGTCAACGAATAGGCACGATGAAACCCCTCGAGGAACGCAGTTATAGATTGAATTAATGGAAACAGCGAACAGTGTAACACTTAAAACCGATCCTTGTGAGACCCCGTTCTCTTGAATAAATATGCTTGATAAAGCCGAGCCGACCCTAACTCGGAAAACGCGATTGTCCATGAACTCCCGAAGGAAAACAGATAGGCGTCCGCGAATATTCCAACTGTGCAGGGTGCGTAATAGACCTGGACGCCAAAAAGTGTCATAAGCCTTCTCGATATCGAAGTAGACCCCGATAGTCTGGCAGTTCCTCTGGAAACCTTTCATTATCTGCGTCGACATCGACACGAGATGGTCTATTGTCGAACGGCGACGTCGGAAACCGCACTGGATGTTCGTGAGCAGGTTGTGTGTTTCCAGCCACCACACCAACCGTCGATTGATCATGCGTTCCATCACCTTGCAGACGCAACTGGTGAGAGAAATAGGACGGTAACTGGAAGGCAGATGTCGGTCCTTCCCAGGTTTCAAAACTGGAATAATGGTGGCCTCCCGCCACTTCACAGGAAAACTGCCGTCAACCCAGACACGGTTATAGATCTCGAGGAGGAATGCCATCGCTTCCGGAGAGAGATGTTGTAAAAAACGCATGTGGATGCCGTCTGGTCCTGGTGCAGAAGGTCGCGAAGACGAACGGGGTGTTCTAGCTCTGCCATGGTGCAGAGGCGATTGTAGTCTTCAAGGTTTCTAGAAAGAAAGCAGAAACCTTGAGATTCCACCCGATTCTTAATTACGAGGAACTCAGGTGCATTATTGTCTGGGCTATACAAGTGAGCGAAAGCACTGCCAAGGGTGTTTGCTACGTCAGGCGTATCCACGTGTCTTACCCTATCCCATACAATAGAAGAAGGGGTATGGCAATTAAACGAAGACACAAAAGCAGTCCAGGATTTCTTTTTGCTTATGCTGTTGCTTACGCAGTTGCTTATACTGAATCAGGTTCTCCAATGTGGGGTGGCGTTGGAAAACTCTGAGAGCACGCCTGCGAGCACGGATTGCATTCCGGCAGTCATCCGTCCACCATGGCACAGGACGTGAACGGGGATTAGGAGACGAACGCGGAATAGACCGTTCTGCGGCGGAAAGGATTTGCTCGCTAAGATGTTCCACGAGCTCATTAACGGAGGCGCGCTCCTCATAACTAAAAACCGCCAACTGGGTGTAAAGGGCCCAGTTGGCGTGATCGAAACGCCAGGTGGGCAAGCGTGTGGAACACACGTTGTGTGCTAGGAGACGGATAACACACGGGAAGTGGTCACTAGAGTGGAGATCAGAGATGACGTTCCAGTGGAGGGACACTGCTAACTGCGGTGAGCATACTGCCAAATCCAGATGCGAGAAGGTGTTGAGCGCATCAGAAATAAACGTGGGTTCTCCGGTGTTCAGGAGAACCAGGTTGTTACTATCCAGGAAGTCGGAGACAACTCTACCTCTCGCACAAGTTCGAGTAGAACCCCAGAGAGGGTGATGGGCATTGAGGTCTCCAACAAACAGAAAAGGGGTGGGTAACTGCACAACAAGATCTTGGAGCGCAGTAAGTGATAGGTCGTCTGAAGGTGGAATATAGATGCTGCAGATGACCAACTGTAATGTCGCCAGTATTACGCGGGCAGCAACTGACTGGATGTTGGTGCGTAGAGGTATATCGTCCAAATATACGTCATCCCTGACGAGTACCATAGTGCCTCCGTGCGCAGGGAAACCCTCTTCAGGGGCAAGATCACGCCTGAATGTGGTATACCGCCTGAGCTGAATATACCGCCTTCGTCTCCTGTAGGCAAACCACTACTGGATCGTGGTTACTGAGCAACACATCAAGTTCAGGGCGATGTGCTCTAAGCCCACGTATGTTCCACTGTAGAATCGCCATTACCACGTTGGAATAGGAAGTTATAGGTTATTACACGTTAGGAAGACTTTGACGGAGGCCGAATCAATTTGCCCTTCTTTTTTGGTTTCGGGCTAACACCTTTAACATCTGGATTATCTGGTCGTTTTCGAGAAACCTTCCTGCTATTGTCCGTTTCCTCATGCTCCATTTACTCCACGGATGAGGCCCCTTTCCCGTTAGAGAACTTCGGTTCAAGGGCCCCAAACCGATTCGACACAGAGATCGACGAGGACAGGCGTCGATCAGAGTCCTCCGCTGACGACTCCTCCGAGGAGGAAATTTTTGAAGCCCTAGGGCTCCTTTTCCGGCTGGCAGGTTTACTGGAATCCTTGAGGAAGTCGGACTTTTTGTACGCCGTCTTAAACTGTTTTGGTGGCGCAGCGTATACCACGGGCTTATCGGTCTTGGATGTTGTGGCTTTCCCCACTGACACTACTGGAGATCTCCTTCGTGATGCAGACTTCGGCGTTGAAGGTGCGGGCACGGATGGTGATTTTGCAGGCTTCGGGGATGGAATAATAATTTTCTCGGAGATTGTGGCCTTACGAATATCGCTGGTCTGCGTGGCGATCTCTCTCCGCGACATGGGCTTAGCTGCTACCCAGATGTAGGTAGCGTTCCGCGGTAGGGATGGTAGTCGGGTACGCGCGAGTTTCCGGGCTTCCGAGAAGGACACCTTCTCTTTCACCCGGATCTCTTGGATCGACTTTTCCTTGACAAAACGTGGGCAATCTCGAGAGCTGGATGGGTGTTCTCCAGCACAGTTTACACATTTAAACGCCGATGTACAGACACTCATGCTGCGACATCGCACAGTTACCACACGTAACCATCCCGTTGCAGAACCCGCTAGTTTGCCCGAAGCGCTGACACTTGTAGCATCGTAAGGGGTTGGGTATGTATGGGCGTACCTCGATAGTCTCGTGCCCTGCCCTGATCCTTTGTGGGAGATCTACCTGATCAAATGTCAGGAACAGGGTACGGGTAGGCACCAATTCCCCTCGCTCTCGTCGCTGTACGCGGTGTACAGACATCACACCTTGGTCTTGGAGGTTCTCCTGAATTCCTTCGTTTGTCATTCCGTCCAACGCACGGGTGTTTACTACTCCGCGAGGAGTTCAGGCTATTATGAACAGTGACGGTCACCGGGTAGCTGCCTAATAGTTTCGGTTTCAGTAGGACTGCTGCCTGGGAGACAGAATGTGCTTCCACCAGGAACGTGCCTTTTACGCGAACGAGTACAAGACTTCACGGGGCCAGCTATATTATCCAAACCCTTCTGGATAACGAAAGGGTTTAAGGACAGAAAGTTTTTGCCTTCTTCTGTTCTGGTTACTACCAAGTAGCGAGGGCCACAGGGCTCGACTACCTCCTTTCCACAAACCTTCACAATTTTGGTTTTGGTAGAGTGCACCATTGCGGTAATGTCCTCCACCATTGCAAACGTCACCGATGGCGTGCTCACATCCTGGGCGCCACCCCGGCTTAGGTGAGAGTCCTGGCCTGGACCTTGCTCATCTTAGGGTCACACCTTCCAGTGTAAAGATAGAGGGACCCAATCGCCTTCAGGAGTGGAACCGCTCATGCAAGGGCCCCTCCCCGGGACTGACCTGTATCAGCGAATACGAACACAGTCCTACATGGTAACAAGGGACTGGGAGTTACGCGTTACCCAGTCACCTCTTGCGTTTCCCTCTCCAACCACCCGCGTTATGTTACCCGTCAGACATGTGTTCAGGGAGGAAAAGGAAAAGAAACAAAAAATAAAAGGGGTCAAACACCGAAGTGGACCATATTTTGGGCGTTTTATAGGAACACTCTTACCCCGCGGAGGAACCCAGTCGAGAGATTTTACCAGAGCATCTTCTGCCAGTTTTGAGGGCTACTAATGGGCCTTTTCGGCAGCCGTAGCGGTCCTGGGGTATACCAAGTCCCCACGGTACATCACCCCATCAGTCAATCCCCTACTTCCTGTTGTCCACCCCTCGGGACGAGGACCTCAGAGGTTGGATTTTGAGGGGTGGAACTGGTATTAGAAAACTTAGATCCAGATATTCTTATGCTTACTGAACATGGCCTCACAAAAGATGAAATTGCAAATAATTATAAGGGGTACAAGTTAACATGATTCTTCTCTAGCGGGGGTGTAGTCATATAGGTAAAACAACAATTAAAATATATGGAAATAAAATGTACTGAATTGTATATTGACTTGAAGGTTACTGAAAGAGAAGTTAAACAAAGAAATAGGTATTGTGTACTTGGTATCCAACAGATGGTAAAAATATATTTTTGTATGAAATCTTGAGGTATTATTAAGTAAACTACCAAAGAGCAAGAAAATGGTGATGACAGGAAACTTTAATATAAATATGGAAAATGGAAGAGATAAATGCAAGTTTATCCAATTGTTAGATCGACATAACCTAAATGCAACAATAAATGTACTTAGAGGGTAACAAAAGGTTGAAACCTGTATAGATAATATCTGTCTCAGTAAGAACGAAAAAGACTTTAATGTATCTGTGATGAAAGCAAAATAAGTGATCAGGCAGCTTATAAAGCTTCAATTCAAAAGCATAAAGAAAAGTGAAAGTGGTAGAACAAAAAGAACATGATGAAAACTTAAAAATAATGCAAATACAACTTGTGTAAATCAATTGGCAAAGTTCATATGAAATTACTGACTTAAATGAGAAGTATGTATATTTTAATTCTATGTTAAAGATAACATCGGAAAATCTTATTTCTAAAAGAACTGTACACTCAGGTAGTACCGCAAAATGCAACCAACAAACTTGGGTCAGAAAACGAAGACAAACATCTAAAAGAACAATGACCCTTTAAAATGAGTGGAGGAGGACTGAATTGGGAGAAATATCAATAAGGCATATAAAAAGCTGTGAAAAATTTTTTTAAAAATATTCTTGAGGGAGCAAATAAACTGTTTAATAGGTCCAAAATAAATAGTTTAAAAGATAAAATTAAGACCACATGGGGAATTGTGAATTCAGTTCACTAACATACTGCAGTAAACATAAAGGAAAACATTATCTTAAAAAAACAAAGATTCAAAGTTGAAAAATCCAGAAGTAGTTACAGATTGAGTTTTTATGCATTAAAGCATATCGGTTAACCCCAAAGATAGTTCACGGTAAACAAATCTGCAAATCAATGGTACTAACAGAAACGACAGAAGATATTTTGTAAATAAATTTGACAAATTCTGCTTCACACACATGCACCCACACACACGCACACACGCACCCACGCATGCACACACACGCACCCGCGCACGCACACATGCACACGCACGCACCCACGCACGCACAGGCACACACACGCACCCGCGCACGCACACATGCACACACACGCACACATGCACACATCCATGAAAACAATCTTTTCTAAAAATGCTTTAATTGCAATTTAAAGGATTTTTAAGACTTTCTATCCAAAATATCTGTAGTTAAAGATTAAAGATTGAAAAACAACGGTATGTTTTATGTACGTATTTCTTGAGAAATTTTAAGCTTTCATTAGAGAATATTAAAGAAAATTGAGTGAGTAGAGCTGTGTGAGGGGTCCTGGGTTTGATTCCCGGCTGGCGTTGGGGATTTTTCTCCAGCCAAGATGATTCCACATCTTCACCAGAGTCTGGAAATATGAATGAGAGCACGAATGTGTGCGTGATCTAATGATGCAACTCAGTGTTTGCAAATTAACACCATTGATATGTTCCAAAGGAGAATGTCGTTTGATATGACCACTGCAGTTAAAAGGCACAAAATTGGAAAAAAAATATTGAAATTGTTATGATTAAAAGCATTGTTAAAAGTGTAACTAATTTCACATTAAAATACATATTGAGTCATATTTTATTAAAACGTAAAGCTTCACTCACTTCGTAAGTAGAGAAGTATTGTATTCCACCAAAAAATTGAATAATTAAAATTTACTATAAAACCATGTTTAGAGGCTCCCTGAATCCAAGCAAAGCTTTCTAAGGAAAGGTCCATTTGTATCTTTGTGCATGCGTGCACATGTATGTATTAAACGATTGGTGTAGTGTTTAACGCCTGCTTTCACTAACTACGGCATAGCATGTGGTGAACTGATGATCACTGAGATGAAGTAGTAGTAGAATTAGGTTAAGGGCGCTCAACTGCTGAAGTTATCAGCGCCCTTACAAAGGTATAAGGTCAACACAGTTAAAATCGATACATTAAAACCAGAAAATCGTGTCAAGTTGCCAATAAAAAGCTAAAACTAAACCATAAAAACGCCAAAAGCCGGTGTCGAGTTAAATGCGGCTGCCCATACCGCTAAGGCGGATGAAAGCTAAAACTCGCTCCACGGCACTCGTGTTGTCCACGAACACCTGACTAAGCGTAGTCGGAAAACGGAGGGAGTTTCGCATAGGAGCTAAATATCGGCATTCTGCTAAAATATGTCGGAGAGTCAAAGGCTCCCGAAAGTGGGCACAAATTGGTGCAGGGTCAGAAGATGAAAATGCCGGTAGCTAAAAAGGCAGTACCTAATGCGGAGACGGGCTTACACGACCGCCAGGGTACCGGGTGTGGTTTTAGCTCCCGGAGCATGTTCCCCAGAGCCCCATTCCAGTCTTTCAACGTGATAGGATAAGCTTACATAGAGCTCGACGAAGATCTGTCTAAGAAATAAAAGAACTACAGAACTGCGAATTTAAAATAGCAGCTTGAGCTGCAACGTCGGCAGCTTCATTGCCCGGCAGCCCCACGTGTCCAGGGACCCACACAAACGACACACTAATGCCAGCATTAGCAATCGAGTGGAGGACATCCTGGAAACGCCGTACCTGAGGGTGGTAACTGTACAACGATTTAATTCTTTGAAGGGCAATCAAGCAGTCAGAGGCGTTGCTTGCCGACGAACATATGAAAGCGCTTGGTAGATACTATGGAGCTCGGCGGTAAAAATGGAACACTGCGCTGAAACATGAAAGCTAAAAGTCCGGTACTCATGGATGAAGGCAGATCCTAATCCCCGGTCGTCCTCTGAGCCGTCAGTGTACACGAAGCAGCACTGGGCGAAACGTGACTGTAGTTCTAGAAAGGAGGAGTGAATAGTCGAAGACGGGCAGGTCGACTTGGACGTGGACAGCAAGGAGAAGTCAAAGCGAAGCTCCGAACGGAGCCACCGCGGAAAGCGTGCTTCTTCGAGGGGTAAGCAAGCCGGCAACATAACGGCCACGCGGCGGAGCAGGGACCGGAACCGAACTCCAGGTGGGAATAGAGCTGATGGACGGGATAAGTAATGGCGATCCAATGAGTCACGAAGCAGCACTGGGCGAAACGTGACTGTAGTTCTAGAAAGGAGTAGTGAATAGTCGAAGACGGGCAGGTCGACTTGGACGTGGACAGCAAGGAGAAGTCAAAGCGAAGCTCCGAACGGAGCCACCGCGGAAAGCGTGCTTCTTCGAGGGGTAAGGAAGCCGGCAACATAACGGCCACGCGGCGGAGTAGGGACCGGAACCGAACTCCAGGTGGGAATAGAGCTGATGGACGGGATAAGTAATGGCGATCCAATGAGTCATTAATAAACAAACTAAGAGACGGGTGTTGCGGCATACTGGCAGGTCTGCAAGCATAACCACGTAAAACTACATCACGCCGATAAGGGGAGGCTCAGCAGCTTCGGCACACAAGCTGACGACTGGACTGGTTACAAAAGCCCCAATACCCTAGCGTATGCCTCTGTGATGTATGGGGTCTAGACGACTTAAAACAGGTGGTCGAACCGAAGTGATGATGATGATGATGATGATGATGATGTGTATAAGGGGGCTCAACTACGGCGGTCATCAGCGCCCTTAAAAAAACAAGTCTTGGCAAAAGCCAGATATAAAAATTTCCAAAATCGATATAAGTATAAATAAAACTATTAAAATTGCACACACACACATATATATTTATATATGTATTTATATTTAAAAAAAGAAGAAGAAAACGATTGGATTGGATCGGATTAGTGGGTTTTAGGGCCCGTCGACAACGAGGTCATTTGGGCCCGAAGTTAACATTAAGAGCTAAAAGCCCAACAAACTAAAAGATGAAATAAAATAAAAGCACCCAACAAAAATACTCCAAATAATACGCACGACTAGTAGAGTAAAATGCTACAAAAAGACCAACCAATCACTAGACTATTGAATTATAATCTATAAAAGTAACAAAGATAAAATCCAAGTCAGACTTGTTTATTAAAACCAATTTCGGCAACAAACCGCAGTGCCGTGACCACGGCTACTGGGTGGTCCCCTAAAACATCCAGCAAGTTAGTCCCCAAGCCCAAAGACTGGCGAACGCGGGCGTACTGCGGGCAATCGAGCAATACATGCCGCACAGTGAGGCGTACTGCGCACGGACCACAGAGGGGCCAGTTCCCCTCGTAACAGATGCCCATGAGTTGCTCGTGTGGGCCCAATTCCCAACCGAAGAGTGTCTGCTCGGCTCGCCGGTTATCCCTGGAGGAAGTTGGCCAGGGGTGTACGCTCTCCTTTATCGCCCGGAGTTGTGTGCCTTCCAAAGCTGTCCAGGACTGCCGCCAAGCAGATAGGAGTAGGCCACGGATAAAACGTTGTACATCCTGGTATGGCACCGTAGTTGTTAAACTCCGGGGCAAACGGCAAGCGGACTAAGCAGCCGCGTCCGTCTCCTCGTTCCCGGAAATGCCCACATGGCCTGGGGTCCAAGTAAAAACAACATGGTATCCGCAACTAAGCATTTGCGAGATCAAAGCCTGAATTTTTAAAACGAGCGTGTGAGCGGCAATGTGCTGTTGCAAGGCCTGAAGAGCGCTTAGAGAGTCAGTGCAAAGGATAAAATTGCCAGGAGCTAACTTACAAACAAAAAGGAGCACATAGAGGATGGCATACAATTCTGCAGAGAAACCAGAGGTGAAGTCCAGAAGGCGAAATTTATGAGCCTGGCCGTTAATGACGAATGGGCAACCCGTAGTGCTACCTAACTGCGAACCATCTGTAAAACCCGGAACATAATTAGGGTAACGGCCCAGTAGTTCGGCAAAAAGTTGTTGAAATACCGAATGTGGGGTAGCTAGTCTCGAGTTGGTGGAAAGAGCGAGATCGAACTGCGCTCGCTGGAGCTGCCATGTGGGATAACGACACAGGGACGACCGCTCCACGCAAGGCATTCGCAGGTTGTGATTACGGGAGAGTTCCCGGAATCTTATTCCGGTTGGGCGTGTCCGAGAACTAGGGTGCATATAACGGTGGGCTAAATCGGGATGCAGAACTGGTTTAAAACATGAATGGTTTGGGTAAATTGCCAACTTCGCAACGTATGAACAGATTAGTGTCGAGCGACGAATAGAAAGTGGAGGCTCGCCGGAGTCGGCATACAAGCATTCGACGCAAATTGTGCGGAAAGCTCCTGTGGCAAGGCGGATACCTGTATGATGTACGGTGTCTAAAAGGCGAAGTTTAGAGGCGGTCGCTGCGCCATAAATAAAACAGCCGTAGTCCAGCTTGGATCGGACCAGGGAGCGATATAGCCTCAACGTCACCGTCCGATCGCCCCCCCCCAAGATACACCACATAAAATCTTGAGCACCCAGAGGGAACGATCACAAGAGGCTCGGAGGTGTCGAATATTATGCTCCCAGGTCAATTTTCTTTCCAAATAGAGGCCTAAGAATTTCAAGTGCGGGACAAACGGCAGAGGTGTGCCGTTCAAGTTAAGATCTGGTGGAGGGTGAATACCCCGTAGACGATGGAAGTGGACATATTGTGTCTTCACAGGCGAAAAACGGAAGCCGGTTCGAAGCGCCCAGTCTGCCAGCTGGTTGATGGTCAATTGCAGTTGACGCTCTATATGATCTAAGCTACAAGAACGATAATATACAGCGAATTCGTCAACATACAGGGACGATGGAATACCGCCGCGAACGCCACTAGTAATGCCGTTAATGGCCACGGCAAAAAGGGCGACGCTGAGAAACGACCCTTGAGGTACACCATTCTCCTGGATCCGCTGCCTTGATATTCTGTTCCCTATACGGAGACGAAAACGACCTAGTGCTAAAAAGTTACCTAAAAATTCCGGTAAGTGGTCTCGCATACCGTAACTGTGGAGGTTACGTAGTATGCCGTACCGCCAAGTGGTGTCATAGGTCTTCTCCAGATCAAAGAAAGCTCCCACCACATGCTGCTGCAGTAGAAAGGGATCATGAATGTAAGCCTCAATACGTGTTAGATTGTCAACACTAGAGCGATGGCAACGAAACCCGCATTGAAGTTTGGACAGCTGGTTATTGATTTCGAGCCACCACACTAACCGAGAGTTTACCATTCGCGCAAAGGTCTTGCAGACGACACTCGTCAGGCAAATGGGGCGGTAGCTAGATGGAAGTGTGCGGTCCTTTCCGGGTCGAGGGATAGGGCTGACAATACCCACTTTCCAGGAAGATGGAAAAACCTGCTCATGCCAGATATGGTCAGGTTGGACAAATCGAACGTGTCTACTATGAGGCAGCCACGAGCATCATCAATGTCGGATCCCCAGAGCGTGTGTTTGGCATTCAGATCTCCCAATATGAGTAACGGTGAGGGGAGCTGAGCCAAAAGAGCCTGAAGTTCCTGCTTTTGTAGTACACAGAGCGGAGGTAGATAAATGTTGCAGATGGTAAAAGAGATCCTCTCCCGCTGTACACGAACAGCGACAGCTTGCAACGGCGTGGTTAATGGTATATTGTTGGCAGAGATATGTGGCGCCACTAAGGTAGCAACGCCACCGCTTGGTCGTGTGCCTGCAACGGAGTCTCCCCTAAATGCCGAAAAAGTGCTTAGGTGTAATAAGTGATAGTGATGCTAATGGGTTTCTTGGAGACAAATAACTGATGGTGACCTTTGAGAAACTAATAACTGTAGGTCTTGAACGCGAGCTCGGAAACTTTTGACGTTCCACTGGATTATTTCCATAAAGAGTTTTTAACGGGCCGTTTTAACTTTTTCTTGACTTTGGCTGACTTGGGCCCTACGATTCGAAAATCATTAGCCTCCTGTGACTCCGCTGATGTTCGGGAGTCAGAACTCCTACGGCTCGTAGAACGAGGCCGGGAACTCATAGAAGGCGAGCGACTTCGCGAAATAGGTTGTGGCCGGGATCGGCTCTTCACATTTACTACGGGATAATGGTTACTCGCTAATGGCTTGGTAGCTGGAGTCTGTACGACTGAAGCGGAGGTAGTGCTGGTGGATATACAAGAAGTCTGAGAACGCGGGTTTAACGGCTAGAAAATCAGTCTGTGTGGAGGCGTTGGCGACAGGGACGTGTTGAACAGCAACCAGTGGTATTAGGAGTACGGCCAGCTGCTAATGCATATCCAGTAGTAGTGGTAGCAGGCCTTAGTTGTTCAAAGCGCCGTCGTGCCTCTTGAAAATCAGGCGTTCCTTTACACGTAGCTCCTGAATACTTTTTTCGTCCATGAATCTAGGGCACTGTCGCGAGCTGGAGGGATGACTACCGTCACAGTTCACGCAACAAGGTGTTCGACTGCAGTTTGGGTCGTCATGTGTCGGTAGGCCACATTGCTCACAAAGAGCAGGATAGGTACACGTGACCTCAGTATGTCCGAACCGCTGTCATTGAAAACAGCGCATGGGTTTCGGGACATACTGGTGGACGCTCGCACGTTAATAGCCGGAATAGATGTACTCGGGTAACTTAGTGCCGGCGAAAGTAAGAAAAACCATACGTAATGGGTACTCCTTGCCATCTTGATTTCGTGTTAGCCGGTCCGCCTGACAAACAAGCTGATCAGAGAGACAACTTACCATTTCTTCATTCGGAAGACCATCTAAGCTGGAGGTGGTGACTTCTCGTCTACAGGTGTTAAGCGTTCTGTCTGGGGCTACCCCGATAGGGGAGGAGCCCAACAAAATCACTTTTTGCAGTTTGTGAGATTGGTCTGCACATGTGCTCTCTAATAGTAAGGTGCCGTCTCGGAGACGCGTAGCGTTTTGACCGGGCCGCTGATTTTGTCAAGTTCGCGCTTTATATAAAATAGACTAACATATTTGAAAGTTTTCCCATCACAACTCAATGTCATCATTAAATAAGGGTCAGTGAAAAGTTTTGCGCGGAGACATTATGATATAGACACCCATCCGGAACCGTCGGCTGCAGCCTGCCATCCGGGGGTTAAAGAAAGAAAGACCCCGAATCTTCACGGTCTGTGCCGTCATGGGGACCCCACCCATGACCGATCTCATTTGTACCTCAGAACAGCTACCCTTCCATATCCACTGCTTGTCCATATGGGTAAACCGTTCACCACGCACACCCCGGCTTTAAGCCCCTACCACAGGAATAACCACCTGTGGCTCCCCACTCTAGGCCGCACTGCATATAAAAAGGCATGTGCAGATTCATGGGACTTGTGGTTGATTACACCGGGGATCGGTTAGCGGTAACACGTCCGGTTGGTGATACTAACCCAACGGCACACGGCCGTCGGGAGATTAACACAGAGCGGGCCCTCTAGCAGCTACGTGGGTGTACTTGACGGTGTGGACGGGCTCCGCACCTATGGCTAAACATAGGGGCAGTGCGAAGGGTCGCTCAACCTTCACTTTTGAGACCTCCGGAGAGCACACATGTCAGAAGCGGCACTGAAAACCGTGGGACAGAACCACGGAGATAGGAGAGATACCTGCTGGTGAGACAGGAGTTATAAACCTAAGACCTTAAGTGCTAATACTTATAATAAAAACTAGAAGGGGAAGAAGATGATGCATACTGATAAGCAGTACCAGAGCGTGCCGCAGTTGATGGAGGTGAAGGGGATGAATTGAGGGTGAGTGGCTAGGGACCCCGGGATCGCCAATCCCTTACCTACCGTAGTAGATCACTTGGGAGAAACACCAGAGCCTCTTCTGCCAGTTTTCGGGGTTACTGAAGGGCCATCTTGGCAGCCGTAGCAGTCTTGGGGTACACCAAGTCCCCGCCGTACATCGCCCCATCAGTCAATCCCCTACTTCCTGTTGCCCACCTCTCGGGACGACGACCGCAGAGGTTGGATTTTGAAGGGCAGAAAAAAACGAAATATCAATCAAAACCTACTAGAAATTCCCTTCACTAAATCCTAAAGTGTAATCTAGAAAGGAACCTAAATACCTTCTGCACTACTGCGTTATCGTCCGCTAGCATTTCTGCAAAGCTGACCGGCAGCTGCAGAGATGTCCTAAGATCTGCTATGATGATATGGATATAAGGGCGCTCAACTGCTTGGTCATCAGCGCCCTTACAGAAACTGATTCATGGCAATAGCCAGATATAAATTAGTCAACATTTAAAAAACATATCAAAACAAAATGACTAAAATATAAATAAGCCCAAATGCGTACAAATAAATATACATAAAAAAAATACAAAAGCTATAATTTTTTCTCACAAAATACAAAGATCCATAAAATACCACTTTCAATAAAAAAACTTGCCATAACAAGAGCTACCTGCCCAGTGGTGGCCGAACCAATTTCTTACGTTTCTTTGGGGCAGGGCTAGAGCTTTCAGCAGTTTTTTCCTGCCGTTTCCTCAGTGTTGTTTGGATAGTGAGGACAGGATCCACCCGCTCCACATCGTCAGTGGAAGAGGACGGCTTGCGCACTGGTGACTACGAATCCAGTCTCTCGACAGGATCGGAAACTGCAACCGGCGAAGATGAAAGTCGCCGATCGGCGTCCGCTCCAGATGATTCCTCAGATGTTGTGGACGGAGATGTTCGCGCACTTTGTGCTGGCTAGCTCTCTTTTCAGTTGTCTTACTATTTACCTTGAGGAAGTCCGTTCTGTCATAAGTGCTCTTAAATTTTCTGGGCGACACATTATATACTATCGGTTCACTTGTTCTTGAAGCAGATGCTTTCGCCGGTGTCTTAGTTAAAACCTTCTTCTTAGGACCTAACCTGGTCGGCGCGCACACTGTTGTTCGTGTTGGTGTTTGTTGCTTTGACTGTGATCTTTGTGTAAATGTTCCTTCGGATGCTACCTCCCCGTTTATTTCGCAGGTTTGTGTTTCAATTTCACGTTACAGGTACCGGCTTAGCTGCAACAGCACTATAAGTCACGGTCCTAGGCACTGAAGGCTGTCGAATACGCAAGAGTTTCCGGGCTTCCACGAAGGACACCCCCTCTCTTACCCGGATCTCATTGATCGCCTTCTCCTCCATAAAGCGGGGACATTCTCTGGAGTTTGATGAGAGTATACCGCTAAGGCCTAAGGTCTGCTAGGTGAAAACACTCTAGCAGCACGTGTCCTACAGATAACGCTTCTTTGATTAGAAAACTATGAGTAAAAAAGCAGTGCCCAATAGGCAACCGAGCCAAAATCACCTCCTCGTTACGAGATTACCCACAGGAGGTAACCCAGGGAATCGGAAGTTCTTTCACAGATCTAAGTCCATTATTTCGGAGAGCGGACCACTCTTCCTGCCAGCAGGTTTGCACAGCTGGTACTCGAACCCTGGGGTTCGTGGTAGCCGTCATGGCGGCCGAATCCACCATTTCATTCGCCCGCAAGCCTACGTGACCAGGGATCCATGCACACACCACGTTAACGCCAGAAGCGTGTAAAACGTAGAGGGTATCCTGTATACGCTGCACAATTGGGTGGTAGTTGTACCGCTGTCGTAGGCTTTGAAGTGCACTGGGAGAATCACATAGGATTAGGCAGTTCCCCAGCTTTCGTCGACGTACGTGTAAAATGGCCTGGTATATTGCATAAAGCTTTGCAGTAAAAATGGAAGTTCTAGTGTGGAATCCGAATGTATAGGGTTCGGTTCCACACACGTAAGCACAACCAAAAACATTGGAGTTCTTGGAGCGAACAGTATAAATTACCAAATGGTCCTCATATCGCGATAAGAATTCTAAAATCATGTGCGGATACTAGACATAGACATGGTACATTTATCGTATTTAGTCATGCCCAGATCAACGTGGGGCGCTCTGCATAACCAAGGAGGGTATGTCCTCTCCGCCCTAGGATACATCTTGGGCATTTCAGTATCAAGATGTCTAAGGAGCTCCCGGAAACGAAAACCAGGTCCATGATAGTATTAAAGAACGGCGTAAATGTTGGATGTGTGGGCATGCAATTAAGTCCACAGCCATAATTTGCTAATAACATGTTGCGCCTTTACTGCAAAGGAGGTTCTGCAGACTCAGCATACAGGCTTATAACTCGGCTCGTTGGAAATGCCCCAACTGCTATACGTATACCACAATTATGGACTGTGTGTAATCTGTTCAGCACAGCTGGTCGTGCTGAGACAAAAACGATACTACCATAATCTAATTTGAAACTGATGAGTTTGCGATAAAGTCGTAATAACACTGTACGATACGCTTCTCACGATTTTCCACTTAGTATCCGCATGATATTTAAAGATCTGTCGCATCGTGCTTTCGTCTGTGCTATATGCGACGAACAACTAAGTTTTCTATCAAATATCAATCCAAGGACCCTCGTCTCATCTGCAAAAGGCAGTAGATCAGCGCCTAGGCGGAGCCTTAGAGGTAGTCGACTATGCTGACACCAGAAGTTAACACAGATGGTTTTGTCAGCGGAGAATCGGAAGCCCTTAAGGTTGTCCAAGGTGGTCTGAAGACGGCGCTCTAAAAACGGAGTGCGCTGAGATGTACAGTAGACGGCAAAGTCGTCTTCAAATAGGCATGACGGGACAACCGGAGGTACACATTTCAAGATAGAGTTAATCGCAATAGCAAACAACGTAACACTTATTACCGATCCCTGTGGTACATCGTTCTCTTGAACAAAAAGGTTCGAAAAACCGAGCCAACCCTTACTCGGAATACGCGGTCCTTCAAGAATTCCTGAAGGAAGGGTGGTAGGCGTCCACGTATATTCCAGGTGTGCAAAGTACGCAGCAACCCCGCCCGCCAACACTTATCATAAGCCTTTTCGAGGTCAAAAAATATTCCGACTGTTTGACAGTTTTTAAGAAAGCCGTTCATAATCTTTGTCGAATTGGACACAAGATGATCCTCTGTTAAACGTCGTCGCCGAAAACCGCACTGGCTGTCATTCAGTAGGTTGTGCGTTTCCAGCAACCATACCTGCCGCCCATTTGTCATGCGTTCCATCACCTTGCAGACGCAACTGGTGAGGGAAATAGGAGGGTAGCTAAAAGGGAGCTGACGGTCCTTGCCAGTTTTCAAGATAGGAATAATGGTGGCTTCTCGCCACTTGTCAGGAAACGTGGCATCAATCCAAACACGGTTATAGACCTCGAGAAGGAATGCCTTACCTTCAGGTGATAGATGTAATATTTGAACGTGGAGTCTCTCCGCTCCTGGTGTTGTCAGTCGCGATAATGAAAGAGCGTGTTCTAACTCTGGCAAGCTGAAGAGGCGGTTATTATCTTCAATGTTTCTGGAACTAAACAAGAAACTTTGAAATTCTACCTGAATCTTAATTGAGACAAACTCAGGAGCATAATTACTGGAGCTAGACACCTGAGCGAAAGCACAGCCGAAGGTGTTAGCCACGAAAAACGGATCAACAACAACTCCTGCAGGTGTTTTCAGACCAGCGATTGGCATGTGGGTTGTTTTCCGGCCACGCGTCGTAACCTATCCCATACAACAGATGAAGGTGTGCGTCTGTTGAAAGATGATACAAAGTAGTTCCATGAGACGTTTTTGCTCTCCTTAACTATTTGCCTAGACTTTGCACGCGCTTTCTTGTACTCAATTTGATTACTTAGTGTAGGGTGTCGTTGAAATAACCTCAGAGCACGTCTAGGAGCACGAATAGTATTCCGACAGTTGCTGGTGCACCATGGGACTGGAAATCGACCGGGTTGGGTAGCCGAACGTGGAATAGACTGTTCTGCAGCGGAAAGAATATTCTCTGTGAGATGATCGACTAATTCATTCACAGAATCGTGCTCGTTGTATTCAAAGACAGCCATCTGGGTGTAAAGTTTCCAGTTGGCACGATCAAAGCGCCATCTAGGGATACGTGAATGAGACACATCTTGTGCTAAGAGACTAAGAAGACATGGGAAGTGGTCGTTGGAATGTGAATCAGAGATGACATTCCACTGTAATGAAACTGCTAGCTGGGATGAACATACTGCCAAATCTATGTGCGTATAGGTGTTATAGGCGTCTGAAAAGAACGTTGACTCTCCGGTATTCAGGAGATACAAGTTATTGCTCTCCAAGTGTTTTGCACTGAGGTGGCCACTCGAACATTCCCGAGTTGAGCCCCATAGTGGGTGATGGGCATTAAAGTCTCCAAATATTAGATATGGTGTTGAAAGTTGGGAAACCAGATCCTCAAGGTCAATTAACGAGAGGTCATCTAATTGCGGTACATATACATTGCAAATGCAAATTTCGATTGATGGCAGCTTAATCCTTACGGCTACAGATTGTATATCAGATTGTAGCTGTAACTGATCTACAAATATGTCACGCCTGAGGAGCTTCATAGTGCCCCCGTGAGCAGGAATGTCCTCTTGTGTGTCAATATCACACCGCAGTGGTGTGTATCGTCGGATTTTAAACTTATCTTGCGGTCGTACCTTAGTCTCTTGTAAGCATGTCAACAAGGGTTTATGCTTACTGAGCAAAACTTCCAGTTCTGGTGTATGCGCTCTTAAACTCCGTATGTTCCATTGGAGGATAGCCATTGGAATTATGGAGATAGGATGTAAAAGTTGGTCTACATTAAGATAACCTTAACGGTGTCCGAATCAGATTACCCTTTTTCTTCGGTGTAGGGCTAACACCTGTTTCTTTTTCGTCGGGTTTAATCTGGCGCTTTTTCGTTGCCGTTCTTGCATTGTGTTCCGTGTGTTCCTGATCCATTTCTTCGACCGATTAGGCCCATTTTCCTATAGAAAACTTAGGTTTGAGGATCCCAAACCGGTTGGACACAGAGATCGACGATGATGACAGTTGTCGAACTGGGTCCTCACCAGAAGACCCTCAGAAGAGGAACTTCTAGATACCCTAGAACTTTTTTCTTGCCGGTCCCTTTGTTTGTAACCTTGAGGAAGTCTGATTTTGTGTAATTCGTCTTAAACTTTTTGGGCGGTGCTCGTAGACTATAACGGGCTTGACGTACGATGACGTTGACGATGTTGATGATGATGATGATGATGATGATGAGTATAAGGGCACTCAGCTACAGAGGTCATCAGCGCCCTTTTTAAAAGAAACTGGTCATGGCAAAAAGCCAGATATAAATTATTCTAAAAAACTATAAATATGGCAATATGACAAAAAATACATACATGTAAAAAAAGCACAATAGAAATGTAATCTAAAAAACCATAAATCCTATTTGCTAAATCCTAAAATCTAATCTCGAAAAGAATCTAAAAACCTTCTTCACTACTGCGTTATCGTCCGCTAGCATTTCTGCAAAGCTGACCGGCAGCTGCAGAGACGTCCTAAGGTCTGCTAGGTGAAAACACTCTAGCAGCACGTGTCGTACAGACAACGCTTCATTGCAAAACGGACACAGTGGAGAAGGCTCCTTTTTAAAAAGAAAACTATGAGTAAAAAAGCAGTGCCCAATTCGTAACCGAGCCAAACTCACCTCCTCGCGACGAGATGACCGACAGGAGGCGGAAGTTCTTTGACAGATCTAAGTTTATTATTGCGGACAGCGGACCACTCTTCCTGCCAGCAGGTTTGCACGGCTCTCCGCTATACGGCCCTAAAGTCTTCCGATGTCACAGATGGTATTCGAACCCTGGGCTTCTTGATAGCCGTCTTGGCTGCTGAATCCGCCATTTCATTCCCCCGCAAGCCTACGTGACCAGGGATCCATTGACACACCACGTTAACGCCAGAAGCGTGTAAAACATGGAGGGCATCCTGTATAGGCTGCACAATAGGGTGGTAGTTGTACAGCTGCCGAAGGCTTTGAAGTGCACTGAGGGAATCACTCAGGATTAAGCAGTCCCCCAACTTTCGTCGACGTACGTGTAAAATGGCCCGGTATATTGCATAAAGCTCTGCAGTAAAAATGGAAGTGTTAGTGTGGAATCCGAAAGTATACGGTTCGGTTCCACACACGTAAGCACAACCAACAGCATTTGAGTTCTTGGAGCTACCAGTATAAATTACAAATTGGTCTTCATATCGAGATAAAAATTCTAAAAAACATGTGCGGATATTGGACATAGACATGGTAGATTTATCATATTTAGTCATGCCCAGATCAACCGGGGTCGCTCTGCTCAACCAAGGAGGGTATGTCCTCTCCCCCCTAGGATACATCTTGGGCATGTCAGTATCAAGATGTCTAAGGAGCTCCCGGAAACGAAAACCAGGTGGCTTTGGTTTAATAGAAGTGTTCCTATAACGCACGTCCATGAAGGTATTAAAGAACGGCGTAAACGATGGATGTGTGGGCATGCAATTAAGTCCACAGCCATAATTGGCTAATAACATGTTGCGCCTGTACTGTAGAGGAGGTTCTGCAGACTAAGCATACAGGCTTATAACTCGGCTCGTTGGAAATACCCCAACTGCTATACGTATGCCACAATTATGGACTGTGTCTAATCTCTTCAGCACAGATGGTCGTGCTGAGCCATAAACGATACTACCATTATCTAATTTGGAACGGATGAGTGACCGATATAGTCGCAATAACACTGTACGATCCGCTCCCCACGATTTTCAACTTAGTACCCGCAAGATATTTAAAGATCGGTCACATCGTGCTTTCAGTTGTGCTATATGCGACGACCAACTAAGTTTTCTATCAAATATCAATCCAAGGAACCTCGTCTCATCTGCAAAAGGTAGTAGATCAGCGCCTAGCCGGAGCCTTGGAGGTAGTCGACTCTGCTGACGCTAGAAGTTAACACAGATGGTTTTCTCAGCGGAGAAACGGAAGCCGTTTTTAAACTCCAAAACTTAAGGTTGTCCAAGGTGGTCTGAAGACGGCGCTCTAAAAACGGAGTGCGCTGAGATGTACAGTAGACGGCAAAGTCGTCTACAAATAGGCATGAGGAGACACCTGGAGGGACACATCTCAAGATAGAAATAATCGCAATAGCAAACAACGTAACACTTAGTACCGATCCCTGTGGTACACCGTTCTCTTGAACAAAAAGGTTCGAAAAAACCGATCCAACCCTTACTCGGAATACGCGGTCTTTCAAAAATTCCTCAAGGAAGAGTGGTAGGCGTCCACGTATATTCCAGGTGTGCTGAGTACGTAGCAACCCTGCACGCCAACACGTATCATAAGCCTTTTCGAGGTCAAAAAATATTCTGACTGTTTGAAGTTCTTAAGAAATCCGTTCATAATCTGTGTCGACATGGACACAAGATGATCCACTGTTGAACGGCGTCGTCGAAAACCGCGCTGGATGTTATTCAGTAGGTTGTGCGTTTCCAGCCACCATACCAACCGCCCATTTATCATGCGTTCCATCACCTTGCATACGCAACTGGTGAGGGAAATAGGACGGTAGCTAGAAGGGAGATGACGGTCCTTGCCAGCTTTCAAGATAGGTATAATGGTGGCTTCTCGCCACTTGTCAGGAAACGTGGCATCAAACCAAACACGGTTATAGACCTCGAGCAGGAATGCCTTACCTTCAGGTGAGAGGTGTTGTAACATTTGAACGTGGATTCTGGCCGGTCCTGGTGCTGTCAGTCGCGATGTTGAAAGAGCGTGTTATAAGTCCGCCAAGGTGAAGAGGCTGTTATAATCTTCAAGGTTTCTGGAATTAAACACGAAACCATGAGATTCTACCTGAGTCTTAATTGAGATAAACTCAGAAGCATAATTGCTTGAGCCAGAAACCTGAGCGAAAGCACAGCCGAAGGTGTCAGCCACAACAAACGGATCAACAACAGCTCCTGCAGTTGTTTACAGACCAGCGATTGGCAGGTGGGTTGATTTTCCGGCCACGCGCCTTAATTTACCCCATACAACAGATGAGGGTGTACATCTGTTAAAAGATGATACAAATTTGTTCCATGACGTCTTTTTGCTATCCTTAATTATTTGCCTAGATTTTGCACGCGCTTTCTTGTACTCAATTAGATTACTTAGGGTCGGATGTCGTTGGAATACCCTTAGAGCACGTCTACGAGCACGAATAGCATTCCGGCAGTCGCTGGTCCACCATGGGACAGGAAATCGACCGGGTTGGGTAGCCGAACGTGGAATAGACTGTTCTGCAGCGGAAAGAATATTCTCTGTGAGATGATCAACTAATTCATTCACAGAATCGTGCTCGTTGTATTCAAAGACAGCCAACTGGGTGTATAGATTCCAGTTGGCACGATCAAAGCGCCATCTAGGGATACGTGAGGGAGATACATCTAGTGCTAAGAGACTAAGAAGACATGGAAAGTGGTCGTTGGACTGTAAATCAGAGATGACATTCCACTGTAATGAAACAGCTAACTGGGATGAACACACTGCCAAATCGATGTGCGAATAGGTGTTAAACGCGTCTGAGAGGAATGCGGGCTCTCCGGTGTTCAGGAGAACCAAGTTATTGCTCTCCAGGAAGTTTTCAATGAGGTTGCCTCTCGAACATGCCCGATTTGTACCCCAAAGTGGGTGATGGGCATTAAAGTCTCCCACTATTAGATATGGTATTGAGAGTTGGGAAACCAGGTCTTCAAGATCAATTAGCGAGAAGTCATCTGATGGCGGTACATATACAGTGCAAAAGCAAAATTCGATTGATGGCAGCTTAATCCTTTCAGCTATAGATTGTATGTCAGACTGTAGCTGTAACGGATCTACAAATATGTCATCCCTGAGGAGCATCATAGTTCCCCCGTGAGCAGGAATGCCCTCTCCTGTTTCAACATCACACCTCAGTGGTGTGTAGCGTCTGATTTTAAAGTTGTCTTGTGGTCGTAGTTTAGTCTCTTGTAAGCATACCAACAAGGGGTGATGCTTACTGAGCAAAAGTTCCAGTTCTGGTCGATGCGCTCTTAAGCCTCGTATGTTCCATTGTAGGATAGCCATTGGAACTATGGGATATAAGATGTAAAGGTAGTCTATATTAAGACGACTTCATGGGTGGCCGAATCAATTTGCCCTTTTTCTTTGCTGTAGGGCTAGTTTCGGCAGGTTTATCCTGCCTCTTCTTTGCTGCAGATGTAGCAGCGTGGTCAGATGCTTACTGCGCCATATCCTCTATGGAAGAGGACGGTGTTCCTTCTACAACTTTCGATTCGAGGGGCTCGAAGCGATTGGAAATTCCGACCGACATAGATGACGGTCGCCGGTCGGAGTTCTCCCCAGAAGATGACTCCGATGATGATCTCGGAGACGTCCTAGGGCTACGTTTCTTGGACTTTTCTGGAGCAGACTTTGTGCTTTCTTTCAGGAAGGCAGTTCTATCATACTGCGTCTTGAACTTGATCTCTGGTGCTTGGTATACAATGGGCAATTTCGTCCTGTTGTTAGACGTGGATGCTTGTCAGGCAAATTCAATGGCTTGTTATTTTCAGTAGTCTTAAGTGTTCTTGGAGTTTTAGATGGTGTCACTGTTGCCCTTAGTTGCGATCTAGGCACTAGAACTTTCTCGGATATTGTTGCGCCGGTTATATCAGATGTTTGGGTACCAGCCTCCCGTTTTGGTGACGGAGTAGCCGCCACAGAGCTATAGGTACGGGAGGTGGTTGAAGAGGGCTTGAGAGTACATAGAAGTTTCCTGGCTTCCGAAAAGGATACCTTTTCTTTAACCCGGATCTCCTGAATAGCTCGCTCTTCAATATAACGGGGGCATTCTCGTGAACTTGATGGATGTTCACCGCTACAATTTACGCATTCCGGAGGTGATGTACCTGCATTTTCATGCATGCCGGCTCCACAGCTGACACATGTAGGTGCGCCTTTACAGAATGCACTAGTGTGACCGAACCGCTGACATTGGTAGCATCTCAGAGGGTTAGGTATGTATGGTCTAACCTCAATCACTGCATATCCTGATCAAAGGTCAGGAACAGGGTACGAGTAGGAACCATATCCCCTCGTTCTCTCCTTTGGACACGATAGACTGCAGTTACGCCTTGTTCCTGGAGATTCTGCTGAATATCCTCGTTGGACATTCCATCCAACGCGCTAGTGTTTACAACACCGCGCGAGGAATTCAGGGTCCTATGCATCTCCACTTTGACTGGATAACTGCCCAGCATATTGGCTTTCAGTATCTTTGCTGCCTGGAATGCTGTAGTTGCTTCCACCAGCAGCGTGCCATTTCTAGATTTTGTACATGATTTAACAGCACCAGCTATTTTGTCAAGACCTTTCTGTATAATAAACGGATTAACCGTAGAAAAGGTTCTACCTTCCTCCGTTCGTTTAATAACTAAGTAGCGAGGACCACACTCAACTACCTGTTTAACACTGTTTTCAAACAAGTCCTTTCCACGTTTATTGTTTTTTGGGGGTGTAGGTTAACCATAATATTTGGTCTTAATTTCATCCCCCAGTGCTCCCCACCCACCACGGAGTCCAACAAGCGGTCATCCCACTGGGATGACAGGGCTACACAGGGGATATAGCGAGCTCGCCGTCCCACTCACCCTGGAGGTCGGTACAATACCTAGTCCTGGCCGATTGATTAGGGGTGGGTTAGCCCCTAACCTCCCGTTTAGGCGAAGCAGAAGCCAAAGTAGTGTATTAGAAATGCGCACCCTCCCCGAATTCAGAAAAACACTGTTACGAGCTCAGATACGCACCCCTCAACCACCAGGACAAACCTTTCCACCGACACGGGTCTCCACGCACGGCCTATACGTGGGTGGGCCCGTTGACCGTCTCCCTCAACCACGAAGAGGAGCCCACACGAGGGAGACTATTGGCTTGGGACCCCGGGTTCGCCAAACCCGTACCTACCGAAGTAGGCCCCTGGGGGGATGATGACGTTGACGGCATTGGTGATGACGGTGCCAACTTCTCCCTCGTCGATTGAGGTGAGATGATGATGATGATGATGATGATGTGTGGCGTTTAAGGGCGCACAACTGCATGGACATTAGCGCCCATAAAAGATGATTAAGCTAAAAGTAACGTTAAAAGATATCTAAAACACAGTCATCTCGAGTAAAAACACTGCCTAAGCACACACACGCAAGTCTGTGAAAAGCTAAAAATTAGAAGGATTAAAAGCTGTAAGAGGGCGTAAAATGCTTACTAAATGCTAAAGGTAAAATATGCTATGAGCTTAAAAATCTTAGCCACCTCGGTCAGGTCTTCCGCCAGAACCTCCGCCAAGCTGGCCCGCAGCTGCAGAGACTGGCGGAGAGGTGTGAAGTTAAAACAGTCTAAAAGGACGGGGCGTACTGACAGGTCGCCACCACAAAGCGGGCAGACCGGATCAGGACGCCCGTTTAAAAGGTGCCTATGACCAAATACACAGTGGTCAATCCGTAGCCGAGCAATTATTACTTCCTCTCTCCGGGATACACGAGATAAAGTGGCCCAGGGTATCGGAAGCTCCTTCACCCTTCTAAGTTTGTTTCTTCGGAGAGCATACCAGTCATCGTGCCAGCACGACCGTACTGCTCTCCGCACGACGGACCTAAAATCTTCCGAAATACAAAAAGGAATGTTAACCTTGGACTCTCTGGTCACCGCCTTAGCTGTGGAATCCACTAATTCGTTGGCCGTAAGGCCCGTGTGGCCAGGAACCCATGCAAATACAACGCTGACGCCCGAGGCGTACAGCAGGTGGAGGGTATCCTGGATATCTTGCTCAAGTGGGTGGGAGCTGTATAAATGGCAAAGACTCTGGAGGGCACTAAGGGAATCGCTGAGAATTAGGCAGTTTCCCAGCCGTCGACGACGTACAAATAAAGTTGCTGGATATATTGCCTAAAGCTCGGCGTTAAAAATGGAGGTGCTGTTACGGAGACCGAATGTATACGGCTCGGTTCCGTATACAAATGCACATGCAACACCGTCTGAGTTTTTGAGCCGTCGATATGAATAGAAATACGGTCATTGTAAAGGTTTAACAATTCTAAAAAACAGAGACGGAGAGTGCAGGGAGCCATTGTGGACTTCGCGTATTTTGTCATGCCCAGGTCTACTTGTGGCGTCCCACGCAGCCCTGGAGGGAACACCCTCTCGCCCTTAGACAACAGTTTAGGGGTTCTAATGTCATGCCTACCAAGAAGCTCCCGGAAGCGGTGACCAGAGGGCTTGGGAGTATGTGGGGTGCTCCTATAAGACGCGTCCAATGATGTGTTAGTGAATGGCACAAACGTGGGATGCGTACACATGCAAAGGAGTCCACACCCATAATTCGCCAATAAAATATCACTGCGGTATTGCAGAGGGGGTTCGGCAGATTCGGCGTAAAGGCTGATAACGGGGCTGGTTGGAAAAACCCCAATAGCAATCCGTAAGCCACAATTGTGGACAGTGTTTAATTTTTGCAGTACAGATGGACGTGCCGAGGCATAAACGATACTACCATAGTGTAACCTGGGACGAATCAGTGTGCGATAGAGTCGCAGCAACACTGTGCGGTCCGCTCCCCAAAATTTGCCACCTAGTACTCGCAGAAGATTCAGAGAACGGTCACATCGTGCTTTCAACTGTGCTGTATGTGAGGACCAGCTAAGTTTCCTATCGAATACCACACCAAGGAATCTCGCCTGATCTGCAAAAGGGAGGAGATGTGGACCCAATCGGAGGGAAGGTGGATACTGTCTCCGACGTCGCCAGAAGTTGACCCAAACTGTTTTCTCAGCCGAGAAGCGGAAGCCATTTTTGGAGCTCCAATCGTAAAGATTGTTTAAGCACTGCTGTAGGCGGCGCTGTAGAAAGGGAGTACGCTGAGAAGTACAGTAGACGGCAAAGTCGTCGACGAATAAGCAGGAAGATACTCCGGGTGGAACACATTGTGATATAGGATTAATAGCAATAGCAAACAGGGTGACACTTAATACCGAACCTTGAGGTACGCCGTTCTCCTGAACAAACGGATGCGAAAAAACTGAGCCGACCCTTACTCGGAAGAAGCGGTCTTTCATGAACTCCTGAATGAAAAGCGGTAGGCGGCCACGAATGTTCCAGGAATGAAGGGTGCGTAGCAAGCCTCCACGCCAACAGGTATGGTATGCTTTCTCCAGGTCGAAAAATATCCCGACGGTTTGACATTGCTTCAGGAAGCCGTTCAGTATTTGTGTCGACAGGGACACAAAATGTTCCGTTGTTGAGCGGCGTCGCCGAAAGCCGCACAGAATGTTGGTCAGAAGGTTGTAACGTTTCAGCCACCACACCAATCGTCCGTTAATCATGCGTTCCATCAATTTGCATATGCAACTTGTGAGCGCAATAGGACGATAGCTAGTACATAGGTGCGGGTCCTTTCCGGGCTTCAAAAAAGTATAACTGCGGCTTCTCGCCACTTAGCCCGGAAAGAACTATTAACACAGATGCGATTATACACCTCCAGCAGAAATGTCTTACCTTCCGGAGAGAGCTGTTGTAACATTCTAACGTGGATTCCGTCCGGTCCTGGTGCTGATGGTTGCGAAGATGAAAGAGCGTGCTCTAGCTCTGCCATAGTGAGAAGGCGGTTATAGTCTTCAAGGTTTCTAGAGCGAAAACACAGACCTTGAGATTCTACCCGAGTTTTGATGGAAAGGAACTCAGGCGCATAATGATCTGAGCTGACAAGGGGTGTTAAAATCATATAAAACGAATCATTCCGCTGCGCTGTAAGAAGGCGAAGAGCCCTCCAAAGTAGTAATATCATCCCTCAGCATTGCGTTGAGGTTGGGGGCCAAACACAAGGACGAGCGAAACGTTGAGCAAAATCGGCACTCCACTAAAAGGTGCTGCACCGTCAAAGGCTCACCGCAGTGAGAACAACGAGGTGCTGAGTTCTGGCGTAACAAGTGATGATGGCTAAAACGGCAGTGCCCGATGCGAAGTCTAGTTAAAATAATCTCTTCCCTGCGAGAAGAATGTGAAGATGTGGCCCAGGGAATCGGAAGAGGTTTTACCTCCCGGAGTGTGTTCCCAACGAGCGCGGACCAGTCATCATGCCAACGAGCGTGCATGGCTCGGCGAAGGGAAGCAATAACATCCTCGAAAGGGACAGAATTGCTAAAAACAGTGGGTGATAAAATCGCAGACTTCGCAAGAGCATCAGCAGCCTCGTTGCCCGGAATGCCCAGTTGTCCGGGGACCCAAACAAACGACACCTGGAACCCAGAATAAGCGAGCAAATGCAGCCAATCCTGTATTCGCTGTACTATAGGATGGCTGGGGTACAGCGAACGAATGCTCTGTAGAGCACTCAGAGAATCGCTGCATATGGCAAACTTGTTATAGTGCTGCTGGCTGATAAAAAGGAGGGCCTGATAGGTACTAAAACGATCGGCGGTAACAATCGAGCACTATCGGGGAAGACGAAACGTAAAACTTTGCGAAGCAGCCACGAAAGCACATCCGACGCCACGGTCGATTTCAGAGCCGTCCGTAAAAATAAAACTGTGGTTATTAAAATGCTGCTTGATATCTAAAAAGGCGGAACGAATGCCAGTGGTCCGAAACGACGACCTGGGCATGGACGTCAACCCAAGGTGGAATAGGGTGTCACACCGCGACCAAGGAGGAAAAGTAGATTACCTCCGAGGTAATACTGGCATTGTGTGACGTCCAGGGCCCGAAGAAGCAGACGAAAGCGAAAACCGGGCGGAAGTATTGCAAGGGATCTGACAGCGTACTGGCGATCAAGAGACGAGTCAAAGAAAAGCTTGTACGTTGGTTGTGTGGGTAGAGAGGGTAGACGGCATGCGTAGGTGCATAAAAGAACCTCAGCTCTGTAGCACAGGGGAGGCTCAGCAGCCTTAGCATATAGACTGGGGACAGGGCTGGTTGGAAAAGCATCTGTTGCTAGCCGGAGCCCTCGATTGTGCACAGGATTCAGACGGTTCAAGATCAAAGGTCGTGCCGACGAATACACCACACTCCCATAGTTGAGTTTCGATCGCACTAGTGACCGATAGAGCTGCAACAGCACGGTCCGATCAGCTCCCCAGGATGTACCGTATAAAACATGCATGATGTTGAGGGTTCGGTCGCAGCGACCTTTCAGGTGGGATATATGAACATCCCAGCTCAGCTTCCTATCGAATACTAATCTTAAAAATTTAGCTTCCTCCGCAAAAGGAAGCGGATGGGGACCGAGGCGGAGGGAAGTTGAATCAAAGGCCTTACGGCGCCAAAAGTTCACGCACACGGTCTTCTCAGTAGAAAAATGGAAACCGTTGTGGACGCTGCATGTGTAGAGGCAGTCTAAGGAGATCTGGTGCCGATGTTCCAGGATGCTCGTCCTCCGAGAGCTACAACAGATGGCAAAGTCATCCACATATGAGGATGAGGATATCCCAGCGGGAAGATAATGAGTGATTGAGTTGATAGCGATTGCAAACAGGGAAACGCTGAGGACCGATAGACACTGCAGCGAAAGCGCTGCCAAAGGGTGTTAGCCACGTCAAAAGGTACCACGACTGTTCCTATAGGAGCTTTTAAACCAGCAATTGTCCTGTAGGTCGATTTTCCGGCGACGCGTCTTAACTACTCCCATACAATGGAGGAGGGTGTATGGCGATTAAAGGACGATACGAATGTATTCCAGGATATTTCCTTGCTAGTCTTTATGATTTGCCTAGAGCGGGAACGTGCTTTCTTGTACTCAATCAGGTTTTCTAGGGCAGGGTGTCGTTGGAAAACCCTTAGAGCACGCCTAAGAGCTAAAAGTTAAAACATGAAGAACCTAAAAGCATATGTAGGTCACTGCAGAAGGCAAAGGATAAAAGAAGTGAAATACAATGACAGCAACCAAAAGGTGCCGAAAATGGGCCAGAGCAGGCGCCAGAACGCACTCTGCTGGATAAACGCAAGTACGCCTTCCACAGCACGGTTGCTATCTGCCAATATGGCAGAAAATGAAGCTGGCAGCGACAGACTGGCGCGTAATGGGGCTAGAAACCGACATTCAATTAAAAGGTGACGTACCGTTAAGGGTACGTCACAGTGGTTACACAGTGGTGCGGGTTCATCACGTAAAGGGTGACCATGGCTAAAACGGCAGTGTCCGATACGCAAACGTGCTACAATGATTTCCTCCCGCCTGGAAGCTCGGGCGGAGGTGGTCCAGGCAACCGGAAGAGGTTTAACCACGCGAAGCTTGTTCTGCTGCACTCATCTAGCCAACGGATGTGCAGAGTCTGACGTAAAAATAAGGCAAGATCAGTGGAAGGAGTAGAATTAAAACTAGTGCGTGACAAAATAGCATATTTAGCTGCAGCATCTGCAGCATCGTTGACAGGCAGTCCAAAATGACCTGGCGTCCACAAAAAGGTAATCCTGGCGCCAGAGAGTGCCAGGCGGTGGACTCTGTCCTGAATGCGCTGTACCAGGGGGTGGTAATTGTACAGCGTCATAAGGCTTTGAAGTGCGCTTAGCGAGTCCGTACAGAGTACGCAAGAACACACAGAATTCCGGTCAATATATAAAAGTGCTTGGTAAAGACTAAAAAGTTCCGCGCTAAAAATCGAACACTGCCACGGAAAACGAAAAGTAAAACTCTTACGCCCAAAAACAAGAGCACATCCCCCTCTGAGTTCAGTCTTAGACCCATCCGTGTAGATAAAATCGCAATGCGCGAATTGCTCCTGGAGGTCTAAGAAGGCCGAAAATACACGGGTGCAGAGGTCGTTCCTTTCGGCATGGATGTCAGTCCAAGATGGCAACAGACTATAGCGCGTATCCACGGAGGGAACCGAGGTTCTCCCCTAGGAAACGCTGGGACCAAGGTGACATTCAGGTGCTGTAAAAGAGAGCGGAAGTGAACCCCCGGGTGCTGTAAAGCCGACGGTGTGACTGCATATTGGCGATCCAGGGAGTCGTCAAGGAAAAACCGATAACTGGGATGACAAGGCATGCTGGAAAGGCTACACGCATAGCTGCAAAGCAGAAGCTCACGGCGATGGTATAAGGGAGGTTCTGCAGCCTCAGCATAGAGACTCTCAACTAGACTAGTGGGAAATGCCCCAGTAGCTACACGAATGCCACGATGGTGAACGGGATCTAAACGTCGCAGACTAGAGGGTCGCGCCGAAGAATATACAATGCACCCATAATCTAATTTAGATCGCACTAGAGATCGATACACACGCAGCAGTGTAGTGCGATCAGCTCCATAGGATGTGCCACTTAAATTTCGTAAAATGTTCAAAGAACGCAAACACTTAGCTCGCAAATAAGCAATATGAGATAGCCAACTGAGTTTCCTATCGAAAATCAAGCCTAAGAATTTCGCTTCATCTGCGAAATGAAGGACATCCTGTCCAAGATATAGCTTGGGTGACAGAAACGCCTTCCGCCAGATAATACGCTGATCGTTTTCTCGGCGGAAAACTTGAAGCCAGATGTAAGACTCCAATCACAAAGTCGATCAAGACAGGATTGGAGTCGGCGCTGAAGGAGGCAAGTCCGCCGAGAACCAACGCAGATGGCACAATCGTCTACAAGTAGGGACGACGAAATTTCTGGATGATGATGGTGATGATGATGATGAGTATAAGGGCGCTCAACTGCAGAGGTCATCAGCGCCCTTTTTAAAAGAAACTGGTCATGGCAAAAGCCAGATATAAATTATTCTAAAACACTATAAATGTGTCAATAGAATGACAAAAAAATACATACGCATTTAAAAAATAGAAATGTCATCTAAAAGCCATAAATTCTATCTGCTAAATCCCAAAATCTAATCTCGAAAAGAATCTAAAAACCTTCTTCACTACTGCGTTATCGTCTGCTAGCATTTCTGCAAAGCTGACCGGCAGCTGCAGAGACGTCCTAAGGTCTGCTAGGTGAAAGCACTCTAGCAGCACGTGCCGTACAGACAACGCTTCACTGCAAAACAGACACAGTGGAGAAGGCTCCTTTTTAAAAAGAAAAATATGAGTAAATAAGCAGTGCCCAATTCGTAAACGAGCCAAACTCACCTCCTCGCGACGAGATGACAGACAAGAGGTAACCCAGGGAATCGGAAGTTCTTTGACAGATCTAAGTTTATTATTGCGGAGAGCGGACCACTCTTCCTGCCAGCAGGTTTGCACAGCTCTCCGCAATACGGCCCTAAAGTCTTCCGATGTCACAGACGGTACTCGAACCCTGGGCTTCATAATAGCCGTCTTGGCTGCTGAATCCGCCATTTTATTCCCCCGCAAGCCTGCGTGACCAGGGATCCATGCACACACCACGTCAACGCCAGAAGCGTGTAAAACGTGGAGGGCATCCTGTATACGCTGCACAATAGGGTGGTAGTTGTTCAACTGCCGTAGGCTTTGTAGTGCTTTGAGGGAATCACTCAGGATTAAGCAGTCCCCCAACTTTCGTCGACGTACGTGTAAAACGGCCCGGTATATTGCATAAAGCTCTGCAGTAAAAATGGAAGTGCTAGTGTGGAATCCGAATGTATAGGGTTCGGTTCCACATACATAAGAACAACCAACACCATTTGAGTTCTTGGAGCCATCAGTATAAATTACAAAATGGTCCTTATATCGCGATAAAAATTCTAAAAAGCATTGCGGATACTAGACATAGACATGGTCGATTTATCATATTTAGTCATGCTCAGATCAACCGGGGACGATCTGCACAACCAAAAACGCGTTCTGTGAGTGAGAGATGATGAGAATAAGGGCGCTCAACTACAGGGGTCATCAGCGCCCTTTTTAAATGAAACTGGTCATGGCAAAAGCCAGATATAAGTTATTCTAAAACACTATAAATATGTTAAAAAAAGACAAAAAATACATACGCGTTGGGACAAAATAGAAATGTCATCCAAAAACCGTAAATTCTATTTGCTAAATCCAAAAATCTAATCTCGAAAAGAATCTAAAAACCTTCTTCACTACTGCGTTATCGTCCGCTGGCATTTCTGCAAAGCTGACCGGCAGCTGCAGAGACGTCCTAAGGTCTGCTAAGTGAAAACACTCTAGCAGCACGTGTCGTACAGACAACGCTTCATTGCAAAACGGACACAGTGGAGAAGGCTCCTTTTTAAAAAGAAAAATATGAGTAAATAAGCAGTGCCCAATTCGTAAACGAGCCAAACTCACCTCCTCGCGACGAGATGACCGACAAGAGGTAACCCAGGGAATCGGAAGTTCTTTGACAGATCTAAGTTTATTATTGCGGAGAGCGGACCACTCTTCTTGCCAGCAGGTTTGCACAGCTCTCCGCAATACGGCCCTAAAGTCTTCCGATGTCACAGATGGTACTCGAACCCTGGGCTTCATGTTAGCCGTCTTGGCTGCTGAATCCGCCACTTCATTCCCCCGCAAGCCTGCGTGACCAGGGATCCATGCACACACCACGTCAACGCCAGAAGCGTGTAAAACGTGGAGGGCATCCTGTATACGCTGCACAATAGGGTGGTAGTTGTTCAGCTGCCGTAGGCTTTGTAGTGCTTTGAGGGAATCACTCAGGATTAAGCAGTCCCCCAACTTTCGTCGACGTACGTGCAAAACGGCCCGGTATATTGCATAAAGCTCTGCAGTAAAAATGAAAGTGCTAGTGTGGAATCCGAATGTATAGGGTTCCGTTCCACATACATAAGAACAACCAACACCATTTGAGTTCTTGGAGCCATCAGTATAAATTACAAAATGGTCCTATACCGCGATAAATATTCTAAAAAGCATGTGCGGATACTAGACATAGACATGGTAGATTTATCATATTTAGTCATGCCCAGATCAACCGGGGACTATCTGCACAACCAAAAACGCGTTCTGTGAGTGAGAGATGATGAGTATAAGGGCGCTCAACTACAGAGGTCATCAGCGCCCTTTTTAAATGAAACTGGTCATAGCAAAAGGCAGATATAAGTTATTCTAAAACACTATAAATATGTTAAAAAAAGACAAAAAATACATACGCGTTGGGAAAAAATATAAATGTCATCCAAAAACCATAAATTCTATTTGCTAAATCCTAAAATATAATCTCGAAGAGAATCTAAAAACCTTCTTCACTACTGCGTTATCGTCCGCTAGCATTTCTGCACAGCTGATCGGCAGCTGCAGAGACGCCCTAAGGTCTGCTAGGTGAAAACACTCTAGCAGCACGTGTCGTACAAACAACGCTTCATTGCAAAACGGACACAGTGGAGAAGGCTCCTTTTTAACAAGAAAACTATGAGTAAAAAAGCAGTGCCCAATTCGTAAACGAGCCAAACTCACCTCCTCGCGACGAGCTCACCGACAGGAGGTAACCGAGGGAATCGGAAGTTCTTTGATAGATCTAAGTTTATTATTAATGCGGAGAGCAGACCACTCTTCCCGCCAGCAGGTTTGCACAGCTCTCCGCAATTCGGCCCTAAAGTCTTCCGATGTCACAGATGATATTCGAACCCTGGACTTCATGATAGCCGTCTTGGCTGCTGAATCCGCCATTTCATTCCCCCGCAAGCCTACTTGACCAGGGATCCATGCACACACCACGTTAACGCCAGAAGCGTGTAAAACGTGGAGGGCATCCTGTATACGCTGCACAATAGGGTGGTAGCTGTACAGCTGCCGTAGGCTTTGAAGTGCACTGAGGGAATCACTCAGGATTAAGCAGTCCCCCAACTTTCGTCGGCGTACGTGTAAAATAGCCCGGTATATTGCATAAAGCTCTGCAGTAAAAATGGAAGTGCTAGTGTGGAATCCGAATGTATACGGTGCGGTTCCACACACGTAAGCACAACCAACACCATTTGAGTTCTTGGAGGCATCAGTATAAATTACAAAATGGTCCTCATATCGCGATAAAGATTCTAAAAAACATAGACATGGTGGATTTATCATATTTAGTCATGCCCAGATCGACCGGGGACGCTCTGCACAACGAAGGAGGGTATGTCCTCTCCCCCCCTAGGATACATCTGGGGTATGTCAGTATCAAGATGTCTAAGGAGCTCCCGGAAAGGAAAACCAGGTGGCTTTGGTTTAATAGTAGTGTTCCTATAACGCACGTCCATGAAGGTATTAAAGAACGGCGTAAACGATGGATGTGTTGGCATGCAATTAAGTCCACAGCCATAATTGGCTAATAAGATGTTGCGCCTGTACTGCAGAGGAGGTTCTGCAGACTCAGCATACAGGCTTATAACTCGGCTCGTTGGAAATGCCCCAACTGCTATACGTATGCCATAATTATGGACTGTGTCTAATCGATACCATCGATACCATAGTCATACTACCATAGTCCAATTTGGAACGGATGAGTGCCCGATAAAGTCGCAATAACACTGAACGATCAGCTCCCCACGATTTTCCACTTAGTGCCCGCAGCATATTTAAAGATCGGTCACACCGTGCTTTCATTTGTGCTATATGCGACGACCAACTAAGATTTTTATCAAATATCAATCCAAGGAACCTCGTCTCATCTGCAAAATGTAGTAGATCAGCGCCTAGCCGGAGCCTTGCAGGTAGTCGGCTCTGCTGACACCAGCAGTTAACACAGATGGTTTTCTCAGCGGAATATCGGAAACCGTTTTTTAAACTCCAACTCTTAATGTTGTCCAAGGTGGTCTGAAGACGGCGCTCTAAAAACGGAGTGCACTGAGATGTACAGTAGACGGCAAAGTCGTCTCTATATAGGCATTACGAGACACCTGGAGGTACACTTCTCGAGATAGAATTAATCGCAGTAGCAAACAACGTAACACTTAGTACCGATCCCTGTGGTACACCGTTCTCTTGAACAAAAAGGTTCGTAAAAACCGAGCCAACCCTTACTCGGAATACGCGGTCTTTCAGGAATTCCTGAAGGAAGAGTGGTAGGCGTCCACGTATATTCCAGGTGTGCAGAGTACGTAGCAACCCTGCCCGCCAACACGTATCACAAGCCTTTTCGAGGTCAAAACATATTCCGACTGTTTGACAGTTCTTAAGAAATTCGTTCATAATCTGTGTCAACATGGACACAAGATGATCCACTGTTGAACGGCGTCGTCGAAAACTGCATTGGATGTTATTCGGTAGGTTGTCGTTTCCAGCCACCATACCAACCGCCCATTTATCATGCGTTCCATCACCTTGCGTACGCAACTGGTGAGGGAAATAGGGCGGTAGCTAGAAGGGAGGTGACGGTCCTTGCCAGCTTTCAAGATAGGTATAATGGTAGCTTCTCGGCACTTTTCAGGAAACGTGGCATCAACCCAAACACGGTTATAGACCTCGAGCAGGAATGCCTTACCTTCAGGTGAGAGATGTAACATTTGAACGTGGATTCCGTCCGTTCCTGGTGCTGCCAGTCGCGATGACGAAAGAGCGTGTTCTAACTCTGCCAAGATGAAGAGGCAGTTATAGTCTTCAAGGTTTCTGGAACTAAACACGAAACCTTGAGATTGTACCTGAGTCTTAATTGAGATAAACTCAGGAGCATAATTGCATGAGCTAGACACTTGAGCGAAAGCACAGCCGAAGGTGCTAGCGACAACAAACGGATCAACATCAACTCCTGCAGTGGTTTTCAGACCAGCGATTGGCAGGTGGGTTGATTTTCCGGCCACTCGCCTTAATTTATCCCATACCACAGATGAAGGTGTACATCTGTTAAAACATGATACAAATTTGTTCCATGAAGTCTTCTTGCTATCCTTAATTATTTGCACGCGCCTTCCGGTACTCAATTAGATTAGTGAGGGTAGGGTGTCGTTGGAATACCATTAGAGCACGTCTATGAGCACGAATAGCATTCCGGCAGTCGTTGGTCCACCATGGGACAGAAAATCGACCGGGTTGGTTAGCCGAACGTGGAATAGACTGTTCTGCAGCGGAAAGAATTTTCTCTGTGAGATGATCAAACAAATCATTCACAGAATCATGCTCGTTGTATTCAAAGACAGCCAACTGGGTGTAAAGGTTCCAGTTGGCGCGATCAAAGCTCCATCTAGGGATACGTGAGGGAGACGCATCTTGTGCTAAGAGACTAAGAAGACATGGAAAGTGGTCGCTGGAATGTAAATCATAGATGACATTCCACTGTAATGAAACAGGTAAACTGGGATGAACACACTGCCAAATCGATGTGCGAAAAGGTGTTAAACGCGTCTGAGAGGAATGCGGGCTCTCCGGTGTTCAGGAGAACCAAGTTATTGCTCTCCAGGAAGTTTGCAATGAGATTGCCTCTCGAACATACCCGCATTGAGCCCCAAAGTGGGTGATGGGCATTAAAGTCTCCCACTATTAGACATGGTGTTGAGAGTTGGGAAACCAGATCTTCAAGGTCAATTAGCGAGAGGTCATCTGATGGCGGTACATATACATTGCAAATGCAAAATTCGATTGATGGCAGCTTAACCCTTACAGCTACAGGTTGTATGTCAGGCTGTAGCTGTAACGGATCTACAAATATGTCATCCCTGAGGAGCATCATAGTGCCCCCGTGAGCAGGAATGCCCTCTTCTGTTTCAACATCACACCTCAGTGGTGTGTAGTGTCTGTTTTTAAAGTTGTCTTGTGGTCGTAGCTTAGTCTCTTTTAAGCATACCAACAAGGGGTGGTGCTTACTGAGCAAAAGTTCCAGTTCTGGTCGATGCGGTCTTAAGCCTCGTATGTTCCATTGTAGGATAGCCATTGGAACTATGGGATGTAAGATGTAAAGGTAGTCTGCATTAAGACGACTTCATGGGTGGCCGAATCAATTTGCCCTTTTTCTTTGGTGTAGGGCTAGTTGCGGCAGGCTTATCCTGCCTCTTCTTTGCTGCAGATGCAGCAGTGTGGTCAGATGTTTCCTGCTCCATATCCTCTATGGATGAGGACGGTGTTCCTTCTACAACTTTCGATTCGAGGGACTGGAAGCGATTGGAAATTCCGACCGACGTAGATGACGGTCGCCGGTCGGAGTCCTCCTCAGAAGATGACTCCGACGAAGATCTCGGAGACGCTCTAAGGCTACGTTTCTTGGACTTTTCTGGAGCAGACTTTGTGCTTTCTTTCACGAAGGCAGTTCTATCATACTGAGTCTTGAACTTGATCTCTGGTGCTTGGTACACAATGGGAAACTTCGTCCTGTTGTTAGACGTGGATGCTTTGTCAGGCGACTTCACTGACTTGTTATTTTCAGTAGTCTTAAGTGTTCTTGGAGTTTTAGATGGTGTCACTGTTGCCCTTAGTTGCGATCTAGGCACTAGAACTTTCTCGGATATTGTTGCCCCGTTTATATCAGATGTTTGGGTACCAGCCTCCCGTTTTGGTGATGGAGTAGCCGCCACAGAGCTATAGGCACGGGAGGTGGTTGAAGAGGGCTTGAGGATACATAGAAGTTTCCGGGCTTCCAAAAAGGAAACCTTTTCTTTAACCCGGATCTCCTGAATAGCTCGCTCTTCAATATAACGGGGGCATTCTCGTGAACTTGATGGATGTTCATCGCTACAATTTACGCATGCTGGAGGTGATGTACATGCATTTTCATGCATGCCGGCTCCACAGCTGACACACGTAGGTGCGCCTTTGCAGAATGCACTAGTGTGACCGAACCGCTGACATTGGTAGCATCTCAGAGGGTTAGGTATGTATGGTCTAACCTCAGTCACTTCATACCCTGTCCTGATCCTTTGAGGGAGATCTACCCGATCAAAGGTCAGGAACAGGGTACGAGTGGGAACCATATCCCCTCGTTCTCTCCTTTAGACACGATAGACTGCAGTTACGCCTTGTTCCTGGAGGTTCTCCTGAATATCCTCGTTGGACATTCCATCCAACGCGCTAGTGTTTACAACACCGCGCGAGGAATTCAGGGTCCTATGCATCTCCACTTTGACTGGATAACTGCCCAGCATGTTGGCTTTCAGTATCTTTGCTGCCTGGGACGCTGTAGTTGCTTCCACCAGCAGCGTGCCATTTCTAGATTTTGTACATGATTTAAATGCACCAGCTATTTTGTCAAGACCTTTCTGTATAATAAACGGATTAACCGTAGAAAACGTTCTACCTTCCTCCGTTTGTTTAATAACTAAGTAGCGAGGACCACACTCAACTACTTGTTTAACACTGTTTTCAAACAAATCCTTTCCACGTTTATTGTTTTTTGGGGGTGTAGGTTAACCATAATAATTGGTCTAAATTTCATCTTCCAGTGCTCCCCACCCACCACTGAGCAAACGTTCCGGTTCTGTTCGATGTGCTCTCAAACCCCGTATGTTCCATTGGAGGATAGCCTTTGGGACTATGGAGATAGGTTGTAAAAGTCTGTCTACATTAAGACGAATTTAAGGGTGGCCGAATCAGTTTACCCTTTTTATTCGGTGTAGGGCTAACACCTGTTTCTTTTTCATCGGGTTTATCCCTGCGCATTTTAGTTGCCGTTGTGGCAGTGTGGTCCGTGTCTTCCTTGTCCATTTCTTCGACGGATGAGGCCCCTTTCCTATAGAAAACTTAGGTTCCAGGACCACAAGCCGGTTGGACACAGAGATCGACGATGATGACAGTGGTCGATCTGAGTCTTCACCAGAATACCTCTCAGGAGAGGAACTTCTAGATACCCTAGAACTTTTTTCTTGCCGGTCCCTTTGTTTGTAACCTTGAGGAAGGTTGATTTTGTGTTATTGGTCTTAAACATTTTGGGCAGTTCATAGTAGACTATAACGGACTTGACGGTCGATTTGTTTGACAGCTTGGGTGATGACGGTGCGGAATTCTCCCTCGGCGAGTTAGGTGAGAGAGGAGCCGGCTTGGATTTCTTGGTAGGCTTTGGAGCTGGTGTGGCAGTGATAATTCTGTCGGATATGGTGGCCTCACAATCGCTGGTTAGGGTTCCGATTTCTTTTTGGGTACCGGCTTAACTGCTATTGAGCTATATTTGCCGCAACTCGGGACGGACGGTTGACGAGTACGTAGAAGTTTCCGGGCTTCGGAGAAGGATATTTTCTCCTTAAACCGGATCTCCTGTATCACCTTTCCCTCCAGAAAGCGTGGGCACTCTCTGTAGCTGGAGGAATGTGCACCAGCGCAGTTAACCCATTTTGTGTGGGATGTGCAGGCATCTTCATGTTTTGACAGGCCCCACTCCACGGATATGGGCACACCACTACAAAACTCACTCGCATGACCGAAGCGTTGACATTTATAGCACCTGAGTGGGTTTGGTATATATGGCCTAACCATTATGGGCTCATACCCTGCCCTGATCCTTGGTGGGAGGTCCACCCGATCAAAGGTCAGGAACAGGGTACGGCTAGGCACCAATTCCCCTCGCTCTCTACGCTGTACCCGGTAAACAACCGTCACACCATGGTCTTGAAGGTTCTGCACAATTTCCTCATTGGTCAAACCGTCCAACGCACGGGTGTTGACCACTCCGCGCGAGAATTTGAGGCTGTTATGCACTGCGACGTTTACCGGGTAACTGCCCACTGGGTTCGCCTTGAAAATTACTGCTGCCTGAGAAACAGAGTGGGCTTCGACCAGATGGGTGCCATTTCTGGAACGGGTACAAGATTTAACTGGACCAGCTCTCTTATCCAGGCCCTTTTGTATTACGGAAGGGTTCACTGACAAAACGTTCTTTCCTCCCTCAGTTCTGGTTACGACCAAGTAGTGAGGACCACAGGACTTGACTACTTCTTTTCCATTTCACTTCAAAGTTTTTGGTTTAAATTTAGGCCCCATTGCGGTAATGTCGTCCACCACTGCAAACGTCTCCGATGGCATGCTCATATCCTGGGCGCCACCCCGGCTAAGGTGAGAGTCCTGGCCTGGACCTTGCTCACCTTAGGGTCACACCTCCTAGTGTAAAGACAGAGGAACCCAATCGCCTTCAGGAGTGTAACAGCTCATGCAATGGCCCCTCCCCGGGACTGACCTTTATCAGCGGATACGAACACAGTCCTACATGGTAACAAGGGGCTGGGAGTTACGCGTTACCCAGTCTCCCCTGGCGCTTCCCACTCCGACCACCCGCGCTATGTTCCCCGTCAGACTTGTGTTCAGGGAGGAAAAAAAGAAAAAGAACAAACAATAGAAAGGGTCAAACACCGAAGTGGACCAAGGTTTGGGCGTTTGAAGGGACACTCACCTCGCGGAGGAACCCATTCGAGAGATTACACCAGAGCCTCTTCCACCAGTTTTTGGGGTTACTGATGGGCCTTCTCGGCAGCCGTAGCGGTCCTGGGGTTTACCAAGTCCCCACTGTACATCACCCCATCAGTCAGTCCCCTACTTCCTGTTGCGCAACCCTCAGGACGAGGACCGCAGAGGTTGGATTTTGAGGGGCCCGCGCGAGGAATTGAGGTTCTTCTGGACGCTGACGTTCACTGGGTAACTTCCCAACAGGGTCGCCTTCAAAATAACTGCTGCCTGGGAGACAGAATGAGCTTCCACCAGGATTGTGCCATTTCTGGAACGAGTACAAGACTTAACCAGACCAGCTATTTTATCCAGACCCTTTTGGATTTCCAAAGGGTTCAGTGACAAAAAAGTCCTTCCCTTCCTCTGTTCAGTTATTACTAAGTAGCGAGGACCAAAGGACTCAACTACTCCCTTTGCAATTACTTTCACACCTTTTTGGTGTTTAAGAGAGTGCACCATAGCGATAGTATCCTCCACCATTGCAAACATCTCCGATGGCGTGCTTACATCCTGGACACCACCCCGGATTAAGTGAGAGGCCTGGCCTGGACCTTGCTCACCTTAGGGTCACACCTCCCAGTGAAAAGACAGAGGGACCCAATCGCCTTCAGGAGTGTAACAGCTCATTCAATGGCCCCTCCCCGGGACTGAACTTTTTTAGCGGATACGAACCATGTCCTATGGGATAGCCAGGGGCTGGTAGTTACGCGTTACCCAGTCACCCCTTGCGCCTTGGTCGCGTGGCATCCTTCAGACATGTGTTCAGGGAGGTAAAAGAAAGGAAAAATAAATAAAAAGGGGTCAAACACCGAAGTGGACCATCGTTTGGGCGTTTGGGGGAACACTCTCACCTCGCAGAGGAGCCTAGTCGAGAGATTTTACCAGAGCCTTTTCTGCCAGTTTTTGGGGGTTACTGATGGGCCTTCTCGGCAGCCGTAGCGGTCCTGGGGTACGGCAACTCCCCACCGTACATCATCCCATCAGTCAATCCCCTACCTCCTGTTGCCCACCCCACGGGACGAGGACCACAGAGTTTGGATTTGGAGGGACCAGCTTTACAACCCTCGGGGGTCCGCTTCCACTCTCTTTTGCAGCCACTGGATGTCAACTTAGTCTCAGCGATTTCTAAGGGACAACCTCGCTTTCCACCTTGTATACGGAAGGCAGTCCGTTGCCACCTTGGGCTGACGTCAATGCCGAAACACACAACCCCTGCGCCTCTGTATCTTTCGTCCTTTTTAGAACTCCAGGAACAGTTCGGGCACTGCGATTTTATCTATAGTGCTTTTACGTTTTTAGAGCTATGTTTTTAATCGTGTAGGCATTTAAGCGTTTTCACATTAATCTTACTATTACTACTATTATTACTATTATCACTATAATTATCACTATATTTATTATTATCATTATTATCAGCATTATTATTACTATCATTATTATTATTATTATTATTATTATTATTATTATTATTATTATTATTATTATTATTATTATTATTATTATTATTATTATTATTATTATTATTATTATTATTATTATTATTATTATTATTATTATTATTATTATTATTATTATTATTATTATTATTATTATTATTATTATTATTATTATTATTATTATTATTATTACTATTACTATTACTATTACTATTACTATTACTATTACTATTACTATTACTATTACTATTACTATTTCTATTACTATTACTATTACTATTACTATTACTATTACTATTACTATTACTATTACTATTACTATTACTATTACTATTATTATTATTATTATTATTATTATTATTATTATTATTATTATTATTATTATTATTATTATTATTATTATTATTATTATTATTATTATTATTATTATTATTATTATTATTATTATTATTATTATTATTATTATTATTATTATTATTATTATTATTATTATTATTATTATTATTATTATTATTATTATTATTATTATTATTATTATTATTATTATTATTATTATTATTATTATTATTATTATTATTATTATTATTATTATTATTATTATTATTATTATTATTATTATTATTATTATTATTATTATTATTATTATTATTATTATTATTATTATTATTATTATTATTATTATTATTATTATTATTATTATTATTATTATTATTATTATTATTATTATTATTATTCCTGCAATATTAAAGTGAACATACCTTTTATTCCCATTATTTCTGAATAGCAGGTGTAATTTTTAAGTGAACGGAACATATGCTAGCAATTTGTATGTGTGTGTGTGTGTGTGTGTGTGTGTGTGTGTGTGTGTGTGTGTGTGTGTGTGTGTGTGTGTGTGTGTGTGTGTGTGTGGGTGTGTGTGTGCGTGTGTTTGTGTGTGTGTATTTCTGTAAATATTTATTCCGAATAACATTCAAGGCAGATAAATGATAGCTCCTGGGTTAGGATTAGTCGCTTCTGGCCTTCGAACTAATCTCTTACGGCCAAAATTATGCATTCATTTTACATTATGAACTTTGTTTCTCAACTGGAATATTTGAATGCGTGACCATTTCCCATTTCGGGAGAATGTCCTTTCCTAACATTTTATCGAATAACAGCCACAGAAATGAAGCATATATGCAGAAAAGCTGAAGATATACAAAGGAGTATGTAATAAATTTATTAGTGTTAGAAAAAGAAATTCGGCCATTAAGTCACAAAACTGAGCCTGGTATGGAACAAGCTGTAAAAGCCACATACTGAATTACTTGTAAGCTTAGGTAACAAACGTTGGGCTAAGCAATACCAAAGGTACATAATAATGAGCAACGTATAGTTCTCTGAAGTTAAGATAGCTAATCAATATAGTTAAAATGATAATTTTAATATTTTCTTGAAATACTATCAATGGTTTTAAAATTCGGTTTTATGCCTCATTTCGTTGGTTTCTTTGAGATTGGTGCTTTATCACACTTGAGCCCAAATGTTGTTGAAAGGTATAAATCTGTGGCTTAGAGTCCGTATTATGCTGTTTTCAGATAATGGATGATTTCTACACTGCGAAGCTAAAAAGTAAAACATTAAAAGTAGAGTGCTACAAAAGTAAAACAATCCATTGTTGAGTATTTCCACCATGGTATGGTTCCAAATCCTCGCTAGTATACTTACATTGGTAAGATTAAAAATATATGATATTTTCCTCAGCTGCCTCAAAGAAATCACTAACTACGTAATACAATTTGCAGTACATCTAAAATACCACAGACATTGCTGAAAAAAGTTAACAAAACATTTTTTGTGAGTAGATACAACATAACTTAACGGTGAGGCTGATAAATTTCGCCTTCTGTACTCCACTTCGGTTTTCTCCACAGAGCTGTATGCACTCTTCCATTTGCTAACCGATAACGGATTTGGTATCCATACTACATTGAAATTAAGGTATTGTGCACAGCTAAAATATGGAGTTTAGTGAAGAAAATTATGTAAATATATCTTTTGTCCTTTTATTTATTGTAATTTAATATTTTCCTTTGGCTTTAGCCTTAATTGTGTACGTTTATTTTATTTGTGAATTAATTTACAATTTTTACACTTTATAGTTACCTTTAAAACTGCCTTTGCCATTAACAGTTTTTAAAGCACGCCGATGCCCGAGGATATGCGCACAGAGAGAAGAATAGAATGAACAATTAGAAATTCTATTATTTTTTAATCCTCAATGAATTAATTAATGAATGTGTTAATTTTATGGCTACCTTGTAATATTGATTTTCTTATTTGGAAGTTACACAAACTGTTCTTCGAATTCATAGTAATTTAGATCATATACGCACAACTAACACGCTAGTTACTGTATTAACTGGTTCCAAAAATGTCATCAACAGTTGATATTTCAACCGGTTAAATTATACTCTGTTGGCGTTGGCATGACTGTAATGTAAAAGCTTAAAGAAAAATTTTTCAGAAAATCTGACAAAGCGTGCTGTGTTTCCCTTATAGATTATTTGGCAAACCACGTTTTAAAATTGGACTATCCGAAAAAGAGCCAAAGTCGCTGTTAATAAGCTATAACGTACTGAAACTTGGTGCAACAATAAATAATACATTGCCCTTCAAAAAGGTTAGTAAACACAGTTTGAGATGATGACGATGACGACGACGACGACGACGATGATGATGATGATGATTGGGTTTAAGGGCGCTCAACTTCGAGGTCATCAGCATCCTTAAAAGGCCCAGTGGGTTAACATAACATAAAAAGGCGAAAATACTAAAGGCTGTCAATGAGATAAAAACAGGATAAAAGCGCCGCACAGCGGTGTCGCTAAAAACTAAAAGAGACTTAAAGCGACAAAAAGGATAAAAAGGTTGAAATACTCAAATAGCTTGGGCCTAAATTCTAAAACCTATAGCTAAAACGTCTTCTAAAACCCTGAAAACCGTGGTCTCGGCATTCCCGAGGATCTCCGCCAAGCTATCCCTCAAAATCCAACCTCTGTGGTCCTCGTGCCTAGGGGTGGGCAACAGGAAGTAGGGGTCTGACTGATGGGGTGATGTACGGCGGGGACCTGCTGTGCTCCAGGACCGCTACGGCTACCGAGAAGGCCCATCAGTAACCCCGAAAACTTGCAGAAGAGGCTCTGGGGTAATCTATCGACTGGGTTCCTCCGCAGGTGACAGTGTTCCTTCAAACTCCCAAACCATGGTCCACTTCGGTGTTTGACCACATTTATTTATTTTTTTCCTTCTTTTCCTCCCTGAACACATGTCTGACGGGTAACATAGCGCGGGTGGATGGCTGGATGGAAAATTGGATTTAAGGGCGCTCAAATACAAGGTCATCAGCGCCCTTTAAATTCAATGGGTTTGAAACCAATCTAAGACACTAAAAACGTTTGAAATAAAACTAGATGATGATGATGATGATGATAATGTGAATACGGGCGCTCTACTACAGCGGTCATCAGCGCCCTTAGGAAAACTTCCCTGGCAAAAGCCAGATGTAAAAATTTCTAAAAACTACATATTTATAAATACACCTATTAAAACAGCACACACATATATATTTAAAAATAACCTTACTTAAAATACCTTCACTAAATCCTAAAGTCTAATTTGGAAAAGAATCTAAAAACCTTCTTCACTACTGCGTTATCGTCCGCTAGCATTTCTGCAAAGCTGGCCGGCAGCTGCAGAGACGTCCTAAGGCCTGCTAGGTGAAAACACTCTAGCAGCACGTGTCGCACAGATAACGCTTCATTGCAAAAAGGACACAGTGGTGCAGATTCCTTTTTAAAGAGAAAACTATGGATAAAAAAGGAGTGCCCAATACGCAACCGAGACAAAATCACCTCCTCGCGGCGAGATGATCGGAAGGAGGTAACCCAGGGAGTCGGAAGTTCTTTTACAGTTCTAAGTTTATTACCGCGGAGAGTGGACCCCTCTTCCTGCTGGCAGGTTAGCACAGCTCTAGGTAATTCGGCCCTGAAATCTTCCGATGTCACAGTTGGTACTTGAACCCTGGGCGTCATGGTAGCCATCTTCGCTACCAAATCCGCCATTTCATTCCCCCGCAAGCCTACGTGACCAGGGATCCATGCACACACCACGCTAACGCCAGAAGCCTGTAAAACGTGGAGGGCATCCTGTATCCGCTGCACAATAGGGTGGTAGTTGTACAGCTGCCGTAGGCTTTGAAGTGCACTGAGGGAATCACTCAGGATTCAACAGGCCCACAACTTTCGTCGACGTACGTGTAAAATGGCCTGGTATATTAAACAAAGCTCTGCAGTAAAAATGGAAGTGCTAGTGTGGAATCCGAATGTATACGGTTCGGTTCCACACACGCAAGCACAACCAACACCATTTGAGTGCTTTGAGCCATCAGTATAGGTTAAAAGATGGTCCTGATATCGCGATAAAAATTCTAAAATCATGTGCGGATACTATACATAAACATTGTAGATTTATCATATTTAGTCATGCCCAGATCAACGTGGGACGCTCTGCAAAACCAAGTGAGTGAGTGATGATGAGTATAAGGGCGCTCAACTGCAGAGGTCATCAGCGCCCTTTTTAAAAGAAACTGGTCATGGCAAAAGCCAGATATGAATTATTCTAAAACACTATAAATATGCCAATATAATGTCAAAAAATACATACACGTAAAAAAAGACACTATAGAAATGTCATCTAGAAAGCCATAAGTTCTATTTGCTAAATCCTAAAATCTAACCTCGAAAAGAATCTAAAAACCTTCTTCACTACTGCGCTATCGTCCGCTAGCATTTTTGCAAAGCTGACCGGCAGCTGCAGAGACGTCCTAAGGTCTGCTAGGTGAAAACACTCTAGCAGCACGTGTCGTACAGACAACGCTTCATTGCAAAACGGCCACAGTGGAGAAGGCTGCTTTTTAAAAAGAAAACTATGAGTAAAAAAGCAGTGCCCAATTCGTAACCGAGCCAAGCTCACCTCCTCGCGACGAGAAGGCCGACAGGAGGTAACCCAGGGAATCGGAAATTCTTTGACAGATCTAAGTTTATTATTGCGGACAGCGGACCACTCTTCCTGCCAGCAGGTTTGCACAGCTCTCCATAATACGGCCCTAAAGTCTTCCGATGTCACAGATGGTATTCGAACCCTGGGCTTCATGATAGCCGTCTTGACTGCGGAATCCGCCATTTTATTCCCCCGCAAGCCTAAGTGACCAGGGATCCATGCACACACCACGTTAACGCCAGGAGCGTGTAAAACGTGGAGGGCATCCTGTATACGCTGCACAATAGGGTGGTAGTTGTACAGCTGCCATAGGCTTTGAAGTGCACTGAGGGCATTTCCTCTCCCCCCTAGGATACATCTTGGGCATTTCAGTATTAAGATGTCTAAGGAGCTCCCGGAAACGAAAACCAGGTGGCTTTGGTTTAATAGAAATGTTCCTATAGCACGCGTCCATTAAGGTGTTAAAGAACGGCGGACACGATGGATGTGTGGGCATGCAATTTAGTCTACAGCCATAATTGGCGAATAGCGTGTTGCGCCTATACTGCAGAGCAGGTTCTGCAGACTCAGCATACAGGCTGATAACTGGGCTCATTGGAAAAGCGCCAACTGCTATACGTATGCCACAATTACGGACTGTGTCTAATCTCTTCAGCACAGATGGTCTTGCTGAGCCAAAAACGATACTACCGTAATCTAATTTGGAACGGATGAGTGCGCGATAAAGTCGCAATAACACTGTACGATCCGCTCCCCACGATTTTCCACTTAGTACCCTCAAGATATTTAAAGATTGATCACATCGTGGTTTCAGTTGTGCTATGTGCGCGACCAACTAAGTTTTCTATCAAATATCAATCCAAGGAACTTCGTCTCATCTGCAAAAGGTAGTAGATCTGCGCCTAGCCGGAGCCTTGGAGGTAGTCGACTCTGCTGACGCCAGAAGTTAACACAGATGGTTTTCTCAGCGGAGAATCGGAAGCCGTTGTTTAGGCCCCAACCTGTAAGGTTGTCCAAGGCGGTCTGAAGACGGCGCTCTAAAAACGGAGTGCGCTGAGATGAACAGTAGACGGCAAAGTGGTCTACCAACAGACATGACGAGACACTCGGAGGTACACATTTCGAGATAGAATTAATCGCCATAGCAAACAACGTAAGACTTAGTACCGATCCCTGTGGTACACCGTTCTCTTGAACAAAAAGGTTCGAAAGAACCGAGCCAACCCTTACTCGGAATACGCGGTCTTTAAAGAATTCCGGAAGGAAGAGTGGTAGGCGTCCACGTATATTCCAGGTGTGCAGAGTACGTAGCAACCCTGCCCGCCAACACGTATCATAAGCCTTTTCGAGGTCAAAAAATGTTCCGCCTGTTTGACAGTTTTTAAGAAATCCGTTCATAATTTGTCGAAATGGACACAAGATGACACACTGTTGAACGGCGTCGTCGAAAACCGTACTGGACGTTATTCAGTAGGTTGTGCGTTTCCAGCCACAATACCTACCGCCCATTTAGCATGCGTTCCATCACCTTGCAGGCGCAACTGGTGAGGGAAATAGGACGGTGGCTAGAGGGGAGGTGACGGTCCTTGCCAGCTTTCAAGATAGGAATAGTGGTGGCTTCTCGCCACTTGTCCGCAAACGTGGCATTACCCAAACACGATTATAGACCTCGAGCAGGAATGCCTTACCATCAGGTGTGAGATGTAACATTTGAACGAGGATTCCGTCCGGTCCTGGTGCAGTCAGTCGCGATGATGAAAGTGCGTGTTCTAACTCTGCCAAGGTGAAGTGGTGGTTATAATCTTCAAGGTTTCTGGAACTAAACACGAAACCTTGAGATTCTGCCTGAGTTTTAATTGCGATAAGCTCAGGAGCATAATTACTTGAGCTATACACCTGAACGAAACACAGTCGAAGGTGTTAGCTACGTCAAACGGATCAACAACTACTCCTGCAGGTGTTTGCAGACCAGCGATTGGCAAGTGGGTTGAATTTCCGGCCATGCGCCTTAACCTTTCCCATACAACAGATGATGGTGTACATCTGTTTAAGCGGAGACAAAGTTGTTCCATGAGAATTTTTGCTATCCTTAATTATTTGCCTAGACTATGCACGCGCAACACTTAATTGCAACAGCCAACGCTATCCTTAATTATTTTCCTAGGCTATGCACGCGCTTTCTTGTACTAAATTAGATTACTTAGATTAGGGTGTCGTTGAAATACCCGTAGAGCACGTCTACGAGCACGAATAGCATTCCGGCAGTCGTTGTTCCACCATGGGACCAGAAATCTACCGGGATGGGTAGCCGAACGTGGAATACACTGTTCTGCAGCGGAAAGAATTTTCTCTGTGAGATGATCGACTAGATCATTCACAGAATCGTGCTCATTGTAATCAAAGACAGCCAACTGGGTGTAAAGGTTCCAGTTGGCTAGATGAGAGCGCCATTTAAGCATACGTGAGGGAGACACAACTTGTGCTAAGAGACTAAGAATACATGGGAAGTGGTCGCTGGAATGTAAATCAGAGATGACATTCTAGTGTAATGAAGCTGCTAACTGGGATGAACATACTGCCAAATCGATGTGCGAATAGGTGTTAAAGGCGTCTGAAAGGAACGTTGGCTCTCCGGTATTCAGGAGAACCAAGTTATTGCTCTCAAAGAATTTTGCAATGACGTTGCCTTTCGAACATGCCCGAGTTGAGCCCCAAAGTATGTGATGGGCATTCAGGTCTCCAAATATTAGAAATGGTGATGAAAGTTCGGAAACCAGATATTCAAGGTCAATTAACGAGAGGTCGTCAAATGGCGGAACATATACGTTGCAGATGCAAAATTCGATTGATGGCAGCTTAATTCTTACAGCTACAGATTGTATATCAGATTGTAGCTGTACCGGATCTACAAATATGTCATCCCTGAGGAGCATCATAGTGCCCCCGTGATCAGGGAAACCTCGTTCTGAGTCAATATCACACCGAAGTGGTGTGTAGCGTCGGATTTTAAACTTGTCTTGCGGTCGTAGCTTAGTCTCTTGTAAGCATACCACCAAGGGGTTATGCTTACTGATCAAAAGTTCCAGTTCTGGTCGATGTGTTCTTATACCCCGCATGTTCCATTGTAGGATAGCCATTGGATCTATGGAGATAGGTTGTAAAGGTTGGTCTACATCAAGACGTCTTTAACGGTGGCCGAATCAGCTTACCCATTTTCTTCGTTGTAGGCCTAACAGCTTTTTCGTCCGCTTTATCCTGGCACTTTTTTGTTGCCGTTCTGTGGTCGGTATCCTTTTGGTCCATCTCTTCGGCGGAGGAAGCCCCTTTCCCTAAAGAGAACTTAGGTTCGAAAGCTTCAAATTTACTGGACACAGAGATCGACGAAGGTAACAGTCATCGATCCGAATCATCACCAGAAAGTTCTTCAGAAGAAGAGCTTGGGGATGTCTTAGAGGTTTTCTTCTTCCTGGGAATACGGGTCGAATCTTTCAGGAAATCTGTCCTCTGGTAACTGGTCTTAAATACTTTAGGCCGCGGATCGTATATTACAGGCTTGTCATATTTAGAGGTAGAAGTCGACGGTTTGGCTTGGGACGGGGCTGAGGTTTTAGTTTTCTTCTTCCGTTGAGGCGATGTACTTGCCGACGCGGCTGATGGATTTCTGGACTTCCGTACTTGTGTCGGGACAAGAACTCTATCTGAGATGGTAGCCTCACCTGAACCGCAGGTTTGCGTTGCGATTTCCTTTCTAGGAACGAGTTTAGCTAAGACAGAGCTATAAGTACCGGACCTAGGGACGAAGGGCAGGCGAGTCCGCAGGAGCTTCCGGGCGTCCGAGAAGGATACCTTCTCCTTAACCCGGATTTCCTGTATTGCCTTTTCTTCCACAAAGCGTGGGCAGTCTTTGGAACTAGAGGGATGCTCCCCGGCACAGTTTATGCATTTAATGGACGAAGAGCACTCACCCTCATGTAAAGCCAAACCACAGTTGACGCATGCTGCAGATCCGTTACACGGTTGACTAGTGTCACCATAACGCTGACACTTGGAGTACCGCAGGGGGTTTGGTATATAGGGCCTAACCTCAATATTCTCGTATCCTGCCTTTATCCTTTGGGGAAGATCTATCCTATCAAAAGTAAGGAACAAGCTACGAGTGGGCAACAATTCCCCACGTTCTCTGCGCTGCACTCGATAAACACAAGTGACTCCCTGGTCATTCAGGTTCTCCTGAATCTCCTCGTTGGACATACCGTCCAACGCACGGGTGGTTACAACCCTGCGCGAGGAGTTAAGGGTCTTATGGATCGTTACGGTTATAGGGTAACTCCCTAGCATTTTTGCCTTCAATAACGACGCTGCCTGGGAGTTAAAGTGCGCCTCAACCAGCAGCGTGTCGTTTCGCGATCGTATACAAGAGTTGCAGGACCAGCAATTTTGTCCAATCCCATCTTGATGGTAAAAGGGTTCACTGTAGTATACTTCTGGCCTTCTTCTGTACGACTAACCACCAAGTAGAGAGGACCACAAGACTGAACTACTTCTTTTGCATTATTACCACAGTTTTTGAAAGTTTTATTTATTGTAGGGTTTACCATTAGATATGGTATAAAATTCATCCCGCAGTGCACCCCGCCCACCACGGAGCCCAACAAGGGGTCATCCGACTGGGATGACAGGGCTACACAGGGGATATAGCGAGCTGCCGTGCCACTCAGCCTGGAGGTCAGTACAATACCTAGTCCTGCCTGATTGATTAGGGGTGGGTTAGGCCCTAACCTCCCGTTTAGGTGAAGCAGAAGCCAAAGTGGTGTATTAGAAATGGGCGCCCTCCCCGAATTCAGAAAAAAAGCTACGAGCTCAGATACGCATCCCTCAACCACCAGGTCAAACATTTCCACCAACACGGGTCTCCACACACGGCCTACACGTAGGTGGGCCTATTGACCGTCTCCCTCAACCACGAAGAGGAGCCGACACGAGGGAGACTGTTGGCTCGAGACCCCGGGTGCGCCAAACCCGTACCTACCGAAGTAGGCCTCTGAGTGGGATATAGCGGGCTCGCCGTCCCACTCTCCCTGGAGTTCGTTACAATACTTAATCATGGCTGATTTATTAGGGGTGGGTTAGTCCCTAACCTCCCGTTTAGGCGAAGCAGAAGCCAAAGTGGTGTATTAGAAATGCGTACCCTCCCCGAATTCAGAGAACCACTGTTACGAGCTCAGATACGCATCCCTCAACCATCAGGACTAACCTTTCCACCGACACAGGTCTCCACGCACGGCCTACACGTGGGTGGGCCTGTTGACCGTCTCCCTGGACCACGAAGAGGAGCCAACACGAGGGAGACTGTTGTCTCGGGACACCGGGTGCGCCAAACCCGTACTTACCGAAGTAGGCCCCTGGGGTGCAGACGATAAAATTGCCAGGAACTAACTTACAAATGTAAAGGAGCAGATAGAGGATGGCATACAGTTCTCCAGAAAAAACAGAGGTGAAGTCCAGAAGGCGAAATTTATGAGCCTCGCTGTTAATGACGAATGCGCAACCCGTAGTGCTATCTAACTGGAAACAATCTGTAAAGCCCGGAACATAATTAGGGTAACGGTCCAGTAGTTCGGCAAAAGGTTGCTGAAAAACCGAATGTGGGGTGGCTGGTCTCGAGTTGGTGGAAAGACCGAGATCGAACCGCGCACGCTGGAGCTGCCATGCGGGATAACGACCCAGGGACTACCGCTCCACGCGAGGTATTCGGAGGTCGTGTGAACGGGAGAGTTCCCGGAATCTTATTCCGGTTGGGCGTGTCCGAGAACTAGTTGTGCATATATTGGTGGGCTCAATCGGGATGCAGAACTGGTTTAAAACATGGATGGTTTGGGTAACTTGCCAACTTCGCAACGTATGAACGGAGTAGTATCGGGCGACGAATAGAAAGCGGAGGCTCGCCGGAGTCGGCATACAAGCAGTCGACGCGACTTGTTCGGAATGCTCCTGTGGCAAGGCGGATAGCTGTATGATGTACGGTGTCTAAAAGGCGAAGTTTAGAGGCGGTCGCTACGCCATAAATAAATCAGCCGTAGTCCAGCTTGGATCGGACCAGGGAGCGATAAAGCCTCAACATCACCGTCCGATCGCCCCCTCCCCCCAAGGTACCCCAGATGAAATTTTGAGCACCCGGAGGGAACGATCACAAGAGGCTCGGAGGTGTCGAATATGATGCTCCCAGGTCAATTTTCTGTCCAAATAGAGGCCTAAGAATTTCAAGTGCGGGACAAACGGCAGGGGTGTGCCGTTCAAGTGAAGATCAGGTGGAGGGTGAATACCCCGTAGACGATGGAAGTGGACACATTGTATCTTTGCAGGCGAAAAACGGAAGCCGTTTCGAAGCGCCCAGGCTGCCGTCTGGTTGATGGTCAACTGCAGTTGACGCTCTATATGATCTAAGTTACAAGAACTATAATATATAGCGAAGTCGTCAACATACAGGGACGATAGAATTCCGCCGCGAACGACACTAGTAATGCCGTTAATAGCCACGGCAAAAAGGGCGACGCGTAGAATCGACCCTTGAGGTACACCCTTTTCCTGGATCCGCTCCCTTGAAATTCTGTTCCGTATGTGGACACGAAAACGACGTAGTGGTAAAACGTTACCTAAAAATTCCGTTAAGTGGCCTCGCATACCGTAACTGTGCAGTTTACTAAGTTCTGTAATAGACAATGTTTCAACGACTCCTACCACTGCTGCCTCAATATCAGTTATGTCAAGTTGACATTTTAGCTAGAGGATCGTGGTGGGTTGTCTGTCAGATAACATTTTACTGGTGAGATGGGTGGGAAAGTGAAGATGCAATGAACTATTCAACTCTAATACAGCAGTTACATGAAATTTTATGTTTGGGACTGTTAAGATATGGATTTAGCACAGGGAATTGCTTTTTTTTTTAAAAGGAATTGATGCTGAATGTCCATTGATGCATGAGATTGATTTAGAAGTACATTTGTTTGTTATAGAAGATATTATTTTATTTCTAAAAGCAAAGAAACAGTTAATTTCCAAGTTTGCTGCTGTCAGTAGAAATTCTGTAGAAATGATTTGCCACTTGGAATCCTATAAGCAGTTACAAACATTGCGTTTAGTATTCTCTGGACCAGAATTACCAGATATGCCATTGTTTCATTTACCAAATTTATAACTTCTTGGAATTCCTAGGTATCCAAATTTTTTACAAATTGTGAGAAATTTACAGAAAAGCACAATGTCTAATTTAGTCATACTAGATCTAACTGCATGATCTTTAGTTCCAGTGCAGTCTGAAAATATTTTGGATAAGTGAATGCAATTGAAAATCCGTATTTTGACATGTGGTCGTATCTCAAACGATGATGATTTTCAGCATATAAGGAAATGTACTGATCTGGAATACTTGGATGTTAGTTATAGTGATATCACAGATTTGACAGTGAAAATATTTGCTGAAAGAAATATTTAAATATCAGCAACTGTCATGGGATTATTGACAATAGTTATCAATGTTTAATGAAGTGCAGGGAACTACAAACTTTAAAACTGGATTTAACAAGAATAACTGGCAAGAACTTTCATCTGACCAAATGTAAGCTATATATTGAAGCGTGTAATCATTTAAAGTTACAGTATGTACATCAACTCAGAGAGCAGATGCCTCACCTACAAGTACATTACATACAGAATGGCAGATCCTGGTAAAGCCATGGGCCTTCTAATGTATTCTTACAACTTTGTTTATGTAGTGTAGTTCATAAGTGTAATTTAAAAATGTTCCTGGTATTAGTTAACAATATTAAAACAAGTTATAATATAAATTACTCATTTTATTCAAATAAATGTCTTCTGTAGTGATAAACTTCTGTCATTGCACAAAGTGACTGAATAATTTGGTGGAACAAATCATTGTGTTCTTGGTACATTTAGGCAATTCCCTGAGTATCAGAATTTTCAGTCACTAAGTGACAGATTTGGACACAATGGAGAATATTCCAAATTACTGATGTAGCTAGCAAGGTAAATGTTTAACAGTAGAATGTTTTGTGTCCATTTTCCCAGATGTTTCCTTCTTACTGGTTCCTGAGTCAATAAAGCATTTCCATATACAGTTCCTTTATTACAGTAAGATCATGTAGAATAAACTATATGTATAAATGTACATATTCTACTGGGTTGTCCAAATGTTCCGCACCATAGGGATATGTTTTATATTTTTTTCAGGCACACATTGACTACTAACAAACGTGTAGAGCCTGCCCGTCTTTGTGAAACATATTCAGAGAGAGAGAGAGAGAGAGTTGTTGCAGCTGAACAGAGGGAAAATATGAAAATGGGGCACCATTGAACATATATAATAGAATAATCTCTATGGTATGGGACTTTTGATTCAGTCTGTGGATAATTCCCACCATATAATGCAAGTAGATGATGATGATGTTTGGGTTTAACGGCGCTCAACTTCTAGGTCATCAGCACCCTTAAAAAGCCAGTTAGGATAAAACGAATTAAAATACTAAAATACTAAAAGAAAAAAAATTAGATAAAACAGAGATAAAACCAACGCACGACGGAGTGGCAAAGACTAAAATGGAGACTTAAAACCATAAAAGGAGTAAAACAGTAAAATTCCACATTGCCGGGGTCTAAATTCTAAAATTAGTATCTAAAACGAAGGTTAAAACTTTGCCTACTGCCGTCTCGTCATCCGCGAGGATCTTCGCCAAGCTGACCTGCAGCTGGAAAGACCTGCGGAGACGTGCTATTCTAAAACAATCTAAAAATATGTGTCATACCGACAGTTCGGAACGGCACAGCGGGCAAACTGGAGCCGGGGTACGATTCAATAAAAACCTGTGGGTAAAATTACAATGACCAATGCGCAACCAAGCCAGGGTTATTTACCTTCAGGTGAGAGATGTTGTAACATTTGAACGTGGATTCCGTTCGGTTCTGGTGCTGTCAGTCGCGATGATGAAAGAGCGTGTTCTAACTCTGCCAAGGTGAAGAGGCGGTTATAATCTTCAAGGTTTCTGGAACTAAACACGAAGCCTTGAGTATCTACCTGAGTCTTAATTGAGATAAACTCAGGAGCATAATTACTTGAGCTAGACACCTGAGCGACGTCAAATGGATCAACAACATTGCCTGCAGGTGTTTGAAGACCTGTGATTGGCAAGAGGGTTGATTTTCCGGCCACGCGCCTTAACCTATCTCATACAACAGAGGAAGGTGTACATCTGTTAAAAGATGAGACCAAGTTGTTCGATGAGGTCTTTTTGCTATCCTTAATTATTTGCATAGACTGTGCACGCGCTTTCGTGTACTCAATTAGATTACTTAGGGTAGGGTGTCGTTGAAATTTCCGTACAGCACGTCTACGAGCACGAATAGTATTCCGGCAGCCGTTGTTCCACCATGGGACAGGAACTCGACCGGGTTAGGTAGCCGTACGTGGAATAGACTGTTCTGCAGCGGAAAGAATTTTCTCTGTGAGATGATCGACTAGATCATTCACAGAATCGTGCTCGTAATCAAAGACAGCCAACTGGGTGTAAAGGCTCCAGTTGGCACGATCAAAGCGCCATCTAGGGATACGTGAGGGAGACACATCTTGTGCTAAGAGACTAAGAAGAAATGGGAAGTGGTCGCTGGAGTGTAAATCAGAGATGACATTCCACTTTAATGAAACTGCTAATTGGGATGAACATACTGCCAAATCGATGTGCGAATAGGTGTTAAATGCGTCTGAAAGGAGCGTTGGCTCTCCGGTATTCAGGAGAACCCAGTTATTACTCTCGAAGAATTTCGCAATGACGTTGCCTGTCGAACATGCCCGAGTTGAACTCCAAAGTGTGGGATGGGCATTAAAGTCTCCAACTATTAGAAATGGTGCTGAAAGTTGGGAAACCAGATCTTCAAGGTCAATTAACGAGAGGTCATCTGATGGCGGTACATATACATTGCAAATGCAAAATTCGATTGATGGCAGCTTAATCCTTACAGCTACAGATTGTATGTCAGATTGTAGCTGTAAGGGATCTACAAATATGTCATCCCTGAGGAGCATCATAGTGCCTCCGTGAGCAGGAATGCCCTCTTCTGTTGGAATATCACACCACAGTGTTTTGTAGCGTCTGATTTTAAACTTGTCTTGTGGTCATAGCTTAGTCTCTTGTAAGCATACCACAAAGGGTTTATGCTTACTGCGCAAAAGTTCCAGTTTTGGTCGATGTGTTCTTAAACCCCGCATGAGCCATTTGAGGATAGCCATTGGAACTATGGAGATAGGTTGTAAAAGTTGGTCTACATTAAGACGACTTTAACGGTGTCCGAATTAGTTTACCCTTTTTCTTCGGTGTAAGGCTAACACCTGTTTCTTTTTCGTCGGATTTTTCCTGGCGCTTTTTCGTTGCCGTTCTTGCAGTGAGGTCTGTGTCTTCCTGGTCCATTTCTCCCACGGATGAGGCCCCTTTTCCTATAGAAAACTTAGGTTCGAGGACCTCAAGTGAGTGAGTGATGATGAGTATAAGGGCGCTCAACTACAGAGGTCATCAGCGCCCTTTTTAAATGAAACTGGTCATGGCAAAAGCCAGATATAAATTATTCTAAAACACTATATGTTAAAAAAGACAAAAAATACATACGCCTTAAAAAAAAAAAAAATAAATAAATAAATAAAATAAAAATGTCATCCAAAAACCATAAATTCTATTTGCTAAATCCTAAAATCTAATCTCGAAAAGAATCTAAAAACCTTCTCCACTACTGCGTGATCGTCCGCTAGAATTTCTGCAAAGCTGACCGGCAGCTGCAGAGACGTCCTAAGGTCTGCTAGGTGAAAACACTCTAGCAGCACGTGTCGTACAGACAACGCTTCATTACAAAACGGACATAGTGGAGAAGGCTCCTTTTTAAAAAGAAAACTATGAGTAAAAATGCAGTGTCCAATTCGTAACCGAGCCAAACTCACCTCCTCGCGACGAGATGACCGACAGGAGGTAACCCAGGGAATAGGAAGTTCTTTGACAGATCTAAGTTTATTATTGCGGAGAGCAGACCACTCTTCCTGCCAGCAGGTTTGCACAGCTCTCCGCAATTCGGCCCTAAAGTCTTCCGATGTCACAGATGGTATTCGAACCCTGGGCTTCATGATAGCCGTCTTGGCTGCTGAATCCGCCATTTCATTCCCCCGCAAGCCCACGTGACCAGGAATCCATGCACATACCACGTTAACACCAGAAGCGTGTAAAACGTGGAGGGCATCCTGTATACGCTGCACAATAGGGTGGTAGCTGTACAGCTGCCGTAGGCTTTGAAGTGCACTGAGGGAATCACTCAGGATTAAGCAGGCCCCCAACTTTCGTCGGCGTACGTGTAAAATGGCCCGGTATATTGCATAAAGCTCTGCAGTAAAAATGGAAGTGCTAGTGTGGAATTCGAATGTATAGGGTTCGGTTCCACACACGAAAGCACAACCAACGCCATTTGAGTTCTTGGAGCCATCAGTATAAATTACAAAATGGTCCTCATATCGCGATAAAAATTCTAAAAAACATGTGCGGATACTAGAGATAGACATGGTAGATTTATCATATTTAGTCATGCCCAGATCAACCGGGGACGCTCTGCACAACCAAGGAGGGTATGTCCTCTCCCCCCTAGGATACATCTTGGGCATGTCAGTATCAAGATATCTAAGGAGCTCCCGGAAACGAAAACCAGGTGGCTTTGGTTTAATAGTAGTGTTCCTATAACGCACGTCCATGAAGGTATTAAAGAACGGCGTAAACGATGGATGTGTGGGCATGCAATTAAGTCCACAGCCATAATTGGCTAATAACATGTTGCGCCTGTACTCCAGAGGAGGTTCTGCAGACTCAGCATACAGGCTTATAACTCGGCTCGTTGGAAATGCCCCAACAGCTATACGTATGCCATAGTTATGCACTGTGTCTAATCTCTTCAGCACAGATGGTCGTGCTGAGCCATAAACGATACTACCATAGTCTAATTTGGAACGGATGAGTGCCCGATAAAGTCGCAATAACACTGCACGATCCGCTCCCCACGATTTTCCACTTAGTACCCACAAGATATTCAAAGATCGGTCACATCGTGCCTTCAGTTGTGCTATATGCGACGACCAACTAAGTTTTCTATCAAATATCAATCCAAGGAACTTCGTCTCATCTGCAAAAGGTAGTAGATCAGCGCCTAGCCGGAGCCTTGGAGGTAGTCGACTCTGCTGACGCCAGAAGTTTACACAGATGGTTTTCTCAGCGGAAAATAGGAAGCCGATTTTTAAACTCCAACTCTTAAGGTTGTCCAAGGTGGTCTGAAGACGGCGCTCTAAAAACGGAGTGCGCTGAGATGTACAGTAGACGGCAAAGTCGTCTACAAATAGGCATGACGAGACACCTGGAGGTACACATTTCGAGATAGAATTAATCGCAATAGCAAACAACGTAACACTTAATACCGATCCCTGTGGTACACCGTTCTCTTGAACAAAAAGGTTCGAAAAAACCGAGCCAACCCTTACTCGGAATACGCGGTCTTTCAGGAATTCCTGAAGGAAGAGTGGTAGGCGTCCACGTATATTCCAGGTGTGCAGAGTACGTAGCAACCCTGCCCGCCAACACGTATCATAAGCCTTTTCGAGGTCAAAAAATATTCCGACTGTTTGACAGTTCTTAAGAAATCCGTTCATAATCTGTGTCGACATGGACACAAGATGATCCACTGTTGAACGGCGTCGTCGGAAACCGCACTGGATGTTATTCAGTAGGTTGTGCGTTTCCAGCCACCATACCAACCGCCCATTTATCATGCGTTCCATCACCTTGCATACGCAACTGGTGAGGGAAATAGGGCGGTAGCTAGAAGGGAGGTGACGGTCCTTGCCAGCTTTCAAGATAGGTATAATGGTAGCTTCTCGCCACTTTTCAGGAAACGTGGCATCAACCCAAACACGGTTATAGACCTCGAGCAGGAATGCCTTACCTTCAGGTGAGAGATGTTGTAACATTTGAACGTGGATTCCATCCGGTCCTGGTGCTGTCAGTCGCGATGACGAAAGAGCGTGTTCTAGCTCTGCCAAGATGAAGAGGCGGTTATAGTCTTCAAGGTTTCTGGAACTAAACACGAAACCTTGAGATTCGACCTGAGTCTTAATTGAGATAAACTCAGGAGCATAATTGCATGAGCTAGACACCTGAGCGAAAGCACAGCCGAAGGTGTTAGCCACAACAAACGGATCAACAACAACTCCTGCAGTTGTTTTCAGACCAGCGATTGGCAGGTGGGTTGATTTTTGGGCCACGCGCCTTAATTTATCCCATACAACAGATGAGGGTGTACATCTGTTAAAAGATGATACAAATTTGTTCCATGACGTCTTTTTGCTATCCTTAATTATTTGCCTAGATTTTGCACGCGCTTTCTTATACTCAATTAGATTACTTAGCGTAGGGTGTCGTTGGAATACCCTTAGAGCACGTCTACGAGCACGAATAGCATTCCGGCAGTCGTTGGTCCACCATGGGACAGGAAATCGACCGAGTTGGGTAGCCGAACGTGGAATAGACTGTTCTGCAGCGGAAAGAATTTTCTCTGTGAGATGATCGACTAAATCATTCACAGAATCGTGCTCGTTGTATTCAAAGACAGCCAACTGGGTGTAAAGATTCCAGTTGGCACGATCAAAGCGCCATCTAGGGATACGTGAGGGAGACACATCTTGTGCTAAGAGACTAAGAAGACATGGAAAGTGGTCGCTGGAATGTAAATCAGAGATGACATTCCACTGTAATGAAACAGCTAACTGGGATGAACACACTGCCAAATCGATGTGCGAATAGGTGTTAAACGCGTCTGAGAGGAATGTGGGCTCTCCGGTGTTCAGGAGAACCAAGTTATTGCTCTCCAGGAATTTTGCAATGAGGTTGCCTCTCGAACATGCCCGATTTGAGCCCCAAAGTGGGTGATGGGCATTAAAGTCTCCAACTATTAGAAATGGTGTTGAAAGTTGGGAAACCAGATCTTCAAGGTCAACTAACGAGAGGTCATCTGATGGCGGGAGATATACAGTGCAAATGCAAAATTCTATTGATGGCAGCTTAATCCTTACAGCTACAGATTGTAAATCAGACTGTAGCTGTAACGGATGTACAAATATGTCATCCCTGAGGAGCATCATAGTACCCCCGTGTGCAGGAATGCCCTCTTCTGTTTCAACATCACACCTCAGTGGTGTGTAGCGTCTGATTTTAAAGTTGTCTTGTGGTCGTAGCTTAGTCTCTTGTAAGCATACCACTAAGGGGTGATGCTTACTGAGCAAAAGTTCCAATTCTGGTCGATGCGCTCTTAATCCTCGTATGTTCCATTGTAGGATAGCCATTGGAACTATGGGATATAAGATGTAAAGGTAGTCTACATTAAGACGACTTCATGGGTGGCCGAATCAATTTGCCCTTTTTCTTTGGTGTAGGGCTAGTTTCGGCAGGTTTATCCTGCCTCTTCTTTGCTGCAGATGTAGCAGCGTGGTCAGCTGTTTCCTGCTCCATATCCTCTATGGAAGAGGACGGTTTTCCTTCTACAACTTTCGATTCGAGGGGCTCGAAGCGATTGGAAATTCCGACCGACGTAGATGACGGTCGCCGGTCGTGGTCCTCCCCAGAAGATGACTCCGACGATGAACTCGGAGACGCTCTAGGGCTACGTTTCTTGGACTTTTCTGGAGCAGACTTAGTGCTTTCTTTCAGGAAGGCAGTTCTATCATACTGCGTCTTGAACTTGATCTCTGGTGCTTGGTATACAATGGGCAATTTCGTCCTGTTGTTAGAAGTGGATGCTTTCTCAGGCGACTTCACTGACTTGTTATTTTCAGTAGTCTGTGTTCTCGGAGTTTTAGATGTTGTTACTGATGCTCTTGGTTGCGATCTAGGCACTAGAACTTTCTCGGATATTGTTGCCCCGTTTATATCAGATGTTTGGGTACCAGCCTCCCGTTTCGGTGACGGAGTAGCCGCCACAGAGCTATAGGTACGGGAGGTGGTTGAAGAGGGCTTGAGAATACATAGAAGTTTCCGGGCTTCCGAAAAGGATACCTTTTCTTTAACGCGGATCTCCTGAATAGCTCGCTCTTCAATATAACGGGGGCATTCTCGTGAACTTGATGGATGTTCACCGCTACAATTTACGCATTCCGGAGGTGATGTACATGCATTTTCATGCATGCCGGCTCCACAGTTGACACATGTAGGTGCGCCTTTACAGAATGCACTAGTGTGACCGAACCGCTGACATTGGTAGCATCTCAGAGGGTTAGGTATGTATGGTCTAACCTCAATCACTTCATATCCTGCCCTGATCCTTTGAGGGAGATCTACCCGATCAAAGGTCAGGAACAGGGTACGAGTAGGAACCATATCCCCTCGTTCTCTCCTTTGGACACGATATACTGCAGTTACGCCTTGTTCCTGGAGGTTCTCCTGAATATCCTCGTTGGACATTCCATCCAACGCGCTAGTGTTTACAACACCGCGCGAGGAATTCCGGGTCCTATGCATCTCCACTTTGACTGGATAACTGCCCAGCATATTGGCTTTCAGTATCTTTGCTGCCTGGGATGCTGTAGTTGCTTCCACCAGCAGCGTGCCATTTCTAGATTTTGTACATGATTTAACAGCACCAGCTATTTTGTCAAGACCTTTCTGTATAATAAACGGATTAACCGTAGAAAAAGTTCTACCTTCCTCCGTTCGTTTAATAACTAAGTAGCGAGGACCACACTCAGCTACTTGTTTAACACTGTTTTAAAATAAATCCTTTCCACGTTTATTGTTTTTTGGGGGGTGTATGTTAACCATAATATTAGGTCTAAATTTCATCCCCCAGTGCTCCCCACCCACCACGGAGTCCAACAAGGGGTCACCCCACTGGGATGACAGGGCTACACAGGGGATATAGCGAGCTCGCCGTCCCACTCACCCTGGAGTTCGGTACAATACCTAGTCCTGGCCGATTGATTAGGGGTGGGTTAGTCCCTAACCTCCCGTTTAGGCGAAGCAGAAGCCAAAGTAGTGTATTAGAAATGCGCACCCTCCCCGAATTCAGAAAAAACTGTTACGAGCTCAGATACGCATCCCTCAACCACCAGGACAAACCTTTCCACCGACACGGGTCTCCACGCACGGCCTACACGTGGGTGGGCCTGTTGACCGTCTCCCTCAACCACGAAGAGGAGCCCACTCGAGGGAGACTGTTGGCTCGGGACCCCGGGTTCGCCAAACCCGTACCTACCGAAGTAGGCCCCTGGGGGGACGAGGACCTCAAACCGGTCGGACACAGAGATCGACGATGATGACAGTTGTCGATCTGTGTCTTCACCAGAAGACCCCTCAGAAAATTAACTTCTAGATACCCTAGAACTTTTTTTCTTGCCGGTTTCTTTGTTTGTAACCTTGAGGAAGTCCGATTTTGTGTAATTTGTCTTAAAGTTTTTGGACGGTGCATCGCATACTATAACGGGCTTGACGGTCGATGAGGTTGACGGCTTAGGTGATGACGGTGCGGACTTCTCCCTCGGCGATTGAGGTGAGTGAGGAGCCGGCCAGGATATCCTGGTAGGTTTTCGAGCTGGTGTGGCAGTGATAATGCTGTCGGATATGGTGGTTTCACAATCGCTGGTTTGTGTTGTGCATCGTATACTATAACGGGCTTGACGGTCGATGAGGTTGAGGGCTTAGGTGATGACGGTGCGGATTTCTCCCTCGGCGATTGAGGTGAGAGAAGAGCTGGCTTGGGTATCCTGGTATGTTTTCGAGCTGGTGTGACAGTGATAATTCTGGCGGATATGGTGGCCTCACAATCGCTGGTTTGGGTTGCGATTTCTTTTTTCGGTACCGGCTTGGCTGCTATTGAGCTATATGTGCCGGACCTCGGGACGGAAGGTTTACGAGTACGTAGAAGTTTCCGGGCTTCGGAGAAAGATATCTTCACCTTAACCCGGATCTCCTGTATCGCCTTTTCCTCCAGGAAGCGTGGGCACTCTCTGTAGCTGGAGGGATGTGCACCAGCACAGTTAACACATTTTGCCGGGGATGTGCAGGCATCTTCGTGCTTTGACAGGGCACACTCTGCGCATATGCGCACACCAGTACAAAAATTGCTTGTATGGCCAAAACGTTTAAAATTGAAGCACCGAAGTGGGCTAGGTATATAGGGCCTAATCTCGATGGTTTCATACCCTGCCCTGGGCCTTTGCGGGAGGTCTACCCGATCAAAGGTCAGGAACATGGTACGTGTAGGCATCAGTTCCCCACGCTCTCGTCGCTGCACGCGATATAATCAATTACACCCTGCTCTTTTAGGTTATCCTTCAGCTCCTCATTGGACATTCCGTCCAAAGCCCGGGTGGTGACAACTCCACGTGAGGAGTTCAGGGTCTTGTGCAATGCCACGGTGACCGGATAACTGCCCAGCAGCATAGCCTTCATTATCGTCGCCGCCTGGGAAGTAGAGTGCGTTTCCACAAGGAGCGTGCCGTTTCTTGATCGAGTACAGGACTTTGCCGGACCAGCTTTCTTGTCCAGACACTTTTGGATGGTAAAAGGCTTCAGTGACATAAAGTTCTTGCCTTCCTCATTTCTGGTAATTACTAAGTAGCGAGGGCCACATCACTCGATTACTTCTTTTCCATTTAATTTCACAACAGTAGTAGATTTGGATTTCGGTGCCATTGTGGTAATGTCCTCCACCATTGCAAACGTCTCCGATGGCGTGCTCACATCCTGGATGCCACCCCGGCTTAGGTGAGCGTTCTGGCCTGGACCTTACTCACCTTAGGGTCACACCTCCCAGTGTAAAGACAGAGGGACCCAATCGCCTTCAGGAGTGTAACAGCTCATGCAATGGCCCCTCCCCGGGACTGACCTTTATCAGCGGATACGAACACAGTCCTACATGGTAACAAGCGGTTGGGAGTTACGCGTTACCCAGTCACCCCTTGCGCTTCCCACTCCAACCACCCGCGCTATGTTACCCGTCAGACATGTGTTCAGGGAGGTAAAAGAAAAAGAAAATATAAGTGGGGTCTAACACCGAAGTGGACCATGTTTTGGGCGTTTGAAGGAACACTCTCACTTCGCGGAGGAACCCAATCGAGAGATTACACAAGAGCCTCTTCTGCCAGTTTTCAGGGTTACTGATGGGGCTTCTCGGCAGCCGTAGCGGTCCTGGGCTACACCAGGTCCCCACCGTACATCACCCCATCAGTAAGTCCCCTACTTCCTGTTGTCCACCCCTCGGGACGAGGACCGCAGAGGTTTGATTTTGAGGGGCAGTTGGAGGTAAGGAACTTCAGATTAGAAACAAATAGCCACTAGTTTCCATAATTCCAACACTAGTACACATTCCTATATTGATGTGCAAGCATGTGATCTCCGCTTGTTCTGGTTTGGCTTCAGAAATATTTTCATATATTAAACTTTTAACACTTATGTAACATTCAGGTCACAAAATTTATTTTCAAACTCCAACAAAACAATTTCTAGCATATGTTGGTATTTTGTGATAATACTCTTGGCTTAATGGTTATTGCAGACCTCGAAAATATTATAATTCTTGTTTCTGCAGCTGATTGCAACCGTAGCTTGAGTTTACTGATACATGACGTAATGACAACAGTTTTATTTATGATGGAGTGATTTTTCCTTTGTAGTGCGTTATTTAAATGAATACACATATATATTAACAAGGGAAGATCTATAATCCTCTCACAACTGGATACTTCAACGAAGACAAGTGTGTCTTCCTATAGGAAGGAGCCTACTGCTGTACTAAGATTGTAGCGGCAGATAAGTTAACTGTGTAGCCAGCAAACGTTAAAGCAATAAGTTAAAGTGAGTTAATCGTAACTTAGTTTTTGTAAATATTGTTGAAACTTCTGATGCCGCATTAATTAAATTAACAGCTTTAACTACTACTGATATTATGTTTTTTTTAAGTTGCTGAAATTAGGTCTCTATGAATATAACAGTCATTTTTATAGAATTATTTGATATTTCATTCAGAAAATTATTAAATTTCCACATTAAACCAATTACTGAATGCAATCTGCTCATCTGTTATCAACTATATAATTTTCTCCCATGACAGCTGCAACGCAGCAGATAGGAAGCACGCCAACTTTTTGAAAGATCCAGGTCGAGTTTTGATTAAATAAGAGTCATGAGATCTTTTCTCAGGCGTGGATGTGGAATTTTGGTGACGAAATAAAATTTATATGGCTCCGATTTCGTAATATATTATTTAATTGTATAATATGAACTACGATTCACTCGTTTCTATTACAAATATCGAATAACACTTCTTGAATGTTATTAACTTTCCTTTTCATTATATTCACCGCAGCATCTCTCATCGTTGTGAAACACGACTGAAGATTATAACACTTTTCTCAAGATTATTGATTTTCTTGTCACTATAGTTACTTCCACTTTATTTTGTGATTGGCCAATCTACTGGCACGTCACAACATCACGTCATACCACGTCACACCACTACTACTTCGGCCAATCACACTACTACATACATTTTTATATATTTAAATTATTAAATATATTTATATAATTAGTTTTTATAAATTTATAAACCTTTCATACTTTAAACATAACCAAAAAGTACTGTTACAAATGCCCCTCTTCGAAATATATGGAAAATAACCAAATAAAGGAATTAACAATCTGTTTCCATATATTTCGAAGAACAGCCCCAATTGTCAATTTCGTTTACAACAATACTACATAACACCAATACAACATACATAAAATATAACAATATACATACATTGAATGAAATATAATAAATGAACATTTAACAACAATTTCGCATTATTATAACACATACATAAAATATATATCTCTGATTTCATGTGGGGTTGTGCCCCGCCCCAAATTTGCGTTAAAGCATTTTTATATTTAACAATTTTAAATTATTGACTATGAACAAGCATGATATAACAATATAAAATATTTTAACAACTATTTGTAAACGAACATATATACAATTAAAATAAAACAACTGAATTGTACCCAATTTATATGCAATTTATATGCAAAAGAATTCTCTGTTTAGTCATTCATGTTGGGTGATATGCCCACAGAATTAATTTTTCTAGCTGTCCTGTATCAATATTCGTAACTTTTGAACTGTTAGTGTGATACATTTTTCTCAGTCGGCTAACCTGATCTTTGCAAACATCCAGAAATTGGTAAATCCATCTTTTGTTTTCATGTACATCATAACGTTGTTTGAAAGTTAAGTTAGTTGTATGTTCAAATCTTTTAGAAAACAACATGATTTTTTGTGGTGTATCATACATTGTTTATTTGTGTTTGTGTGAACATTTCGCGTACGTATACATTATAGTTCACATCAAAATACCTATTGGTTGAACTTGCAACATACATATTCTGATAAGCACCTGTATTATAACATTCACTGTTTGGTAAGTCAACATTTGTCTGTAAATTTCTTATTTCTTGTCTCACAATGTCATGACCTAACCTAGTTTCCTGAATTATTCCTCTTAATTCCATAATTTCCTGTCTATCTTCGTTCTTATTCTGTTGTATTGTTTGCCATAACCTTTCCATATTCTCTTTACATTCTTTTCTTCCCTCTCTAATTTCTTGTACTATCTCACTTTTCAATTCTTGAATTAACTTTTGTGACAAAGTAGCCTCTAAATTACTTGCATTTTCTACCAATTCCTGTCTTGAGCTAACATCTAAATCATTCATTTTCTTAGTTAAATCATTTACATTTTGTTCTAACTCTGATTTCAATTCTGGCTTTACATGACTCAACTCTGATTTTAAATCTCCCATTCTAGAATCCAAATTACTCATTTCAGATTTTACATCTCTCATTCTAGAACCAAAATTACTCATTTCAGATTTTACATCTCCTATTTCTGATTTTAAATCATTTGCATTTTGTTCCATTTCTAATTTTAAATCATTTGCATTTTGTTCCATTTTAGAATCTAAATTACTTAACATTCTCGTTATACTTTCCAACATTGACTCATTACTCAATCCTACATTTTCCATTGTAGAATCTACATCGTCAATAGCTTCTTCTTCCATTGTAATTTTCTTACTCGCCATTTTTTTTAACTAACTTTTGAATTCTCAGTATCATTAATCTACTACTACTATTTTTTTTTAAATTTCACTCACTTAAACCAGTTCTCTTTTCCTTCTTTCTTCTCTCTTCTTTCTCCTTTCCTTTTACATTCCCACGGAGCTGTACGATGCTTTAATATCCTCTTCTATATCCTATTCGGTCCCACGTTGGGCGCCATTTGTAACGGGAATATATTTGTTCTCCACTCGCAGCAGATAGGAAGCACGCCAACTTTTTGAAAGATCCAGGTCGAGTTTTGATTAAATAAGAGCCTCGAGATATTTTCTCAGGTGTGGATGTGGATTTTTGGTGACGAAATAAAATTTATATGACTCCGATTTCGTAATATATTATTTAATTGTATAATATGAACTACGATTCACTCGTTTCTATTACAAATATCGAATAACACTTCTTGAATGTTACCAACCTTCCTTTAAAATTATATTCACCGCAACATCTCTCATCGTTGTGAAACACGACTGAAGATTATAACACTTTTCTCAAGATTATTGATTTTCTTGTCAGTATAGTTACTCCCACTTTATTTTGTGATTGGCCGATCCATTGGCACGTCACATCACATCATACCACGTCACACCACTACTACTTCGGCCAATCACACTACTACATCCATTTTTATATATCTAAATTATTAAATATATGTACGTAATTATTTTTTATAAATTTATAAACCTTTCATACTTTAAACATAACCAAAAAGTACTGTTACACAGCTCATTAAGAAAAACGGCACAATATCTTATACAACTTAAAATCCTGGCGAGACAGCCCTAAGTGGGCCAAGGCCTACCAACCTGACTGCCGGCCTCATGCCCACTTACGCAGGGCAGATGTGGGTAATCATCCAACCGATTCAGGGAGGAGATGTAGTCAGCATCTCAGCATCCCCCAGTCGCAACCTTCGTTTCCGTGACCAGTGCCATTTACCTATCGATGCTTTCCTGACAATGCTGAGTGGCCATTGATCCTATACCCAGAACTTAAAACCCTAGAGGCGGCTGCTTTCTGTATCCAGCGACCAAGGCATGCTGCCATAGCATGAAAACAATTGGACAATTTACTTAACTACCTTAAGAAATATGTATTGTAGATAATAATATTGTTGTGGGTGGGCTCCCTTTTTTAGATTACTGATTATCCGGAATGTTTACAAACAATCAAGAGGCCGCTAGAAGAAACACGAACTCTCTAGAAATCCGTTTCCTTCCATCCGCCGTTTCGGCGAGCTTTTGTCTCCACGCTGCGCTAACCGTCTCTTTGATGTCGTTGCCCGCGCCGCCTCAGTTCAACAATGCTCTCGGGACAGTGCTCCCTTATCAAGGCTGGTCGTCCCAAACAGCACCATCGTAACGGGCGAGACGATCTAGGTGTACCACCAACATCTTTCCTCGGGGCACCTTCTCGATGCGGTAGACCACGTCGTTAATCCTCTTTACCACGCGGTATGGTCCTTGCCATGGCTGCTGAAGCTTCGGCCAGCGTCCCTTGGTCCAGGTAGGGCGGTACAAGCAGAACAAATCACCCTGCTGCAACCATTGGCTGTTGGCTTGCCTGTCGTAACGGGTCTTCATGCCATTACTCGCTATCTGGATGTTCTGACCCATCTCGTGCATGTTGTGGAGGTGGTACACCAAGTTCTCCACATACTCTGTTGCTGGCTGTTTCGCTTCTGGGGGGCTCCCAAAAGCCAGGTCCAGAGGGAGGAGTAATTCTTGGCCGAACATTAAGCTGGCTGGCGTCATTCCAGTGGTGTGGTGTCTTGACGATCATTAGGCCAACAGGCCCCAGTCTCGCTGATGGCTGGTCAAGACCTTTCTCAGATGTTCTTCCAGGGTCTTGATGTACCTATCGACCATGCCGTCCGACTGCGGTTGTATGGGATGTTGCGCGGTTCTTGTTAACCCCAAGGTTTTCTAGTGCCCCCTTCATCAAGTTAGACTCAACATTGGTGCCCTAGTCGCTGTGGAGCTCCAAGGGCACTCCAAAACGGCAGAACACTTGTTCCATGAGGCAGTCTGTGCTGATCTTCGCCTCCTGGTTCGGGATGGCATACACCTCCGGCCACTTGATGATAGGGTACACGGCCACAATCATGTACTTTTTGTCTCGGTCGTACACTGGGAATGGTTCATCTATGTCGACAGCTATTCGTTCAAAGGGCGCTCCGACGTTGTACTGTTGCATGCGACCCCGGCTCCTAGTCTGGGGACCACCACTCGCCAAGCACGCGTGACATTGACGGCACCATCTCTCAGCGTCTGCTCGGAGCCTCAGCCAGTAGTGCCGTTGTCGTAGTTTGTTAATCGTTCGGTTCGTTCCCAGGTGTCGTGAAATACCGGCGTGCACTTCCTCCAAGACTACCGGGTCTATACTCCGCGGAAGTACCAGCTGCTCCCTCTGCGCCTTTCCCATGGGGTATTCCCATACCCGGAATAGCACCCGTAGGGGAGGGGATCCGTCCCCTTCAGCTGCTAAAGTGCGGGCGCTGCGAACCCTTAGCACTCGTGGTACCTCTGACGTTACTAGAGGAACCTCGGGCCGAACATCTGAGCCCCTCCTTCGGGAGTTGTTCGGATTGGGATGGCTTCGAGGGGGCAGTGTGTTCCCGATACCCGTGTGAATCGGGTACGTCTTCGGACGGGTTTGAGGGAAGCCATTAAGTTTCCGGGTAATAGCCTGCAAAGCTAGTAGAAGGTGTGCTAGATTACCAGGCGGCCCCACCGAGGTCATATCGGTAGTCTTCACCTTTGGTGTTGGCGCGCGTAAGTGGCGTATCCACTTCCATCCCGTCTTGTGTCCATAGGACTAGATGGGGGGCTTGTTAGGCAACCAGGTCTTGCCCTGTGGAAAGCCCCACGGATGATGCCGAGCGCCCTTTGGGACACCTCGGATAACTCCCTGGTTGAAAGAGGCCCGGGTCTTGTTCCTACGGGCTCAAGGCTAATGGGAGTAGAACCTCTGGATTCAACCCGGAAGAGCACACCCTTTTTGGCCTTCAACAATTTGCATTGGGTCCAGTACGACTTGTACGTGGCGCTCCTGGGTGTGATGTCCTCCCAGGTCGGTCTCGTCCCTGCTTCCAATTCCCTAAAGAGTGGTCCCAAGTGGGCGTCCGCTAGCTGCTCCCTCCTCAGGTCTGCGCTATCACAGTCGTCAGCAGGCATTGTAATGACCACTCTGACAGCTGCGGCACGCTCCTTCTCTTCCACTCTTGTGCATTGGCCGCACTCTTCCGGGCATGGTGTTCGTGACATGGCGTCTGCATTGCTTTAACTCTTTCCTCTACGATGTTCAGAGGTGAAGTCGTACTTCTGCAGCTTCTGGACCCAAAGGGCTGTCGGTCCTTCCAGGTTTCTAAAGCTAGCTAGCCAGTTGAGGGAGGAATGGTCAGTCCTCAGGTGGAATGGCTGACCGTACAGGTACTTGTGGAAGTGCTCCAATGTCTTTACTAGCGCCAGTAACTTTCGCCGGGTGACGCAGTAGTTGTTCTCTGCCTGGGACAGCGTCTTGCGCTAACTGCTATAACCCGCTCGTGGCCGTCCTGAACTTGGGATAAAATGCCTCCAATGAATTGATCGCTGGCGGCGGTTTCCACAATGAATGTGCCACCTGATTGTGGAAATCGCAGAATAGCAGCAGTGCAAAGTGTCTTCTTCAGGTGCTGGAAACCGACTTTGTCGTCCTCCGTCCACACATACTCCCGGTGTTCTATCAGGTGGGTGAGGGGCTTGACGATTTTGGAGAAGCCCTTTATATAACGTCGGTAAAAACTGCACTGCCCCAGGATACTGCGAAATTCTCTTTTATGCTTTGGCCAAGGCCAATCTCTCATGGCCCGTATCTTCTTCGGATCTGTGGCCACTCCGGTTGGTGAGACAATGTGGCCCAAGCAGTTGACATCCTTGCGGAATAACTGGCACTTTTTTGGATTTAGCTTTAGGTTAGTCGCCTACAGTCTCTAGTACCTTTCTCAGGTTTTCGAGATGGTCTTTGAATGTCCTACCCGCTATGATGATGTCGTCCAGTTATAGCAGGCAGGCTTCATAAGTCAGTCCTCTGATCATGAGGAGTTGGAAGGTAGCTGGTGCGTAGCAGAGGACATAGTGCATAACTGTGAAATGACAAAGCCTTGGTCTGTCGAGAATGCGGCCTACTCCTTGTCTCTTGGGTCTAGAGCTACCAGCTATTAACCAGACTTCAAGTCCAGGGATGAGAACAACTGCGCACCAGCAAGCGTGTCCAGAGTGTCGTCAATCCGGGGTAAGAAGAAACAGTCCTTCCTGGTGATAGCGTTTAGCTTCCTGTAGTCCACGCAGAAGCGGAGCTCACTGTTCTTCTTTGTCACCCAGACTACAGGGGAACACCAAAGGCTGTCAGACACTTCAATCACGAACCTGGATCTCATGACCACCAGCTTGTCCCGTACCGGCGATTGTTTAACTGGCGGAACGCTGTAGGTGGTTGCCAAACAGGCCGGGCGTCTCCGGCGACAATTTGGTGGAGCACTTGGTCCGTGCGGCCGTAGTCGTTGTTGCCTTGGCTGAAGACGCGGTGGTATCGTCTCGCAGTTTTCGAACCTTCTCGAGCTGTTCTGCGGTCAGCTGGTCGGCCGCTCTCTCAACTAAAACTTCCAGCCGCGGCTACAGGTGTTGCGTCGGCACCGGGTCATAGGTCTGGCCGAATGGAATTACGCTGACCACGGGCTCGCACTTCCCCAGGTCCGTTCCGGCCTGGACGTCGTACTTTGGGTTTTGTAGCGTCTCTGGCACCTCCTCTGGGCACGGCAATGATGTCCTGGCTACACACAGCTCGTGCACATGTGTCTTCACATCCAGCATCAAGTTCTTCGTCCGCTGGCCTTCCAGTCGCGCTATCACCACCACCTGGCTTCTCGCGAGGAAGATAACGTCTTCCCTCAGGACGAACCTACATGATGATGATGATGATGCGTATGACGGCGCTCAACTGCTGAGGTTATCAGCACCCTTATTAAAACTAACTGGTCATGACAAAAGCCAGATATAAATTTCTCTAAAAACATTAAATATGTAAATATACTAAAAAATAATACATACACGTAAAAAGCAAACTATAAAAAGGAAGGAGATATACATCTAAAAGGTCATAATTTCTATTCGTCCAATCCTAAAGTCTAACCCAGAAAGGAAGCTAAAAATCTTCTGCACCACTGTATCATCGTCCGCTAGCATTTCTGCAAAGCTGACCGGCAGCTGCAGGGACGACCTAAGGTCTGCTAGGTGAGAACACACTGATGATGATGGTGATGATGATGATGATGATGACGACAGGGGTTTAGGGGGCTCAACAGCGCGGTCATCAGTGCCCTTAAAACAACAAAGCGCGCTTAGGCTAGATAAAAAAAGGCTGAAAAGAGAGCTAATTATCGTCCATACTAAATAAACACACAGCTCGTGCCAAAACCAGAAGAAACTTAAAACTATAAAACAATTAAACAGATAACCGGTTAAAAGCTAAATTTTAAAACTGAGGGTTAAAAAGAGCTTAAAAACTTTGGCCACTGCTTTTTCGTCGGCCGCCAATACCTCTTCCAAGGTGGTCGGCAGCTACAGGGACTGGCAAAGACGAGCCAGGTTAAAACAGATTATCAAAACATGCCGGACCGAGAAGTCATCCCCGAAAATAGGACAAACTGGAGAGGGTCCTTTTTAAAAAAATAGCAATGTGTAAAAGCAGTGTCCAATGCGGAACCGAGCCAAAATCACTTCCTCGCGACGAGATGACCAACAGGAGGTAACCCAGGGAATCGGAAGTTCTTTCACATATCTAAGTTTATTATTGCGGAGAGCGGACCACTCTTCCTGCCAGCAGGTTTGCACAGCTCTTCGCAATACGGCCCTAACATATTCCGATGTCACAGATGGTACTCGAACCCTGAGCTTCATGGTAGCCGTCTTGGCTGCCGAATCCACCATTTCATTCCCCCGCAAGCCTACGTGACCAGGGATCCATGCACACACCACGCTCACGCCAGAAGAGTGTAAAACGTGGAGGGCATCCTGTATGCGCTGCACAATAGGGTGGTAGTTGTACAGCTGCCGTAGGCTTTCAAGTGCACTGAGGGAATCACCCAGGATTAACCAGTTCCCCAACTTTCGTCGACGTAAGTGTAAAATGGCCCGGTATATTGCATAAAGCTCTGCAGTAAAAATGGAAGGCTAGTGTGGAATCCGAAAGTATAGGGTTCGGTTTCACACACGTAAGCACAACCAAGACCATTTGAGTTCTGTAGCCAACAGTATAAATTAAACCATAGTCCGGATATCGCGATAAAAATTCTAAAAAACATGTGCGGATACTAAACATAGACCTGGTAGATTTATCACACTGGGTCATGCCCAGATCAAGGTGGGACGCTCTGCACAACCAAGGAGGCCATGTCCTATCCCCCCTAGGATATATCTTGGGAATTTCAATATCCAGATGTCTAGGGAGCTCCCGGAAACGAAAACAAGGTGGCTTTGGTTTAATAAAAGTGTTCCTATAACGCACGTTCATGAAGTTATTATAGAACGGCGTAAACGTTGGATGTGTGGGCATGCAATTAAGTCCACAGCCGTAATTCGCTAATGGCATGTTGCGCCTGTACTGTAGAAGAGGTTCTGCAGACTCAGCATATAGGCTTATAACTGGCTAGTTGGGAATGCCCCAACTGCTATACGTATACCACAATTATGGACTGTGTATAATCTCTTCAGCACAGATGGTCGTGCTGAGCTATAAACGATACTACTATAATATAATTTGGAACGGATGAGTGCGCGATAAAGTCGCAATAACACTGTACGATACGCTCCCCACGATTTTCCACTTAGTACCCGCAAGGTATATAAAGATCGGTCACATCGTGCTTTCATTTGTGGTATATGCGCGACCAACTAAGTTTTCTATCAAATATCAATCCAAGGAACCTCGTCTCATCTGCAAAAGGTAGTAGATCTGCGCCTAGCCGGAGCCTTGGAGGCAGTTGACTCTGCTGACGCCAGAAGTTAACACAGATGGTTTTCTCAGCGGAGAATTGGAAGCCGTTTTTAAACTCCAACCCTTAAGTTTGTACAAAGTGGTCTGAAGACGGCGCTCTAAAAATGGAGTTCGCTGAGATGTACAGTAAACAGCAAAGTCATCTACAAATAGACATGGCGAAACACCCGGAGGTACACATTTCGAGATAGAATTAATCGCAATAGCCAGGAAGAGTGCTAGGCGTCCACGTATATTCCAGGTGTGCAGAGTACGTAGAAACCCTGCCAACCAACAAGTATCATTAGCTTTTTCGCGGTCAAAAAATAGACCGACTGTTTGACAGTTTATAAGAAATCCGTTCATAATCTGTGTCGACATGGACACAAGACGATCCGCTGTTGAACGGGGTCGTCGAAAACCGCACTGGATGTTATTCAGTAGGTTGTGCGTCTCCAGCCACCATACCAACCGCTCATTTATCATACGTTCCATCTCCTTGCAGACGCAACTGGTTAGAGAAGTAGGAAGGTAGCTAGGAGGGAGGTAACGGTCCTTGCGAGCTTTCAAGATAGGCATAATGCTGGCTTCTCGCCACTTGTCTGGAAACGTGGCACCAACCCAAAAACGGTTATAGACCTCGAGCAGGAAAACCTTTCCTTCAGGTGAAAGATGTAACATTTGAACGTGGATTCCGTCCGGTCCTGGGGCTGTCAGTCGCGATGATGAAAGCGCGTGTTCTAACTCTGCCAAGGTAAAGAGGCGGTTATAATCTTCAAGGTTTCTGGAACTAAACACGAAACCTTGCGATAAACTCAGGAGCATTATTACTTGAGCTAGACACCTGAGCGAAAGCACAGCCGAAGTTGTTAGCTACGTCAAACGAATCAACAACTGCTGCCGGTGTTTTCAGACCAGCGATTAGCAAGTGGGTTGATCCTCCGGCCACCCGCCTTAACCTATCCCATACAACAGATGAAGGTGTCCATGTGTGAAAAGATGAGACATAGTTGTTCCATGAGATCTTTTTGCTATCCTTAACTATTTGCCTAGACTTTGCACGCGCTTTCTTTTACTGAATTAGATTACCTCGGGTAGGGAGTCGATGAAATACCCGTAGAGCACGTCTACGAGCACGAATAGCATTCCGGCAGCCATTGGCCCACCATGGGAGAGAATTGACCGGCTTGTGTAGCCGAAAGTGGAATAGATCGTTGTGCGGCGGAAGGAATTTTCTCTGTGAGATGATCAACCAAATCATTCACAAAATCGTGCTCGTTGTAATCAAAGACAGCCAACTGGGTGTAAAGGTTCCAGTTGGCACGATCAAAGCGACATCTAGGGATACGTGAGGGAGACATCTTGTGCTAAGAGACTAAGAGCACATGGGAAGTGGTCGCTGGAATGTAAATCAGAGATGACGTTCCACTGTAATGAAACTGCTAACTGGGAAGTACACACTCCTAAATCGATGTTGAGTAGGTGTTAAAGGCGTCTGAAAGGAACTCTGGCTCTCCGCTATTCAGGAGATGATGATGATGATGTTGTTGATGATGATGATGATAATGATAATGATGATGATGGGTATGAGGGCGCACAATTACGATGGTCATCAGCGCCCTTTAAAAAATTTGTCATGGCAAAAGCAAGTTGTAAGATTTCTAAAAAACCATAAAAACTATAAAAACTAAAAATCAATGAATACCTACTAAATACTTCATTTACTAAATCCTAAAACTTAACCCAGAAAAGAATCTAAAAATCTTCTGCACGACTGTGTCATCGTCCGCTAGTATTTCTGCAAAGGTGTGATGATGATGAGGATGATGATGATGATGATGATGATGATGATGATGTGAATAGGCAGATGATCTGCAAAGGCAGATATAAAAATTCTAAAAAATATATAATTATATATAAACCTATTAAACCTGCACACACATATATAAAAAAACTTGCTAAAAATTTCCTTCACTAAATCCTAAAGTCTAATTTGGAGAGGAATTTAAATACCTTCTCCACCACTAATTGATCGTCCGCATGCATTTCTGCGAAGCTGGCCGGCAACTGCAGAGACGTCCTAAGGTATGCTAGGTGAAAATATCCTAGCAGCGCGTGTCGCACAGATTGCGCTTCACCTCAAAATGGACACAGTGGAGAAGGCTCCTTTTTTAAAAGAAAACTATGAGTAAAAAACCAGTGCACAATACGCAACCGAGCCAAACTCACCTCCCAGCGACGAGATGCCCGACAGGAGGTAACCCAGGGAATCGGAAGTTCTTTCACAGATCTAAGGATATTATTACGGAGAGCGGACCACTCTTCCTGCCAGCACGTTTGCACAGCTCTCCGCAATACGGCCCTAACATATTCCGATGTTACAAATGGTACTCGAACCCTGGGCTTCATGGTAGCCGTCTTGGCTGCCGAATTCGACATTTCATTCCACCGCAAGCCTACTTGACCAGGTATCCATGCAGGTATCCAGGCATCCTGTATCCGCTGCACAAAAGGGTGGAAGTTGTGCAACTGCCGTAGGCTTTGAAGTGCACTGAGGGAATCACTCAGGATTAAGCAGTACCCAAATTTCGTCGACGTACGTGTAAAATGACCCGGTATATTGCATAGAGCTCTGCAGTAAAAATGGAAATGCTAGTGTCGAATCCGAATGTACTGGGTTCGGTTTCCACCACTTAAGCACAGCCAATACCATTTGAGTTTTTATACCCATCAGTATAAATTAAACCGTAGTCCGGATATCGCGATAAAAATTCTAAAAGACATATGCGCATACTAGACATAGACATGGCAGATTTATCATATTGGGTCATGCCCAGATCAACGTGGGACGCTCTGCACAACCAAGGAGGGTATGTCCTCTACCCCCTAGGATACATCTTGGGCATTTCAGTATCCAGATGTCTAAGGAGCTAGCAGAAACGAAAACCAGGTGGCTTTGGTTTAATAGAAGTGTTCCTAAAACGCACGTCCATGAAGGTATTATAGAACGGCGTAAACGTTGGATGTGTGGGCATGCAATTAAGTCCACAGCCGCAATTCGCTAATAGCATGTTGTGCCTGTACTGTAGAGGAGGTTCTGCAGACTCAGCATACAGGCTTATAACTCGGCTAGTTGGAAATGCCCCAACTGCTATAGGTATGCCACAATTATGGACTGTGTCTAATCTTTTCAGCACAGATTGTCGCGCTGAGCCGTAAACGATACTACCATAATCTAATTTGGGACGGATGAGTGCGCGATAAAGTCGCAAAAACACTGTATGATCCGCTCCCCACGATTTTCCACTTAGTACCCGTAAGATATTTAAAGATCGGTCACATCGTGCTTTCATTTGTGGTATATGCGACGACGAACTAAGTTTTCTATCAAATATCAATTCAAGGAACTTGTTCTTTTCTGCAAAATGTAGTAGATCAGCGCCTAGCCGGAGCCCTGGAAGCAGTCGACTCTGCTGCCGCCAGAAGTTTTCACAGAAGGTTTTCTCAGCGGAGAAGTGGAAGCCGTTTGTTAAACTCCAACCCTTAAGCTTGTCCAAGGTGGTCTGAAGACGGCGGTCTAAAAATGGAGTGCGCTGAGAAGTACAGTAGACGGCAAAGTCGTATAAAAGTAGGCATGACGAGACACCCGATGGTACACATTTCGAGATAGAATTAATCGCAGTAGCAAACAACGCAACACTTAGTACCGATCCCTGATGTACACCTTTCTCTTGAACAAAAAGGTTCAAAATAACCGAGCCAACCCTTACTCGGAATACGCGGTATTTCAAGAATTCCTGAAGGAAGAGTGGTAGGCGTCCACGTATATTCCAGGTGTGCAGAGTACGTAGCAAACCTGCCCGCTAACACGTATCCTAAGCTTTTTCGAGGTCAAAAAATATTCCGACTCTTTGACAGCTTTTAAGAAATCCGTTCATAATCTGTGTCGACATGGAAACAAGATGATACACTGTTGTACAATGTCATCAAAAACCGCACTGGATGTTATTAAGAAGGTTGTGCGTTTCCAGCCACTATACCAAACGCCAATTTATCATGTGTTCCATCACCCTGCAGGCGCAAATGGTGAGGGAATTAGGACGGTAGCTAGAAGGGAAGTGACGGTCCTTGCCAGCTTTCAAGATAGGTATAATGCTGGTTTCTCGCCACTTGTCCGGAAACGTGGCATCAACCCAAACACTGTTATAGACCTCGAGCAAGAATGCCTTACCTTCAGGTGAGAGTTGTTGTTACAATTGAACGTGGATTCCGTCCGGTCCTGGTGCTGTCAGTCGCGATGACAACAGAGCGTGTTCTAAATCTGCCAAGATGAGGGGCGGTTATAGTCTTCACGGTTTCTGGAACTAAACACGAAACCTTGTGTTTCTACCCGAGTCTTAATTGAGATAAACTCAGGAGCATAATTGCTTGAGCTAGACACCTGAGCGAAAGCACAGTCGAAGGTGTTTTCCACAACAAAAGGATCAACAACTACTGCAGTTGTTTTCAGCCCAGCGATTGGTAGGTGGGTTGATTTTCCAGCCACGCGACTTAATTTATCCCATACAACAGATGAGGTTGTACATCTGTTAAAAGATGATACAAATTTGTTCCATGAAGTCTTTTTGCTATCCTTAATTATTTGCCTAGATTTTGCACGTGCTTTCTTGTACTCAGTTAGATTACTTAGGGTAGTGTGTCGTTGGAATACCCTTAGAGCACGTCTACGAGCACGAATAGCATTCCGGTAGTCGTTGTTCTACCACGGGACAGGAAATCGACCGGGCTGGGTAGCCGAACGTGGAATAGACTGTTCTGCAGCGGAAAGAATTTTCTGTGTGAGATGATCAACTAAATCATTCACAGAATCGTGCTCGTTGTATTCAAAAACAGCCAACTGGGTGTAAAGGTTCCAGTTGGCACGATCAAAGCGCCATCATGGGATACGTGAGGGAGACACATCTTGTGCTAAGAGACTAAGAAGACATGGAAAGTGGTCGCTGGAATGTAAATCAGAGATGACATTCCACTGTAAAGAAACAGCTGACTGGGATGAACACACTGCCAAGTCGATGTGCGAATAGGTGTTAAACGCATCTGAGAGGAATGGGGTCTCTTCGGTGTTCAGGAGAACCAAGTTATATCTCTCCTGGAATCTTACAATGAGGTTGCCTCTCGAACATGCCCGATTTGAGCCCAAAGTGAGTGATGGGCATTAAAGTCTCCCACTATTAGAAATGGTGTTGAGAGTTGGGAAACCATTTCTTCAAGGTCAATTAGCGAGAGATCATCTGATGGCGGTATATATACATTGCAAATGCAAAATTCGATTGATGGCAGTTTAATCTACAAATATGTCATCCCTGAGGAGCATCATAGTACCCCCGTGAGCAGGAATGCCCTATTTTTTTTCAACATCACACCTCAGTGGTGTGTAGCGTCTGATTTTAAAGTTGTCTTGTGGTCGTAGCTTAGTCTCTTGTAAGCATACCAACAAGGGGTGATGCTTACTGAGCAAAAGTTCCAGTTCTGGTCGATGCGCTCTTAGGCCTCGTATGTTACATTGTAGGATAGCCATTGGAACTGTGGGATATAAGGTGTAAAGGTAGTCTACATTACGACGACTTCATGGGTGGCCGAATCAATTTGCCCTTTTTCTTTGGTGTGGGCCAGGTTCGGGAGGTTTATCCTGCCTCGTCTTTGCTGCAGATGCAGCAGCGTGGTCAGATGTTTCCTGCTCCATATCCTCTATGAAAGAGGACGGCTTTCCTTCTACAACTTTCGATTCGAGGGGCTGGAAGCCATTGGGAATTCCGACCGACGTAGAAGACGGTCGCCGGTCGGAGTTCTCCCCAGAAGATGACTCCGACGATGATCTCGGAAACGCTCTAGGGCTACGTTTCTTGGAATTTTCTGGAGCAGACTTTGCGCTTTCTTCCAGGAGGGCAGTTTTATCATACTGCGTCTTGAACTTGATCTCTGGTGCTTGGTACACAATGGGCAATTTCGTCCTGTTGTTAGAAGTGGATGCTTTGTCAGGCGACTTCACTGACTTGTTATTTTCAGTAGTCTTAAGTGCTCTCGGAGTTTTAGATGGTGTTACTGATGCTATTGGTTGCGATATGGGTACTAGAACTTTCTCGGATATTGTTGCCCCGTTTATATCAGATGTTTTGGGTACCAGTCTCCCGTTTCGGTGACGGAGTAGCCGCCACAGAGCTATAGGCACGGGAGGTGGTTGAAGAGGGCTTGAGGATACATAGAAGTTTCAGGGCTTCCAAAAAGGTTACCTTTCCTTTAACCCGGATCTCCTGAATAGCTCGCTCTTCAATATAACGGGGGCATTCTCGTGAACTTGATGGATGTTCACCGCTACAATTTACGCATGCTGGAGGAGATGTACATGCATTTTCATGCATGCCGGCTCCACAGCTGACACATGTAGGTGCGCCTTTACAGAATGCACTAGTGTGACCGAACCGCTGACATTGGTAGCATCTCAGACGGTTAGGTATGTATGGTCTAACCTCAATCACTTCAAATCCTGCCCTGATCCTTTGAGGGAGATCTACCCGATAAAAGGTCAGGAACAGGGTACGAGTAGGAACCATATCCCCTCGTTCTCTCCTTTGGACACGATAGACTGCAGTTACGCCTTGTTCCTGGAGGTTCTCCTGAATATCCTCGTTGGACATTCCATCCAACGCGCTAGTGTTTAAAACACCGCGCGAGGAATTCACGGTCCTATGCATCTCCACTTTAATGGATAACTGCGCAGCATGTTGGCTTTCAGTATCTTTGCTGCCTGGGGTGCTGTAGTTGCTTCCACCAGCAGTGTGCCATTTCTAGACTTTGTACATGATTTAACAGCACCAGCTATTTTGTCAAGACCTTTCTGTATAATTAACGGACTAACCGTAGAAAAAGTTCTACCTTCCTCCGCTCGTGTAATAACTAAGTAGCGAGGACCACACTCAACTACTTGTTTAACACTGTTTTCAAGCAAATCCTTTCCACGTTTATTGTTTTTTGTGGGGTGTAGGATAACCATAATAGTTGGTCTAAACTTCATCCCCCCGTGCTCCCCACCCACCACGGAGTACAAGGGGTCATCCCACTGGGACGACGGGGCTACACAGGGGATATAGCGAGCTCGCCGTCCCACTCACCCTGGAGGTCGTTACAATACCTTGTCCTGGCCAATTGATTAGGGGTGGGTTAGTCCCTAACCTCCCGTTTAGGCGAAGCAGAACCCAAAGTAGTGTATTAGAAATGCGCACCCTCCCCGAATTCAGAAAAACACCGTTACGAGCTCAGATACGCATCCCTCAACCACCAGAACAAACCTTTCCAACAACACGGGTCTCCACGCACGGCCTACACGTGGTTGGGCCTGTTGACCGTCTCCCTCAACCACGAAGAGCAGCCCACACGAGGGAGACTGTTGGCTCGGGACCCCTTGTTCGCCAAACCCGTACCTACCGAAGTAGGCCCCTGGGGGGCTCAACCACCAGGAATAACCTTTCCACCGACACGGGTCTCCACGCACGGCCTACACGTGGCTGGGCCTGTTGACCGTCTCCCTCAACAATGAAGAGGAGCCCACACGAGGTAGACTGTTGGCTCGGGACCCCGGGTTCGCCAAACCCGTACCTACCGAAGTAGGCCCCTGGGGGGTTTCATCTCCTTGTGATCCTATCTCCAGCTTCTCAAGGCCAGCTGGCAATATTGCTTCATCAGCCATATTTTTCCCTTCCGCTTACAGTCTAAGTCTTAGGATAACTGTTTTGAGTATTGATAATATATATAATATAATATATAGTATAATATATAATATGTTGAGCAACTACTTAGTAACCCTTTTAAATCGTGAACGTTCTGGACTCAAAGTCGTATCGAAATTTTGAAATATGTCGGTCTAAACTGATAATTCAGGATTTGTTTCATTTGATAGCTAAGTGTATACTAAACAGATATATGAAGGAATTTCTGGTTTACATGTTAGTGTTTGAGGACACGTTCATAACGATAAAAATGAGGATTACTTATTTAAAGCAAGTTTTGTTGCAGTTCCGGAGCAATTACTACAGACATGCTTGTGGATTGAATTGCTTATCTCGGCTCCTAATCTCAGCGATTAATTTATTGTTTTTGCGATATGTTCTGCTCTGAGGTTGACGTGAAGTGACCGGTTTATTTTTGTGCCTGTACCTCAAACACATGACTACGTCAAAGAAACTACTTCAGTGGGACTTGGTGTAACGAACTTCTTCAGTAGCGTCTCCGTCTTGGCTTCTTCTGCAAGATGCACCCCTTGAATCTCATGGTTCTGCTACAGAGAAACTTCGACAACGTTCTTCGCAACTGACTTTCTTGACCGAGGACCAGCTCGTTGCTTGTACTGCCAACTCAGATATGACCCTATGATCCAACACCTCGTGACGTTGGTAATCTCTGCGCAACGTTCGTTCTGATGATTCTGAATGCGGCGGTTGATTTACCCTTTTTCATGGTTCAGACTACACTTTATGCTTTGGTAAAATTATCATAACAATCAATCGACGAGAATTGGAAGAAATGATCAAATAAACCATGTAAGATTTTATCGAGGAAACAATCAACGAATAAGTGACTTTAATAGGGGTAGAGGCACTAGTCTAGTGCAAATCAAAGAGATTTTAGGGGTTTCAGATTTGAAAGAAGCAATCAAAATGAAAGAGTAGAAAATACACAAAGCACAGAATGATGTGAATATAAACGATAGTATCCACCTAACCAACAATGAAAGTAATAATCAGAGGGAGACGGAAAACTAAAAACCAAATCGTTTTGTGCTCTGGAAAGTGGTTCGGTGAGGATGACACAGGGCGAATTGGAAGTTGAAAATAACGGAAATAAGTGTTCTCTCTTGCAGAAAAATAAGGAATTAATTAATCCACCTCAGATAATTATTTACCTATGGGATAAAGAATATACAGCCTTAATTGATACTGGAGCCAGTTCTACTGTGATAAGTGAGGAATTATTTAAAATCTGTTAGCTCACTACAAAGTGGAATATTTAAATGTGTGTAATGTTCACTGCAGTACTGCAATTGGGAAGAAAAAGGATAGAATTAAATATTAAGTATCAATTAAGGGGCGAATAGGTGAATGGAATTTCGGTTTAATTGCGTTGGTAATTCCACATTTGGCAAGGGCTTTACTTGGATAGGATCTTTAAAATTGCATATTATGATTCATAACGGTAACAGTTTCAGCAGTGTGAAGTTCGTGGGGGGAAAATTTACTAATTTGACAAGTTTGAAAACAAAACAACTTGATACATGAGGGCAACAGGACTAAAAAATGCCAATTATGGGGCAAGAAGTTTACTCAGTTGTCAGACTTGAAATCCCACAGTTTGTTACATGGGAAAGAAGTTTAGTCATTTGTCAACCTTAAAATCACAACAGTGAAAAGCATATTTGAAAAGAGGTTTATTTATTAAATTTAAAACTGCAGACTTTGACATATGAGAGAAAATTGTTTAATTGTAGATTGAGTTTTATTAGATTATCTAATTTTAAAATACATAAGTTTATACAGTAGTATAAAAAGCCTCTGGAATGGCAAAACCTGTGAAGGAACTACTAGCTTATTAACTTTGAGAATGCATATTTTTATACAAAAGGATCACTTTTTCATAAGTGATTTACTATTTTTCAGCTTTGTTACTTGAGAACAGAGACTATTACAGATGTGAATTCCTTGAAAGGGATTTTCTGAGCATTTCAAAAAGTCACAAGTTGATATAAGGGCAAGCGGTAAAACTTATGAAACTTATTCACTTGGTATCTTTAGAATCACATAAGTTTATAAATGAGAGAGAAAGCTGTGTCAGGTGTGCATTTTTTTAGAATCAATTTACTTATTTTAACATTCTGAAGGTGCACAGTTTTATACATGATGGCAAAATTTCAAGAACTTATATATTGTAATAGGAGCTTTACTTGCAGCAGTTCAAGAAACTTGTTTCCATACTTGCAGGTAAAAAGTCTTACGCGTGTCAAATTTCTGAGCGGTCTATTCATTTGGCATATTTTAAAGTGCATAATATGAATGAGAGTATCTATGCAAACTAATATGAAATCTGTGAGAAAATCTGATTTGAAATTATGTTCATTTGCAAACACATTTTGATTAATGAGGGCCTGACGGGCATCACGAGGTGCAGTTTATGAGAATGTGTTTACTCGAATGTTATTGTGGAAAGTACTTATTTGATACCTGAGGGTAAACATGTCACAAATATGAAATTGGTATTAAGAGCTTTATGCTAAAATGTTAAGAACCCATATTTCTAACCTTTAGAGCATAGGTCACCACAATTATGAAATTTTGGTGAAGAGATTTACCCAGTTGTGTAACTTCAAAAGGAAAAATATACAGGAGAATAAAGGCCTCACAAATGAGAAATACCCAAGAAGAGATGTTCTGTACATTCATACTTGTTAAGGCTAAATTATATTATTGGTGTTAAAAGACATTTACTTGTAAAAATTGTGCTATAAATGTTTTGCTGTTGTGAACTTTGAATTTGCATTAATTCATTCTTTAGGGTAGAAAGCTGCACAAGAGTGTGAAACTATGGCCATAAGGTTAAATCAATTTTCAATATGAAATATCCTGTAATGACTATTTTAAAATATGTTTTGTAAGTTGACCATACTTGATTGCAGCCATGCATTATTCTTTGTTTTAATGCACGACTGTTAAAGACAAATGTTTTCTGCAAATAGTTCTCATCTACATGTGATATAAACACAATTTTTTTATTTATTTGTTCATTTTATTTTTATTTGTATTTTAAGAAAATGAAGAGACATTTCTATGTAAATATATCCATATGTAATTTACTTATAGATTTTTGGTTTATATATTTCGCGATTCTTTCATGTTAACTTCTACAGAAGTGGAACTAAATCGGTCATCAATTTTATGTACGATATATGTTAACTGCAACGTTTTAAACTGTACAACTCTAAATGTTTACTGTTGTCTACTTTGATGCTTTACAGTAATTTAACACAAAGTAAACTTAGCCTTTCCATACACAGATTCCAATACATCAATGGTTGGGAAACGATTATCAAAACAGAAATACAAGAAGAGGATGTTACATCACAGAGTGAGAGTAATGTCTTAGATGATGACTGTGACGTGGCAGTCACAAGAGAAATTAAATCAGAGATTTCCTTACCAGACTTTGGTATACAGAAAGAGGGAGCATGTTTTACCAAACATCCCAATCTAATGAAAATTAAGTCTGAAACTATTACATGCACTAACAGCTGTAACAGAGAAATAGATTCACAGAAAAACATGAAATTTCTTCCAGATAATCCTGAGAAATGAAAGGGTGATCATGAAATGAATAAAATATAAATTAATGAAGAGCCTTGGTCGCAACAAAGAGAAACATCATCTGTTTCTGATGGTATTAAGGATGGACACGTCACTTCAGTAGAATCACCAAGACTTACCACCATCAGAAACAATAGCAGTACTGAAGTAGATAGTAAAATGGAAATCAAACAAGAGGGTCTAATGTCAAACAACATAGCTTCACAGAATGGCAGAAAATTCTTTACCAAGAATTTTACAATGGTTAGAAATAATGATTGTGCGCTTCTGCAAAATGGTTGTGCCATAGCAATCAAATCTAAAATTAAATTTGAGGCTTCTCATCCAGAATGTAGTTCAAATTATACAGGTCAAATTAAGTCTGAAGCTGTATCATACAGTGACATAATAAATGACGGAAGAGGCGTAGCTGCAAAGAAAGAGAAACAATTTGTTCCAGAAGATGCTGCAGTGGTACCTAAAACAGTAACACAGGCAATAAAATTGGTAACAAAATAGAAATTAGAGAAGAACAAATTTGGGCAGTGGAATCAGAACCTTCGGTTTGTGATTTTAAGAATGAAAACGTCAGTGCAGTAAAGTTTCCAAGATTACATAGGGTAAGTATCACCTACAATACCATGGAGAAGAACTCCTAGACAGTAACCTAACAGCTACACAAATTAAGCTAAACTGTAAAATAGAATAAAAACACAACTATTAAAAGTACATAAAAAACCCATCCCAAGACTAGTAACTTAAAATCTCTAAACTTGAACAAATATAAAATGCACGTCAGGCTTGTTTATTTAGACCGATTTCGATAACAAACCGCAGTGCCTTAACCACGGCCACTGGGTCGTCCCCTAAAACACCCAGCAAGTTAGTCCCCAAGTCTACTGACTGGCGATTGCGGGCGTACTGCGGGCACTGGAGCAATACATGCCGCACAGTGAGGCGTACAGCACATGGAGCACACACTGGGGCCGGTTTCCCTCTTAACAAATGGCCATGCGTCGTTCGTGTGTACCCAATTCTCAGCCGGGTATGTATCACCTCGGCTCGCCAGTTTAAACGAATGAAGCTGTAAATTTGCAAGACTGATAAAACAATACTGTGAATGTGTTAGAAAACCAAAGATAAAAATATCAAATGTTTCGAAAAAATGTATTTTGTACAAGCATGTCTACATTCCCCCTCCAAGATATGGGGAGCGAATCACACTCAGTGTGCGCACGAATGTGGATGATGGTAGGGGAGATTGTATGGTGTAAAATCTAGTTCTATATAAGCATTGAATTTAAAGAAAAAGTTATTAGTAATATACTTTAAATTCAAACATGTAGATAGTTGACAGTTAAACCAATATGGTTACGTAACTACGTAATAACATAAAAATATAGTCCTACTGGCAGTGGGCGGAGTCTCTTACAATAAATAAGCCCGTTACAGAGAGGAAGGATTCAGTGGAATTGTTGATAATATGGATCCTACAGGTACCAGATAAAAGTTGTATATTGTTTACAAATTTTTGTTTAACTTATGAAGAATGTAGAAGTAATAACTGATTCGATATGTTTGTTTCAGACCACGAAATGTTGCTGTTAAATCAGTTAGCCGAAGGTGGCACCCATTTACCAACGAGAAAAGTACGAGATCTGGATAAAACTCTGCAAGACCGTATTCGATTTGTGAAAACGGTAAAGACCAGATATGGCGAGCGGATCGTCGTGGAAACACCAGAATTTCAAGTCTTCCTGCCAGATAGATTCCAGCATATCACCGCATCGCAGAAAGAAATCCTAAACAGAGTTGACTGCTTCCTACAATACCATGGAGAAGAACTCTTAGACAGTGGTTTCAAACGACACAAATTGTGTTTTTAGGCAACCAGTAATTACATCAAAAAGTGAGCATATCCATTTAGTTTTCATAGAAAGTGATATTGTATGTTAATTTTCATATATGCTTGTAAAGTATAGAACGACAAGTAATTGTAGATACATACATATTATTTATTTCCACTGATTTTCACACGGTTGCACGCTACGTAACAATTTACAGGTCATGCATAATAGTTCTCTAAGAACGTTATTTACTGTTGAGTTATGATTCGTACATACCACTTCTGCTCATATTAATGTACGTAACCTCGAATGCTATCTCACGTACATGAACCTACGTAAATCAATGTGTTAACGCATGTTCCAAAAATGCCGAGTACGGTCAACCTCCCTGGACAACCCTCAAGCGCACAAGAGATGAGCAGTAACACGTTACAGCCTTGTGGACTAGCGGTCATTCACAATGAATCAGCTTTTTCCAAACGTGTGTATACATTTGAGATTCATAAGAGAGTTAACATATTAGATCCCGCAATATACTTGTCGGTATGTAAAAAATTAATACTGCATGAAGTTGATAAGGGATTAGACGTGTGTAAATTAGGTCTTAAAGTCGGTTCATGTTTATCGTGTCAATATGTTATAATATCCATAAATTTAATTTTAATAGTAAACTGGAGCCTATATAAATGTCAACAGATAAATCGGTATGGTTTGAAGATAGACTGGTCCAACTAATCTTAGATCATATGGATTATTTCGAGTCGCATACCAGCTCAAAAGCATTGTACAGTATTGAGAAAATAAGTATATATGTGACGCAATACGATTCATTGAATGCAGGACCAGCAGTGCAGGTCAGGCATGGAATCTTGGCGGTAATGGATAACGTGTAGCCTCTTTTCCTCTTTCTTTCTCCAGCATCACTTTTGATCATCTTTTATCAACTCCCTGAGCCTGGGCCAAATCAGTGATGTCGCTACCAGTACAGCTGATGTCTTGTATCCAGTTCTAAAAATAAGTTTACAGAACTCATTGAGTGAGTGAGTGAGTGTGTGGTGTTTCAGGTCCCGTCAACAACAAGGTCATTTGGGCCAGAAGTTAACTCTAAGAACAAAAAGCTACACAAACTAAGTTCAAAGTTAGATAACATAAAACTTTCAACTATTAAAAACACATTAAGAACTCATCCCAGTACTAAAAATTGAAAATCTCTAAAATTAATAAATGTAAAATACAAGTCAGACTTCTTTATTAAAACCGACTGTAGCAACAAACCGTAGTGCCATATCCACGGCCACTGGGTCGTCCCCTAAATCACCGAGCAAGTTAGTCACCAAGCCCAAAGACTGGCGAACGCGGGGGTAGTGCTGGCAATCGAGCAATACATGCCGCACACTGAGGCGTACTGCACACGGAGCACACACAGGAGCCGTTTCCCTCTTAACAGATGGCTAGGAGTCGCTCGTGTGTGCCCAAATCTCAGACGGGTGAGAATCACTTCGGCCCGCCGGTTATCCCTGCAGGAAGTTGGCCAGGGTTGTACGCTCTCCTTTATCGCCCAGAGTTGTGTACCTTCCAAAGATGTCCAGGATTGCTGCCAAGCAGATAGGAGTTGGGGACGGAAAAAACTTTGCACATCCTGGTATGGCACCGTAGCTGTTAATCTCACTTTTGTCGTATCATTGAAGGATGTAGAAAAATTCGACAGTCAAAATTCAAATATTTCAGTAACAATATAGGTTGATTTAATTTGATTGTGATTCAGGTTGCACAACAGCCCGGTCACAAGCGCCCCTAAATGCAAGGCCTTCTATAATCAGTCTTAACCTAGGCTAAAACTGTCATTTACGATAAAATCCTTACAAAAATCTATGAATAAGTACCTAAGTCAAGGTATAAAATGATTAAAAGGTTAAAAGGTAAAAATGGATCTCTGGCTATATGATAAAATTGACATTGGATAAACGCTTAAAAACTTTGGCCAGCGCTTGCTGGTCGTCCGCCAATACGTCTTTCAAGCGGGCCGGCAGCTGGAGAGGCGTCCGTAGGTCTGCTAGGTGAAAACACTCTAGCAGCACGTGTCGTACTGATAACGCTTCTTTGCAAAACGGACAAGGTGAAAAAGGCTCCATTTTAAATAGAAAACTATGAGTAAAGAAGCAGTGCCCAATGCGCAACCTAGCCAAAATCACCTCCTTGTGAACGAGATGACCGACAGGAGGTAACCCAGGTAATCGGAAGTTCCTTGACAGATCTAAGTTTATTATTGCGGAGAGCGGACCACTCTTCCTGCCAGCAGGTATGCACAGCTCACCGCAATACGGCGCTAAAATCCTCCGATGTCACACATGGTACTCGAACCCTGGGCTTCATGGTAGCCGTCTTGGTTGCCGAATCCTCCATTTCATTCCCCCGCAAGCCTACGTGACCAGGGATCCATGCACACACCACGTTAACGCCAGAAGGGTGTAAAACGTGGAGGGCATTTTGTATCCGCTGCACAATAGGGTGGTAGTTGTACAGCTACCATAGGCTTTGAAGTGCACTGAGGGAATCACTCAGGATTAAGCAGTTCCCCAACTTTCGTCGACGTACGTGTAAAATGGCCCGGAATATTGCATAGAGCTCTGCAGTAAAAATGGAAGTGCTGGTGTGGAATCCGAAAGTATATGGTTCGGTTCCACACACGTAAGCACAAACAACACCATTTGAGTTGTTGGACCCAACAGTATAAATTATAACTTGGTCCTCATATCGCGATAAAAATTCTAAAAGACATGTGCCGATACTAGACATAGACATGCTAGATTTATGATATTTAATCATGCCCAGATCAACGTAGGACGCTCTGCACAACCAAGGAGGGTATGTCCTCTCCCCCCTAGGATACATCTTGGGTATTTCAGTATCCAGATGTCTTAAGGAGCTCCCGGAAACGAAAACCAGGTGGCTTTGGTTTAATAGAAGTGAGTGAGTGAGTGCTTGTACTGCCAACTCAGATATGACCCTAAGCTCCAACACCTCGTGACGTTGGTAGACTCTGTGCAACGTTCGTTCTGATGATTCAGAATGCGGCGGTTGATTTACCCTTTTTCATGGTTCAGACTACACTTTATGCTTTGGTTGAAATTATCATAACAATCAATCGACGAGAATTGGAAGAAATGATCAAATAAACCATGTAAGATTTTATCGAGGAAACAATCAACGAATAAGTGACTTTAATAGGGGTAGGGGCACTAGTCTAGTGCAAATCAAAGAGATTATAGGGGTTTCAGATTTGAAAGAAGCAATCAAAATGAAGGAGTAGAAAATACACAAAGCACAAAATGATGTGAATATAAAGGATAGTACCCACCTAACCAACAATGAAAGTAATAATCAGAGGGAGACGGAAAACTAAAAACCAAATCGTTTTGTGCTCTGGAAAGTGGTTCGGTGAGGATGACACAGGGCGAATTGGAAGTTGAAAATAACGGAAATAAGTCTTCTCTCTTGCAGAAAAATAAGGAACTAATTAATCCACCTCAGATAATTAATTACCTATGGGATAAAGAATATACAGCCTTAATTGATACTGGAGCCAGTTCTACTGTGATAAGTGAGGAATTAATTAAAATCTGTTAGCTGACTACAAAGTGGAATATTTAAATGTGTGTAATGTTCACTGCAGTACTGCAATTGGGAAGAAAAAGGATAGAATTAAATATTAAGTATCAATTAAGGGGCGAATAGGTGAATGGAATTTCGATTTAATTGCGTTGGTAATTCCACATTTGGCAAGGGCTTTACTTGGATAGGATCTTTAAAATTGCATATTATGATTCATAAAGGTAACAGTCTCAGCAGTGTGTAGTTCGTGGGGGAAAAATTTACTAATTTGACAAGGTTGAAAAAAAAACAACTTTATACATGAGGGCAACAGGACTCAAAAATGCCAATTATGGGGCAAGAAGTTTACTCAGTTGTCAGACTTGAAATCGCACAGTTTGTTACATGGGAAAGAAGTTTAGTCATTTGTCAACCTTAAAATCACAACAGTGAAAAGCATATTTGAAAAGAGGTTTATTTATTAAATTTAAAACTGCAGACTTTGACATATGAGAGAAAATTGTTTAATTGTAGATTGAGTTTTATTAGATTATCTAATTTTAAAATACATAAGTTTATACAGTAGTATAAAAAGCCTCTGGAATGGCAAAACCTGTGAAGGAACTACTAGCTTATTAACTTTGAGAATGCATATTTTTATACAAAAGGATAACTTTTTCATAAGTGCTTTACTATTTTTCAGCTTTGTTACTTGAGAACAGAGACTATTACAGATGTGAATTCCTTGAAAGGGATTTTCTGAGCATTTCAAAAAGTCACAAGTTGATATAAGGGCAAGCGGTAAAACTTATGAAACTTATTCACTTGGTATCTTTAGAATCACATAAGTTTATAAATGAGAGAGAAAGCTGTGTCAGGTGTGCATTTTTTTAGAATCAATTTACTTATTTTAACATTCTGAAGGTGCACAGTTTTATACATGATGGCAAAATTTCAAGAACTTAAAGGAGGAGCTTTACTTGCAGCAGTTCAAGAAACTTGTTTCCATACTTGCAGGTAAAAAGTCTTACGCGTGTCAAATTTCTGAGCGGTCTATTCATTTGGCATATTTTAAAGTGCATAATATGAATGAGAGTATCAATGCAAACTAATATGAAATCTGTGAGAAAATCTGATTTGAAATTATGTTCATTTGCAAACACATTTTGATTAATGAGGGCCTGACGGGCATCACGAGGTGCAGTTTATGAGAATGTGTTTACTCGAATGTTATTGTGGAAAGTACTTATTAGATACCTGAGGGTAAACATGTCACAAATATGAAATTGGTATTAAGAGCTTTATGCTAAAATGTTAAGAACCCATATTTCTAACCTTTAGGGCATAGGTCACCACAATTATGAAATTTTGGTGAAGAGATTTACCCAGTTGTGTAACTTCAAAAGGAAAAATATACAGGAGAATAAAGGCCTCACAAATGAGAAATACCCAAGAAGAGATGTTCTGTACATTCATACCTGTTAAGGCTAAATTATATTACTGGTGTTAAAAGACATTTACTTGTAAAAATTGTGCTATAAATGTTTTGCTGTTGTGAACTTTGAATTTGCATTAATTCATTCTTTAAGGTAGAAAGCTGCACAAGAGTGTGAAACTATGGCCATAAGGTGAAATCAATTTTCAATATGAAATATCTTGTAATGACTATTTTAAAATATGTTTTGTAAGTTGACCATACTTGATTGCAGCCATGCATTATTCTTTGTTTTAATGCACGACTGTTAAAGACAAATGTTTTCTGCAAATAGTTCTCATCTACAGGTGATATAAACACAATTTTTTAAATTATTTGTTCACTTTATTTTTATTTGTATTTTAAGAAAATGAAGAGACATTTCTATGTAAATATATCCATATGTAATTTACTTATAGATTTTTGGTTTATATATTTTGCGATTCTTTCATGTTAACTTCTACAGAACTGGAACTAATTCTGTCATCAATTTTACGTACGATATATGTTAACTGCAACATTTTAAACTGTACAACTCTAAATGTTTACTGTTGTCTACTTTGATGCTTTACAGTAATTTAGCACAAAGTAAACTTAGCCTTTCCATACACAGATTCCAATACATCAATGGTTGGGAAACGATTATCAAAAGAGAAATACAAGAAGAGGATGTTACATCACAGAGTGAGAGTAATGTCTTAGATGATGACTGTGACGTGGCAGTCACAAGAGAAATTAAATCAGAGATTTCCTTACCAGACTTTGGTATACAGAAAGAGGGAGCATGTTTTACCAGACATCCCAATCTAATGCAAATTAAGTCTAAAACTATTACATGCAGTAACAGCTGTAACAGAGAAATAGATTCACAGAAAAACAGGAAATTTCTTCCAGATAATCCTGAGAAATGAAAGGGTGATCATGAAATGAATAAAATATAAATTAAAAAAGAGCCTTGGTCGCAACAAAGAGAAACATCATCTGTTTCTGATGGTATTAAGGATGGACACGTCACTTCAGTAGAATCAACTAAGACTTACCACCATCAGAAACAATAGCAGTACTGAAGGAGATAGTAAAATGGAAATCAAACAAGAGGGTCTAATGTCAAACAACATAGCTTCACAGAATGGCAGAAAATTCTTTACCAAGAATTTTACAATGGTTAGAAATAATGATTGTGCCCTTCTGCAAAATGGTTGTGCCATAGCAATCAAATCTAAAATTAAATTTGAGGCTTCTCATCCAGAATGTAGTTCAAATTATACAGGTCAAATTAAGTCTGAAGCTGTATCATACAGTGACATGATAAATGACGGAAGAGGCGTAGCTGCAAAGAAAGAGGAACAATTTGTTCCAGAAGATGCTGCAGTGGTACCTAAAACAGTAACACAGGCAATAAAATCGGTAACAAAATAGAAATTAGAGAAGAACAAATTTGGGCAGTGGAATCAGAACCTTCGGTTTGTGATTTTAAGAATGAAAACGTCAGTGCAGTAAAGTTTCCAAGATTACATAGGGTAAGTATCACCTACAATACCATGGAGAAGAACTCTTAGACAGTAACCTAACAGCTACACAAATTAAGCTAAACTGTAAAATAGAATAAAAACACAACTATTAAAAGTACATAAAAAACCCATCCCAAGACTAGTAACTGAAAATCTCTAAACTTGAACAAATATAAAATGCACGTCAGGCTTGTTTATTTAGGCCGATTTCGATAACAAACCGCAGTGCCTAAACCACGGCCACTGGGTCGTCCCCTAAAACACCCAGCAAGTTAGTCCCCAAGCCTACTGACTGGCGAACGTGGGCGTACTGCGGGCACTCGAGCAATACATGCCGCACAGTGAGGCGTACAGCACATGGAGCACACACAGGGGCCGGTTCCCCTCTTAACAAATGGCCATGAGTCGCTCGTGTGTGCCCAATTCTCAGCCGGATAAGTATCACCTCGGCTCGCCAGTTTAAACGAATGAAGCTGTAAATTTGCAAGACTGATAAAACAATACTGTGAATGTGTTAGAAAACCAAAGATAAAAATATCAAATGTTTCGAAAAAAATGTATTTTGTACAAGCATGTCTACATTCCCCCTCCAAGATATGGGGAGCGAATTACACTCAGTGTGCGCACGAATGTGGAAGATGGTAGGGGAGATTGTATGGTGTAAAATCTAGTTCTATATAAGCATTGAATTTAAAGAAAAAGTTATTAGTAATATACTTTCAATTCAAACATGTAGATAGTTGACAGTTAAACCAATATGTTTACGTAACTACGTAATAACATAAAAATATAGTTCTACTGGAAGTGGGCGGAGTCTCTTACAATAAATAAGCCCGTTACAGAGCGGAAGGATTCAGTCGAACTGTTGATAATATGGATCCTACAGGTAACAGATAAAAGTTGTATATTGTTTACAAATTTTTGTTTAACTTATGAAGAATGTAGAAGTAATAACTGATTCGATATGTTTGTTTCAGACCACGAAATGTTGCTGTTAAATCAGTTAGCCGAAGGTGGCACCCATTTACCAACGAGAAAAGTACGAGATCTGGATAAAACTCTACAAGACCGTATTCGATGTGTGAAAACGGTAAAGACCAGATATGGCGAGCGGATCGTCGTAGAAACACCAGAATTTCAAGTCTTCCTGCCAGATAGATTCCAGCATATGACCGCATCGCAGAAAGAAATCCTAAACAGAGGTGACTGCTTCCTACAATACCATGGAGAAGAACTCTTAGACAGTGGTTTCAAACGACACAAATTGTGTTTTTAGGCAAACAGTAATTACATCAAAAGGCGAGCATATCCATTCAATTTTCATAGAAAGTGATATTGTATGTTAATTTTCATATATGCATGTAAAGTATAGAACGACAAGTAATTGTAGTTACATACATATTATTTATTTCCACTGATTTTCACACGGTTGCACGCTACGTAAAAATTTACATGTCATGCATAATAGTTCTCTAAGAACGTTATTTACTGTTGAGTTATGATTCGTACATACCACTTCTGCTCATATTAATGTACGTAACCTCGAATGCTATCTCACGTACATGAACCTACGTAAATCAATGTGTTAACGCATGTTCCAAAAATGCCGAGTACGGTCAACCTCCCTGGACAACCCTCAAGCGCACAAGAGATGAGCAGTAACACGTTACAGCCTTGTGGGCTAGCGGTCATTCACACAGAATCAGCTTTTTCCAAACGTGTGTATACATTTGAGATTCATAAGAGAGTTAACATATTAGATCCCGCAATATACTTGTCGGTATGTAAAAAATTAATACTGCATGAAGTTGATAAGGGATTAGACGTGTGTAAATTAGGTCTTAAAGTCGGTTCATGTTTATCGTGTCAATATGTTATAATATCCATAAATTTAATTTTAATAGTAAACTGGAGCCTATATAAAAGTCAACAGATAAATCGGTATGGTATGAAGATAGACTGGTCCAACTAATCTTAGATCATATAGATAATTTCGAGTCGCATACCAGCTCAAAAGCATTGTACAGTATTGAGAAAATAAGTATAGATGTGACGCAATGCGATTCATTGAATGCAGGACCAGCAGTGCAGGTCAGGCATGGAATCTTGGCGGTAATGGATGAAGTGTAGCCTCTTTTCCTCTTTCTTTCTCCAGCATCACTTTTGATCATCTTTTATCAACTCCCTGAGCTTGGGCCAAATCAGTGATGTCGCTACCAGTACAGCTGATGTCTTGTATCCAGTTCTAAATATAAGTTTACAGTACTCATTGAGTGAGGGAGTGAGTGAGTGAGTGTGTGGTGTTTTCTTTCCGGTCGATAACAAGGTCATTTGGGCCCGAAGTTAACTCTAAGAAATAAAAGCAACACAAACTATGTTCAAAAGTAAGATAAAATAAAACACTCAAATATCAAAAGCATATTAAAAACTCATCCCAGTACCAAAAATTGAAAATCTCTAAAATTAATAAATATAAAATACAAGTCAGGCTTGTTTATTAAAACCGATTTTAGCAACAATCCGCAGTGCCTTATCCACGGCCACTGGGTCGTCCCCTAAAACACCGAGCAAGTTAGTCCCCAAGCAAGAAGGCTGGCGAACGCGGGAGTACTGCGGGCAATCGAGAAATACATGCCGCACACTGGGGCGTACTGCACACGGAGCACACACAGGAGCCGGTTCCCTCTTAACGGATGGCTAGGAGTCGCTCGTGTGCCCAATTCTCTGGCGGACGAATATCACTTCGGCTCGCCGGTTATCCCTGCAGGAAGTTGGCCAGGGTTGTACGCTCTCCTTTATCGCCCAGAGTTGTGTACCTTCCAAAGCTGTCCAGGATTGCTGCCAAGCAGATAGGAGTTGGCGACGGAAAAAACGTTGCACATCCTGGTATAGCACCGTAGTAGATAATCTCACTTTCGCCGTATCATTGAAAGATATAGAAATATTCGAGATTTAAAATTCTAATATTTTAGTAACAATATACGGTTGATTTGATTTGATTGTGATTCAGGGTGCTCAACAGCCCGGTCATCAGCGCCCCAAAATGCAAAGCCTTCTAAAAACAGTCTTAAACTAGGTGAAAACAGTCATTTACGATAAAATCCTTACAAAAATCTATGAATAAGTACCTAAGTCAAGGTATAAAAATGATAAAAAGGTTAAAAGGTTAAAATGGATCTCTGGCTATATGATAAAATTGACATTGGATAAACACTTAAAAACTTTGGCCACCGCTTGCTGGTCGTCCGCCAATACGTCTTTCAAGCTGGCCGGCAGTTGCAGAGACGTCCTAAGGTCTGCTAGGTGAAAACACTCTAGCAGCACGTGTCGTACTGATAACGCTTCTTTGCAAAACGGACACAGTGGGGAAGGCTCCATTTTAAATAGAAAACTATGAGTAAAAAAGCAGTGCCCAATACGCAACCGAGCCAAAATCACCTCCTCGCGAACGAGATGACCGACAGGAGGTAACCCAGGTAATCGTAAGTTCCTTGACAGATCTAAGTTTATTATTGCGGTTTATTATTATAAATCCAGAAGTGAAATAAAATATTGTTATAATAACAATTTTCTCCTATAATAATTTGCTTAAAATATAAACGGTGTCAATCTTCATTCATTATTTCCCGCCGAGTGATTGAACAAGAATGACGTCATATTTGACTAGTGAGTCATCTTGAAATCACAGTGCCCTCTATGGAGAGGAAGCAGCACTTTTTGCGGACAGTAAGCGAATTACAGCGCTTTAAGTGTAGTTGCTCTGGTAAATAATACAACCAGCTTCCCCTGGATATGAGCACAGAGCACCGCGTCTTCATGGTTGAATGCTACTTTCGTACCAGCATTAGAATTGGTGCGACATATGAATATAATTTAAACCTAAACACAGAGGAGTATATGCAACGCTATCCAGCATACAGACAAGTCCCTCGGAGCGTAATGTTATCAAAACCAGCTACAGTCAAATTGACTTACTTATGTTTGCAACATAAACGTCTTACGTATTACCAGTATACGATATAAATTTTTTGTCATCCTCACGCTTAATTAAAATCTCTATTTATGTTGCTATCCTTATGTCTTTTAAAACCAATAGGTGTATCAAAATTTTCCAAGATACAGGATCAGTTACTCGCAAAAAGAGACACTCGACGCTATAACGTGACGGGTTCCAGTCTAGAAGCAATAAATCATGTAATGGTAGAAAGGCCTCAAGGGTACCTTCTCGCAGTACAGACAGATTTTAAGGGAAGGAGAGAAAGGAAATTAAGAAAATGGACACATAAGACTATGTGCTAGAGATATTTTCCTGTTTATACTTGAATAAAAACTTTGTACATATTGTAACACTAATTTGTTTCTCATTCCTAGAACATATTCTGCTAATTCTCTGGTTTGTAATGAAGTTAAATTGTGAGGAAACTGTGGGTGATAGAAAAGAATTGAGATATCAAATTAAAACATTAAAATTTTATGTTACAGGTTTAGAATATGCATATATGTCTACCATAACAGAAAAAAAAGATGTTCATTGTGAAGTAAGTGTTCATTGACTTATCATTTTTATATTGCACATGGTATACTGATATGACTGCATAATTAGCTTTGCAGTAAACTGCATTGCAGTATAGTGTTTTTCAAAGACAGTGATCGTATCTACGCACCAGGCAAAATTACGCACCTTTATATTACAGGGCAGATCCACCTCTCAAATAGTATATTTACCTGGCGGTAATAGGAGGCTTTAGATCTGCTGTCAGCACATCAAATACGACCGCAAGGTCTAGGCGAATGGAATATAAACTTGCACCATCAGCGATGCTATCGATGACGTCAAATTTTGCGCGATTAAATTACACATAAAATGAACACCGTGTGTATCTAGCAATAGTTACTTTGTGATGCTTGACAAATGCCTGCTTGTTTTTTCATTTTAGATGAAAATAAACTGCGAAGTCTCTTTTGTAATTACTCTGCTTTTAGAATATAACATAATCACACTTCTCTAACTACTTGTATCACCAATAAGGTGCATATGTCTTGAACATAGTTTTTGTTACTGTATTATTCCTACGTTCTTGCAAGATCCTTGATTCTTCAGAAACACAAAATAAAGAAGCGTTCTATGAATTATGTCTGTTGGTTCAACGGTACTTTAGAAATTGCAGTTTTCATGATTTGGTCTGAACTTAAAATACCGCTAGCAGAAATATGTTTTTAATTTTTCCAGTGTTGTATTTTGTATATATGGCACTTAAATGTAATCCCTTCATACATGAAACCGTCCCTGTCAGCCAGAAACGAAGGACTGTTAACCAATAGGTAGTATTAAATATATCTGAAATTATTACTTTTTTCTTAAACGTATTGATAAATATGAAGTAAATACAAGTTACACATGGAAAAGCGGATCTAATTCCATGTGTGTTTCCAAAAACTTGTGAGAAACAAGGAAATTGCCTTTGTGCTTACCGGGAAGAGAGCAAGTTAGTTAGGTCCAGTAGGACTCCAACAGCATAGGTACTTGCATCAATGTTGATAATGAGCTCTTCCATACAGTCCAACATTTGATAGTGGAATTATTTTTCACAAACCCATATTGACAGTGTGGTAGTAAATTAAAGTTTTCCAAGTAGCGCATAATTCTTTTGTATAGAATACATTCAAGGATTTCAGAGAAAGATGGTAGTATGAAAATTGGCCGAAAATTACTTTTATCTACTTTGTTACATCTTTTTGGGATGGGTATAATTTTTTCAATTTTCCACACATCCCTAAAAATTCAGGTGTTTATGCATGAGTTTGTCAATGTCTGTAAGGGGTTCTACTATTGATACTCCACACAACTTTGACAGAAGTGGGTGTGCCAAGGTTAGTACTGGTGCCGGCCAGTGTAAGCCATATGCTTTTTTACAAGACATCAAACGTGATCCATGCAACAGAATAATAATTTGCACAGAAACTGGAAGCCTTCTCGACGTACGTGCGGTCGCAGAATATAAGTCTGTCTGGAGGGAGCACTTACGACTCAACATGACCCTGTGCACAGATGAAATTTAGAACTTATTTGAAAGCAGGACTAGGAATTATAAACATAGTTTAGAAAATAAGCACGTGATATTCCCAAAACTCAAAATGTAAAAGTAGTGGGGAGGTTTTGAACATAGCAGAGAATTTTGCTAACACATCACCGTGAAACTATACCTCGAGAGGGTCAACATGTGTTCCAGGAACACGTTGCTGCAAAACTATTCAAATATGAAGCGTGCTCGCCTATAGCGAATCAGATGCGTTACCGCATTCGGGGCTGCCACCTCGTTATCCCCAATCTTTTTATATTTCCCTCTCTCTCACACACTTCTGAGTGTTCGTGACGCTAGACGTAAGGGAACACAAACAGAATTGTCCAAAACTTTATAATAATGCAGTTAAAATCACAATTGCAACACGGATATTTGTATATTACGCAAATGGTTTAAATATTTAGTTTAAAATTAATTATAGTTTCTGAATTACTTATTTTTCTAATACAACGAAAATACCAGCGGTGCATCTGTATAGCTGTGAACGTTACTTACGTTAAGAGATAATTCGTCATTGTCATTGTCTTCCTCGTCTGAGTACTGCAAATTTATGATGAGAGGTTTCAAAATCTCGTCACTTATCATTTCTTTCCAAAAGTGGTCTTCTTGCAGTTTATCTGATATCTCACGTAGTTTTCCCAGTCTTGTTGTGTTCCTTGTCAATTTCTTCGTGATTAAGTCGTTCAACATCAGTCAGTTTAAAAGTATTATTTCTGCTTGTAACATAATTTGAGCCCGCATAAACTCAATTGGATTATTCTGGCAGTGGTAAGGAGGAAGGTGGATCCTGTCTCATTGATACAGCTGATACACTGTCCCCGGATTTTAAACGGAAGTGTAACTGAATAATACTGTTTTGAACCCTTTAGATTAAATAGTGATTGCGAACCATTCATAAACAAAGATAAAATGTAACAAGACACGTTTTGCCAGACCAGCAGGTAGTGTATTGTTTCCTCTCACTCGAATTTAACAAGATAACTTTTTAAAGTTTATAATCTTCAAGGTTTCTGGAACTAAACACTAAACCTTGACATTTTACCTGAGTCTTAATTGAGATAAACTCAGGAGCACAATTGCTTGAGCTAGAAACTTCAGCGAAAGCACAGCCGAAGGTGTTAGCCACAACAAACGGATCAACAACTCCTGCAGTGAATACATGTATATATATGAATACATGTAGTTTGTTATATAATATAAGTATACTTTTAAGGTATAAAAGAAATGTATGAGTCAAACAAGGTGGAATGGATAATGTGTATTGGTGCTCAGATTTTAATTCATTTATACAAACAAAAGATAAGACTTTATTATTGTCACCCGAGCGTCGGAACACCCTATAGAATGGGCAAGCAGGAGCCGTCGGCGTTCGCCCCGCCCCTCGTTTGTCTTATAGCGTTAAGGAGGGATGGATGGGACAAAAAACGTCACTGCGCCGTCTCTTTCTGTTCCACCCGTGTTCTCGAACTTACGGGATATTTCATCTAATCGACAACCTTCCAGATTGGCAAGCGGACCCTATATAAGGAACACGTCGTGCAAGAGGAGTCAGTCAGTTAGTCAGAGTTTTTGGCGAGCAGTGTAAGTGTGCAGTTTACGACGAGAAGACTGTGTACGTGCATCGGAGTATTGTATGTAATTACGAATGCAAGTGAAATTGTAACGGACGAACTGGTGAATCGTAATTGTGTGCATTACGTAATCCTGTGTAATTGGCAAGTGTTCAACTGTAAGTCGGTGGAAATAAAGAACATTTTTGAGTGGTGTAATTGGACTTTTCATTTCACGAACCCACAAAGTCACAATTGCTGTCAGGAGTGGGATGAAAAGTGATGTTATGGATGTTGTGTTGCTCTAACAAGAAGAGTTTAGTTCACATGGAGCTGTTGAGCCAGAAGCTGTGCTATGTTTGTCGTGCCCTTTCCATTCTCGAACGTTTCTTGTGACTGTTGCGGTCCGGTAATTGTGCTGCTGTGTAATATCGTGAACTGTCCACATGCTTCTTCATTTAACAACACATCGTGACACCGTGCAGTGTACGAATGAGGGTTATCGTGCCCCTGGGATCGATGGATCCAACAGTTCAGGATAAGGATTCCGAAAATGACATCGCCGTCACCGCCTCCAGGAACGAGGCAGCTACTGAAAAACCCATAAAAGACAGAACCAGGTCGCTATGGTGGAGGAGCTACGATATCGACCCGACGAACACGACAATCCTGTGTCATCCGTACACTCAGCTGGTGACGTTCGAACCGTCACGCCGCCGTCTTCCGCCTCTGAGACGGCAGCCCATTATGGGTTCGATGTTTACGGCGGCCAGGAGGCGTCGTGGGACTCACACGGCTTTGGGGGTTCTCGTGGGACTGATCGCCGGGTTCTTATTCGCCTCACGTTTCGCCGTTACCGTGTTGTGGGGTGGTGTTATTAATTCCGGAAACTGGACGCCTTGTGCCTCTTTCTCAGGAGTGGCCCCGGGAGTAGCGCCGGTACCTCTAGCGAACCTCCAGATAGTCTCCGGGAAGCAGCAATTGAGTGACCCTCGCGAAGGAGATGCAGAAAATATGCATAAATCGAAATAGTCGTTGTTGTATGTCGGTGTGATGACAGCGCAGAAATATCTCGCAACTCGCGCCAAAGCTGTGTACGGGAGTTGGGGAAGTGAAATCGCTGGACGTATAGCTTTCTTCTCATCAGCTGTGTCTCAGCCACCAACCTCTAAACCTGATTTACCCTTAGTGCGCCTCAAGGGAGTCGACGACTCATATCGACCCCAGAAGAAATCTTTCCTCATGTTGCAGTACACGTGGGAGAAATATGGTGACCGTTTCGAGTGGTTCCTTCAAGCCGACGATGACGTCTATGTCAGAGCAGACAAGTTGGAGCGGTTGTTACGTGCAGCCGACAGCAGAAAACCGCAATTCATCGGTCAGGCCGGACGTGGTAACAGGGAAGAATTTGGATTGTTGAGTCTGGAGTATGACACCTTCTGTATGGGTGGACCTGGAGTGCTTCTGAGTCGTGAAACCCTGGCAACAGTAGCGCCTCACGTGAAGGCGTGTCTTCGTAACCTCTACACCACACACGAAGACGTGGTGTTGGGTCGTTGTGTACAGCCTTTCGCTGGAATTCCCTGTACATGGTTCTATGAGATAAGTCCATCGTGCTATCACTCCACATCCAGTCAAGAATTACCATCACATGTATCGTATGCACAATTATATGAAGAGCCTGAAAATCCAAGAGCTACAGCAACAATAGTTGAAGTTACATCGGGATATAGCTAAGAAGATTCAACTGCTAGGTGATAAGCCAGAAAATGCAGAGCACGTTATGCTAGGAAGTACTCCACTCTTTTTTGCTAAGAAGGGAAGACATAGTTATGTAGGAGACACAGCCATGTTGGAAATGGAACCAGGTTTGAATAAATTCAGACCCCGTTCACACACAGAAGTTCTTTCCTGGGATTTTATCTCTCGCTCACTTTATTCCTCCAACAATGCCAATCCATGACGACGAATTGAGTCTCCATTAGGAGAAGACCAGCTGAGGGACGCCGGCGAACACCCAGTGGCCTGTATTGGGGGTGTGGACAGCCCGGGCACCTGCAGAGAGACTGCCCACACCAGGAAGGGCAGCGGGAAAAACGAGTAAGGGCCGTCGTGGAGAGGGGCACGTCGGCGCCATCACCACCATCCCCTCGAGTGACACTGCGCACCGTCAGCCGGCATATGGATGGCAGCCTCATCGCGGACGGTTGGGTAAGAGGAAAGCCGTGCCCCGTGCTGGTGGACACCGGGGCGGCCGTGACCATCATCAGACCTAACGTGGCGAAGGGTTTCCCGACAAGGAAGCCGAGCCGACCATACCAGCTTGTCACGGCATCGGGCGACACCTTGCCTGTGGAGAAGGAGGCCCTGCTGGAGCTGAACTTGGGACGGAGTGCCGTGCGCTTTGGGTGTTCGTCGCGAAGGTGGCTGAGGAGGTTATTCTGGGACTGGATGCTCTCAGGATCCATGAGGCGAAAGTCGACGTCGGCAAGAAGGTCCTGCGGCTTAACGGAGAAGAGGTTATATTCCGTCAACCCGCAGAGCGCCCTGGAATTTGCAGGGTCGTCTTGGACGAAGACGTGGTTGACCCCGCAAGGAGCGAGGTGGTGGTGACGGCACGACTGGAGGGCCAGAGTACCAGGAACATGATGCTGGACCAGAAGACGCCTGTACACGGACTGTGTGTAGCCAGGGCATTGCTGCCGTGCCGAGAGGAGGTGCCCGTGAGACTGCTAAATCCTATGGACGCCGATCACGACGTCCAGGCCGGGACGGAGTTGGGAACGTGCGAGCCCGTGGTGAGCGTAACGGCTATCGACGAGACACAGGAGCCGGCGCCGAAGCAACACCTGGGGCCCCGTCTAGAAGGCTTAGTGGAGAGGGCGGCCGACCACCTGACCGCAGAACAGCTGGAGAAGGTTCGACAACTGCTAAGACGGTTTCAGCGCGTCTTCAGCCAAGGTGGTAGTGACTACGGCCGCACGGACAAAGTGCTTCACCGCATCGACACCGGAGACGCCCGGCCTATTCGGCAACCACATAGACGCGTTCCGCTGGCGAAGCAAGGGGCGGTACGAGACATGCTGGATGACATGAGATCCAGGGGAGTGATTGAAGAGTCTGACAGCCCTTGGTGTTCCCCTGTAGTCTTTGTGACGAAGACGAACGACGAGCTGCGCTTCTGCGTAGACTACAGAAAGCTGAACGCTGTCACCCGGAAGGACTGTTTTCCCTTACCCCGTATTGACGACACCCTTGGACACGCTAATTGCTGCACAGTTGTTCTCGACCCTGGACCTGAAGTCGGGCTACTGGCAGGTAGCTCTAGACCCGAGAGACAAGGAGAAGACTGCATTCTCGACGGGCCAAGGGCTCTGGCAGTTCACGGTTATGCCCTTTGGCCTCTGCAACGCACCAGCTACCTTCCAACGCCTCATGGAGTCAGTGATGAGAAGGCTGACTTACGATGCCTGCCTGCTATACCTGGACGACATCATCATCGTCGAGAAGAGTTTTGAAGATCACCTCGAGAATCTGAGTAAGGTGCTACAGAGACTGCAGGCGACCAATTTGAAGCTGAACGCGAAGAAGTGCCAGCTCTTCCGCAAGGAAGTTAACTACTTGGGCCACATAGTCTCAGCAACCGGAGTGGCCACAGACCCGGAGAAGACAAAGGTCGTGAGAGATTGGTCTCGCCGAAGGGAGAAGAAAGAGCTGCGCAGTTTCGTGGGGCTATGCAGTTATTACAGCTGCTTCATAAAGGGGTTCTCCAACATCGCCAAAACCCTCACCTGCCTGACAGAGGAACACCGGCCTGATGTGTGGACGGAGGACGCCAAATACGCTTTCCAGCACCTGAAGGAAACCCTGTGCAGTGCTCCAATTTTGGGTTTCCCACAACTGGGTGGCACCTTCATTGTGGACACCGACGCCAGCGACCATTGCACTGGAGGGGTCCTATCGCAGATCCAGGACGGCCATGAGCGGGTGATAGCCTACTACAGCAAGACGCTATCCAAGGCAGAGAAGAACTACTACGTCAACCGACGGGAGTTACTGGCGGTAGTAAAGACATTGGAGCACTTCCACAAGTACCTGTACGGTCAGCCATTCCACCTGAGGACTGACCATTCCGCCCTAACCTGGCTATTGAGCTTCAAGAACCTGGAAGGACAGACAGCACGTTGGGTCCAGAGGCTGCAGGAGTAAGACTTCACCTCGGAACATCGTAGAGGGAAGAACTACGGTAACGCTGACGCCATGTCCCGAAGACCCTGTCCAGAATAGTGCGGCCAGTGTACAAGAGTGGAGGAGAAGGAGCGTGCTGCAGCAGTCCGAGTAGTAACGGCAGTGCGTGCGGATGGCTGGGATAGCTCAGGCCTGAGGAGGGAGGAGCTGGCGGACGCAGACTTGATGCCACTCTTAAGGGGAGTGGAGGCAGGGACGAGACCAACCTGGGAGGACATCGCACCGAGGAGCGCCACCTACAAGTCGTACTGGGCCCAATGGAATTCGTTGAAGACAAGAGAGGGCGTGCTGCTCTGGGTATGGGAATCACCCGATGGGAAGACGCAGAGAGAACTGTTGGTACTTCCCCGGAGTAAAGTACCGGAAGTCTTGGAAGAAGTGCACGCCGCTACTTCAGGAGGACACCTGGGAGCGAACCGAACGATTGACAAAGTACGACAGCGCTACCACTGGCTGAGGCTCCGAGCAGATGCTGAGAGATCGTGCCGTCAGTGTCACGTGTGCGCGGCGAGTCGCGGCCCCCAGATTAGGAGCCGGGGTCGGATGCAGCAGTACAACGTCGGAGTGCCATTCGAACGGCTCGCCGTTGACATTGCTGGACCGTTCCCAGTTTCCGACCGAGGCAACAAGTACCTAATGTTGGTCGAGCACTACTTCACCAAGTGGCCGGAGGTGTATGCCATCCACAACCAAGAGGCACAGACAATCACAGACTGCCTCGTGGAGCAAGTGTTCTGTCGATTTGGGGTGCCGTTAGAGCTAAACAGTGACCAGGGTACCAACTTTGAGTGCAACTTAGTGAAGGAGGCACTACAAAGGCTTGGGGTGAACAAGACTCGCACTACGCCTCTACATCCCCAATCGGATGGCATGGTCGAAAGGTACATCAAGACCTTAGAGGAACACCTGAGGAAGCTCGTTGCCAGCCATCAGCGAGACTGGGACGTCAAGGTGCCACAGTTCTTGCTGGCCTACCGCTCGTCTACACACGACACAACTGGGATGACTCCAGCAAGCTTAATGTTTGGCCGAGAGTTACGCCTCCCTTGTGACCTGGCTTTTAAGAGCCCTCCGGAAGCGAAACAGCCAGCGACCGAGTATGTGGAGAACTTGGTAGACCATCTCCACGACATGCACGAGATGGTTCGCCAGAACATCCAGAAGGCGAGCGACCGCATGAAGACCAGGTATGACAGGCAAGCCGACAGCCAAGGGTTCCAGCAAGGTGACCTGGTCTGGTTGTACAGTCCTACCCGGACCAAGGGACGCTTCTCGAAGCTCCAGCAGCCATGGCAAGGACCGCACCGGGTGGTGAAGAGGATTAACGACGTGGTCTACCGCATCCAGAAGGTTCCCCGAGAGAAGATGTTGGTGGTACACCTGGATCGCCTGGCACGTTACGATGGTGCCGTTCGGGACGACCAGCTTTGAGGCGGGAGCAGTGTCACCCGAGCGTCGGAACACCCTATGGAGTGGGCAAGCAGGAGACGGTCGGCGTTCGCCCCGGCCCCTAGTTTGTCTTATAGCGTTAAGGAGGGATGGCTGGGACAAAAAACGTCACTGCGCCGTCTCTTTCTGTTCCACCTGTGTTCTCGAACTTACGGGATATTTCATCTAATCGGAGACTATGTGCTAGAGATATTTTCCTGTTTATACTTGGATAAAAACTTTGTACATATTGTAACACTAATTTATTTCTCATTCCTAGAACATATTCTGCTAATTCTCTGGTTTGTAATGAAGTTACATTGTGAGGAAACTGTAGGTGATAGAAAAGAATTGAGATATCAAATTAAAACATTACAATATTATGTTACAGGTTTAGAATATGCATATATGTCTACCATAACAGAAAAAAAGATGTTCATTGTGAAGTAAGTGTTCATTGACTTATCGTTTGTATATTGCTCATGGTATACTGTTAAGACTGCATAATTAGCTTTGCAGTGAACTGCATTGCAGTATAGTGTTTTTCAAAGACAGTTATCGTATCCACGCACCAGGCGAAATTACGCACCTTTATATTACGGGGCAGATCCACCTCTCAAATAGTATATTTACCTGCCGGTAATTGGGGGCTTAAGATCTGCTGTCAGCACATCAAATACGATCGCAAGCCGCTAGGCGAATCGAATATAAACTCGCTCCATCAGCGATGCTATTGATGACGTCAAATTTTGCGCGCTTAAATAACACATAAAAATGAACACCGTGTGTATCTAGCAATAGTTACTTTGTGATGCTTGACAAATGCCTGCTTGTTTTTTCATTTTAGATGAAAATAAACTGCGTAGTCTCTTTTGTAAGTACTCCGCTTTTACAATATAACATAATCACACTTCACTAATTACTTGTATCACCAATAAGGTGCATATGTCTTGAACATTGAACATAGTTTTTGTTACAGTATTATTCCTACGTTCTATGCAAGATCCTGGATTCTTCAGAAACACAAAATAAAGAAGTGTTCTATGAGTTATGTCTGTTGGTTCAACGGTATATTAGAAATTGCAGTTTTCATGATTTTCTCTGAACTTAAAATACCGCTAGCTGAAATATGTTTTTAATTTTTCTAGTGTTGTAATTTGAATACAATGCACTTAAATGTAATCCCTTCATACATGAAACCGTCCCTGTCAGCCAGAAACGTAGGACTGTTAACCAATAGGTAGTATTAAATATATCTGAAATTATTACTTTTTTCTTAAACGTATTGATAAATATGAAGTAAATACAAGTTACACATGGAAAAGCGGATCTAATTGCATTTGTGTTTCCAAAAACTTGTGAGAAGCAAGGAAATTGCCTTTGTGCTTACCGGGAAGAGAGCAAGTTAGTTAGGTCCAGTAGGACTCCAACAGCATAGGTACTTGCATCAATGTTGATAATGAGCTCTTCCATACAGTCCAACATTTGATAGTGGAATTATTTTTTACAAACCCATATTGACAGTGTGGTAGTAAATGAAAGTTTTCCAAATATCGCATATTTCTTTTGTATAGAATACATTCAAGGATTTTAGAGAAAGCTGGTAGTATGAAAATTGGCCGAAAATTACTTTTATCTACTTTGTTACATCTTTTTGGGATGGGTATAATTTTTGCAATTTTCCACACATCCCTAAAAATTCAGGTTTTTGAACATGAGCTTATGAATGTCTGTAAGGGGTTCTACTATTGATATTCTACACAACTTTGACAGAAGTGAGTGTGCGAAGGTTAGTACAGGTGCCGGCCAGTGTAAGCTATATTCTTTTTTACAAGACATCAAACGTGATCCACGCAACAGAATAATAATTTGCACAGAAACTGGAAGCTTTCTCGACGTACGTGCGGTCGCAGAATATAAGTCTGTCTCGAGGGAGCACTTACGACTCAACATGACCCTGTGCACAGATGAAATTTAGAACTTATTCGAAAGCGAGGCTAGGAATTATAAACAGTCATAGTTTAGAAAATAAGCACGTGATATTCCCAAAACTCAAAATGTAAAAGTAGTGGGGAGGTTTTGAACATAGCAGAGAATTTTGCTAACACATCACCGTGAAACTATACCTCGAGAGGGTCAACATGTGTTCCAGGAACACGTCGCTGCAAAACTATTCAAATGTGAGGCGCTCTCGCCTATAGCGAATCAGATGCGTTATCGCATTCAGCGCTGCCACCTCGTTATCCCCAATCTTTTTATATTTCCCTCTCTCTCACACACTTGTGAGTGTTCGTGGCGCTAGACGTAAGGGAACACAAACAGAATTTTCCAAAGCTTTATAATAATGCAGTTGTTAAAATCACAATTGCAACATGGATATTCGTATATTACGCAAATGGTTTAAATATTTAGTTTATAGTTAATTATAGTTTATGAATTACTTATTTTTCTAATCCAACGAAAATACCAGCGGTGCATCTGTATAGCTGTGAACGTTACTTACGCTAAGAGATAATTCGTCATTGTCATTGTCTTCATCGACTGAGTACTGCAAATTTTTGATGAGAGGTTTCAAAATATCGTCACTTATCATTTCTTTCCAAAAGTGGTCCTCTTGCAGTTTATCTGATATCTCACGCAGTTTTCCCAGTCTTGTTGTGTTCCTTGTCAATTTCTTCGTGATTAAGTCGTTCAACGTCAGTCAGTTTAAAATTATTATTTCTTATTGCAACATAATTTGAGCCCGCATTAACTCAAGTGGATTATTCTGGCAGTGGTAAGGAGGAAGTGTAACTGAATAATACTGTTAGATTATATAGTGATTACGAACAATTCATAAACAAGGATATAATGTAACCAGACACGTTCTGCCAGACCAGCAGGAGGTGTATTGTTTCCTCTCGCTCGAATTTAACAACACCTTCGCTTATTTAAAGTAATTATTTTATCACGTCATGTAAAACGTTTACGTTTCAGTCCTGAGTAATTAGAAATGTACGTACACACACATGCCAACCAATAATGATATTCATTACATTGCTTGCGTCGCGATGCTTTGATATAATATAATAGTGCTTATTTACTTGTCTTAAGAAAACAATTTCAGTTTAAAATATGGGGTTTATACGGTTATGCTAAATGCATTACTCTCTCCTTCCTAATGGATCAGCTTTTGCAAAATCTGAATTTTTGTCTTCGCACGAATAGTATTTACTAGAGATTGATTAGGTTGGCGGCCGTTACACACCACTTAGGCGAAATGCAATACAACCCCGCAGGACTCCGGTTGGTTGCTCCCCTAGTAGCGCTCAAGGACAAACATCATCCTATTTGAAACACATCATAAGTGTGCTCCAAGAAGTTAACAGGCGTTTATACATCACTGGGAAGATATACACGACGAAGTCAACACGCCTTTCCAAGATCACTCGCCATCTAGAAATTGAAAATGTTACACGAGTTTAACACATCACTGCTAATTTCTAAACCGAGGAGTTAGCAAAAGTTCCAGTTCTGGTCGATGCGCTCTTAAGCCTCGTATGTTCCACTGTAGGATAGCCATTGGAACTATGGTATATAAGATGTAAAGGTAGTGTACATTAAGACGACTGCATGGGTGGCCGAATGAATTTATCCTTTTTCTTCGGTGTAGGGCTAACACCTTTTTCATCCGGTTTATCCTGGCGCTCTCTTGTTGCCGTTCTTACAATGAGGTCCGTATCCCCTTGGTCCATCTGTTCAGCGGAGGATGGCCCTTTCCCTAAAGCGAACTTAGGTTCGAGGGCTTCAAATTTATTGGACACAGAGATCGACGAAGATGACAGTCGTCGGTCCGAATCAACACCAGAAAGCTCTTCAGAAGAAGAGCTTCGGGATTTCCTGGAGGCTTCCTTCTTTCTGGGGATACGGGTCGAATCTTTAAGAAAATCAGTCCTCTGGTAACTGGTCCTAAATACTTTAGGCGGTGGATCGTATATTACAGGCTTGTCATATTTAGATGTAGAAGTCGACGGTTTGGCTGGGGACGGGGCAGAGGTTTTACTTTCCTTCGTCCGTTTAGGCGATGTATTTGCCGACACTGCTGATGGTTTTGTAGACTTCCGTGACTGTGTCGGGACAAGAACTCTGAGATGGTAGCCTCACCTGCAGCGCAGGTTTGCGTTGCAGTTCCTTTTCTAGGAACAGGTTTACCTAAGACAGAGTTATAAGTACCGGACCTGGGGACGGAGGGCAGGCGAGTACGCAGGAGTTTCCGGGCGTTTGAGGAGGATACCTACTCCTTAACCCGGAGTTCCTGTATTGCCTTTTCTTCCACATATCGCGGGCAGTTTTTGGAACTAGATGGATCCCCCCCGGCACAGTTTATACATTTTATACATTTATACATTTAATGATTACATAAAGATACAAGACCATTCAAATGTAAAAAAATGTGAGACGTATTTTAAACAGAAGTCACACTTAGAATAACATTTTCTGTTACATTCAGACACAAGGCCGCACAAGTGCGATAAATGTAAGAAGTCCTTTAAACTGAAGTCCATCTTAAACCGACATATTCTCTTACATTCAGATACAAGACCATAGAAGTGTGACAAATGAGTTAAGTTTCAATTGCAAGTCTGGCTTAGAAAGACTTTTCTAATACATTTAGGAAATGCTCAAGTTTAAAACTTTTATTTATTTTAGAGAAATGTAGTAACAATATAATGTTATATAATATTTAATAATATTAAATGAGCTGGAGGAAACAAAGTTGTACTAATTTTTTGAAGGTCTTCATTAACATAAGGGTGATTAGTAAACTTTTTGAAGTTGATAATCTTCAAGGTTTCTGGAACTAAACACGAAACCTTGACATTCTACCTGAGTCTTAAGTGAGATAAACTCAGGAGCATAATTGCTTGAGCTAGACACGAGCGAAAGCACAGCCGAAGGTGTTTGCCACAACAAACGGATAAACAACTACTGCAGTGAATACTGCACACGGAGCACTCACAGGGGGCCGGTTCCCTCTTAACAGACGGCTAGGACTCGCTCGTGTGTGCCCAATTCTCAGACGGATGAGTATCACTTCGGCCCGACAGTTATCCCTGCAGGAAGTTGGCCAGGGTTGTACGCTCTCCTTTATCGCACGGAGTTGTGTTCCTTCCAAAGCTGTCCAGGATTGCTGCCAAGCAGACAGGCGTTGGCGACGGAAAAAACTTTGCACATCCTGGTATGGCACCGTAGTTGTTATTCTCTCTTTCGCCGTGTCATTGAAAGATGTAAAAAAATTCGAGATCAAAATTCAAATATTTGAGTAACAATATACGGTTGATTTGATTGTGAATCAGGGTGCACAACAGCCCGGTCACAAGCACCCCTAAATGCAAGGCTTTCTACAAACAGTCTAAACCAAGGTTAAAACTGTCATTTACGATAAAATCCTTAAAAAATCTATGAATAAGTACCTAAGTCAAGGAATAAAAATGATTAAAAGGTTAAAATGGATATCTGGCTATGTGATAAGTATGTCTACATTCCCCCTCCAAGATGTGGTGAGCGAATCACACTCAGTGTGCGCACGCATGTGGATGATGGTAGGGGGAGATTGTATGATGTAAAATCTAGTTCTATATAAGTATTGAATTTAAAGAAAAAGTTATCAGTAATATACTTTAAACTCAAACATGTAGATAGTTGGCAGTTAAACCAATATGGTTACGTAACTACGTAATAACATAAAAATATAGTTCTACTGGAAGTGGGCGGAGTCTCTTACAATAATTAAGCCCGTTACAGAGAGGAAGGATTCAGTCGAATTGTTGATAATATGGATCCTACAGGTAAGAGATAAAAGTTGTATATTGTTTACTAATCTTTGTTTAATTTATGAAGAATGTAGAAGTAATAATTGATTCGATATGTTTGTTTCAGACCACGAAATGTTGCTGTTAAATCAGTTAGCCGAAGGTGGCACCCATTTACCAAAGAGAAAAGTACGAGATCTGGATAAAACTCTACAAGACCGTATTCGATGTGTGAAAACGGTAAAGACCAGATATGGCGAGCGGATCGTCGTGGAAACACCAGAATTTCAAGTCTTCCTGCCAGATAGATTCCAGCATATCACCGCATCGCAGAAAGAAATCCTAAACAGAGATGACTGCTTCCTACAATACCATGGAGAAGAACTCTTAGACAGTGGTTTCAAACCACACAAATTGTGTTTTTAGGCAACCAGTAATGTCATCAAAAGGTGAGCATATCCATTCAATTTTCATAGAAAGTGATATTGTATGTTAATTTTCCTATATGCATGTAAATTATAGAAAGACATGTAAGTAGTATAGAATTGGGAGTTTCAGCACAGTGTAGATAAGTTGTTGAACTCTCCTCTGTGTTAATATATGAGTGATGTAGAATGCTCATTGATTTAGAACTCTCCTATATGAAAATCGAGTTGTAAAAGAAGGGGAGTGTTGGCGTAGTGCCGTTCTCCCCTGTGCAGTGAGATGTTTTTGAGGGTTGGGATGATGATGATGATGATGATTGTGTGTGTGTGTGTGTGTGTGTGTGTGTGTGTGGTAACGGGGGTTCCGAGGATGTTTGAATTAAATGTGAATGCTTTTCGATGTGTGTGTGTGCTTGAACTCTCATGTATTCTTTTCGATGTGTGTGTGTGTGTGTGCTTGAACTCTCATGTATGAATATCGAAGTCTAGGGTTCGATATTGTGATAAGCGGTGTGGGTAACGGGGGTTCCGGGGATGTTTGAATTAAATGTATTGATAGTAATTCTTCGATGACTGTGCTTGAACTCTCATGTATGAATATCGAGTCTAGGGTTTGATATCTATTACGTTCAGTTCTTCGATGTCTGTGCTTGAACTCTCATGTATGAATATCGAGTGTAGGGTTTGATATCTATTACGTTTAGTGTATGATATATGATGTAGTATCGTTAAAGTCTAGGGTTCGATATTGTGATGGGGCGGGGTGGGTAACGGAGGTTCCGGGGATATTTGAATTAAATGTATTGATAGTAATTCTTCGATGACTGTGCTTGAACTCTCATGTATGAATATCGAGTCTAGGGTTTGATATCTATTACGTTCAGTGCTTCGATGTCTGTGCTTGAACTCTCATGTATGAATATCGAGTGTAGGGTTTGATATCTATTACGTTTAGTGTATGATATATGATGTAGTATCGTTAAAGTCTAGGGAGTAGTATAGAATTGAGAGAATCAGCACAGTGTAGATAAGATGTTGAACTCTCCTCTGTGTTAATATATGAGTGATGTAGAATGCTCATTGATTTAGAACTCTCCTATATGAAAATCGAGTTGTAAAAGAAGGGGAGTGTTGGCGTAGTGCCGTTCTCCCCTGTGCAGTGAGATGTTTTTGAGGGTTGGGATGATGATGATGATGATGATGATGATGATGATGATGATGATGATGATGATGATGATGATTGTGTGTGTGTGATGTGTAATGTGTGATGGGTGGGATGGGTAACGGGGGGGTTCCGGGGATGTTTGAATTAAATGTGAATTCTTTTCGATGTGTGTGTGTGTGTGTGCTTGAACTCTCATGTATGAATATCGAAGTCTAGGGTTCGATATTGTGATGGGGCGGGGTGGGTAACGGGGGTCCCGGGGATGTTTGAATTAAATGTATTGATAGTAATTCTTCGATGACTGTGCTTGAACTCTCATGTATGAATATCGAGTCTAGGGTTTGATATCTATTACGTTCAGTGCTTCGATGTCTGTGCTTGAACTCTCATGTATGAATATCGAGTGTAGGGTTTGATATCTATTACGTTTAGTGTATGATATATGATGTAGTATCGTTATTCTTTAGATAAAAGAATATCGAGAGAATGATTAGGTATGTTTACTGGGAGAGATTTATGAAAATAAATGTAATAAGACATTCTGGTAAGGGGTGTTCCCTATGCAGAATCTCTCCTTGAGCTATTATATCCAAGAGCGATGTAAAGGTTAAGAAAAGGTTAAATTCCATTCCCACATCGAGGTACGAGAAAATATAAATCTATTCCACATTGAAGTATAAGGGTGATGACGTGTTGTCATTCCTCAAGATTTGTGCATATGTGTATATGTGTGGGTCATCTATGAATATCGAGTTCTCGGGGGGATTCATATATATGAACATAGAGTCCTCGGTTCGATACCCATTCATGTACGATAGGATAAACACTAGTCCTCCTCCAGTACAAGCGACGAGAAGGTGGAAGGGGGGGAAACGTGATAAAACGGTAATATAGTAAATTCGAATTAACAGGTCTCACCCTGTCCCGCCAGCTCGGGAACGAACGTGTCCTCACTTCACACAAACCCTCCGTACGTTAAGTACAATCGACGATAGGATGGGGAGGGGGGAGACAGGTATGATCACGTTTCATCACCCATCTGCTCACTAGGGAACGAATGCATTCTCACTTCACATCGCAACGTCAAGATGAGTGGAACAACAACTCCTATCATTGAAAGTGATACCAGATTCTGGGAGAATCTACGCAATTTCGAAGATTTGCAAAAGCATTGGGTTGAGCACCACGATGAAACGTGTGATGGAAAGATGCATCAAGTGATTTGCAAGAATCCTTCCCATCATGATTCGATCACATCTTATGCTCAATGCGGAAAGAATTGTAAAGTGTATCTCGGGTAAGTAGAATTATAATTGTGTGTTAACGTGAAAGTGTTGTTATGTGTTAGATAACTAATGATAAATATGTTTATTTCAGTAAAGCCCAAAGTGAAGATGTGGCATGCCAGTCCGAACAGGATCAAGGTGAAGATGTGTGCGATCCGTACAATGATCGTCCGTTTAAGGATATCGGTACATCGAAACCCGAGGAGGAAGTCATAGAAAAGTGAGTATAAAATAATAAGAGTTTTACGTTAACAAGTGTATTAAATATTCACGATGTTGAGACAGTTCGTGTTTGTCCGCAGATCCAGTAAGAAAGGAGACAAGAAAAAGAAGAAGACGAACTGCAAACCGAGAATCGTCAAAGCCAAGAAGACGTTCGATCAAGACAGTTTCATCATAATGATGTTCGAACCCTTCACACCCTTCGCAGAAGAAGTAGAGGAGGAAGTTGCGAGTGATGGTAAATAGTGTGTGCATGAACGATAACGACATCTCCATCAGCATTGACTTTCGTGTGAACATAGGATTATACAATGAACTCCCATCACTTTACATTAAAGACACACATGACGATACGTTTGTGTATATTACAAAAGAGGATTGGGAGGTAATAATGTCAAATTTGTGTGTTTTGGATACGTATCTGAAAGATGGTAAGCATCCATGTGCACCGTACAGTGAAAATATAATATATGCATTTAATATAATGTTATGCATGAATAAGATGCAAGAAATAACGTTTGTGAATACATGTTTAAATGTGGGCAGTATAAATCTGAATAGTACTGCATTCAATGGACTTAAAAGACTAATTCCATATATTGAAAGAAATTTATATCAGTTGTATGATATTCATAAATCATTATGTTCATATGATGCAAAAAGCAGGAGTGCAAGGAAGAGGATATTGGAGATGTATGTTAAAGTCAATAGAAAGATAATTTGAATTTGTAATGTTTTATTTATTACACCTATATGATAGATTGTACAACATGAGTTAGTGGTTTATAAGTGAATAATTTATCATGAATAATTAAACAGAATAATGAAGTTTGTGCAGGAAAATTTGACGATGCTTGAACTTCCAATCTGACATTCACTGCCCCCGTCACAGTATCCTCAGGTTGATGAGAGCAATCGATGACGAATAGCGGTGCATATTTCAGAAAGTCGTTCCTTTTCAAAAGAGGGTAATTCTCCTTTCCATAGTAGGATGATTGAAATTTGGAATATTGATCATACAGAGATGCAAATTTCGAATTGGCGAAATCCAAATTCATATCGTGATAGGGGTAAGATTCACTGTTGAGATAAAGTTTCAGATTGGTGATATTACAATTAACAAATAGAGAAGCATCCTTAGCGAGATGATTCAATCTATCCACTTGTGCACCGACTATGACGAAACGTGGTTTTTCAAGTTTAGTCGTGGTTGCAATGTTCCATGTGAACGCTTTAGTTTGAGGTACAGCAGGTTGAGTGTGAAGGTCCAAGGTTCGAAATGCGACGTGTAGAGGTTTATCCGATTTGACGAGTTTAAGTTTATCAACTCGTTCAGAATCTGAAAGTCGAAGTACAGGCATCCTCCATTCGAGTCTAGTTAGTTGTATGGTTGTAGGATCGTTTCCAATGATACAATTATTAGAATCCTTAGATCTAATGAGAATAAGTTCAAACTTGCTATTAAGTATGACCTCCTTGTGATCGTCGGCGAAACCCAGCAACATCGAAAGAGGAACGATAGCATTGAAGATACCATTCGATGTATTCACGATGTCTACCACACCTCCAGGATAGATCCATCCAGCATTTAGTAAACGATTCGATTCCAGTTCATTCAGTGCAGCATAGTTACGCATCGTTGATGAAATGCCCGGATTCCTAGTTCTATCAATAGTCGTTCCATTCATATCCAGACGAATCTCATCGAATAGGAATGCCATAGCATTGTTACTCAATTTCGATGTGGCAACGGTGCCGTCGGGTTTAGTGAGAGTCCCCTCAATGTAGAGATAACTTCTACTAGGAAGCGTGTACAAATCTTCAGCTTGACATGGAATTCTAATTTCATCGTTCACATCGAGAGCTGACGTATTGTACGGTAGGAATACGTGTTCTTCCTCCTTACTGATCTTATCATCAAAGGTCGGAATCCCGGTCACGTCCAACACATCCATCATAGAACCTTGAAGCCTAAGTTAGCGATAAATCTTCGATTAGACGATGTGATTAGCTTGCGGGTCGATGATCGAGTAGAGATCAATCTCGAGAGATGTTTTTTAATATAGCATCGTCTCTTAAAACTTATACCCATTACGACGTATGTGCAATCGTACAGTGATGGTTTCGTTCCTGAAATCTAACTTATCGCCGTTCTGGTCTACCACTCTAATGTCGAGATGATCAATGAGATTCGTATCGATGATTGGTAAATATATAGGACTTGATGGTTCCTGCGAAATATGATAACCTGGAGGTACCGATGGGAAAAATTCATACAGAGAATGACCACTTTTACCATTGATGAAAGATCCCGTTGCAAGACTACACTCGATACGTATGATGCTGACTTTGAATATGTTAACCAAATCATTAGACTCGGTCAGCACGTTTGCCGGTACCCTCTGTTTAGAGGTGAAACCGAGAAGTGAAGCAATAGATCTCTCACGACTAAAGTCGATAATATAGGGAGATTGAATTTCTGATTTCATGGTGTTATTATTAGCACGTAGAATAAAGTCGTCACCGATGTCGAGAGCATCCTTGATCAATCTGGCGATATCATCCAATTCATAAGTACCCGGTGGAATTACTATACGTTCGACTTTTCCATCGCGAACGTAATGGAATAGATTATTACTCTCGTCCACATTCGGAATCGAGTAAAAAGTCTCAAAATTCAATAGAGCTATCTCGTAATGTCCGTTAGGATCCAGATGTAATGGTGGATTTAGAAATGTAGAGAAGCTGGTATCACTACCACTCACGGTGATCGTGTAACTCATCGAGGAGAAACTGAAGGCACAAGTGACCGCAAATCACAGAATCGAATTCTTGAAATCTCGTCGTATTATATAGGAGCTTGACACCCGAAAGGTACGTTTCTATCTCTTCCGGAGGTCTCAGATCGCCGAAACTGTCAAAGTAGTAGGCAACGTCACCATCCTTACGTACAGCAACCCAATGTGTACCAGGGTTATTTGATGTATCCAGATTCACTACTATTCTCTCATAGTATCGAGGATGTGGAGATAGTTTATCGATCTTGTAGACACCTCTAAAATGTGGAATGCGTAGACGTCGTGCATACGAATCGATCTCGTTAGCACTCAGGGCTTTTTCCGGGATAAATATAGGCCTCGCCCCGAGCTTTTTTGATCGAAGATATAATCCTCTACCCTTACGACGTCTCTTACGGCGAAGACCTTTGCCCTGAGCCAAAGATTCCATGCGCTCGTTGTGACGTGTTAATTCCGCAAGTTGTTTTGCATCCGAACGTTTCTTATTGACAGCCGTAGCAATCTGAGCAGCACCTCCAGCTAGACCACCTGCTGCACCTAGAGCTGCTAAAAGTGGTAGCAAAGGTAAGAAACCACCTCTCTTGTTGCGACGTTTACGCATGCCAGCGCCTGCTGCCAATTTACCCTTCATAAGTGTAGTCACAAGTCGAGCTGCAAGTCGTTCGCCCAAAGAAGCGTCGGCAGACTTTACACGTCTCCAAGCTTTCTCTACCAACACCTTATCGGCTAGACGACGAGATTCTGTATCAGTACTCTCTGCGTAAGCCCGATCGTGATCGAGACACGCTGAATCTAACCCGTTCACCGGTAAGTCACCTCTCTGCAAGCGTTTATGTAGTTTAGTTCCGGGACCGCAGAAACGATAACCCGGTAAATGTGCCTCAAATGGTAATGAATTAATCAAGGAATTAAGAATTCCCGAACCTTTGCGTGCACGTGTAGAGCGCATGTCTCACTATGAAATAAAAAAGGCAAAACGTGTGCTTTATAAGTATACGATTCCTATGACGATTGGCTAAATCCAGTAAAGACATAGATTGCCCTTATCACGAACGAGATAAAAGACAAAACTTATGCTTTATAAGTATTAGTCGCGATATGGAGATAGTAAAGCAAAAGTGTACGCTACCCATACAGGTGTTAGATTTCGAGGACGACATCCGCAAAGGACGACACGGTACGTTGTTTCCGAGTAACGTTAGAGCGCTCATACTGGGCAGTTCAAATGCTGGAAAAACGAACGTTTTACTCAACCTGCTTATTCACGAGAACGGTCTGAGATTCGAAAACCTCTACATATACTCGAAATCGTTGCAACAACCTAAATATCGATATTTACTCAGGTTACTGAAAACTATACCCGATATAGGTGTATTTACGTTCGATGATGGTGATAAAGTGATTCAAACGTCGGATGCTAAAGAAAATTCGATATTCGTATTTGATGATGTGATAAATGAAAAACAGGGTAAGATAGCTTCATATTACAGTATGGGTAGACATCGTAATGTCGATGCTATATATTTAGCACAATCATATGCTAAAGTACCTAAACATTTAATTAGAGATAATGCAAATATGATTATATTCTTTAGACAGGATAATCTCAATTTAAAACATATATACGAAGATTATGTAAATACCGATATGTCCTATGATGAATTTAAGGATATGTGTAAACATATATGGGAGAGTGATGAACGATCCTTTGTTGTTATAGTACCAGAATATCCACTGAACGAGGGACGCTACCGTCACGGTTTTGATCGCTTTATCAGAATGAATAAATAGAATAATCCATCACTTAAGCAATGAGTATCGACAGGTTCGGATCCCGAAGAATCATACCCTCTAGGGGTGTGTTCAATCGATATATCATAACTAGAGATGGATCGGGAAACTATCGATTCAAGGGAAAGCGGTTGTGCAATATTCACGACCCTGAAGAAGGTGACGATGCATCGACTAAACGTTATGTGGATACGCATACGGCTGACGTCGAGAATCGAATGCAAATCTTCAGCGAGCAGACCTCGTATCAGCGTATGGGCGAGTTTGAAGCTATGCTTAGGGATCACATACAAAAATCGCTCGACATCCAATACAACAATTTAATGGAGTACTTAAGTAAATATGCATTTAAACGTGATTCCGAAAATAATGTCATTATAGATGGTATAAGAATGAAAACGCTGTTGGACCCCCTTCACGAACACGACGTTCCTAATAAAAAATATGTAGATGATAGGATTCCAATTCACGACTCTAATGAAACTCTATCATTTCGAATGAAGAGATTGAAGGATTTAGCCGACCCGATAGATGATAGTGATGCAGTCACCATGAGTTATGTTAATCATTTCTTTATACAGAAACATAATGAATTGCAAACGGGTTTAACTGAGACTATAACAAACATTGTCGATACTATTACACGGAAACAGAATGAATTACAAAGTCAGTTAACTAGAACAATCACCTCCGCTAGCGAGACTATTACTACAGCTGTAGAAAAAGAAGTGAAAGAACTAACCGCACGACAAACGGAACTTGATAATAAACTAATCACTATAAATAATGATATTCATACTATGAAAACACGAATGAGAAATGTTGTAAACACTATGTTACAACAATTGAAAGCACAACTCATAATTTCATTGCAAACACGTCCGTTTCGAGGTCCCTCTTTAAGGTATACGTTAACATCGGGACTCGAATACTATAAAGTTCCTGGAAATGGAAGTGTACTCTCGTGTTCCATCGTATCATCGGTACATCCGCATGCTGTAAATGATACATTGTTTGCAATAAACGGAAGATTAGTTGAAAGATATCCTGTAAGAGTTGAAACTGGCGATATTCTATCGTTTACAGCGCCAGTCGGACGTGCTAAAGATGGTCATATATTAAGTAGAGAACTGATAGTTTCATATAAATTAGCAGTAGCTGATTAATTATACATTCATTTCGATATGGATGCTGAAGCTATAAGACTTAAGGAATCCATTGCCCGTCACAGTAGGGCAATAAGAGAAAAGTTACGTTCTCTCAAAGGAATGAAATTCGAAACGCAACGAGTCATGTCTGAAGTTCTTCAACCTGTAACCGAACCATTGAAAGTAATAGCGAAAGCACACCAAGACAACAACGACGACGAAACTACAGATGATGCTAACGGATCTGATCTCGTGTCAAAGTATCTACACAAGGTTCGAACTGCCAGTTCGAGTGACATGGACAATACTTACGGCATACGTTACGAGGATAATGAGTATAAATTGGGTAACAAGACAGTTGTGTTTAAATCTGATGGTGTTCAGATAGGAACAGAAACGTATGAACCCACAGCAGGCTTATATGAATTATTATTTAAACGTTTACCTCGCAAGACATCGTACACAGATGATGATTTAGACGTGTATTCGCAAATCTTACAAAATACTCAAGTTTACAGACACGGTTATTCAAGAGATGGACGTTTAAGAGCAAATCGAGGGTTCAAGTATCGTCATATCATTCGTGACCTTGTTAGTAATCGAACTGGATTTGGTTTACGTTGGAAAGAACATGTACCGCAGAGAAAATTAGATTACGTCTACTGGAACGATCCGAATGAAATAATAAACAGATTAAGATTATTGGTTGCGTCGAGGGATGCAGGTAATTTGAATCACTCACCCGAGATAGAAGAAATTATTACAGAACTTAAAACATCAAAAATTATAGCATGATAAAACGTCGCATTGCAACCGAGTTACATGCACCAGCTAGAAGACGATTTTTACGTCGTAAGATTATAAGCAAAGGAATGAACGATTTAGTACAAATAGATCTTATGGACATGTCTAATTATGCAAGAGACAATAGGAATTATAAGTATATTCTTCTTGCATGCAATTTTTATTCCAAGATGGCTTATGCACGACCATTACGTGATAAAAGTGGTATTAACGTTTCGACTGCTATGGAGGAGATATTGAATGAAATGGAATCGTTTCCGAAGAATGTTCAATCTGATAAAGGAAGGGAGTTTTACAATAAACATTTTCGCGAACAAATGAATCGTAATAATATTAATCATTACAGTACATTCACACACGTTAAGGCTGCTGCAGTGGAACGTTTAATAAGAACGATCAAACTGATTTTGCATAAGGAATTTATTGTTCAAGGCTCATATCAATGGATAAACATACTACCTAGAATTATTCATACCTACAATAATACTTACCATCGAACGATTCGTATGAAGCCTGTAGAAGTTCGTGATAATTCTCTCCTGCTCAGCGTCTACAAATATGATAGAAGTCTGCGTGAGAAGCGAAGATCTAGGCTTCATCGTGTTGGTGACTACGTGAGGATTTCTAAGCATAAAGGTGTTATGGAGAAAGGTTATCTACCAAATTGGAGTGTTGAAGTCTTTAGGATACGTACAGTGCAAAGGACACATCCATTGACCTATCTCATCGAGGATCTGGAGGGTAAACTGATTGAAGGAGCATTCTACGGTTATGAATTACAGAAAACTCAATATCCAGACACGTATTTAGTTGAAAGGATCATCAGACGTCGTGGTGATAGGATTCTGGTGAAATGGTTAGGATTTCCTACCCGTGAATGGATTAATGAGGTGGACATTGTATAAATAAAAAAACACACAACTCAATAAAGAAATATAATTTTAATGATATATTGTGTTTGATTTTTTTTTTGTTCACATTGATTCCTGACATCTTCTGTAACTGTTAATTCACATCTCCTTAACTTAAACATGATAATAACATTTTTATACTTTTTTTAAAAATCTTCTGTAACTGCTAATTCACATCTCCTTAACATAAACATGATAATAACATTTTTATACTTTAAAAAAAAATCATACATGATTATAGTTGAATTAACATTTAATTGTAGAGATTTTAACATAACGTACATGCTAGTTCACATTGAGTATATATAAATTCACCTACCCTTAACGTAAACATGATAATTACAATTTGAAGTAATTAGTAATATACGTTAAACAAGCATCATACATGATTATAGCTGAAATAAGAGCCTTTGTACATGCTAGTTCACATTGATATATATAAATCTCCCCTCACCCCTTAACGGAGACATGATAATAACATTTTGATATAATTAGTAAATATATTTTAATAAAAAATCATACATGATTATAGTTGAATTAACATTTCATTGATTTCTGCTATCTAACATTTCAAAACGACATGAATAGGAAAAAATATTCCTTCACCCCTAACATAAACATAAAAAAAAGCAACACGTTATCTTTCAAATGAAGTAAATATGTTATTATCATGTAATTAGTAACACACTTTACAAATATACTTGAAACTCAATTATTTCGTTTTTTGAAATACAGTAATATGTTATTATCATGTGCCTAGTAATACCTTTTAACTCAGTTGTAACACACTTTACAATTATACTTGAAACTCAATTATTTTATTTTTTGAAATACAGTAATATGTTATTATCGTGGCCTAGTAATACCTTTTAACTCAGTTGAGTCTATGCTTTATTGAGAAAAGAAAAAGAAATTTACACTTGACAATTTTCTATAGCATAATGTCCCCATGCTAATGTTGAAAATGAATTATTGGGAATGTATCGTTTTGTATCGATACCACTTAAAGCTATCTTATTAGATTCAATAGTATGAACATCATGTTTATAACTTCTGAAACATGTCTGCATGCTTCGATGTATAGTGTCAGGATGTGTAATACATGAGAGATATTGTTCAAAGGTTATGAATCTCATCGAATCTTTTGTTACACCTTTTGATTTTTTAATCACTTCAGTATCATATCGATAACTATATAATTTCGATTTCAGCCCTACATATTCAGTCATCACTCTACCGGCTAGCTCATCCTTGAATAATCCTGAAATTTTCTTATTTGCTAACGGAATACCATACACATTATCCATTGGATAATTCGATGTATCGAATAAATGTATATTGGTTTTAATAAATTCATATATATCGCAGCTAGATTCAAAGAGAAAAGCATCCGTGTCCGTATAGATTAAAGTTACATCTTTCAATTTTTTCTTCAGAATTTCATAATAAAAATCATACATTTTATGTTTGGATAGATCCAGGATTGCTTGTCCTATGTATATTGGCTTATTCATCAATATTTCATCTCTGACCAATTCTATACCTATTAAATTTTCATCAAAAATCACGTACCTTATACATGTCTGTCGAGCTAACAATTTACGCGCTCGTTTCCAGCTGGTAGCTAAATGAAATGAATTATAACGTTTTACATTCTCTATAAATTTTCCCCGCCTGCGGTGCCGTATGTAGTAAAAGCGGGCATTAAACACTACACATTTCATTTCATTTTTATAAATTTTCCATAAACACAATTATTCATTAACTTCCATAGATTTTGACCAAATTTCGTCTTATCTTCAATACGTTTACGAACGTTGAGTTCAATGTAAGGATTTATCCAGTTAGATTGTTTGTAACCTATTACTCTATGTATACGCGATGGAATCAAACCAAGTTTAACACATTGTTGAAAATTGAGATAATGTAATACGTATTTATTTTTATCATTCAATGTTGTTAGCAATTTTGTATACTTATCACCTGGCGCGATTTCATTCAAAGGGCATAATGGCAAATCATTTTGTATATCATGAAGTTCCTGTGGATATTTAAAGTCTACTTCCAACACACATCCCACGTAAGAATCACTTGTAATAGACATAAAATCTATTGATTTAATTTCAGCATCAGTTAGCCACCTTATATCAGTGTATGGTAAGCTATTATTTTCCATTGTATAACTATATAGAGAATTGCAGTCAACGTACATTAAATAATTAGTTGGTTGAGTGTTATCATAGCTAGTCATGTATCTGTTATTCGCCTTTGCATACCGTTTGGACACAGTGCAAATTCCACCTCGTATTCCTTTTTCGAAGAAATCTAGCATAGTCTTATCTGTTAATAATGAAATCTGTACACCAGTCGTTCTTAACATTGCATCATAGGCTAACCCGGGAAGTGTGTAATACTGACACGGGTCGAGTCCGTACAAACCGATACTTAATTCACGGAAGCGTTCAAACACGTCCGTTAGTATTAATGTATCGCACTTAAGATATATATTTAAATATTCACCCAGATTTTTAACATTGAATTCATTCCATACCGTTCTAGCATGACTATAATCCCCATCGCTTACATGATCAAACTGATGTTTGGATGGTAGACTATTCTCGTATAATTTTTCTATAGAATCCACATACGTGTACGGGAAGACACCTTTACGTTTCATCAGTTGTCTATGCAAAGGATTCGTGTACATATTATTGGTATAATGAAAATCATCTGCTTCTAACATATCCGAAAGGTTACTAAGTTTTGAATCCAAAAAACGATAGCTATCCAGAAATCTTAGATATATACTCATTCCATTCGAATTTGTATATCTTTTGCTAAAGGATAAGTAATTTTCAGAAGTTTGTGCAATACAGTTGATAGGTTCCGTATCGTAACCTAGTTTCTTTACTATGAAATGAGCATCGTATTTTGACAAGCAATGAAAGAATATTGGTATGAATCCTGGCATTTTCCTATTTAAATTGCAGTGCTTATGAGCTGGGCCAACGTAACTTCCAGTCAAATGACAATGATCACGAACCTTTATACACGAGTTAAGAAATTCACGTTTGCATATGTGACATCGTGTTGCATTTTGATATTCTAGCTCATCCACATCTCTCATACTTATTTCAATTTTATTAGCATATATATTAATGACCTGATTTGCAATTAACGTTAATTCTTTAAGAAAATTTTCAATTGCATATGGACCTTCAAATGATTTGAAACGTGTTAAATTTTTATCATAACTACAGACCAAATGTAATGCAATTGCATACGCTTCATGTTTATGAATGCTACGTGTCCAGCTTTTACTCGATACATCTTGACACGAATCTACCTTACGTAAGATACATTCTATGTCTGCATAAACCACGAATGGAACTTTTAGACATTTCGAATATGCGTTAAATTCAACGAGATCAGTTTTACCAGCCTCGGGCATTCTGATAATTTGATTCATCATACACCTCTTTTTATGGCTATTTAAACGTGATTCTGATGTGAAATACAAGTTACAATTGTTACATAACCATTTTCGCCCATTATGTTTCGTTAGCTGCTTTCCTAGCAAACGTGACAAGTCTGTTATCAGACAATAATGTCTTTTATACATTAAAAGATTAACATGATGTGATTTTATCTCTCTTGGTTGATATAAGAGAATAATCGATTTATTTTCAACACCGTATATCGTTATTGAAATATTTGAATTTTGATTCTCGAATTTTTCTACATCTTTCAATGATACGGGGAATGTTATATTCTCAAAGTTAAATTCGTTACGAAAATCATATCTTTTATAGGAGGTGGGTCGATTCTTGTTACGTTCTACTGGGTATTTGGATGCTAACAGACAGTATGCAAAGCAATATTTATCAGTATTACGAATGTTAATAACAGCTCTCTTCGATTTTATAAAGTCGGGTAATTCAGTATACATCCCTGCATTCAATGAATCGTATTGTGTCACATATATTGTTAATTTCTCAATACTGTATAAAGCTTTTGAACTGGTACGCGATTCAAAATTATCCATATGATCTAGTATAGGTTGTACAATCTTCTCTTCATACCATATAGATTTATCTGTAGATTGCAATATCACCTCAAGTTTACTGTTAAAGTTAAATGTATGAATATTATCGCTCTCTTGTGATATTATGACATATTGACAGGATAAACAGGATCCTATCTTAAGACCTGATTTATACATGTTTAAGCCCTTATCAATTTCATTCAAAATTAAAGGTTTGCATTCTGCTAAGAATATAACGGGGTCAAGTATATTAACACAGTTGTGAATTTCGTAGGTACATAATCTGTTTTTGAATGCTGACTCACTGTGTATACATCGTAATCGTTCAGCCTGGGTCACGTTCGAACAGGTTTCCTCTTGCTGAATCGGGTGTTGTCCAGTGGCAGTATCGGAGCATCTTGTCGCCGTTTCTGAAAAATGCAATTACAACATTCGATTAACTTTACATACGGGAACATTGATTTACATGTATGTAAGGTGGTAACAGAAATAACATACATGTTAATAACTTTTACATGTATGAATCTCAATTTTACGTAAACTCTATACTTTACGTAGAACGTAACATGCATGTAACTTTTACATATGAAAATAGTTACATAATGATTATGTATTTTTACAATTATTGCTATCATCACGTAACTACAATATTCAGATAGTATGTAACTGTTTTACGTAATGCTCTCTCCCTTACATAAATGATAAAAACACACAACGTAAACCATATAGATGTAAAATACCGTAACTGAACTACGATATTCACATGTAAGTTTTACACATATAAATTAACGTTCTTTTTTCACCTACAACGTTACTTTTACGTGTAACAAACAAACGTAACTAACATGCATGTGAAATAACGTAACTGAACTACGATATTCACATGTACGTAATTATTACACATGAAAATTAACCCTACAACGTTCACTCTCAATTACTACTACTACATGACGTGCGATAATTAACACTTTAAGTTCTAATACAACATGTACGTACATGCAAGTAACTACATTCAATTACTAATACTACATGACGTGCGATAAGTAACACTTTAAGTTCTAATACAACATGTACGATTTCACATTTACATGCAAGTAACTACATTATCACTTTTTTTTATGAAATTTTATTCAATAATTGTACTCACCTTTTGACGACATTACGGGCTGCTTAAAAAAGACAATTTATGTCGTTTGAAACCACTTTCTAGTGTTTCCTCGCCATGGTATTGGAGTATGCAGTCACCACGATTTAGTAGATCTTTCTGCGCTGCGGTCATGTGTTTGAATCTCTCCGGGAGGAAGACTTGGAATTCTGATGTTTCGACGACAACCCGTTCACCATATCTGGTCTTCACGGTTTTGACGGATCGAATGATGTGTTGAACGGACTGGTCTAATTCACGTAGTTTCTTTGTGGGAAGATGTGTTCCACCTTCAGCTAGTTGATTTAGCTGGAGCATCTCATGATCTGAAACAAACATATAAGCACAAACGAATCACTATTACTTCAACACTCTTCGTAAACAGAGATAAAAAATGAAATACAATATAGAACTTTTCTATCTTACCTGTAGGATCCATATTTCCAGAGAATCGACTGCCTCCTAACACATCCGTGCCGGGGTATTTATTGAGAGAGGCTCCGCCTCCTCCTTCCGGGAGAGCTGTTACTGTCTACATATTACACTATGACTTTAAAGTTGTTGTGACTACGTTATGAGTTAAAACATATTACTAGTAACTTTATTATCATAGTTTAAACTTTATATAGGTTCATCATTTTTTACACCCCCTCCAACCGTATCTCTCCTTCCCAAACACCATGTTGCGTGCGCACACTAACTGTGATTCGTTCCCTACATCTTGGAGGGGGGGATATAATTACACATTTCTTTACACACACATACTTGTACAAAATATATTTTTCTGAACATTTGATTTTTTTACATTTGGTATACTAACACATTCATAGTATTGTTTCATCATTCATACAAATATATAGATTCATTCGTTTAATTTTAAAATATATTCTTTTTTTTCCTAACGTTATTTGACAAAGTTAGACTTCGCTACAGCAATAGGAATGTTTTGATCACCCCTGTCACCAGTCTGGAGAGATTAACTCTTTTTTTTCTCTGACCTACATACCAAGGGGGATGACGTTCAGTGGAGTATTCGTAATACTGAGGGGAGATTTTCTAGACAATTTTTTATATGGAGGGTGATACCTTGTCATGAATAGTTAGGATATCTACACTATAGACCCCTACTTGCGTATATATATTATCGTATTGATTGATCAGTTTTGTATTACTCATATCTACTTAAAGATGAGATACTTTTCTCTCGTTATCTTAATCATTTTTAAATAGATGGTTAGTGCTTTTATTTTATTTTCGATGTTATGTTCCACTTTTATCATGCTTAGAGGGAATATTCTTTTTAAGTTATCGTGCTTAGAGGGTGCGTTCCTTTATCATGAAACCCCTTTCAAACAGCTTTACATTTGCATTCTTATACTTTTCTCTCAATATTTTTTTATCATTCTTAAAGAGATGGGTAGTGCTTTTATTTTTATTTGCATTTGCTATGTACCACTTTTATCATGCTTAGAGGGGACATTTCTTTGTCATGCGACCCTCTCACATAGATTTACATTTCCATTCTTATACTTCATCAATGTGGAATAGATTTATATTTTCTCGTACCTCGATGTGGGAATGGAATTTAACCTTTTCTTAACCTTTACATCGCTCTTGGATACAATAGCTCAAGGAGAGATTCTGCATAGGGAACACCCCTTACCAGAATGTCTTATTACATTTATTTTCATAAATCTCTCCCAGTAAACATACCTAATCATTCTCTCGATATTCTTTTATCTAAAGAATAACGATACTACATCATATATCATACACTAAACGTAATAGATATCAAACCCTACACTCGATATTCATACATGAGAGTTCAAGCACAGACATCGAAGCACTGAACGTAATAGATATCAAACCCTAGACTCGATATTCATACATGAGAGTTCAAGCACAGTCATCGAAGAATTACTATCAATACATTTAATTCAAACATCCCCGGAACCCCCGTTACCCACCCCGCCCCATCACAATATCGAACCCTAGACTTCGATATTCATACATGAGAGTTCAAGCACACACACACACATCGAAAAGAATTCACATTTAATTCAAACATCCCCGGAACCCCCCCCCCCGTTACCCATCCCACCCATCACACATTACACATCACACACACACACACACACACACACACAATCATCATCATTATCATCATCATCCCAACCCTCAAAAACATCTCACTGCACAGGGGAGAACGGCACTATGCCAACACTCCCCTTCTTTTACAACTCGATTTTCATATAGGAGAGTTCTAAATCAATGAGCATTCTACATCACTCATATATTAACACAGAGGAGAGTTCAACATCTTATCTACACTGTGCTGAAACTCTCAATTCTATACTACCAAGCACAGACATCGAAGCACTGAACGTAATAGATATCAAACCCTAGACTCGATATTCATACATGAGAGTTCAAGCACAGTCATCGAAGAATTACTATCAATACATTTAATTCAAACATCCCCGGAACCCCCGTTACCCACACCGCCCCATCACAATATCGAACCCTAGACTTCGATATTCATACATGAGAGTTCAAGCACACACACACATCGAAAAGAATTCACATTTAATTCAAACATGCCCGGAACCCCCCCCCCGTTACCCATCCCACCCATCACACATTACACATCACACACACACACACACACACAATCATCATCATCATCATCATCATCCCAACCCTCAAAAACATCTCACTGCACAGGGGAGAACGGCACTACGCCAACACTCCCCTTCTTTTACAACTCGATTTTCATATAGGAGAGTTCTAAATCAATGAGCATTCTACATCACTCATATATTAACACAGAGGAGAGTTCAACATCTTATCTACACTGTGCTGAAACTCTCAATTCTATACTACTCATGTAATTGTAGTTGCATACATATTATTTATTTCTACTGATATTCACACGTCTGCAGGTTAGGTAAAAATTTACATGTCATGCATAATAGTTCTCTGTGAACGATATTTACTGTTGAGTTATGATTCGTACATACCACTTCTGCTCATATGAATGTACGTAACCTCGAATGCTATCTCACGTACTTGAACCTACGTAAACCAATGTGTTAACGCATGTTCCAAAAATGCCGAGTACGGTCAACCTCCCTGGACAACCCTCAAGCGCACAAGAGATGCGCAGTAACACGTTACAGCCTTGTGGGCTAGCGGTCATTCACACAGAATCAGCTTTTTCCAAACGTGTGTATACATTTGAGATTCATAAGAGAGTTAACATATTAGATCCCGCAATATACTTGTCGGTATGTAAAAAATTAATATTGCATGAAGTTGATAAAGGATTCGACGTGTTTAAATTAGGTCTTAAAGTCGGTTCATGTTTATCGTGTCAATATGTTATAATATCCATAAATTTAATTTTAATAGTAAACTGGAGCCAATATTAAAGTCAACAGATAAATCGGTATGGTTTGAAGATAGACTGGGCCAACTAATCTAAGATCATATGGATTATTTCGAGTCGCATACCAGCTCAAAAGCATTGTACAGTATTGAGAAAATAAGTATATATGTGACGCAATACGATTCATTGAATGCAGGACCAGCAGTGAAGGTCAGGCATGGAATCTTGGCGGTAATGGATATAGTGTAGCCTCTTTTCCTCTTTCTTTCTCCAGCATCACTTTGATAATCCTTTATCAACTCCCTGAGCCTGGGCCAAATCAGTGATGTCGGTAACAGTACAGCTGATGTATCCAGTTCTAGAAATAAGTTCACAAAACCCATTGAGTGAGTGAGTGAGTGTGTGGTGTTTTAGGGCCCGTCAACAACAAGGTCATTTGAGCCGGAAGTTAACTCTAAGAACTAAAAGCTACACAAACTAAGTTCAAAAGTAAGATAAAATAAAACTCTCAACTATTAAAAGCACATTAAAAACTCATCCCAGTACTAAAAATTCAAAATCTATAAAATTAATAAATGTAAAATACAAGTCAGACTTGTTTATTAAAACCGATTTTAGCATCAAACGGCAGTGCCATATCCACGGCCACTGGGTCGTCCCCTAAGACACCGAGCAAGTTAGTCCCCCAGCCCAAAGACTGGAGAACGCGGGGGTAGTGCGGGCAATCGAGCAATACATGCCGAACAGTGAGGCGTACTGCACACGGAGCAGACACAGGGGCCGATTCCCTCTTAAGAGATGGCTAGGAGTCGCTCGTGTGTGCCCAATTCTCAGACGGGTGAGTATCACTTCGGCCCGCCGGTTATCCCTGCAGGAAGTTGGCCAGGGTTGTACACTCTCCTTCATCGCCCGGAGTTGTGTAACTTCCAAAGCTGTCTAGGAATGCTGCCAAGCAGATAGGAGTTGGCGACGGAAAAAAACGTACATCCTGGTATGGGTTCGGAGTTGTTAATCTCATTTTCGCCGTATCATTGAAAGATGTAGAAAAATTCGAGAATCAAAATTCAAATATTTCAGTAACAATATACGGTTGATTTGATTGTGATTCAGGGTGCAAGCGCCCCTAAAAGCGAGGCCTTCTACAAACAGTCTAAACCTAGGTTAAAACTGTCATTTACGATAAAATTCTTACAAAAATCTATTAAGTACCTAAGTCAAGGTATAAAAATGATTAAAAGGTTAAAAGGTTAAAATGGATATCTGGCTATGTGATAAAATTGACATTAGATAAACACTTAAAAACTTTGGCCAGCGCTTGCTGGTCGTCCGCCAATACGTCTTTCAAGCTGGCCGGCAGCAGCAGAGGCGTCCTAAGGTCTGCTAGGTGAAAACACTCTAGCAGCACGAGTCGTACTGATAACGCTTCTTTGCAAAACGGACAAGGTGAGAAAGGCTCCATTTTAAATAGAAAACTAGGAGTAAAAAGCAGTGCCCAATGCGCAAACGAGCCAAAATCACCTCCTCGTGAACGAGATGACCGGCAGGAGGTAACCCAGGTAATCGTAAGTTCCTTGACAGATCTAAGTATATTATTGCGGAGAACGGACCGTTCTTCCTGCCAGCAGGTATGCACAGTTCAAGGAAATACGGCGCTAAAATCCTCCGATGTCACACATGGTACTCGCACCCTGGGCTTCATGGTAACCGTCTTGGCTGCCGAATCCTCCATTTCATTCCCCCGCAAGCCTACGTGACCAGGGATCCATGCACACACCACGTTGACGCCAGAAGCGTGTAAAACGTTGAGGGAATCCTATATCCGCTGCACAATAGGGTGGTAGTTGTACAGCTGCCGTAGGCTTTCAAATGCAGGATTAAGCAGTTCCCCAACTTTCGTCGACGTACGTGTAAAATGGCCGGGAATATAGCATAGAGCTCTGCAGTAACATGGAAGTGCTAGTGTGGAATTCGAAAGTGTATGGTTCGGTTCCACACACGTAAGCACAACCAACACCATTTGAGTTTTTGGACCCAACAGTATAAATTACAACTTGGTCCTCATATCGCGATAAAAATTCTAAAACACATGTGCCGATACTAGACATAGACATGGTAGATTTATGATATTTAGTCATGCCCAGATCAACGAAGGACGCTCTGCACAACCAAGGAGGGTATGTCCTCTCCCCCCTAGGATACATCTTGGGCATTTCAGTATCCAGATGAGTGATGATGAGTATAAGGGCGCTCAACTGCAGAGGTCATCATGCGCCCTTTTTAAAAGAAACTGGTCATGGCAAAAGCCAGATATAAATTATTCTAAAACACTATAAATATATCGATAGAATGACAAAAAATACATACGCGTTAAAAAAACAATTGAAATGTCATCTAAAAAGCCATAAATTCTATTTGCTAAATCCTAAAATCTAATCTCGAAAAGAATCTAAAAACCTTCTCCACTACTACGTTATCATCCACTAGCATTTCTGCAAAGCTGGCCGGCAGCTGAAGAGACGTCCTAAGATCTGCTAGGTGAAAACGCTCTAGCAAAACGTGTTGTACAGACAACGCTTCTTTGCAAAACGGACACAGTGGAGAAGGCTCCTTTTTAAAAAGAAAACTATGAGTAACAAAGCAGTGCCCAATGCGCAACCGAGCCAAAATTACCTCCTCGTGAACGAGATGACTGGCAGGAGGAACCCAAGTAATCGGATGTTCCTTGACAGATCTAAGTTTATTATAGCGGAGAGCGGACCGTTCTTCCTGCCAGCAGGTATGCACAGCTCACCGCAATACGGCCCTAAAGTCTTCCGATGTCACAGATGGTATTCGAACTCTGGGCTTCATGATAGCCGTCTTGGCTGCTGAATCCGCCATTTCATTCCCCCGCAAGCCTACGTGACCAGGGATCCATGCACACACCACGTTAACGCCAGAAGCGTGTAAAACGTGGAGGGCATGCTGTATACGCTGCACAATATGGTGGTAGTTGTACCGCTGCCGTAGGCTTTGAAGTGCACTGAGGGAATCACTCAGGATTGAGCAGTTCCCCAACTTTCGTCGACGTACGTTTAAAAGGACCCGGTATATTGCATAAAGCTCTGCAGTAAAAATGGAAGTGCTAGTGTGGAATCCGAATGTATACGGTTCGGTTCCACACACGTAAGCACAACCAACACCATTTGAGTTCTTGGAGCCATCAGTATAAATTACAAAATGGTCCTCATATCGCGATAAAAATTCTAAAAAACATGTGCATATATTAGACATAGACATGGTAGATTTATCATAGTCATGCCCAGATCAACCGGGGACGCTCTGCTCAACCAAGGAGGGTATGTCCTTTCCCCCTAGGATACATCTTGGGCATGTCAGTATCAAGATGTCTAAGGAGCTCCCGGAAACGAAAACTCAAAATAGGACAGATGACGAAATGGATGCTACGGAACATATCTTCCTGGGCTATGCAAAGATCATAAACACATTCTCGCCGATAAGACAGATTGAAGCAAAGATGAAAATAGCAAGTTTAATGATGGAGCTAGAACTTCAAAATTAACAAGAAACTTCGAGCCATAACTAACCGTCTACCTCTCGCTCAACTATTTAAGTCTTTAAATTACCGGTATCGGGCAGCGCAACAGCTAAGCCAAACTGTGAAGCCTAACTTAAAGAAACCCCTGGTGGGCGTCACGGAGGCACGAGACTTGTGGGGCTCCTACAGGCGTGGGGTTGCCATGGTAACCATTACGTCACTGCTGCGGGTGCACGTTGCGCTGTTTTTACATGTTGCAGGAGGCCTCCTCTTTGAGCTTTTCTCGTAACTGTGGCGGTGAGTACACTCTAAAGCCAAAACACATGGTATATCATCAAGCGATTCAGGAAGAAGAAGGATCGTCGACTGAACTTGTGTTACAAATAACAGCACTCCCACACTCAGTGAAGAAATACTTCGTAAATAAAAGGGAGTGCTACCAATATTATAACTATTAGCAGCAGCATATATAAAATTATGGTTTAATTACATTAAAGGAAAGGAATGGAGATTTTCCAAAATCAGCTACTCGGACACTCAAAATGTAAACACACGATCCACCACTCCTCAGTGTTACTAATGCTCATATATACAGTTAACGTTCATATATAGGAGATACCGTTTTTGTTCCAAAGAAACAAACATGTGTTACAAAGAAGCGCTTATTGGATGTCTAACAGCATAGGTGTACCACGTGTCAAGGGTTTGTTGAGTAAATTTTGTTACTGTGAGTGTGAGAGTGTGGTGTTTTAGGGCCCGTCGACAACAAGGTCATTTGGGCCCGAAGTCAACAGTAAGACCCAAAAGCTACACAGATTAAGATAAAATGTAAAATAGAATAAAAACGCAACTATTAAAAGTACATAAGAAACCCATCCCAAGACTAGTAACTTAAAATCTCTAAACTTAAACAAATATAAAATGCACGCCAGACTTGTTTATTTAAACCGTTTTCGATAACAAACCGCAGTGCCTTAACCACGGCCACTGGGTCGTCCCCTAAAACACCCAGCAAGTTAGTCCCCAACCCTACTGACTGGCGAACGCGGGCGTACTACGGGCACTCGAGAAATACGTGAGTGAGTGAGTGTGTGGTGTTTTAGGGCCCGTCGACAACAAGGTCATTTGGGCCCGAAGTCAACACTAAAATCTGAAAGATACACAAATTAAGTTAAAAGGTAAAATACAATAACACTGAACTATTAAAAGTACATAAAAACCCTTTCCAAGTCTAATAATTTAAAATCGCTAAAATTAACAAATATAAAATCCAAGTCAGACTTGTTTATTAAAATCAATTTCGGTAACAAACCGCAGTGCCCTAATCACGGCCACTGGGTCGTCCCCTAAAATACTGGGCAAGTTCGCTCCCAAGACTATTGACTGGCGAACTCTGGCGTACTGCGGGCAATCAAGCAGTACGTGCCGCACCGTGAGGCTTACTGCACACGGAGCACACACAGGGGCCGGTTCCCCTCTTAATAGGTGGCCATGAGTTGCTCGTGAGTGCCCAATTCTCAGAAGGGTGAGTATCACCTCGGCTCGCCGGTTATCCCTGCAGGAAGTTAGCCAGGGTTGTACGCTCTCCTTTATTGCCCGGAGTTGTGTGCCTTCCAAAGCTGTCCAGGAGTGCTGCCAAGCAGATAGGAGTTGGCGACGGAAAAAACGTTGCACATCCTGGTATGGCACAGTAGTTGTTAAACTCCGGGGCAAACGGCAAGCAGACTTCGCAGCCGCGTCCGCCTCCTCGTTCCCGGAAATCCCCACATGGCCTGGGGTCCAAGTAAAAACAAAATTGTACCCGCGCCTGAGCATTTGCGAGATCTGAGCCTGTATTTTTAAAACGAGGGTGTGAGCGGCAGTGTGCTGTTGCAGGGCCTGAAGAGCACTCAGGGAGTCAGTGCAGACAATAAAAGAGCCAGGAGCTAACTTGCAAATAAGAAGGAGCAGATAGAAGATGGCATACAGCGCTGCGGAGAAAACTGAAGTGGAGTCCAGAAGGCGAAATTTATGAGCCTCACCGTTAATGAAGAATGCGCAACCCGTAGTTCTACCTAACTGAGAACCGTCTGTAAAGACCGGAACATAGTTAGGGTAACGGCCCAATAGTTCGGCAAAAAGTTGTTGGAGCACCGAATGTGGAGTAGCGAGTTGCTTGAAAGAGCGAGATCGAACAGCGCACGATCGAGCTGCCATGCAGGATAAGGGCAGATGGACGACCTCTCCACGCGAGGTATTCGGAGGCCATGGGAATGTAGGAGATCCCGAAATCTTATTCCCATGGGGCGTGTCCGAGAACCAGGGCGCATATAACGGTGGACTAAATCTGGACACAGAACTGGTTTAAAACAAGGATAATTGGGATAACTTGCCAACTTCGAGACGTACGAGCAGAGTAACAGCGAGCGACGAATATGGAGTGGAGGTTCGCCTGAGTCTGCGTACAGGCAGTCGACTCGACTGGTGCGGAAAGCTCCTGTGACAAGGCGGATGCCAGTATGATGCACGGTGTCTAAAAGGCGAAGTTTAGAGGCGGTCGCTGCGCCAGAAATAAAACTGCCGTAGTCTAGCTTATGTTATATCAAGTGTGTTGTAATAAGTTAGAGTTAGAGAGAGCTACTACCGATTTGTTACATACATTTAACTGTAAACTTTATGTAAAGATACAATAACCCACCACGAACTAAGAGACAAAACCATGAATTGTGTTACAAAGAAGCGTTTATCGGATGTCTAACAGCCTAGGTGTACCACGTGTCAATTGTTTGTTTAGTACATTTTGTTACTGTGATGTTATATCAAGTGTGTTGTGATAAGTTAGAGTTAGGGAGACCTACTACCAATTTGGTACGTACATTTAACTGTAAACTTTATGTAAAGATACAATAACCCACCAAGAACTAAGAGACAAAACCATGAATTGTGTTACCAAGAAGCGTTTATCGGATGTCAAACAGTCTAGGTGTACCACGTGTGAAGTGTTTGTTGAGTACATTTTGTTACTGTGATGTTATATCAAGTGTATTGTGATAAGTTAGAGTTAGGGAGACACACTGCCGATTTGGCACGTACATTTAACTGTAAACTTTATATAAAGATACAATAAACCACCACGAACTAAGAGACAAAACCATGAATTGTGTTATAAAGAAGCGTTTATCGGATGTCAAACAGTCTAGGTGTACAACTTGTCAAGTGTTTGTTGAGTACATTTTGTTACTGTGATGTTATATCAAATGTATTTGATAAGTTAGAGTTAGGGAGACCCACTGCCGATTTGGCACGTACATTTAACTGTAAACTTTATATAAAGATACAATAACCCACCACGAACTAAGAGACAAAACCATGAATTGTGTTACAAAGAAGCATTTATTGGATGTCAATCGGATGTTAAATAACAAAATTGGTATTTAAATTAACAAGAGTGTGACACAAAGATACAAAAAGGTCCTACTTATGCAAGCTTTCCTTAATATGGCACATTTTTCGATTTTCTTGCCCAAATGGTTAAAACGCTTTTGATTAACATATGTTTAAGGAGTTCTTATTTATGTCAGATAACTCTAAGTTCTATGTACCCTGGGCTTATTTAAGGATTATTTCATCAATTCCACGACGCATTGTCCGATATGGCTTAATGTTGGAGGACGTTAATTACAAAAAAAAAAAAAAAAAAAAAAAAAAAAGCCACTGAGCTACTTGACATTAAATTCTCCAACTCACTCTTACGTTTCCCGGTAAGCCACTAGAGGTTCTCGTTTACAATGTGACACACACCCTTTGTGGTTACTTACTATTCTGTAAGTACTTAATCTCTGTTTCATATAACCTTGCCCAACTGAAGTGTATCACTCTGCGTTCAAATACCTTCCCCTTCACCCTAATTGGCTAATGCTTTCGCCCCATAGGCCATACGCGGTGTCTTCCCATCACATTTAAACATTGTTAGTACTGGCACTAAGCACACTCCACTCCCTTATCTACCACGAAAACCCGGTGGCTTTGGTTTAATAGAGGTGTTCCTATAACGCACATCCATGAAGGTGTTAAAGAACGGCGTAAACGATGGATGTGTGGGCATGCAATTAAGTCCACAGCCATAATTTGCCAATAACATGTTGCGCCTGTACTGCAGAGGAGGTTCTGCAGACTCAGCATACAGGCTTATAACTCGGCTCGCTGGAAATGCCACAACTGCTATACGTATGCCACAATTATGGACAGTGTCTAACCTCTTCAGCACAGATAGTCGTGCTGAGCCATAAACGATACTACCATAATCTAATTTGGAACGGATAAGTGCGCGATAAAGTTGCAGTAACACTGTACGATACGCTCCCCACGATTCTCCACTTAATATCCGCAAGATATTTAGAGGTCGGCCACATCGTGCTTTCAGTTGTGCTATATGCGACGACCAACTAAGTTTTCTATCAAATATCAATCCAAGGAACCTCGTCTCATCTGCAAAAGGTAGTAGATCAGCGCCTAGCCGGAGCCTTGGAGGTAGTCGACTCTGCTGACGCCAGAAGTTAACACAGATGGTCTTCTCAGCGGAGAATCGGAAGCCATTTTTTAAACTCCAAACCTTAAGGTTGTCCAAGGTGGTCTGAAGACGGCGCTCTAAAAACGGCGTGCGCTGAGATGTACAGTAGACGGCAAAGTTGTCTACAAATAGGCATGACGAGACCCCCGGAGGTACACATTCCGAGATAGAATTAATCGCAATAGCAAACAGCGTTACACTTAGTACCGATCCCTGTAGCACACCGATCTCCTGAACATAAAGGTTTGAAAAAACCGAGCCAACCCTTACTCGGAATACGCGGTCTTTCAAGAATTCCTGAAGAAAGAGTGGTAGGCGTCAACGTATATTCCAGGTGTGCAGAGTGCGCAGCAACCCTGCCCGCCAACACGTATCATTAGCCTTTTCGGGGTCAAAAACTATTGCGACTGTTTGACAGTTCTTAAGAAATCCGTGTGTCGACATGGACACAAGATGATCCACTGTTGAACGGCGTCGTCGAAAACCGCACTGGATGTTATGCAGTAGGTTGTGCGTTTCCAGCCACCATACCAACTGCCCAATTATGAAATAAGTATTGTTCTTGCTGAAACATCAGTTGCTTCAGTCGTCATTGACAGTACCATGTGCGCGCCATATGAAGAGCGATCGGGTTCCAAGTCCTCATTTGATCTATTCCATAAATTAAGAGCAGCATCTGATTTGACAGTTATTTGAAATGGATGAAGTAGAAATCAAAGAGGAGATTCCTCTCACAGATGACATAGCCTCACAGAATGAGAGAGAATTCTCTCAAGAAGTTGTTTCAGTGAACACGAGCATTGATAATGATTGTGACATGACAGTTAAAACAGAAATTAAAAGAGAAACTCCATCAAGCAGATTCAGCAGATAAAGGCTGAAACTGCTACTTGCACAACTGGGAGATAGATAGGACAAATGAAGTTGAACAACAGACTGTTTTAGACCGTGGTTTACAGAATGAGGAAAAGTATCTTCTAGACAACCTGTAATGATCTACACACCTTGTTCTACTACAGCGTCATATATTCTCATTATCTTATGTTCAAATTTTTTTTAATTTCTCCTGGTCAGACCTTGTCAATATTCATATTAATATTCTTTATTATTGTCAATATACTTGTACAAGCTTCTGACATTGTCAAATATAAAATATACTATATAATCAAATACATAGCTAACAGTTTACAATTATAGCATATAGAGCAAAATATAAACAGTATAAAAACAAAAACATATTTACAGATCATCAAATTTGTTCAAACATTTATCCATTAAAAAGAATTTCAATTGGTTTTGAAATTGCTTCATACCATTTAATGCTTTAATTGATGTTGGCAGTCTATTAAATAAAATCTGTACCATTATAAAAACATCTCTATCAGTAGATCGTTTAGAAGTACAGTCTCTAAAATAGTTATTGTTCGTCTCGTATTATAATTGTGTACATCAGCACTGCTTCACGTTCCTAAGGTCCCGAGTTTGAATCTTGGTTAGGGTGAGTTACCTGGATAAGGTTTTCCAGGGTTTTCCCTTATCCTGGCAGACGAATGTCGGGTACCTCTTAGCTTCATGGACCCCGGACTCATTTGAGCATCATTTCACCAGTTTCATTCATCATCCGATATGACAACGGTGGAGGACGTAAATTACAAATAAAGTCTTCAAATTTACCTTACTTACAACAAAAAGAATTGCACTATATACATAGAGTGAGTAAGGTTTGAACATTTTGTTTTGTTTAAAAATATCTACACAAGAATCAGTATGTTTTAAGCTAAAATTATCCTAGTACACCTTTTCTGTCCAGATGAACCCTTGGACAACTTCCCCATATTTCAATTCCATATGATAAGTATGGGAAGGTAACACCATAATAAATACTTTTTAGTAGCTTGGTTTCACCGATTGGCTTAAAATGTCTGATTAGAAATATTGATTTACTAATTTTTTCACATACATAATCAGTGTGACTACACCATGTCAATTTATTGTTCATATAAAGCCGTAGGAATCTATGGCCACTTATATCCTTTACGCTAGAGTTATCTATCTGTAGATTCATGTTAAAGTGAGTCTTATTTGTCAGGCTAATTTGCATTGATATAGTTTTTTTCCATTTTGCATTTGAGGTTGTTTTTGACAAAATAATTTAACAAACGTTCTCCCAGAGAGCTCATATCCTGAATTAAATTCTTGTTATTTACAGCAGAGCAGATGACAGTTGTATCTGCATAAGATATTATACTTGTATTGTGAGTAGCAGGTAAATAATTTATATACATAATGAATAGAATTGGCCCTAAAACACTATCCTGAGGAACCCCGTACTTTACAGTCTTACAAGTGGAGTAATAGATGTTTTGATAGTCAATGTCTAGGTCTCTGCCCCATATATAACTAAAGTCTTATCAATGTTTTATATATCAGGATTTCATCTTTCCTAGTATTTTGTTTTTTAACAATTTTAAATTTGCAAAATTTTCGCTGATCGTATGCAGTCTTTTATTGTAGTGCTTATTTTGCCTTCATTATCTAATGTATTCCGCAGGTAGCAATATTACAATCTACTGCACTTAAAATAAACAGTGCAGATAATGACAAATGAAGTCAAGAATTTGTAAGCAACAGCAATACAGTGATAAAACTTTAACGTGTTAGGAAATTTAACACCACCGGTAATAATAGCGGCACTTCTTCACCTTTCTTGCATTTTGTAAGTGTAACAGTATTTGGATGTATGGAGTCCAGTTGCGGAGTCAATGCCATGTCTATGACTTGAACTTTCTATCCAAAATCTTAGCCTATATACAGCTATTGTGAAGAAATGATTAATTTCCATCAATTAACTTAAATAATAACAGTTTAATGATGAAGCCTGGGATTTGACTACTGACGATGGTGAGTTTCCACAGGCAGTGTGTCTCGAATGCAAGAGCCCCTAGTGGTTTGCTGGGAAAGTGTATGAGTCATTTGGAGAGAGTAATGTCATGACGTCAGGTTTGCTATGGTAGCTTGGGGGGTAAGAGGGACTGGACGGAAACTGGGAGAACAGTGATTCAAGTCTCGGTCATGGTATTGAGTTTTTCAGGTTGACTCCATCTATCCAGGTATTATATTTGCAAGGTGCGGGGGGGTGAGGAGGTACTGCTATTGCACCTGTAGATTGCGGGAGTATGTGTTTGGTTGGCCATGGCACTAGCACAGATGACTGAGTCTGTGAACAGTAAAACAAACTGAAGTGTGATGTACCCGGATAGGAGTAAGTGTTGAATCATAAACCTGCATCTTACTTATGAACATGTTAACTACAACTGCAATGGTAACAATTATTGTTTTATGTGTAAAATGCAAGAAAGGCGAGCTTTGATGCCAGTTTATTAAGCTAGGAGAACTCTATCCTTTGTTTCTTGAATGCTAATATGATTATAACTAAACCTAATAAATGATACATTTTAAATTTGGTGAGAGGAAGGAAGTGTTTCACAATGTTGGGAACTGAGCACACATGCTCATGCACATGCGCACTGTAATAAGAATAGTTCCTTTTTATACGTATCCCAGATACAAACAGAGAGAACTATAGTAATAGAACCTTATACACATAATTTGCTGTTATAATAATTACATATCAGTGCAATATGACTGAGGTTTATGTAAATAAATGAGCATAGAGCATACGCTATCTTAAAGTAAATGCAAAACTCATTTTTCTTATTGTTGCTGATTAAGATGCAAGCTGTGTGGCGGCTTTCAGCGGTGAAAATAAAAGACGTGATTGCTTTTGGCGCAACAGTCTTGTAGCAACAAACGATGGGCACCTTGTGTTTCCTGTTGAACATTGCTTTTGTTTTTCATTCTCAATTGATTTTAATCAGTCGTGGAGAAAGGAAAAAGGAAATGTTACATGCTAGATTAGAAAGTAATATTCCTACAAACTTGGTCACTTAATAGACACAAAACAAAATTATAATTTTCTTCAAAATAAGGAGATGGTAATACTGCTCTATGTACAGTCACAGTAACAGAAATGCTATTTTGAAAAGTTTTAGCATTGGGTGCAAAATCAAGTGTGAGTGAGTGTGTGGTGTTCTAGGGCCCGTCGACAACAAGGTCATTTGGGCCCGAAGTCAACATTAAAACCTAAAAGCTACACTAATCAAGCTAAAAAGGTAAAATAAAATAAAAACATTCAACTACTGAAGGACATAAAAACTCATCACAGTCAAAATAATTTAAAAGCTCTAAAATGAATAAATATAAAATACAAGTCAGACTTGTTTATTAAAACCGATTTTAAAAACAAACCGCAGTGCCTTGTCCACGGCCACTGGGTCGTCACCTAAAACACCGTGCAAGCTAGCCCCGAACCCAAAGACTGGCGAACGCGGGCGTACTGCGGGCAATCAAGCAATAAGTGCCACACCCTGAGGCGTACTGCACACGGAGCACACACATGGGCCAGTTCTCCTCTTAACAGGTGGCCATGAGTCGCTCGTGTGTGCCCAATTCTCAGCCGGGTGAGTATCACCTTGGCCCGCCGGTTATCCCTGCAGGAAGTTGGCCAGGGTTGTACGCTCTCCTTTATAGCCCGGAGATGTGTGCCTTCTAAAGGTGTCCAGGATTGCTGCCAAGCCGATAGGAGCTGGCGACGGAAAAAACGTTGCTCATCCTGGTATGGCACAGTAGTTGTTAAACTCCGGGGCAAACGGCTAAGGGACTTAGCAGCTGCGTCCGCCTCCTCGTTCCCGGAAATGCCCACATGGCCTCGGGTCCAAGTAAAAACAAAATGGTATCCTCGACCGAGCATTTGCGAGATCTGGGCTTGTATTTTTAAAACAAGGGAGTGAGCGGCAGTGTGCTGTTGCAAGACCTGAAGAGCACTTAGACAGTCGGTGCAAACAATAAAAGAGCCAGAGCTAACCTGCAAATAAAAAGGAGCAAATAGAACATTTGCATACAGCTCTGCTGAGAAGACCGAAGTGGAGTCCAGAAGTCGAAATTTATGAGCCTCACCGTTAATGAAGAACGCGCAACCCGTAGTGCTATCTAACTGAGAACCGTCTGTAAAGAGCGGAACATAGGGTAACGGCCCAGTAGTTCGGAAAAAAGTTGTTGGAACACCGAATGTGGGGTAGCGATTCCAGAGTTGCTTGAAAGAGTTAGATGGAACCGCGCACGATTGAGCTGCCATGCAGGATAAGGGCAGATGGACGACCTCTCCACGCGAGGCATTCGGAGGCCATGCGAATGTAGGAGATCCTGAAATCTTATTCCCATGGGGCGTGTCCGAGAACCAGGGCGCATATAACGGTGGACTAAATCTGGACAGAGAACTGGTTTAAAACAAGGATGATTGGAATAATTTGCCAACTTCGAGACGTATGAGCAGAGCAACAGCTAGCGACGAATATGGAATGGAGCTTCGCCTGAGTCTGCATACAGGCAGTTGACTCGAGTGGTGCGGAAAGCTCCTGTGACAATGCGGATGCCAGTATGATACACGGTGTCTAAAAGGCGAAGTTTAGAGGCGGTCCCTGCGCCAGAAATAAAACTGCCATAGTCCAGCTTGGACCGAACCAGAGAGCGGTACAGCCTCAACATTACCGTGCGATCGCCCCCCCAAAATGCTCCAGATAATACCTTCAGCACCCGAAGAGAACGATCGCAAGAGGCTCGAAGGTGACGAATGTGGTGCTCCCAGTTGAGCTGTCGGTCTAAGAAGAGGCCCAAGAACTTCAGGTGTGAGACAAATGGCAGGGGTGTGCCGTTCAAATGAAGATCAGGAGGCGGGTGAATACCTCGTAGGCGGTGAAAGTGGATACACTGTGACTTCGCAGCTGAAAATCGGAAGCCGGTTTGAAGCGCCCAAGCTGCTAGCTGGGTGATGGTCAGCTGCAGTTGGCGCTCAATGTGATCTATGTTGGTTGACCTATAATAAAACGCAAAGTCGTCAACATAGAGGGATGATGAAATTCCAATTCGAGCGGCACTAGTGATACCGTTAATCGCTACGGCAAAAAGGGTGACGCTCAAAATCGACCCTTGAGGTACACCGTTCTCCTGTATCCGCTCCTGGGATATTGTGTTTCCTATGCGCACACGAAAACGGCTAAGTTTTAAAAAGTTGCATAGGAACTCGGGTAGATGACCACGCACACCGTAACCGTGTAGGTTACGGAGTATGCCGTACCGCCAAGTGGTGTCATAGGCCTTCTCCAGGTCGAGGAATACGCCCACGGCATGTTGCTTCAGTAGAAAGGCATCGGAAATATACCCCTCGAGGCGTGTTAGATTATCGACACTTGAGCGATGGCGACGAAAACCGCATTGCAAGTTGGACAGATGGTTATGTTTTTCTAGCCACCAATTTAACCGAGCGTTTATCATTCGCTCGAAAGTCTTACAGATGACCCTCGTCAGGCAAATGGGGCGGTAGCTAAATGGTAGCGAGCGGTTATTCCGGATCGAGGGATGTGGATGACAATACCCTCTCGCCAGGAGGAAGGGAAAACACGCTCATGCCAAATGCGGTTATAGATGTTTAAAAGGAAACATAGCGCCTCAGATGGAAGATGTAGCAGCATCTGTCGGTGTACGTCATGGGGACCTGGAGAAGAATCCTTTGCTAACGCCAGAGAATGGGCGAGCTCGGCTGCAGTAAAAGGTTGGTTGTACGGCTCGGTGCAGTCACTATTAAAATTAAGTGGTACCCGCTCCGCCTTTTCCTTAATAGGCAGGAAGAGAGCGTCATAGCAGGCAGTTTGGCTCGTAGCAGCAAATGTGGTAGCTAGGGCCTCAGCTATGTCCTGCTCGGTGGTGCACATGGAACCGTTGATGGCAAGGCCGGGAATTACCGTCCGGCGATACTTGCCATACATCCGCCGAACAGCTGACCATACTTGTTGGGTAGAGCTGCGCCGGGAAAGCGAAGACACATAGGCTTCCCAAGATTTACGCTTTGCGTTGCCCAGTATAAAGCGTGCCCTAGCGCGAGAACGTTTGAAGGCGACGAAGTTCCCTTCCGTCGGGTGCCGCTGAAAAACGCCTAAAGCACGTTTGCGTGCTTTGACAGCCAAACTGCATTCCTCAGACCACCACGGTACAGGGATACGACGTGGTGTGGATGAACCTCGAGGAATGCTGGATTCTGCTGCGAGCAGGATCGAGCAAGTAAAACATTCGACCATTGCACCGATGGTGTCGAGACCATCGTCGATGAGGTGTATGAGGGATTGGAATTTTCCGCAGTTAGCTTTGGAAATAATCCAGCGAGGATGTCGAGAAGCTACACATTGCCGGCCAGAAAAATGAATGTTAATGGGGTAATGATCACTGCCAAAGAGGTCGGAAAGTACTGTCCACTCAAGTAGTGGTACTAATGACGGACTGCAGAAAGAAAGGTCTAGTACGGAATGTGTACCATAAGCGGATGATAGAAATGTCGGGTCACCAGTATTTAGCAGAAGCAGGTCAGATTTATCGAAGACGTCTACGAGGAGGCATCCACGGGCGTCATCAGTGTCTGATCCCCAGAGCGTGTGCTTGGCATTCAAATCTCCCACAAGGAGTAGTGGTGAGGGGAGCTGAGCCAATAGGGCTAGAAGATCCCGCTTTGGAACTATACTGAGCGGTGGCAGGTGCATGTTACAGATGGTAAAACTGATGCTCTCCAGCTGTATCCGGACGGCCACAGCTTGCAATGGTGTGGAGAGGAACGTGGGCGGCGGAAATGTTAGGCGCCTTTAAGGTACAACGCCACCGCTTGCACGCAGACCTGCAAGACAATCGCTTCTAAATGCCGAAAAAGATTGAACGTGTAACGAGTGATTGGGATGTAAGTGGGTTTCCTGTAGGCAAATAATTGACGGTGACCGTTGAGAAACTAAATGTTGTAGGTCTTGAGCACGAGCTCGAAAACCATTGGCATTCCACTGGATTATTTCCATAAAGTTTTTAACGGGCCGTTTTAACCTTTTTCTTCACCTTGGCTGACCTGGGCTCTACGATTCGAAAATCGTTAGCCTCCTGTGACTTCGCTGATGATCGGGAGTCAGAACTCCTACGGCTCGTAGAACGAGACCGGGATCTAATAGAAGGCGAGCGACTTTGCGATCTATGTTGTGGTCGGGATCGGTTTTTCGCATTTACTACGGGATGGTTGTTACCCGCTGATGGCTTGGTGGCTGGAGTCTGTACGGCTGAAGCGGACGCTGTGCTGGTGGATATACAAACAGTCTGAGACGTGGGTTTAAAGGCTAGAAAGTCAGTCTGCATGGATTCGTGGGCGACAGGGACGTGTTGAACAGCAACAGTGGTATTAGGGGTACGGCTAGCTGCTGATGCATATCCAGTAGTAGTGGTAGCAGGCTTTAGTTGTTCAAAGCGCCGTCGTGCCTCTGGAAAAGTCAGACGTTCTTTTACACGTAGCTCCTGAATGCTTTTTTCGTCCATGAATCTAGGGCACTGTCGCGAGCTGGAGGGATGACTACCGCCACAGTTCACGGAGCAAGGTGTTCGACTGCAGTTTGGGTCGTCGTGTTTCGGTAGGCCACATTGTTCACAAAGAGCAGGATTGGTACACGCGACCTTAGTATGTTCGAACCGCTGACATTGGAAACAGCGCATGGGGTTCGGGACATAATGGCGGACGCTCGTACGTTCATAGCCGCAATAGATGTACTCGGGTAACTTAGTCCCAGCAAAAGTTAGAAAAACCGTACGTAATGGACAAGCAAGTTGGTCAGAGAGGCAACTTACTATTTCTTCATTTGCTAGACCATCTAAGCTGGAGGTGGTGACTACTCCTCTACAGGTATTCAGCGTTTTGTGTGGGGCTACCCGGATAGGGTAGGAGTCCAACAAAGTCACCTTTTGCAGTTTTCGAGATTGGTATGCATTTGTGCTCTCCAATAGTAGGGTGCCATCTCGGAGGCGCGTCGCATTCTTAACAGCGCCACTGATCATATCTAATTCACGCTTAATGTAAAAAGGACTAATATCTTTAGACGTTTTGCCATCACATGCCAAGGTCATCACTAAATACGGGTCGGTGAAAGAGGTTTTGCGCGGAGACATGATGATATAGACCCCCATCCGGCACCGTCGACGTTAGTCTGCCATCCGGGGGTTAAAGAAAAACACCGAATCTCCACGGTCTGTGCCGTCATGGGGACCCCACCCATGACCGATCTCATTTGTACCTCAGAAAAGCTACCCTTCAATATCCACTGCTTGTCCGTATGGGTAAACCGTTCAACACGCACACCCCGGCTTTATGCCCCTACCACAGCAATAACCGCCTGTGGCTCCCCAATTTAGGCCGCGCTGCGTATAATAGCCACACGCGGATTCAGGGGACTTGTGGTAGATTACACCGGGGTTCCGTCAGCGGTAACACGTCCGGTCCGTGATACTAACCCAACGGCACACGGCCGTCGGGAGATTAACACAGACCGGGCCCTCAAGGAGCTACGTGGGTGTACTTGACGGTGTGGACGGGCTCCGCACCTAAGGCTACACATAGGGGCAGTGCGAAGGGTCCGCTCAACCTTCACTTTTGAGACATCCGGAGACCACACATGTCGGAAGCCGCGCTGAAAACCGTGGGACAGAACCACGGAGATAGGAGAGATCCCTGCTGGTGAGACAGGAGGTATAAACCTAAGACCTTAAGTGCTAATAATTATAATAAAAAACTATAAGGGGAAGAAGGTGATGCATACTGATCAGCAGTAGCAGAGCGTGGCACAGTTGATGGAGGTGAAGGGGATGAATTGAGGGTGAGTGGCTAGGGACCCCGGGATCGCCAATCCCGTACCTGCCGTAGTAAGTCCCTGGGGAAATATACCAGAGCCTCTTCTGCCAGTTTTCGGGGTTACTGATGGGCCTTCTCGGCAGCCGTAGCGGTCCTGGGGTACACCAACTCCCCACCGTACATCACCCCATCAGTCAGTCCCCTACTTCCTGTTGCCCACCCCTCGGGCCGAGGACTGCAGAGGTTGGATTTTGAGGGGCTGCAAAATCAACTAAATGCAGCCTTTAGCAGAAGGGGACAATGTTAATTTTGAAAGGACTCCTTTGAGTGCTTCCAGTAGAAACAGGCTGCAATCATTGGTTAATTGCTAATAGCATAAGCAATATATTTAACTAATATCATGAATTCTACAGTAGATTTCAAGTATAGTATAGTATCCTGAACTTCTGTCTATTGACAATCAGCAACAATGTAGACCACTCCAGACCCATCATCCAGACCAATGGATTTCTCCAAGGGACCGCCTTCCTTACCGGTCCTACACTAGCACCTAACTAACTGAGACACCCAGACCAACAAGTTTCAATAGTTTGCTTGCTGTAAACAACCTGTAAAAATTTCAGGTGTCATCTTAAAATAGTTTCTGAGGTCTGCAATTTATCAGATTTTGCTTAAGTAATATGGAGCTTAACCACATTTTTTATTAACCTCATTCAAATCATTCCCTTCCTTTTATATTGCAAAAAAAGCATATGTCTTTCTTTCCCCCTTTCTTCCTTAAAGTAAATTCTTTCAAGCTACTCTTTATAAAGGAATTTTTCCCTTCCAAAAACAGAATTGTTTAAAATTACAAAAACTAATGCTTGTAATATTGTAATCAGGATCAATTTTTAATTGTTTCCTTCAGGCACACTGCTCTGCATTTATCAACAAAGAAGAACCAAGGACATAAGAACAGCAGGAATGTTGTGCCAGACATAGCCATCTTCAATTCACTTTTTGAAGCTTTGCAACAGTGAATGCAAGTTTTTGCAGATCAAATAAATCTTATCAGTGACATTTTGTGATCATGTTGCTTTGGGACAAAACACTGCTGATAATTTATGGTGTAAGTGAAGCAAATGTGACCCAAAACTGAACTTGTAATGTTTATGTATACCAGTCCTCATTTATGAGGAATAAGCTCAATTGGTATTGTAGAAAAAAGACTGATTTTTTCAAAGATGGATATATTTAGAAGAGAGAATCTCTCTCTGAGGTATTTTCTTCTCTGTGACTATCATTTTAAAGTAATTAAGTGCACCTGAGTATGGTAAATGAAGACATTTGGTTTGGTAGTATCTGATCAGATATAAAATATTCTTTACATAAAATATTCTTTAATAAAAATTCCATCAAAAATTACAGAAATAATGGACCATGTATATGTCTCGTCAGTAAATATGAGGTGTGATAAATAAAATAAATGTTTTTTTCTGAAATAATCTATTTTTAGTCATCAACTTCAACTTGTATCCATTTAAGTAAACTTGAAATGTGCTATAAACTGTGACATCTAGTGGCTAATATGCTAAGCTTTCACACATGTGCCATATTTCATTTTGAGCAATTTCGAGGTTAATTAGCCAACCAGTTTACAACGAATGTATGTAGGGGATGTTATGACTCTCGAAAAGGGATACAGTATTATTCGTCTACCTACGTATAACTATGCTCTGAATGCAATTGAGCTGGCATGGGCAAAAACAACGAATATTTTCAGAGGATGCAATGTTCCTGGTGATATGTTGGCTACAAATCTGCGGAAACTTACATCATCTTCCGTAATCACTACACATTGCAAGAAGATCTAAGATCTGGAAGTGAAATATTGCAGAAACGATGGGGAATAGAAAATGCAACTGATGAATTACCTTCAACACATCAAAGGACACTAGCGATGAAAGAGATGCACCAGACTCGAATATCACAATTTTTGTAACTTTTACGACCTGCAACGTTAAGTCATATCGGACGATGAATGAGATGGGTGAAATGATGCTCAAATGAGCCCGGGGTCCATAGAGCTTAGAGTTGGCAGCAGTACGCACCCCTCTGGAGCCAAACGGTCAAAGCTTTGGCGTTATTAATTTTGGTGTGTTTAATTTCTGTCATGAGATGTGATCTCATAAATGTATCGTGAAATCTTTGAATTTGTGAGTTTGCACTTATGAATGAAGGACAAACTGATGTGGTCTGTGTACACTATTATCTTGCAATTGAATACGTAATCCTTGAACTAAGAGTGAGTGAGTGAGTGTGTGGTGTTTTAGGGCCCATCGACAACAAGGTCATTTGCGCTCGAAGTCAACACTAAAATCTAAAATTTACACAAATTTAGCTAAAAGGTAAAATAAAATACTCCACTCAACACTCAACTATTAAAAGGACATAAAAAACCATCTAAAGACTAATAATTTAAAATCTCTAAAATTAATATAAAATACAAGTCAGACTTGTTTATTAAAACCTATTTGAGCAACAAACCGCAGTGTCTTAACCACAACCACTGGGTCGTCCCCTAAAACATCGACCAACTTAGTCCCCAAGTCAAAAGACTGGCGAACGCGGGCGTACTGCGGGCAATCAAGCAATACGTGCCACACAGTGATGCGTACTGCACACGGAGCACACACAGGGGCGGGTTACCCTCTTAACAGATGGCCATGAGTCGCACGTGTGTGCCCAATTCTCAGCCGGGTATCACCTCAGCCCGCCGGTTATCCCTGCAGAAAGTAGGCCAGGGTTGTACGCTCTCCTTTATCGCCCGGGGTTGTGTGCCTTCTAAGGCTGACCAGGATTGCTGCCAAGCAGATAGGAGCTGTCGACGGAAAAAACGTTGCACATCCTGGTATAGCACCGTAGTTGTTTAACTCCGGGGCAAACGACAAGCGGACCTAGAAGCCCCGTCCGCTTCCTCGTTCCCGAATATGCCCGCATGGCCTGGGGTCCAAGTAAAAACAAAATGGTATCCGCGACTGGGCATTTGCAAGATCTGGGCCTGTATTTTTAAAACAAGGGAGTGAGCGGAGTGTGCTCTTGCAAGGCCTGAAGAGCACTCAGAATCAGTGCAAACAATAAAAGAGCCAGGAGCTAACTTGCAAATAAAAAGGAGCAAATAGAACATTTGCATACAGTTCTGCTGAGAAGACCGAAGTGGAGTCCAGAAGTCGAAATTTATGAGCCTCACCGTTAATGAAGAACGCGCAACCCGTAGTGCTAACTAACTCAGAACCGTCCGTAAAGACCGAAACATAGGCTAACGGCCCAGTGGATCGGCAGAAAGATGTTGGAACACCGAATGTGGAGTATCGATGACGATGATGATGAGTATAAGGGCGCTCAACTACAGAGGTCATCAGCGCCCATTTTAAAAGAAACTGGTCACGGAAAAAGCCAGATATAAATTATAAAACACTACGAATATGTCAAAAATTACAAAAAATACGTACGCGTTGAAAAAAAAATAGAAATGTCATCTAAAAAGCCATAAATTCTAGTTGCTAAATCCTAAAATCTAATCTCGAAAAGAATCTAAAAACCTTCTTCACTACTGCGTTATCGTCCGCTAGCATTTCTGCAAAGCTGACCGGCAGCTGCAGAGACGTCCTAAGGTCTGCTAGGTGAAAACACTCTAGCAGCACGTGCCGTACAGACAACGCTTCATTGCAAAACGGACACAGTGGAAAAGGCTCCTTTTTAAAAAGAAAACTATGAGTAAAAAAGCAGTGCCCAATTCGTTACCGAGCTAAACTCACCCCCTCGCGACGAGATGACCGACAGGAGGTACCCCAGGGAATCGGAAGTTCTTTGACAGATCTAAGTTTATTATTGCGGAGAGCGGACCACTCTTCCTGCCAGTAGGTTTGCACAGCTCTCCGCAATACGGCCCTAAAGTCTTCCGATGTCACAGATGTTATTCAAACCCTGGAATTCATGATAGCCGTCTTGGCTGCTGAATCCGCCATTACATTCCCCCGCAAGCTTACGTGACCAGGGATCCATGCACACACCACATTAACTCCAGAAGCGTGTAAAACGTGGAGGGCATCCTGTATACGCTGCACAATAGGGTGGTAGTTGTACAGCTGCCGTAGGCTTTTAAGTGCGCTTAGGGAATCACTCAGGATTAAGCAGTCCCCCAACTTTCGTCGGCGTACGTGTAAAATTGCCCGGTATATTGCATAAAGCTCTGCAGTAAAAATGGAAGTGCTAGTGTGGAATCCGAATGTATACGGATCGGTTCCACGCACGTAAGCACAACCAACACCATTTGAGTTCCTGGAGCCATCAGTGTAAATTACAGAATGGTCCTCATATCGCGATAAAAATTCTAAAAAACATGTGCGGATACTAGACATAGACATGGTAGATTTATCACATTTAGTCATGTCCAGATCAACCCTGGACGCTCTGCACAACCAAGGAGGGTATGTCCTCTCCCCCCTTGGATACATCTTGGGCATGTCAGTATCAAGATGTCTAAGGAGCTCCCGGAAACGAAAACCAGGTGGCTTTGGTTTAATAGTAGTGTTCCTATAACGCACGTCCATGAAGGTATTAAATAACGGCGTAAACGGATGCCATGCGAATGAAGGAGATCCCGAAATATTATTCCCATGGGGAGTGTCCGAGAACCAGGGCGCATATAACGGTGGACTAAATCGGGATACAGAACTGGTTTGAAACAAGGATTGGGATAACTTGCCAATCTCGAGACGTATGAGCAGATTAACAGCGAGCGACGAATATGGATTGGAGGTTCGCCTGAGCCTGCATACAGGAAGTAAGTGGGGCGGAAAGCTCCTGTGGCAAGGCGGATACAAGTAATGCAAGGTGTCTAAAATTCGAAGTTTAGAGGCGGCCGCTGCGCCATAAATAAAACTACCGTAGTCCAGCTTGGACCGAACCAGAGAGCGGTACAGCCTCAACATTAATGTGCGATCGCCCCCCAAGAGGCTCCAGATAATACCTTCATCACCCGAAGAGAACGATCGCAAGAGGCTCGAAGGAGACGAATGTGGTGCTCCCAGTTGAGTTGTCTGTCCAAGTAGAGGCCCAGGAGCTTCAGGTGCGAGACAAATGGCAGGGGTGTGCCGTTCAAATGAAGATCAGGAGGCGGGTGAATACCTCGTAGGCGGTGGAAGTGGATACACTGTGTCTTCGCAGCTGAAAAGCGGAAGCCGGATTGAAGCGCCCAGGCTGCCAGCTGCATGATGGTCGGCTGCAGTTGAGGCTCATTGTGATCTATGTTGGCTGACCTATAATAAAACGCGAAGTCGTCAACATAGAGCGATGATGGAATTCCGCTTCGAACGGCACTAGTGATGCCGTTGATATCTACGGCAAAAAGGGCGACGCTGAAAATCGACCCTTGAGGTACGCCGTTCACCTGTATCCGTTCCTGGGATATCGTGTTTCCTATGCGCACACGAAAACGGCGAAGTTTTAAAAAATTGCATCGGGACTCGGATAGATGACCACGCACACCGTAACCATGTAGGTTACGGAGTATGCCGTACCGCCAAGTGGTGTCATAGGCCTTCTCCAGGTCGAGAAACACGCCCACGGCCCACTGGTTCAGTAGAAAGGCATCGGAAATATACCCCTCAAGGCGTTTTAGATTATCGACACTTGAGCGATGGCGACGAAAACCGTAATGCAAGTGTGACAGATGGTTAATTTTTTCTAGCCACCAATTTAACCGAGCGTCTATCATTCGCTCGAAGGTCTTACTGATGACACTCAAAAGATTAAGGCAGGATATGAGAGTATTGAGGTTAGGCCCTATATACCAAACCCCCTGCGGTGCTACAAGTGTCAGCGTTTTGGTCACACTAGTCAACTATGTAACGGATCTCCAGCATGTGTCAACTGTGGTTTGGCATTACCTGATGGTGAGTGCTCCTCGCCCATTAAATGTGTAAACTGTGCCGGGGGGCATCCAACCTGTTCCAGGAACTTCCCACGATTTGTGGAAGGGAGATTCAGGAAATCCAGCTTAAGGAGAATGTATCCTTCTCGGACGATGGGAAACTCCAAAGTACTCGCCTGCCCTCCGTCCCCAGGACCGGTACTTATAGCTCTGTCCTACCTAAGTCCGTTCCGAGAAAAGAAATTGCACCGCAAACCTGCGCCGCAGGTGAGGCTACCATCTCAGATAGAACTCTTGTCCCGACACAAGTACGGAAGTCTACAACACCATCACCAGCGTCGTCAACTACATCGCATAAACGGACGAAGGAAACTAAAACCTCAGCCCCGTCCCCAGACAAACCGTCGATTTCGACATATATGTACGACAAGCGCATAATATACGATCCACCGCCAAAAGTGTTTCAGACCAGCAACCAGAGGACAGATTTCCTTAAGGATTCGACCCGTATCCCTAGAAAGAAGGAAGGCTCTAGGACATCCCAAAGCTCTACTTCTGAAGAGCTTTCTGGTGATGATTCGGATCGACGACTGTCATGTTCGTTGATTTGTGTCCAATAGATTAGAAGAACTCGAACCTAAGTTCTCTTTAGGGAAAAGAGATTCCTCGGCCAAAGAGATAGACTAAGGCGATAAGGACCACACGTAAGAACGGCAAAGAAAAAGCGCCAGGATAAACCGGACGAAAAAGGTATTAGCCCTGCACCGAAGGAAAAGGGTAAACTGATTCGGTCAACCTTGAAGTCGTCCTAATGTAGACCAACTTTTACATCTTATCCCAATAGTTCCAATGGTTAACCCACGATGGAACATACTTGGTTTAGGATCTCATCGACCAGAACTGTAGCTTTTGCTCGGTAAGCATAACCCCTTGTTGGTATGCCTAGAAGAGTTTAAGCTACGACCACAAGACAAGTTTAAAATCAGACGCTACAAAACACTGAGGTGTGATATAGCAACAGAAGAGGGCATTCCTGCTCACGGAGGCACTATGATGCTCCTCAGGGATGACATTTGTCGATCCCTTACAGCTACAATCTGACATACAATCTGTAGCTGTAAGGATTAAGCTGCCATCAATCGAATTTTGCACTTGCAATGTATATGTACCGCCGTCAGATGACCTCCCGTTAACTGACCTTGAAGATCTGGTTTCCCAACTTTCAACACCATTTCTAATAGTGGGAGACTTTAATGCCCATCACCCACTTTAGAGCTCAAATCGGGCATGGTCGAGAGGCAACCTCATTGCAAAGTCCTTGGAGAGCAATAGCTTGGTTCCCCTGAATATCGGAGAGCCAACGTTCCTTTCAGACGCCTTAAACCCTATTCGCACATCGATTTGGCAGTGTGTCCTTCCCATTTAGCAGTTTCATTAAGTGGAATGTCATCTCTGATTTACATTCCAGCGACCACCTCCCATGTCTTCTTAATCTCTTAGCACAAGATGTGTCTCCATCGCGTATCCCTAGATGGCGCTTTGATCGTTCCAACTGGAACCTTTACACCCAGTTGGCTGTCTTTGATTACAACGAGCACGATTCTGTGAATGATTTAGTCGATCATCTCACAGAGAAAATTCGTTCCGCTGCGGAACAGTCTATTTCACGTTCGGCTACCCAGCCCGCTCGATTTCCTGTCCCATGGTGGATCAACGACTACCGGAATGCTATTCGTGCTCGTAGACGTGTTCTAAGGGTATTCCAACGACACCCTACCCTAAGTAATCTAATTGAGTACAAGAAAGCGCGTGAAAAATCTAGGCAAATAATTAAGGATAGCAAAAACACCTCATGGAACAAATTTGTATCATCTTTTAACAGATGTACAACCTCATCTGATGTATGGGATAAATTAAGGCGCGTGGAGGGAAAATCAACCTCAGTAACCTAACCTCCTTAACTGGATTCGTAATTGCTACTGCATTCAGGAACACAGCACTTATCAGACATCTGAAAAGAATACAGGTGCAGCTACCAGAGTACCAGAGTAACTGAAAGCGTATGAAGCAAAGGGCTTTCCATTTATTTTTGGCATTTGAATGATTTCGTTTGTCATTCTTAACCTAACCCAAACGGTAGTATCAGAATTATAGTACGAATTATTTTACAAACTATCAGAGATCTTACCTTAAATCCTTGATTTTAGTAGTGTAGTATAAACATGTAACTACATAGAAAATGAGTAACCGATTACCGTACCGCACACCAGAGAATATTCTAAGAATATTTTGAATTAGCAACTCCAAACTTCGTAAGGCCTGTTAAAATCAGAGCAGAAAAAGCCATCTTCACAGTGTTGCCGATTCTATGCATTCCGGCCTGTGTAGAGTCGGCCTTGGGTGATTAGTAACTACGAATGAGCCAACATTACACAACAAAATATTACTCCTGAAATGAAAGTTAGGAGAAAAAGGTTACTATATATTAATCAAAATTCAGAAAACACTTTTAAAGCCGTTGGGCACTTTATACAGAAATACTAAGGGGATAAAAAATTATATAGAAAGATAGCAAAATTAAGGCCAGAAATTCCACGTGGTGTTACTTTTTCTATACTCTATTTCTACATATCACGAAAGTATGGTTTTTATTTGAACTTTCACAATGAACATTTTTTTAAATAAAATCATAGACGGCGCCTAACACTAATATGTGGCGACCTACTCTTACTTTGAGTAATTAAGGAACACGTGGTCAGCTCGAACACTCGGGAGCAAACACTCAGAGCAGAACTACATGCTTTAGCGTGAGGATAGGATCTTTAATATAATGGTTCATTGGTAAAAAGGTAGGGTAAAACTAATTAAAAGTGGAATTCACTTAAGATTGTTTACTACAACAGATTTCAAAAAGACGGCCATAACGGCCGTTTACCTGCCCAAAAAGCGGGGCTGCCTACAGATACATCCTAAACCATCAGTGATTGACACTAGAGAGAGAGTCTCTTGCCTAAAGACACATACAGTCATAAAGGAGAGGAGGGAGTGACGTCATCCACCACTTGCGCCAATGAGTAAATTAATACAGTCCGTGACAATATAAGACCCTGAACTCCTCGCGCGGGTGGTAACCACCCGTGCGTTGGACGGTATGTCCAGCGAGGAGATCCAGGAGAACCTGAAAGACTAGGGAGTTACTTGTGTGCACCCTTTACAGCGCAGAAAACGTGGGAAATTGTTGCCTGCTCGGACCCTGTTCCCTACTTTTGATCGGAAAGATCTTCCTCAAAAGATTAAGGCAGGATGCGAGAGTATTGAGGTTAGGCCCTATATACCACAACCCCCTGCGGTTCTACAAGTGTCAGCGTTTTGGTCACACTAGTCAACTATGTAACGGATCTCCAGGATGCGTCCACTGTGGTTTGGCATTACCTGATGGTGAGTGCTCCTCGCCCATTAAACGTGTAAACTGTGCCGGGGGGCATCCATCCTGTTCCAGGAACTGCCCAGGATTTGTGGAAGAAAGGGAGATTCAGGAAATCCAGCTTAAGGAGAATGTATCCTTCTCGGACGATGGGAAACTCCAAAGTACTCGCCTGCCCTCCGTCCCCAGGACCGATACTTATAGCTCTGTCCTACCTAATTCCGTTCCGAGAAAAGAAATTGCAACGCAAACCTGCGCCGCAGGTGAGGCTACCCTCTCAGATAGAACTCTTGTCCCGACACAAGTACGGAAGTCTACAAAACCATCACCAGCGTCGTCAACTACATCGCATAAACGGACGAAGGAAACTAAAACCTCAGCCCCGTCCCCAGACAAACCGTCGATTTCGACATATAAGTACGACAAGCGCATAATATACGATCCACCGCCAAAAGTGTTTCAGACCAGCAACCAGAGGACAGATTTCCTTAAGGATTCGACCCGTATCCCTAGAAAGAAGGAAGGCTCTAGGACATCCCAAAGCTCTACTTCTGAAGAGCTTTCTGGTGATGATTCGGATCGACGACTGTCATGTTCGTTGATTTGTGTCCAATAGATTAGAAGAACTCGAAAATAAGTTCTGTTTAGGGAAAAGAGATTCCTCGGCCAAAGAGATAGACTAAGGCGATAAGGACCACACGTAAGAACGGCAAAGAGAAAGCGCCAGGATAAATCGGACGAAAAAGGTATTAGCCCTGCACCGAAGAAAAAGGGTAAACTGATTCGGTGAAACTTGAAGTCGTCCTAATGTAGACCAACTTTTACATCTTATCCCAATAGTTCCAATGGTTAACCTACAATGGAACATACGCGGTTTAGGATCTCATCGACCAGAACTGTAGCTTTTGCTCGGTAAGCATAACCCCTTGTTGGTATGCCTACAAGAGTTTAAGCTACGACCACAAGACAAGTTTAAAATCAGACGCTACAAAACACTGAGGTGTGATATAGCAACAGAAGAGGGCATTCCGGCTCACGGAGGCACTATGATGCTCCTCAGGGATGACATTTGTCGATCACTTACAGCTACAATCTGACATACAATCTGTAGCTGTAAGGATTAAGCTGCCATCAATCGAATTTTGCACTTGCAATGTATATGTACCGCCGTCAGATGACCTCCCGTTAACTGACCTTGAAGATCTGGTTTCCCAACTTTCAACACCATTTCTAATAGTGGGAGACTTTAATGCCCATCACCCACTTTAGAGCTCCAATCGGGCATGGTCGAGAGGCAACCTCATTGCAAAGTGCTTGGAGAGCAATAGCTTGGTTCCCCTGAACATCGGAGAGCCAACGTTCCTTTCAGACCTCTTAAACCCTATTCGCACATCGATTTGGCAGTGTGTCCTTCCCATTTAGCAGTTTCATTACAGTGGAATGTCATCTCTGATTTACATTCCAGCGACCACCTCCCATGTCTTCTTAATCTCTTAGCACAAGATGTGTCTCCATCGCGTATCCCTAGATGGCGCTTTGATCGTTCCAACTGGAACAATTTCACCCAGTTGGCTGTCTTTGATTACAACGAGCACGATTCTGTGAATGATTTAGTCGATCATCTCACAGAGAAAATTCGTTCCGCTGCGGAACAGTCTATTTCACGTTCGGCTACCCAGCCCGGTCGATTTCCTGTCCCATGGTGGATCAACGACTGCCGGAATGCAATTCGTGCTCGTAGACGTGCTCTAAGGGTATTCCAACGACACCCTACCCTAAGTAATCTAATTGAATACAAGAAAGCGCGTGAAAAATCTAGGCAAATAATTAAGGATAGCAAAAAGACCTCATGGAACAAATTTGTATCATCTTTTAACAGATGTACATCCTCATCTGATGTATGGGATAAATTAAGGCGCGTGGAGGGAAAATCAACCTCAGTAACCTAACCTCCTTTACTGGATTCGTAATTGCTACTGCATTCAGGAACACAGCACTTATCAGACATCTGAAAAGAATACAGGTGCAGCTACCAGAGTACCAGAGTAACTGAAAGCGTATGAAGCAAAGGGCTTTCCATTTATTTTTGGCATTTGAATGATTTCGTTTGTCATTCTTAACCTAACCTAAACGGTAGTTTCAGAATTATAGTACGAATTATTTTACAAACTATCAGAGATATTACCTTAAATCCTTGATTTTAGTAGTGTAGTATAAACATGTAACTACATAGAAAATGAGTAACCGATTACCGTACCGCACCCCAGAGAATATACTAAAAATATTTTAAATTACAACTGCAAACTTCGTAAGGCCTGTTAAAATCAAAGCAGAAAAAGCCATCTTCACAGTGTTGCCGTTTTTTATGCACTCCGGCGTGTGTAGAGTCGGCCTTGGGTGATTAGTAACTACAAATGAGCCAACATTACACAACAAAATATTACTCCTGAAATGAAAGTTAGGAGAAAAAGGTTACTATATATTAATCAAAATTCAGAAAACACTTTTAAAGCCGTTGGGCACTTTATACAGAAATACTAAGGGGATAAAAAATTATATAGAAAGATAGCAAAAATAAGGCCAGATATTCCACGTGGTGTTACTTTTTCTATACTCTATTTCTACATATCACGAAAGATTGGTTTTTATTTGAACTTTCACAATGAACCTTTTTTTAAATAAAATCATAGACGGCTCCTAACACTAATATGTGGCGACCTACTCTTACTTTGAATAATTAAGGAACACGTGGTCAGCTCGAACACTCGGGAGCAAACACTCATAGCAGAACTACACGTTTTAGCGTGAGGATAGGATCTTTACTATAATGGTTCATTGGGAAAAAGGTAGGGTAAAACTAATTAAAAGTGGAATTCACTTAAGAATGTTTACTACAACAGATTTCCAAAAGACGGCCATAACGGCCGTTTACCTGCCCAAAAAGCGGAGCTGCCTACAGATACATCCTAAACCATCAGTGGATGACACTAGAGAGAGAGTCTCTTGCCTAAAGACACATCCAGTCTTAAAGGAGAGGAGGGAGGACGTCAGCCCCCACTTGCGCCAAAGAGTAAATTAATACAGTCCGTGACAATATAAGACCCTGAACTCCTCGCGCGGGTGGTAACCACCCATGCGTTGGACGGTATGTCCAGCGAGGAGATCCAGGAGAACCTGAAAGACTACGGAGGTACTTGTGTGCACCCTTTACAGCGCAGAAAACGTGGGAAATTCTGGCCTGCACGTACCCTGTTCCCTACTTTTGATCGGAAAGATCTTCCTCAAAAGATTAAGGCAGGATACGAGAGTATTGAGGTTAGGCCCTATATACCAAACCCCCTGCGGTTCTACAAGTGTCAGCGTTTTGGTCACACTAGTCAACTATGTAACGGATCTCCAGCATGCGTCAACTGTGGTTTGGCATTACCTGATGGTGAGTGCTCCTCGCCCATTAAATGTGTAAACTGTGCCGGGGGGCATCCATCCTGTTCCAGGAACTGCCCACGATTTGCGGAAGAAAGGGAGATTCAGGAAATCCAGGTTAAGGAGAATGTATCCTTCTCGGACGATGGGAAACTCCAAAGTACTCGCCTGCCCTCCGTCCCCAGGTCCGGTACTTAGAGCTCTGTCCTACCTAAGCCCGTTCCGAGAAAAGAAATTGCAACCAAACCTGCGCCGCATGTGAGGCTACCACCTCACATAGAACTCTTGTGCCGACACAAGTTCGGAAGTCTAAAAACCATCACCAGCGTCACCAACTACATCGCATAAACGGACGAAGGAAACTAAACCTCAGCCCCGTCCCCAGACAAGCAGTCGATTTCGACATCTAAGTACGACCAGCGCATTATATACGATCCACCGCCAAAAGTGCTCCACACCAGCAACCAGAGGACAGATTTCCGTATTCCTAGAAAGACGGAAGGCTCTAGGACATCCCGAAGCTCTACTTCTGAAGAGCTTTCTGGTGATGATTCGGATCGACGACTGTCATGTTCGCTGATCTGTGTCCAATAGATTAGAAGAACTCGAATCTAAGTTCTCTTTAGGGAAAAGAGATTCCTCGGCCAATGAGATGGACTAAGACGATTAGGAACATGCTGCAAGAGGGGCAACGAAAAAGCGCCAGGATAAACCGGACGAAAAATGTGTTAGCCCTACACCGAAGAAAAAGGGTAAACTGATTCGGCCACCCTTGAAGTCGTCTTAATGTAGACCAACTTTTACATCTTATCCCAATAGATCCAATGGCTAACCTACAATGGCACATACGCGGTTTAAGAACTCATCGAACAGAACTGTGACTTTTGCTCAGTAAGCATAACCCCTTGTTGGTATGCCTACAACAGATTAAGCTATGACCACAAGACAAGTTTAAAATCAGACGCTACAAAAGCTGAGGTGTGATATTGCAACAGAAGAGGGGCATTCCTGCTCACGGAGGCACTATGATGCTCCTCACGGATTACATATTTGTAGATCCCTTATAGCTACAATCTGACATACAATCTGTAGCTGTAAGGATTAAGCTGCCATCAATCGAATTTTGCATTTGCAATGTATATGTACCGCCATCAGATGACCTCTCGTTAATTAACCTTGAAGATCTGGTTTCCCAACTTTCAACACCATTTCTAATAGTGGGAGACTTTAATGCCCATCACCCACTTTAGAGCTCAAATCGGGCATGTGCGAGAGGCAACTTTATTGCAAAATACTTGGAGAGCAATAGCTTGGTTCCCCTGAACTTCGGAGGGCCAACGTTCTTTTCAGACGCCTTAAACCCTATTCGCACATCGATTTGGCGGTGTGTTCATCCCAGTTAGCAGTTTCGTTACAGTGGAATGTCATCTCTGATTTACATTAAAGCGACCACTTCCCATGTCTTCTTAATCTCTTAGCACAAGATGTGTCACCATCGCGTATCCCTAGATGGCGCTTTGATCGTTCCAACTGGAACCTTTACACCCAGTTGGCTGTCTTTGATTACAATGAGGACGATTCTGTGAATGATTTAGTCGATCATCTCACAGAGAAAATTCTTTCCGCTGCAGAACAGTCTATTTCACGTTCGGCTACGCAGCCCGGTCGATTTCCTGTCCCATTGTGGACCAACGACTGCCGGAATGCTATTCATGCTAGTAGGCGTGCTCTAAGGGTATTCCTACGACACCCTACCCTAAGTAATCTAATTGAGTACAAGAAAGCGCGTGAAAAATCTAGGCAAATAATTAAGGATAGCAAAAAGACCTCATGGAACAAAATTGTACCATCTTTTAAAAGATGGACAACCTCATCTGTTGTATGGGATAAATTAAGGCGCGTGGCCGGAAAATCAACCTCAGTAACATAACCTCCTTTACTGGATTCTGAATTGCTACTGCATTCAGGAACTCAGCACTTATCAGACATCTGAAAAGAATAGTGCAGTAACCAGTAGTACCAGAGTAACTGAAAGCATATGAAGCAAAGGGCTTACCATTTATTTTTGGCATTTGAATGATTTCGCTTGTCATTCTAAACCTAACCTAAACGGTAGTATCAGAATTATAGTACGAATTATTTTACAAACTATCACAGATCTTACCTTAAATCCTTGATTTTAGTAGTGTAGTATAAACATGTATCTACATAGAAAATTGAGGTAAACGTTTACCGTACCGCACCCCAGAGAATATTCTAAAAATATTTTAAATTACAAGTGCAAACTTCGTAAGGCCTGTTAAAATCAAAGCAGAAAAAGCCATCTTCAGAGTGTTGCCAATTCTATGCATTCCGGCCTGTGTAGAGTCGGCCTTGGGTGATTAGTAACCTCGAATGAGCCAACATTACACAACAAAATATTACTCCTGAAATGAAAGTTAAGAAAAAAAGGTTACTATATATTAATCAAAGTTCAGAAATAAATTTTAAAGCCGTTGGGCACGTTATACAGAATTACTAAGGGGCTAAAAATGATATAGAAAAATAGCAAAAATAAGGCCACAAAATTCCACGTGGTGTTACCTTTTCTATACTCTTTTTCTAAATATCACGAAATATTGATTTTTATTTGAACTTTCACAGTGAAGCTTTTTATTTTAAAAAATCATACACGGCGCCTAACACTAATATGTGACGACCTTCTCTTACTTTGAATAATTAAGGAACTCGTGGTCAGCTCGAACACTCGGGAGCAAACACTCATAGCAGAACTACACGTTTTAGCGTGAGGATAGGATCTTTACTATAATGGGTCATTGGCAAAAAGGTAGGGTAAAACTAATTAAAAGTGGAATTCACTTAAGAATGTTTACTACAACAGATTTCCAAAAGACGGCCATAACGGCCGTTTACCTGCCCAAAAAGCGGAGCTGCCTACAGATACATCCTAAACCATCAGTGGATGACACTAGAGAGAGAGTCTCTTGCCTAAAGGCACATCCAGTCTTAAAGGAGAGGAGGGAGGACGTCAGCCACCACTTGCGCCAAAGAGTAAATTAATACAGTCCGTGACAATATAAGACCCTGAACTCCTCGCGCGGGTGGTAACCACCCGTGCGTTGGACGGTATGTCCAGCGCGGAGATCCAGGAGAACCTGAAAGACTACGGAGATACTTGTGTGCACCCTTTACAGCGCAGAAAACGTGGGAAATTCTGGCCTGCACGTACCCTGTTCCCTACTTTTGATCGGAAAGATCTTCCTCAAAAGATTAAGGCAGGATACGAGAGTATTGAGGTTAGGGCCTATATACCAAACCCCCTGCGGTTCTACAAGTGTCAGCGTTTTGGTCACACTAGTCAACTATGTAACGGATCTCCAGCATGCGTCAACTGTGGTTTAGCATTACCTGATGGTGAGTGCTCCTCGCCCATTAAATGTGTAAACTGTGCCGGGGGGCATCCATCCTGTTCCAGGAACTGCCCACGATTTGCGGAAGAAAGGGAGATTCAGGAAATCCAGGTTAAGGAGAATGTATCCTTCTCGGACGATGGGAAACTCCAAAGTACTCGCCTGCCCTCCGTCCCCAGGTCCGGTACTTAGAGCTCTGTCCTACCTAAGCCCGTTCCGAGAAAAGAAATTGCAACCAAACCTGCGCCGCATGTGAGGCTACCACCTCACATAGAACTCTTGTGCCGACACAAGTACGGAAGTCTACAAAACCATCACCAGCGTCACCAACTACATCGCATAAACGGACGAAGGAAACAAAACCTCAGCCCCGTCCCCAGACAAGCAGTCGATTTCGACATCTAAGTACGACCAGCGCATTATATACGATCCACCGCCAAAAGTGCTCCACACCAGCAACCAGAGGACAGATTTCCGTATTCCTAGAAAGACGGAAGGCTCTAGGACATCCCGAAGCTCTACTTCTGAAGAGCTTTCTGGTGATGATTCGGATCGACGACTGTCATGTTCGCTGATCTGTGTCCAATAGATTAGAAGAACTCGAATCTAAGTTCTCTTTAGGGAAAAGAGATTCCTCGGCCAAAGAGATGGACTAAGACGATTAGGAACATGCTGCAAGAAGGGCAACGAAAAAGCGCCAGGATAAACCGGACGAAAAATGTGTTAGCCCTACACCGAAGAAAAAGGGTAAACTGATTCGGCCACCCTTGAAGTCGTCTTAATGTAGACCAACTTTTACATCTTATCCCAATAGATCCAATGGCTAAACTACAATGGCACATACGCGGTTTAAGAACTCATCGAACAGAACTGTGACTTTTGCTCAGTAAGCATAACCCCTTGTTGCTATGCCTACAACAGATTAAGCTATGACCACAAGACAAGTTTAAAATCAGACGCTACAAAAAACTGAGGTGTGATATTGCAACAGAAGAGGGGCATTCCTGCTCACGGAGGCACTATGATGCTCCTCAGGGATTACATATTTGTAGATCCCTTATAGCTACAATCTGACATACAATCTGTAGCTGTAAGGATTAAGCTGCCATCAATCGAATTTTGCATTTGCAATGTATATGTACCGCCATCAGATGACCTCTCGTTAATTGACCTTGAAGATCTGGTTTCCCAACTTTCAACACCATTTCCAATAGTGGGAGACTTTCATGCCCATCACCCACTTTAGAGCTCAAATCGGGCATGTTCGAGAGCAACATCATTGCAAAATACTTGGAGAGCAATAGCTTGGTTCCCCTGAACATCGGAGAGCCAACGTTCCTTTCAGACGCCTTAAACCCTATTCGCACATCGATTTGGCGGTGTGTTCATCCCAGTAAGCAGTTTCGTTACAGTGGAATGTCATCTCCGATTTACATTCCAGCGACCACTTCCCATGTCTTCTTAATCTCTTAGCACAAGATGTGTCTCCATCGCGTATCCCCAGATGGCGCTTTGATCGTTCCAACTGGAACCTTTACACGCAGTTGGCTGTCTTTGATTACAACGAGCACGATTCTGTGAATGATTTAGTCGATCATCTCACAGAGAAAATTCGTTCCGCTGCGGAACAGTCTATTTCACGTTCGGCTACCCAGCCCGCTCGATTTCCTGTCCCATGGTGGACCAACGACTGCCGGAATGCTATTCTTGCTCGTAGACGTGCTCTAAGGGCATTCGAACGACACCCTGCCCTAAGTAATCTAATTGAGTACAAGAAAGCGCGTGAAAAATCTAGGCAAATAGTTAAGGATAGCAAAAAGACCTCATGGAACAAATTTGTATCATCTTCTAACAGATGTACACCCTCATCTGTTGTATGGAATAAATTAAGGCGCGTGGCCGGAAAATCAACCTCAGTAACATAACCTCCTTTACTGGATTCTGAATTGCTACTGCATTCAGGAACTCAGCACTTATCAGACACCTGAAGAGAATTGTGCTGTTACCAGTAGTACCAGAGTAACTGAAAGCATATGAAGCAATGGGCTTACCATTTATTTTTGGCATTTGAATGATTTCGCTTGTCATTCTAAACCTAACCTAAACGGTAGTATCAGAATTATAGTACGAATTATTTTACAAACTATCACAGATCTTACCTTAAATCCTTGATTTTAGTAGTGTAGTATAAACATGTAACTACATAGAAAATGAAGTAAACGTTTACCGTACCGCACCCCAGACAGTATTCTAAAAATATATTAAATTAGCAACAGCAAACTTCGTAAGGCCTGTTAAAATCAAAGCATAAAAAGCCATCTTCACAGTGTTGCCGATTCTATGCATTCCGGCATGTGTAGAGTCGGCCTTGGGTGATTAGTAACTACGAATGAGCCAACATTACACAACAAAATTATTCTCCTGAAATGAAAGTTAGGAAAAAGAGGTTACTACATGTTAATTAAAATTCAGAAAACACTTTTAAAGCCGTTGGGCACGTTATACAGAATTACTAAGGGGCTAAAATATTATATAGAAAAATAGCAAAAATAAGGCCAGATATTCCACGTGGTGTTTACTTTTTCTATACTCTATTTCTACATATCACGAAAGATTGGTTTTTATTTGAACTTTCACAATGAACCGTTTTTTAAAAAAGATCATAGACGGCGCCTAACACTAATATGTGACGACCTACTCTTACTTTGAATAATGAAGGAACTCGTGGTCAGGTCGAACACTCGGGAGCAAACTCTCAGAGCAGAACTACATGCGTTTGCGTGAGGATAGAATCTTTTATATAATGGTTCATTGGGAAAAAGGTAGGGTAAAACTAATTAAAAGTGGAATTCACTTAAGAATGTTCACTACAACAGATTTCCAAAAGACGGCCAAAACGGCCGTTTACCTGCCCAAAAAGCGGAGCTGCCTACAGATACATCCTAAACCATCAGTGGATGACACTAGAGAGAGTCTCTTGCCTAAAGACACATACAGTCATAAAGGAGAGGAGGGAGGACGTCAGTCACCACTTGCGCCAAAGAGTAAATTAGTACAGTGCGTGACAATATAAGACGCTGAACTCCCGCGCGGGTGGTGACCACCCGTGCGTTGGACGGTATGTCCAGCGAGGAGATCTAGGAGAACCTGAAAGACCAGGGACTTACTTGTGTGCACCCTTTACAGCGTAGAAAACGTGGGAAATTGTTGCCTACTCGTACCCTGTTCCCTACTTTTTATCGGAAAGATCTTCAAAAGATTATGGCAGGATATGAGAGTATTGAGGTTAGGCCCTATATACCAAACCCCCTGCGGTTCTACAAGTGTCAGCGTTTTGGTCACACTAGTCAACTATGTAACGGATCTCCAGCATGCGTCAACTGTGGTTTGGCATTACCTGATGGTGAGTGCTCCTCGCCCATTAAATGTGTAAACTGTGCCGGGGGGCATCCATCCTGTTCCAGGAACTGTCCACGATTTGCGGAAGAAAGGGAGATTCAGGAAATCCAGGTTAAGGAGAATGTATCCTTCTCGGACGATGGGAAACTCCAAAGTACTCGCCTGCCCTCCGTCCCCAGGTCCGGTACTTAGAGCTCTGTCCTACCTAAGCCCGTTCCGAGAAAAGAAATTGCAACCAAACCTGCGCCACAGGTGAGGCTACCATCTCAGATAGAACTCTTGTCCCGACACAAGCACGGAAGTCTACAAAACCATCACCAGCGTCCTCAAATACATCGCATAAACGGACGAAGGAAACTAAAACCTCAGCCCCGTCCCCAGACAAACCGTCCATTTCGACATCTAAGTACGACAAGCGCATAATAAACGATCCACCGCCAAAAGTGTTTCAGACCAGCAACCAGAGGACAGATTTCCGTATCCCTAGATGGACGGAAGGCTCTACGACATCCCGAAGCTCTACTTCTGAAGAGCTTTCTGGTGATGATTCGGATCGACGACTGTCATGTTCGTTTATCTGTGTCCAATAGATTAGAAGAACTTGAATCTAAGTTCTCTTTAGGGAAAAGAGATTCCTCGGCCAAAGAGATGGACTAAGACGATTAGGACCATGCTGCAAGAAGGGGAACGAAAAAGCGCAAGGATAAACCGGACGAAAAATGTGTTAGCCCTACACCGAAGAAAAAGGGTAAACTGATTCGGCCACCCTTTAAGTCGTCTTAATGTAGACCAACTTTTACATCTTATCCCAATAGATCCAATGGCTAACCCACAATGGCACATACGCGGTTTAAGAACTCATCGAACAGAACTGTAACGTTTGCTCAGTAAGCATAACCCCTTGTTGGTATGCCTACAACAGATTAAGCTATGACCACAAGACAAGTTTAAAATCAGACGCTACAAAACACTGAGGTGTGATATTGCAGCAGAAGAGGGCATTCCTGCTCACGGAGTCACTATGATGCTCCTCAGGGATTACATATTTGTAGATCCCTTACAGCTACAATCTGACATACAATCTGTAGCTGTAAGGATTAAGCTGCCATCAATCGAATTTTGCATTTGCAATGTATATGTACCGCCATCAGATGACCTCTCGTTAATTAACCTTGAAGATCTGGTTTCCCAACTTTCAACACCATTTCTAATAGTGGGAGACTTTAATGCCCATCACCCACTTTAGAGCTCAAATCGGGCATGTGCGAGAGGCAACATTATTGCAAAATACTTGGAGAGCAATAGCTTGGTTCCCCTGAACTTCGGAGGGCCAACGTTCCTTTCAGACGCCTTAAACCCTATTCGCACATCGATTTGGCGGTGTGTTCATCCCAGTTAGCAGTTTCGTTACAGTGGAATGTCATCTCTGATTTACATTCCAGCGACCACTTCCCATGTCTTCTTAATCTCTTAGCACAAGATGTGTCTCCATCGCGTATCTCTAGATGGCGCTTTGATCGTTCCAACTGGAACCTTTACACCCAGTTGGCTGTCTTTGATTACAATGAGGACGATTCTGTGAATTATTTAGTCGATCATCTTACAGAGAAAATTCTTTCCGCTGCAGAACAGTCTATTTCACGTTCGGCTACGCAGCCCGGTCCATTTCCTGTCCCATGGTGGACCAACGACTGCCCGAATGCTATTCATGCTAGTAGGCGTGCTCTAAGGGTATTCCAACGACTACCTACCCTAAGTAATCTAATTGAGTACAAGAAAGCGCGTGAAAAATCTAGGCAAATAATTAAGGATAGCAAAAAGACCTCATGGAACAAAATTGTACCATCTTTTAAAAGATGTACAACCTCATCTGTTGTATGGGATAAATTAAGGCGCGTGGCCGGAAAATCAACCTCAGTAACATAACCTCCTTTACTAGATTCTGAATTGCTACTGCATTCAGGAACTCAGCACTTATCAGACATCTGAAAAGAATGGTGCAGTAACCAGTAGTACCAGAGTAACTGAAAGCGTATGAAGCAAAGGGCTTACCATTTATTTTTGGCATTTGAATGATTTCGCTTGTCATTCTAAACCTAACCTAAACGGTAGTATTAGAATTATAGTACGAATTATTTTACAAACTATCACAGATCTTACCTTAAATTCTTGATTTTAGTAGTGTAGTATAAACATGTAACTACATAGAAAATTGAGGTAAACGTTTACCGTACCGCACCCCAGAGAATATTCTAAAAATATTTTAAATTACAAGTGCAAACTTCGTAAGGCCTGTTAAAATCAAAGCAGAAAAAGCCATCTTCACAGTGTTGCCGATTCTATGCATTCCGGCCTTTGTAGAGTCGGCCTTGGGTGATTAGTAACCTCGAATGAGCCAACATTACACAACAAAATATTACTCCTGAAATGAAAGTTAAGAAAAAAAGGTTACTATATATTAATCAAAGTTCAGAAATAAATTTTGGAGCCGTTGGGCACGTTATACAGAATTACTAAGGGGCTAAAAATTATATAGAAAAATAGCAAAAATAAGGCCACAAAATTCCACGTGGTGTTACCTTTTCTATACTCTTCTTCTAAATATCACGAAATATTGATTTTTATTTGAACTTTCACAGTGAACCTTTTTATTTTAAAAAATCATACACGGCGCCTAACACTAATATGTGACGACCTACTCTTACTTTGAATAATTAAGGAACTCGTGGTCAGGTCGAACACTAGGGAGGAAACACTCAGAGCAGAACTACATGCTTTAGCGTGAGGATAGGATCTTTACTATAATGGTTCATTGGTAAAAAGGTAGGGTAAAACTAATTAAAAGTGGAATTCACTTAAGAATGTTTACTACAACAGATTTCCAAAAGACGGCCATAACGGCCGTTTACCTGCCCAAAAGGCGGAGCTGCCTACAGATACATCCTAAACCATCAGTGGATGACACTAGAGAGAGAGTCTCTTGCCTAAAGACACATCCAGTCTTAAAGGAGAGGAGGGAGGACGTCAGCCACCACTTGCGCCAAAGAGTAAATTAATAGAGTCCGTGACAATATAAGACCCTGAACTCCTCGCGCGGGTGGTAACCACCCGTGCGTTGGACGGTATGTCCAGCGAGGAGATCCAGGAGAACCTGAAAGACTAGGGAGATACTTGTGTGCACCCTTTACAGCGCAGAAAACGTGGGAAATTCTGGCCTGCACGTACCCTGTTCCCTACTTTTGATCGGAAAGATCTTCCTCAAAAGATTAAGGCAGGATACGAGAGTATTGAGGTTAGGCCCTATATACCAAACCCCCTGCGGTTCTACAAGTGTCAGCGTTTTGGTCACACTAGTCAACTATGTAACGGATCTCCAGCATGCGTCAACTGTGGTTTGGCATTACCTGATGGTGAGTGCTCCTCGCCCATTAAATGTGTAAACTGTGCCGGGGGGCATCCATCCTGTTCCAGGAACTGCCCACGATTTGCGGAAGAAAGGGAGATTCAGGAAATCCAGGTTAAGGAGAATGTATCCTTCTCGGACGATGGGAAACTCCAAAGTACTCGCCTGCCCTCCGTCCCCAGGTCCGGTACTTAGAGCTCTGTCCTACCTAAGCCCGTTCCGAGAAAAGAAATTGCAACCAAACGGCGCCGCATGTGAGGCTACCACCTCACATAGAACTCTTGTCCCGACACAAGTACGGAAGTCTACAAAACCATCACCAGCGTCAAAAACTACATCGCATAAACGGACGAAGGAAACTAAAACCTCAGCCCCGTCCCCAGACAAGCAGTCGATTTCGACATCTAAGTACGACCAGCGCATTATATACGATCCACCGCCAAAAGTGCTTCACACCAGCAACCAGAGGACAGATTTCCGTATTCCTAGAAAGAGGGAAGGCTCTAGGACATCCCGAAGCTCTACTTCTGAAGAGCTTTCTGGTGATGATTCGGATCGACGACTGTCATGTTCGTTGATCTGTGTCCAATAGATTAGAAGAACTTGAATCTAAGTTCTCTTTAGGGAAAAGAGATTCCTCGGCCAAAGAGATGGACTAAGACGATTAGGACCATGCTGCAAGAAGGGGAACGAAAAAGCGCAAGGATAAACCGGACGAAAAATGTGTTAGCCCTACACCGAAGAAAAAGGGTAAACTGGTTCGGCCACCCTTTAAGTCGTCTTAATGTAGACCAACTTTTACATCTTATCCCAATAGATCCAATGGCTAACCCACAATGGCACATACGCGGTTTAAGAACTCATCGAACAGAACTGTAACGTTTGCTCAGTAAGCATAACCCCTTGTTGGTATGCCTACAACAGATTAAGCTATGACCACAAGACAAGTTTAAAATCAGACGCTACAAAACACTGAGGTGTGATATTGCAGCAGAAGAGGGCATTCCTGCTCACGGAGTCACTATGATGCTCCTCAGGGATTACATATTTGTAGATCCCTTACAGCTACAATCTGACATACAATCTGTAGCTGTAAGGATTAAGCTGCCATCAATCGAATTTTGCATTTGCAATGTATATGTACCGCCATCAGATGACCTCTCGTTAATTAACCTTGAAGATCTGGTTTCCCAACTTTCAACACCATTTCTAATAGTGGGAGACTTTAATGCCCATCACCCACTTTAGAGCTCAAATCGGGCATGTGCGAGAGGCAACATTATTGCAAAATACTTGGAGAGCAATAGCTTGGTTCCCCTGAACTTCGGAGGGCCAACGTTCCTTTCAGACGCCTTAAACCCTATTCGCACATCGATTTGGCGGTGTGTTCATCCCAGTTAGCAGTTTCGTTACAGTGGAATGTCATCTCTGATTTACATTCCAGCGACCACTTCCCATGTCTTCTTAATCTCTTAGCACAAGATGTGTCTCCATCGCGTATCTCTAGATGGCGCTTTGATCGTTCCAACTGGAACCTTTACACCCAGTTGGCTGTCTTTGATTACAATGAGGACGATTCTGTGATTTATTTAGTCGATCATCTCACAGAGAAAATTCTTTCCGCTGCAGAACAGTCTATTTCACGTTCGGCTACGCAGCCCGGTCGATTTCCTGTCCCATGGTGGACCAACGACTGCCGGAATGCTATTCATGCTAGTAGGCGTGCTCTAAGGGTATTCCAACGACTACCTACCCTAAGTAATCTAATAGAGTACAAGAAAGCGCGTGAAAAATCTAGGCAAATAATTAAGGATAGCAAAAAGACCTCATGGAACAAAATTGTACCATCTTTTAAAAGATGTACAACCTCATCTGTTGTATGGGATAAATTAAGGCGCGTGGCCGGAAAATCAACCTCAGTAACATAACCTCCTTTACTAGATTCTGAATTGCTACTGCATTCAGGAACTCAGCACTTATCAGACATCTGAAAAGAATGGTGCAGTAACCAGTAGTACCAGAGTAACTGAAAGCGTATGAAGCAAAGGGCTTACCATTTATTTTTGGCATTTGAATGATTTCGCTTGTCATTCTAAACCTAACCTAAACGGTAGTATTAGAATTATAGTACGAATTATTTTACAAACTATCACAGATCTTACCTTAAATTCTTGATTTTAGTAGTGTAGTATAAACATGTAACTACATAGAAAATTATGGTAAACGTTTACCGTACCGCACCCCAGAGAATATTCTAAAAATATTTTAAATTACAAGTGCAAACTTCGTAAGGCCTGTTAAAATCAAAGCGGAAAAAGCCATCTTCACAGTGTTGCCGATTCTATGCATTCCGGCCTTTGTAGAGTCGGCCTTGGGTGATTAGTAACCTCGAATGAGCCAACATTACACAACAAAATATTACTCCTGAAATGAAAGTTAAGAAAAAAAGGTTACTATATATTAATCAAAGTTCAGAAATAAATTTTGGAGCCGTTGGGCACGTTATACAGAATTACTAAGGGGCTAAAAATTATATAGAAAAATAGCAAAAATAAGGCCACAAAATTCCACGTGGTGTTACCTTTTCTATACTCTTCTTCTAAATATCACGAAATATTGATTTTTATTTGAACTTTCACAGTGAACCTTTTTATTTTAAAAAATCATACACGGCGCCTAACACTAATATGTGACGACCTACTCTTACTTTGAATAATTAAGGAACTCGTGGTCAGGTCGAACACTAGGGAGGAAACACTCAGAGCAGAACTACATGCTTTAGCGTGAGGATAGGATCTTTACTATAATGGTTCATTGGTAAAAAGGTAGGGTAAAACTAATTAAAAGTGGAATTCACTTAAGAATGTTTACTACAACAGATTTCCAAAAGACGGCCATAACGGCCGTTTACCTGCCCAAAAGGCGGAGCTGCCTACAGATACATCCTAAACCATCAGTGGATGACACTAGAGAGAGAGTCTCTTGCCTAAAGACACATCCAGTCTTAAAGGAGAGGAGGGAGGACGTCAGCCACCACTTGCGCCAAAGAGTAAATTAATACAGTCCGTGACAATATAAGACCCTGAACTCCTCGCGCGGGTGGTAACCACCCGTGCGTTGGACGGTATGTCCAGCGAGGAGATCCAGGAGAACCTGAAAGACTAGGGAGATACTTGTGTGCACCCTTTACAGCGCAGAAAACGTGGGAAATTCTGGCCTGCACGTACCCTGTTCCCTACTTTTGATCGGAAAGATCTTCCTCAAAAGATTAAGGCAGGATACGAGAGTATTGAGGTTAGGCCCTATATACCAAACCCCCTGCGGTTCTACAAGTGTCAGCGTTTTGGTCACACTAGTCAACTATGTAACGGATCTCCAGCATGCGTCAACTGTGGTTTGGCATTACCTGATGGTGAGTGCTCCTCGCCCATTAAATGTGTAAACTGTGCCGGGGGGCATCCATCCTGTTCCAGGAACTGCCCACGATTTGCGGAAGAAAGGGAGATTCAGGAAATCCAGGTTAAGGAGAATGTATCCTTCTCGGACGATGGGAAACTCCAAAGTACTCGCCTGCCCTCCGTCCCCAGGTCCGGTACTTAGAGCTCTGTCCTACCTAAGCCCGTTCCGAGAAAAGAAATTGCAACCAAACGGCGCCGCATGTGAGGCTACCACCTCACATAGAACTCTTGTCCCGACACAAGTACGGAAGTCTACAAAACCATCACCAGCGTCAAAAACTACATCGCATAAACGGACGAAGGAAACTAAACCTCAGCCCCGTCCCCAGACAAGCAGTCGATTTCGACATCTAAGTACGACCAGCGCATTATATACGATCCACCGCCAAAAGTGCTTCACACCAGCAACCAGAGGACAGATTTCCGTATTCCTAGAAAGAGGGAAGGCTCTAGGACATCCCGAAGCTCTACTTCTGAAGAGCTTTCTGGTGATGATTCGGATCGACGACTGTCATGTTCGTTGATCTGTGTCCAATAGATTAGAAGAACTTGAATCTAAGTTCTCTTTAGGGAAAAGAGATTCCTCGGCCAAAGAGATGGACTAAGACGATTAGGACCATGCTGCAAGAAGGGGAACGAAAAAGCGCAAGGATAAACCGGACGAAAAATGTGTTAGCCCTACACCGAAGAAAAAGGGTAAACTGGTTCGGCCACCCTTTAAGTCGTCTTAATGTAGACCAACTTTTACATCTTATCCCAATAGATCCAATGGCTAACCCACAATGGCACATACGCGGTTTAAGAACTCATCGAACAGAACTGTAACGTTTGCTCAGTAAGCATAACCCCTTGTTGGTATGCCTACAACAGATTAAGCTATGACCACAAGACAAGTTTAAAATCAGACGCTACAAAACACTGAGGTGTGATATTGCAGCAGAAGAGGGCATTCCTGCTCACGGAGTCACTATGATGCTCCTCAGGGATTACATATTTGTAGATCCCTTACAGCTACAATCTGACATACAATCTGTAGCTGTAAGGATTAAGCTGCCATCAATCGAATTTTGCATTTGCAATGTATATGTACCGCCATCAGATGACCTCTCGTTAATTAACCTTGAAGATCTGGTTTCCCAACTTTCAACACCATTTCTAATAGTGGGAGACTTTAATGCCCATCACCCACTTTAGAGCTCAAATCGGGCATGTGCGAGAGGCAACATTATTGCAAAATACTTGGAGAGCAATAGCTTGGTTCCCCTGAACTTCGGAGGGCCAACGTTCCTTTCAGACGCCTTAAACCCTATTCGCACATCGATTTGGCGGTGTGTTCATCCCAGTTAGCAGTTTCGTTACAGTGGAATGTCATCTCTGATTTACATTCCAGCGACCACTTCCCATGTCTTCTTAATCTCTTAGCACAAGATGTGTCTCCATCGCGTATCTCTAGATGGCGCTTTGATCGTTCCAACTGGAACCTTTACACCCAGTTGGCTGTCTTTGATTACAATGAGGACGATTCTGTGAATTATTTAGTCGATCATCTCACAGAGAAAATTCTTTCCGCTGCAGAACAGTCTATTTCACGTTCGGCTACGCAGCCCGGTCGATTTCCTGTCCCATGGTGGACCAACGACTGCCGGAATGCTATTCATGCTAGTAGGCGTGCTCTAAGGGTATTCCAACGACTACCTACCCTAAGTAATCTAATTGAGTACAAGAAAGCGCGTGAAAAATCTAGGCAAATAATTAAGGATAGCAAAAAGACCTCATGGAACAAAATTGTACCATCTTTTAAAAGATGTACAACCTCATCTGTTGTATGGGATAAATTAAGGCGCGTGGCCGGAAAATCAACCTCAGTAACATAACCTCCTTTACTAGATTCTGAATTGCTACTGCATTCAGGAACTCAGCACTTATCAGACATCTGAAAAGAATGGTGCAGTAACCAGTAGTACCAGAGTAACTGAAAGCGTATGAAGCAAAGGGCTTACCATTTATTTTTGGCATTTGAATGATTTCGCTTGTCATTCTAAACCTAACCTAAACGGTAGTATCAGAATTATAGTACGAATTATTTTACAAACTATCACAGATGTTACCTTAAATCCTTGATTTCAGTAGTGTAGTATAAACATGTAACTACATAGAAAATGAGGTAAACGTTTACCGTACCGCACCACAGAGAATATTCTAAAAATATTTTAAATTACAAGTGCAAACTTCGTAAGGCCTGTTAAAATCAAAGCAGAAAAAGCCATCTTCAGAGTGTTGCCAATTCTATGCATTCCGGCCAGTGTAGAGTCGGCCTTGGGTGATTAGTAACCTCGAATGATCCAACATTACACAACAAAATATTACTCCTGAAATGAAAGTTAAGAAAAAAAGGTTACTATATATTAATCAAAGTTCAGAAATAAATTTTAAAGCCGTTGGGCACGTTATACAGAATTACTAAGGGGCTAAAAATTATATAGAAAAATAGCAAAAATAAGGCCACAAAATTCCACGTGGTGCTACCTTTTCTATACTCTTTTTCTAAATATCACGAAATATTGATTTTTATTTGAACTTTCACAGTGAAGCTTTTCATTTTAAAAAATCATACACGGCGCCTAACACCAATTGGTGACGACCTACTCTTACTTTGAATAATTAAGGAACTCGTGGTCAGGTCGAACACTAGGGAGGAAACACTCAGAGCAGAACTACATGCTTTAGCGTGAGGATAGGATCTTTACTATAATGGTTCATTGGTAAAAAGGTAGGGTAAAACTAATTAAAAGTGGAATTCACTTAAGAATGTTTACTACAACAGATTTCCAAAAGACGGCCATAACGGCCGTTTACCTGCCCAAAAAGCGGAGCTGCCTACAGATACATCCTAAACCATCAGTGGATGACACTAGAGAGAGAGTCTCTTGCCTAGACACATCCAGTCTTAAAGGAGAGGAGGGAGGACGTCAGCCACCACTTGCGCCAAAGAGTAAATTAATAGAGTCCGTGACAATATAAGACCCTGAACTCCTCGCGCGGGTGGTAACCACCCGTGCGTTGGACGGTATGTCCAGCGAGGAGATCCAGGAGAACCTGAAAGACTAGGGAGATACTTGTGTGCACCCTTTACAGCGCAGAAAACGTGGGAAATTCTGGCCTGCACGTACCCTGTTCCCTACTTTTGATCGGAAAGATCTTCCTCAAAAGATTAAGGCAGGATACGAGAGTATTGAGTTTAGGCCCTATATACCAAACCCCCTGCGGTTCTACAAGTGTCAGCGTTTTGGTCACACTAGTCAACTATGTAACGGATCTCCAGCATGCGTCAACTGTGGTTTGGCATTACCTGATGGTGAGTGCTCCTCGCCCATTAAATGTGTAAACTGTGCCGGGGGGCATTCATCCTGTTCCAGGAACTGCCCACGATTTGCGGAAGAAAGGGAGATTCAGGAAATCCAGGTTAAGGAGAATGTATCCTTCTCGGACGATGGGAAATTCCAAAGTACTCGCCTGCCCTCCGTCCCCAGGTCCGGTACTTAGAGCTCACCTACCTAAGCCCGTTCCGAGAAAAGAAATTGCAGCCCAAACCTGCGCCGCATGAGGCTACCACCTCACATAGAACTCTTGTCCCGACACAAGTACGGAAGTCTACAAAACCATCACCAGCGTCGCCAACTACATCGCATAAACGGACGAAGGAAACTAAACCTCAGCCCCGTCCCCAGACAAGCAGTCGATTTCGACATCTAAGTACGACCAGCGCATTATATACGATCCACCGCCAAAGGTGTTTCACACCAGCAACCAGAGGACAGATTTCCGTATTCCTAGAAAGACGGAAGGCTCTAGGACATCCCGAAGCTCTACTTCTGAAGAGCTTTCTGGTGATGATTCGGATCGACGACTGTCATGTTCGTTGATCTGTGTCCAATAGATTAGAAGAACTCGAAACTAAGTTCTCTTTAGGGAGAAGAGATTCCTCGGCCAAAGAGATGGCCTAAGACGATTAGGAACATGCTGCAAGTAGGGCAACGAAAAAGCGCCAGGATAAACCGGACGAAAAATGTGTTAGCCCTACACCGAAGAAAAAGGGTAAACTGATTCGGCCACCCTTGAAGTCGTCTTAATGTAGACCAACTTTTACATCTTATCCCAATAGATCCAATGGCTAACCTACAATGGCACATACGCGGTTTAAGAACTCATCGAGCAGAACTGAAACTTTTGCTCAGTAAGCATAACCCCTTGTTGGTATGCCTACAACAGATTAAGCTATGACCACAAGACAAGTTTAAAATCAGACGCTACAAAAAACTGAGGTGTGATATTGCAACAGAAGAGGGGCATTCCTGCTCACGGAGGCACTATGATGCTCCTCAGGGATTACATATTTGTAGATCCCTTATAGCTACAATCTGACATACAATCTGTAGCTGTAAGGATTAAACTGCCATCAATCGAATTTTGCATTTGCAATGTATATGTACCGCCATCAGATGACCTCTCGTTAATTGACCTTGAAGATCTGGTTTCCCAACTTTCAACACCATTTCTAATAGTGGGAGACTTTAATGCCCATCACCCACTTTGGAGCTCAAATCGGGCATGTTCGAGAGCAACATCATTGCAAAATAGTTGGAGAGCAATAGCTTGGTTCCCCTGAACATCGGAGAGCCAACGTTCCTTTCAGACGCCTTAAACCCTATTCGCACATCGATTTGGCGGTGTGTTCATCCCAGTAAGCAGTTTCGTTACAGTGGAATGTCATCTCAGATTTACATTCCAGCGACCACTTCCCATGTCTTCTTAATCTCTTAGCACAAGATGTGTCTCCATCGCGTATCCCTAGATGGCGCTTTGATCGTTCCAACTGGAACCTTTACACGCAGTTGGCTGTCTTTGATTACAACGAGCACGATTCTGTGAATGATTTAGTCGATAATCTCACAGAGAAAATTCTTTCCGCTGCAGAACAGTATATTTCACGTTCGGCTACCCAGCCCGGTCGATTTCCTGTCCCATGGTGGACCAACGACTGCCGGAATGCTATTCTTGCCCGTAGACGTGCTCTAAGGGCATTCCAACGACACCCTGCCCTAAGTAATCTAATTGAGTAAAAGAAAGCGCGTGAAAAATCTAGGCAAATAATTAAGGATAGCAAAAGGACCTCATGGAACAAATTTGTATCATCTTCTAACAGATGTACACCCTCATCTGTTGTATGGAATAAATTAAGGCGCGTGGCCGGAAAATCAACCTCAGTAACATAACCTCCTTTACTGGATTCTGAATTGCTACTGCATTCAGGAACTCAGCACTTATCAGACACCTGAAGAGAATTGTGCAGTTACCAGTAGTACCAGAGTAACTGAAAGCATATGAAGCAAAGGGCTTACCATTTATTTTTGGCATTTGAATGATTTCGCTTGTCATTCTAAACCTAACCTAAACGGTAGTATCAGAATTATAGTACGAATTATTTTACAAACTATCACAGATGTTACCTTAAATCCTTGATTTCAGTAGTGTAGTATAAACATGTAACTACATAGAAAATGAGGTAAACGTTTACCGTACCGCACCACAGAGAATATTCTAAAAATATTTTAAATTACAAGTGCAAACTTCGTAAGGCCTGTTAAAATCAAAGCAGAAAAAGCCATCTTCAGAGTGTTGCCAATTCTATGCATTCCGGCCTGTGTAGAGTCGGCCTTGGGTGATTATTAACCTCGAATGATCCAACATTACACAACAAAATATTACTCCTGAAATGAAAGTTAAGAAAAAAAGGTTACTATATATTAATCAAAGTTCAGAAATAAATTTTAAAGCCGTTGGGCACGTTATACAGAATTACTAAGGGGCTAAAAATTATATAGAAAAATAGCAAAAATAGGGCCACAAAATTCCACGTGGTGTTACCTTTTCTATACTCTTTTTCTAAATATCACGAAATATTGATTTTTATTTGAACTTTCACAGTGAAGCTTTTTATTTTAAAAAATCATACACGGCGCCTAACACCAACTGGTGACGACCTACTCTTACTTTGAATAATTAAGGAACTCGTGGTCAGGTCGAACACTAGGGAGGAAACACTCAGAGCAGAACTACATGCTTTAGCGTGAGGATAGGATCTTTACTATAATGGTTCATTGGTAAAAAGGTAGGGTAAAACTAATTAAAAGTGGAATTCACTTAAGAATGTTTACTACAACAGATTTCCAAAAGACGGCCATAACGGCCGTTTACCTGCCCAAAAAGCGGAGCTGCCTACAGATACATCCTAAACCATCAGTGGATGACACTAGAGAGAGAGTCTCTTGCCTAGACACATCCAGTCTTAAAGGAGAGGAGGGAGGACGTCAGCCACCACTTGCGCCAAAGAGTAAATTAATACAGTCCGTGACAATATAAGACCCTGAACTCCTCGCGCGGGTGGTAACCACCCGTGCGTTGGACGGTATGTCCAGCGAGGAGATCCAGGAGAACCTGAAAGACTAGGGAGATACTTGTGTGCACCCTTTACAGCGCAGAAAACGTGGGAAATTCTGGCCTGCACGTACCCTGTTCCCTACTTTTGATCGGAAAGATCTTCCTCAAAAGATTAAGGCAGGATACGAGAGTATTGAGTTTAGGCCCTATATACCAAACCCCCTGCGGTTCTACAAGTGTCAGCGTTTTGGTCACACTAGTCAACTATGTAACGGATCTCCAGCATGCGTCAACTGTGGTTTGGCATTACCTGATGGTGAGTGCTCCTCGCCCATTAAATGTGTAAACTGTGCCGGGGGGCATCCATCCTGTTCCAGGAACTGCCCACGATTTGCGGAAGAAAGGGAGATTCAGGAAATCCAGGTTAAGGAGAATGTATCCTTCTCGGACGATGGGAAACTCCAAAGTACTCGCCTGCCCTCCGTCCCCAAGTCCGGTACTTAGAGCTCACCTACCTAAGCCCGTTCCGAGAAAAGAAATTGCAGCCCAAACCTGCGCCGCATGAGGCTACCACCTCACATAGAACTCTTGTCCCGACACAAGTACGGAAGTCTACAAAACCATCACCAGCGTCGCCAACTACATCGCATAAACGGACGAAGGAAACTAAACCTCAGCCCCGTCCCCAGACAAGCAGTCGATTTCGACATCTAAGTACGACCAGCGCATTATATACGATCCACCGCCAAAGGTGTTTCACACCAGCAACCAGAGGACAGATTTCCGTATTCCTAGAAAGACGGAAGGCTCTAGGACATCCCGAAGCTCTACTTCTGAAGAGCTTTCTGGTGATGATTCGGATCGACGACTGTCATGTTCGTTGATCTGTGTCCAATAGATTAGAACTCGAATCTAAGTTCTCTTTAGGGAAAAGAGATTCCTCGGCCAAAGAGATGGCCTAAGACGATTAGGAACATGCTGCAAGAAGGGCAACGAAAAAGCGCAAGGATAAACCGGACGAAAAATGTGTTAGCCCTACACCGAAGAAAAAGGGTAAACTGGTTCGGCCACCCTTTAAGTCGTCTTAATGTAGACCAACTTTTACATCTTATCCCAATAGATCCAATGGCTAACCTACAATGGCACATACGCGGTTTAAGAACTCTTCGAACAGAACTGTGACTTTTGCTCAGTAAGCATAACCCCTTGCTGGTATGCCTACAACAGATTAAGCTATGACCACAAGGCAAGTTTAAAATCATACGCTACAAAAAGCTGAGGTGTAATATTGCAACAGAAGAGGGCATTCCTGCTCACGGAGGCACTATGATGCTCCTCAGGGATTACATATTTGTAGATCCCTTATAGCTACCATCTGACATACAATCCGTAGCTGTAAGGATTAAGCTGCCATCAATCGAATTTTGCATTTGCAATGTATATGTACCGCCATCAGATGACCTCTCGTTAATTGACTTTGAAGATCTGGTTTCCCAACTTTCAACACCATTTCTAATAGTGGGAGACTTTAATGCCCATCACCCACTTTAGAGCTCAAATCGGGCATGTTCGAGAGGCAACATCATTGCAAAATACTTGGAGAGCAATAGCTTGGTTCCCCTGAACATCGGAGAGCCAACGTTCCTTTCAGACGCCTTAAACCCTATTCGCACATCGATTTGGCGGTGTGTTCATCCCAGTTAGCAGTTTCGTTACAGTGGAATGTCATCTCAGATTTACATTCCAGCGACCACTTCCCATGTCTTCTTAATCTCTTAGCACAAGATGTGTCTCCATCGCGTATCCCTAGATGGCGCTTTGATCGTTCCAACTGGAACCTTTACACCCAGTTGGCTGTCTTTGATTACAACGAGCACGATTCTGTGAATGATTTAGTCGATCATCTCACAGAGAAAATTCTTTCCGCTGCAGAACAGTATATTTCACGTTCGGCTACCCAGCCCGGTCGATTTCCTGTCCCATGGTGGACCAACGACTGCCGGAATGCTATTCGTGCTCGTAGACGTGCTCTAAGGGTATTCCAACAACACCCTGCCCTAAATAATCTAATTGAGTACAAGAAAGCGCGTGAAAAATCTAGGCAAATAATTAAGGATAGCAAAAAGACCTCATGGAACAAATTTGTATCATCTTTAAAAGATGTACAACCCCATCTGTTGTATGGGATAAATTAAGGCGCGTGGCCGGAAAATCAACCTCAGTAACATAACCTCCTTTACTGGATTCTGAATTGCTACTGCATTCAGGAACTCAGCACTTATGAGACATCTGAAGAGAATGGTGCAGTTACCAGTAGTACCAGAGTAACTGAAAGCATATGAAGCAAAGGGCTTACCATTTATTTTTGGCATTTGAATGATTTCGCTTGTCATTCTAAACCTAACCTAAACGGTAGTATCAGAATTATAGTACGAATTATTTTACAAACTATCACAGATCTTACCTTAAATCCTTGATTTTAGTAGTGTAGTATAAACATGTAACTACATAGAAAATGAGGTAAACGTTTACCGTAACGCACCCCAGAGAATATTCTAAAAATATTTTAAATTACAAGTGCAAACTTCGTAAGGCCTGTTAAAATCAAAGCACAAACAGCCATCTTCACAGTGTTGCCGATTCTATGCATTCCGGCCGGTGTAGAGTCGACCTTGGGTGATTAGTAACTACGAATGAGCCAACATTACACAACAAAATATTACTCCTGAAATGAAAGTTAAGAAAAAAAGGATACTATACATTAATCAAAATTCAGAAATAAATTTTAAAGCCGTTGGGCACGTTATACAGAATTACTAAGGGGCTAAAAATTATATAGAAAAATAGCAAAAATAAGGCCACAAAATTCCACGTGGTGTTACCTTTTCAATACTCTTTTTCTAAATATCACGAAATATTGATTTTTATGTGAACTTTCACAATGAACCTCTTTATTTTAAAAAATCATACACGGCGCCTAACACTAATATGTGACGATCTACTCTTTGAATAATTAAGGAACTCGTGGTCAGGTCGAACACTAGGGAGGAAATACTCAGAGCAGAACTACATGCTTTAGCGTGAGGATAGGATCTTTACTATAATGGTTCATTGGTAAAAAGGTAGGGTAAAACTAATTAAAAGTGGAATTCACTTAAGAATGTGTACTACAACAGATTTCCAAAAGACGGCCATAACGGCCGTTTACCTGCCCAAAAAGCGGAGCTGCCTACAGATACATCCTAAACCATCAGTGGATGACACTAGAGAGAGAGTCTCTTGCCTAAAGACACATCCAGTCTTAAAGGAGAGGAGGGAGGACGTCAGCCACCACTTGCGCCAAAGAGTAAATTTATACAGTCCGTGACAATTTAAGACCCTGAACTCCTCGCGCGGGTGGTAACCACCCGTGCGTTGGACGGTATGTCCAGCGAGGAGATCCAGGAGAACCTGAAAGACTACGGAGATACTTGTGTGCACCCTTTACAGCGCAGAAAACGTGGGAAATTCTGGCCTGCACGTACCCTGTTCCCTACTTTTGATCGGAAAGATCTTCCTCAAAAGATTAAGGCAGGATACGAGAGTATTGAGGTTAGGCCCTATATACCAAACCCCCTGCGGTTCTACAAGTGTCAGCGTTTTGGTCACACTAGTCAACTATGTAACGGATCTCCAGCATGCGTCAACTGTGGTTTGGCATTACCTGATGGTGAGTGCTCCTCGCCCATTAAATGTGTAAACTGTGCCGGGGGGCATCCATCCTGTTCCAGGAACTGCCCACGATTTGCGGAAGAAAGGGAGATTCAGGAAATCCAGGTTAAGGAGAATGTATCCTTCTCGGACGATGGGAAACTCCAAAGTACTCGCCTGCCCTCCGTCCCCAGGTCGGGTACTTAGAGCTCTGTCCTACCTAAGCCCGTTCCGAGAAAAGAAATTGCAGCCCAAACCTGCGCCGCATGTGAGGCTACCACCTCACATAGAACTCTTGTCCCGACACAAGTACGGAAGTCTACAAAACCATTACCAGCGTCACCAACTACATCGCATAAACGGACGAAGGAAACTAAACCTCAGCCCCGTCCCCAGACAAGCAGTCGATTTCGACATCTAAGTACGACCAGCGCATTATATGCGATCCACCGCCAAAAGTGTTTCACACCAGCAACCAGAGGACAGATTTCCGTATTCCTAGAAAGACGGAAGGCTCTAGGACATCCCGAAGCTCTACTTCTGAAGAGCTTTCTGGTGATGATTCGGAGCGACGACTGTCATGTTCGTTGATCTGTGTCCAATAGATTAGAAGAACTCGAATCTAAGTTCTCTTTAGGGAAAAGAGATTCCTCGGCCAAAGAGATGGACTAAGACGATTAGGAACATGCTGCAAGAAGGGCAACGAAAAAGCGCCAGGATAAACCGGACGAAAAATGTGTTAGCCCTACACCGAAGAAAAAGGGTAAACTGATTCGGCCACCCTTGAAGTCGTCTTAATGTAGACCAACTTTTACATCTTATCCCAATAGATCCAATGGCTAACCTACAATGGCACATACGCGGTTTAAGAACTCATCGAACAGAACTGTGACTTTTGCTCAGTAAGCATAACCGCTTGTTGGTATGCCTACAACAGATTAAGCTATGACCACAAGACAAGTTTAAAATCAGACGCTACAAAAAACTGAGGTGTGATATTGCAACAGAAGAGGGCATTCCTGCTCACGGAGGCACTATGATGCTCCTCAGGGATTACATATTTGTAGATCCCTTACAGCCACAATCTGACATACAATCTGTAGCTGTAAGGATTAAGCTGCCATCAATCGAATTTTGCATTTGCAATGTATATGTACCGCCATCAGATGACCTCTCGATAATTGACCTTGAAGATCTGGTTTCCCAACTTTCAACACCATTTCTAATAGTGGGAGACTTTAATGCCCATCACCCACTTTAGAGCTCGGCACCGAAAATTAGCAAATTAAAATTCTCAACTTACGTAACCTTACTAAAGTTAAAGCCTTCAATCGAGTATGAGAAGCTGCCTAGTTATACAGGAATAAAATTCAATAATGTATTTCCCGCTTCAATTAGAACCTGTAATAATTTATATACATTTAAAACACATTTAAAAGCCTTTCTAATAGATAATGTCTTTTATACCATTGATGAATTTATGTATCACTGTGAAAATAACTAGGTTTTATTGCTGATTTTGACATATTATACTTATTTTGAGCAAGTTATATTTATTCTTAAATTCTATACCACTATGCAATTTATGACTAGCTTGTAAATTAAATTTTATCTCTCCATTACTTTTTTTTTTCTAATCGTTCTATTTGAGTATCCATTATTGTATGTATTATTTGATTATTACGTATGTATTGTCTTCAAACACTGTATTAAGTTGCAATAAATATGAATATGAAAACTAACTGAGGCGGTAAAGGCAATAGTAGACTTTACATTTTCTTTACACTATGGACAAGAAGATCTGCGCCTTTACTTTCACTCCTAACATTTCAGCGACATGATGTAAACTGTGAGCAAGACATGTCAAGACTTTTAATCCAGCTTCTGCTTTAACAATATGTGCAGCAGCATCTCTGAGAAATAAAAATGCACTGCCACACCATGCCCCTCTGGCCACAAGACAGCTAACAAGTCATTGCAAAATGTTTGCAATCGTGGAATGATTTACTCGGTCAAGTGTTACCAACATATATATTGTGATAATTTGGTATAATTGGGAAATCGTAGAAGACCTGCAAAAATATATTACAGCAATTAGAAAGAGCTCTTTAAAATATACAATTTCTGTGAAGTTTTAATAGCATCAGTATCTTCAAAACATTCCGTATAGGATTCCTACACTCTTCCAGATAGGTCGTCTTTGGGACATTCTCGATTGTTTGATTATTCGTTTTAGCCATTTACCAAGGATAAACAATTTCTGAATGCTATAACCCAAAGTTATGAAGATACCGTATTTCACCTGCCGCATTGGCTGACATGACAAATCTTTGGAAGGTTACCATGTTTTAGTGCAAATGAACTATGATGTAACACTCGTATACGGCGGTGAGTTACTTTTCAAATAACAAAATATGATGTCCTATATGTATGAAAAGCATCAAATTCGGGACCTCCCGAAACCCTTCCACCTCCAAGTCTCTTTTATTACTCGACATGACTCGACAAAGCGTTGAGGTGTACTGATCTTCAATGACCAGCGATGCGATCATTTTCTATCTGGTGACAATAAGATTGAAATATTTATTAGTTGTCGTACAGTAAGGGACAAAACAAATGGAGCACTTGCGAGCTGTGTCTGAATTGTAACGTTAGCTACTTATACGCAACACGAGTGCATAGTTATGAAATATAACCTTAATGATTATAAAGGCTTTAAATATGTATCCACGTAATTATTTATTGTTTTTTCAAATAAGAAGCTTGAGGTTAGACAGTCCTACGCTTTTCCATAACGGAGAAAAAAGAAAAAATCTACTAAATTAGTTACTACACATTTTTTATTAAAAGACTACTGCGCCTGTAGGAAGAGCACGGTAATATAACCAATTTTGTAGAGTGAACGACGTTATTCTTACATATTTTAAGATTTAACAAGAGTGCAATAATGATAAATGTAGGGAATTAGAATACAAATCTGAAGCATAGCATATTAATATAGCAGCTTTGGAGCAAAATTGCGTTAGGCTGTTTGTACTTATTTCTGAGGTGTGTATAACAATAGGAGGACCACTGTTTCAGTTGGTTATGGGAAGTGAATTTAAAAAAATGATTCTTAAAGTTTACAAGTGTAATGATTTATTGTTGTTAATATTTAGCAAGCAAGTACTTCCGCGGCCCCCAACCAATTCGGCCCGAGCCGCCACTGCAATATCCTTATAAGGAAGTTCACCCTTAACAGGCGGGCGCGCAACAACCTTCTGGCTTTATACAGCCAACCAGCCAGCCAGCACTACGCACGGACGGACATTTGCAGTCGTGCAGCAATTTACAGCGAAATATTGGCAAGATTTTAAACCAAAAGGACGCGGACCAGACCGGAAACCAAGAAAGGACGTAAGGGTACGTGAAGGGTACAATGGCTGTGGAAGATTTGGTTTCTGAGTGCAAATCCAGAATACTGCTTTAAGATGGCCCAAGTATGGGTTAACTGTTAGGTTGATAGCTCTAATTTGTTCGCCGATGGTGTGTTTGTGGTCGTATGAGTCGTGATGGGCTTGGAGTGTTCGAACGATCCTGTGCAGGTCGATCTTGCTGTTGTCCAGTCCGTTGGCTAAGGTCTGAAGTGTAGATGGGATGTCCATGGTGGCAGATTGGTGTGTTTGCTTGATGAGTGGCTCTAGGTTATGGTACTTGTCTTCTGCTTCTGAAAGTTTGTTGATGAGATCCTCCATTCGATCCAGGCGGGCAGAGAATTTTGCGAGTTCCGATGTGAAGAAGGTCAGAATACAACAGCCATGTCCTCAGCAGACCCTCGTCAAACAATAATTTAAGGCAGGCATTACTTTTATTATTAAAATAGAAGGACAAGTCCCTTTTACTACTTTGTTGAGCTATTTCCCAATTTTCAACAATGTACCTACTGAATAAATCTTAAATATTCAAAGAACGCACAGAACGAAGAACATTCTCTTCTAACAGTACAATAGGTAATTCTGCTGGACAGCAAGCCTACTTTTGTAAAGCAATAAAACCTGAGAGGAAACAGGGTCAGTATTTTCCAAAACTGGCCTGCGCTAAATGCATCCATATATCTTTCTGCACCGGTGTTGCACACATGTCTGGAGCATTTTTGCAGAGGTTGGCTACTAGTGTTACATATTAAGCAATGGAAAGAGCAAGATTTTAAACCAAAGAAGTCACTGGAAAAGAAGCTATCATGGAAGAAACTTATCCTCCATATATAGTGCAGTGAACACTAATTTTCAGTAATTTAATTGTAGAATTTTATATTTAAAATGAGTTTAAATAAGTTGTTTTAGTTAAAAATAGCAGCTTTTTAATTGTTACTTTCATTTTAAACAAATCAAAGATATTATTGTTCAGTTAGCTCCACCTATTACTGGGAGCATACAAATATGAATAAATGTTAACGCTTCTATGGTTAGTATTTTCCCTTATGTCAGTTAAAATGAGGCACATTGTCCTATCAGTTTCACATCAACTCACAGGACAGTAATACAAAAAGACTGTTACATATAAAATATGAATTAAACCGATTTTTTGTATTGGTATAACACATTAAAATTTGGAAGAAATTTGGAAGAAATATTTTTTACACATAAGCTTCATTTACGTACCTATATTGAGAACATGTTTTGGGAACTATATATTATATAATCTACACTTCAGCCAGCAAGAATATCACAAAGAGTACCATCAAATCTTAAAAACTGCAACTAAAAATAGACATGGAAAAAGCCTTGTAGATAAAAAATAAAATCTTTCAAAGTTCAAAAAAGATTAGAACAGATCACAGCTCTTTCACCAATGAAACAAGAAATTAGATTTTCTAAATTTACATACCACCCATAAAATATTAAAAGGAATTTAATATAGCACTGGCACCGAAAAACAATTACAACATTAAAAATCTGCCTAACAGCAACAACACAGATAAGATTAACCAGATAAGATTATACAACAGACTACCAGAAAATATTAAACAAATGAAGAGCCTTATACATTTTAAAAAGAGAGTAAAACTCTTTTTACTGCAACATTCATTTTATTCTGTAAATGAGTTTTTAAATGTTAATTAGTCCACATTTGTGAACAATTATTTATATATAGCATTTCTCTATGGTCTTTATATAGTTTATATTTATTTGCTTTTTCTACTTTAGACTTTTGTTGGATCCTGTATCTGTTAGTTTTTATTCTTATGCAACAGAGAATGAAGCACTTGTAACTGAGGTTCTTGGAGGGCTCTATCCTGCTGTGGATATTGAAAGTAGAACTGTGCGATGTGAAAGTGATATAAGTGGTCTTCAAAGCCCCTCCCTTTGTGATGATGAAGGAACAGAACTGGAATCACCACCTGTTGAAAGGTTTAATGAAGAGGATAAACTGTCAATGAGTCTGATGATGCATAATTTAATTAAAGGAAGCTCCTCTTATAACTTATTAAATTCATATGAAAGGAAAAGGCAGGACCAGTTTGGGCAAGAAGACAAGCTCTTGCTTTACCAGGACACATTACTCTCAGAAAATAGTATTTCACGATATGGTCTTAGTCATAATAGAGCATTAGCAGATGATAGGTTCATGGAGGATGATTCAGATGATGGAAGTTGTTTTGTTTTGAAGAGAGTTACAACCCAAGTGGTTCATCTGGACGACTAAGAATGGGAGGAGGAAAAGTCGGCCTTCATAACTATACTTCTGCACTTAATGACAAGGATTTGCCAAATGTTTCACCTGCAAGCAGTGTTGAATCAGCAGTACTAAATAGCACATGTGTAGAAAGTAGAGAATCATCTTTTATATCCACAGCTGACCAAAGCCCACAGGAAAGACCAAGGACAGGTCAGAAAATACCTGCTCCTGGTCTATCTAGGATGTCGCCGTTCCCTTCAGGAACACCCATAGTCTCTATTACTCCTGTCAGCACACCTGTGGTATCTACTGCTTCTTCACAATCCTCAACACCAACAAAGCGATTTTCTGATGTCACTACTTTGCGGTATTATACACCTTCACTTGCTGCAAGTGACAAACAGGAAACCCCCAAAAGACCCTCACGGTTGCTTGCAAATGATGCTGGTAAGAATGAAACAGAAACAAGCAATACTAAGGAAAGCTATGATCAGCAGAAAAATTCACCTGTAGGCGGCTTTTCAGATGTAGTTCTTGATGCTCATAAGTCATCAGAGAAACAAGATAAAGGAGCTTCTACACCGGTTGGTTCACACAAAACAACTCGAGGTACGTTACTTAGTGACATGGATAATGGTAAGTCTTCAAAGCGTTACCCAAATGTACCAGGATATCCAATATCGGCAGCCCCTACAATTTAAGAGCGACGGACGAGAGGAACACGCGGAATTCGCGCAGGGAATACGGGTAGGAATAGAAGTCGGGAGAAACTGTAAGACGATGATACGCAACGAAGAGGGTGTGTGACGAGCAAGGAAGATAGAAGAACGCGACCATGTCAATGATTAGTAAACGGAGGAGAGAAACCTAAACACCTGAGTATCATGGACTTCTGCACAACGCTGGACCTCAAGATAGAGATCTCACTGTTCACCACTACCTGGCATCCGAAGACATCCAAAGCTAGCCGAGCACAAAAAACGCAACCATACAACCCAAAACAATGCACCGAAACGATGTTCTGCTTCCCAACTCCTGTACCAGCCTCATTGCTCGTGCTGCGTGATATGTTTTCTCCTTACTAACTCATAAACACATCCTATACTAGCCAGCACAGCCCTCGGTTGGATAATATCAGGCCCTATTCCAAGGTCATCATACAAGTACAAGCTAAGTCTTCACCTCAGCATAATTTCTTCATCAGCACTGAAAACCTTGACACACAGTTAAGACGTTTCTGGGATTTGGAAAAATTTCCTCAGCATGTTCTGACTAAGGAGGAAAGGAGTGTGAAGAATATTATGTAAAAACAACCACTCGTAATGTCGATGGTAGCTTTACACTTCGTCTACCCGTCAAGGAGGACAAAAATTGCTTAGGTGAATCTAGACAGCAAGCCATCAATCGCTTTATGCACTTAGAACGACGTCTTCAAAACGACATCACACTTAAAGAAGATTACACTCAATTTCTCTCTGAATATGAATCCATGGGGCACATGAAGCAAGTGTCACCACCAAAGGAAGGCGAACCTTGTTACTATCTAGATGAACCTATCAAGGACTACGCTCTTACTACAGTCACAAATGGGTCCAAACCTGCATCCTTTTTGGCCATAAGGACTTTGCATCAACTAGCTTCAGAAGAAGAGGCTAAATATCCACTAGCTTCTCAAGCCATCCGTGAATCCTTCTACGTAGATGATTGCTTATGTGGTCATAATGATCTACAGCAAGCTTTACATATTCAGAGGCAGCTACTTCAGATGTTAGACAGTGGTGGATTCCCACTTAGGAAATGGTGTTATAATCATGAAGATATTTTAAAATCCATTCCACCGGAACACAGAGACACACAGCTTCCACTTTCATTGGATAGCAGTGAAAATGTGCATGCTCTTGGTCTCCTCTGGCATCCTGGAACAGATCAATTCCAGATACAAGACAATCCATCTCTTCAGGATAATCTAAATTCTAGCTACACCAAACGAAGCATACTTTCTGTCATATCATCTATTTTTGATCCTTTAGGCCTAGTGAGTCCTATTGTCATAAATGCCAAGATGTTTCTACAATCTCTTTAGTTGGAAAAACTCGGTTGGGATGAATTGATACCATCTCACCTCATCCAACAATGGCTAAATTTCTGCGGGACATTGTCCGTCATTCATGCTATACGTATTTCAAGACACGTCCTAATCACAGGTACATTAAGGGACATACAAATACATGGGTTTTGCGATGCCTCAGAAAAGGCTTATGGTGCCTGTATTTATCTTCGTTCTATGAACAGCTGCAATGAGGTGAAAACCATTGTCACTTAGGATCTCTTTACACAATCCTCGTCTAGCTGTAAACCTTCATAAGGCAGCAACAAAAGCATCAGAAGTCATGTCTGAAACCAACTCAATGTGAATTGCCTTTGTGGATAAACAGACAAAGATAGCTATGTAGGCCTTCACCTGACTCTTGCTGCGAGGCGAGCCATAACGTAGGAAGAATGGACCAGCGTAATCAACTGCAACTCGTAGGAGGGGTCTCGCTGGAGTCACTCTGTAGCTAGGTAGATTGCCCATTAATTGTTGAGCTCCCTTGGCCTTGAGTTTGAAGCACGGCAAGCACTTGTGCAGGACTGACTTAAGAGTTTCCCTTACTCTATAACTGAAGAAAATAAACAAAACCCCCAACATAAAATCAGCAATGAACTTAAGTTTACTGCAAATGAGGCCAAATTATTACCTCCAGACAATAATGAGGCACAAGGAAACAGTAATAAGCTTGCACATGAATTAGTAGATTTAACAAAAGTGCAAGTGGAAGGATCTGGCAGTGAAGAGACTAAGAAGGAATTGAAAGAAGTTAAGGCAGAAGTTTCTAGAAGTGATGAAAATAAACAAAACCCCAACATAAAATCAGCAATGAACTTATGTTTACAGCAAATGAGGCACAAGGAAACTGTAAAAACAAGAGTAATATGCTTGAGAACAAACCAGTTTCCAAGGTAGATTCAATGTCACCTGCTCGAAAAATAAAGCCCATTTCCAAAGTTAGAGGAAGAACGAAGGAATCTGGTGGTGATTCTCCACATTTGAATGCCGAAAAGTCTCAGCGTGAAAAGTACAAACATAAGAGTCATGACAAAAAAACAGGCCTCTCCGTTGCTAGAGGAAACAATTGTAACAGAACTGCAGCAAAGCGTTGCAGAATATATAAATAGAAAATCTAAAAATGGCATTGCAGTGTCAGAAAATATGAATGTTAACCCTATTAAATGTGAAAAAGCGACAAAATTTCCAGAAACACTAGATGCCTCAGAAGAAAGAAAAAGTCAAAAGGACGTTGTTGACATAGGTAACAAGGAGGCAGGAGACAATTTAGGTGAGTCATCTAAAGGCAAAGGATATGATATGGAACATGTTGGCATTACTTATAAGAAGCAACAGCACAAAAAGAAGGAACAAAGTACTACAGCCAGGGCAGCAACAGTCAAATTTAATCATAGGAAACAAGTTTGGGAAGCTGATGTATCCAAGTTCCAGAAATAACTACACAAAACTCAAATATTGAATTTGACATGGATGCTTAGATTGATGGCTTCTTAGAACAATTTGAAGCAATTCCAATAGAAGTTGCAGATGAAATGTGTGTCACTGGCAATGCAGAAGATATTAAAAAACTGAACTCAGAAAAGCTTGCAACAGCTGTAGAAGTTGATAATAACATTGCAGATGAAGTTAAAAAGGAAACAGTTGATGATGTTCCTCAGAAAGATGAAACATCAGAAGAAAAGAAAAAAGAGCTTTCAATTTTATCACATAGTTTGGAATCCGGTGAATACGTCTCTTCGGAGCGTGAATCACAAGACAATAAACCTGTACTTCTAAAAGGACGTTCATTATATCAACAGGTACTGGAGTTCAAATCCCAGAGGTTAAAAGATATTTAAAAACATAAACTTGCATCTACTAAGATTGATGAGGAAAATGTTTTAACGCTGCCAGGGAAAACTCGCAGTAAAGATGAATCCTAATCTTCTTGTTCTTCCTCTTTTACTGGTAAAGAAACCTTAATTCTGCCACTTAGACGCAGCATACCAGTAACAGATGACATTGGCAGATTAGATGAAGTTGATGTAATATTAAAGGAGAAGTTGAAGTGTAGAAATGTGGCCACATCATCACCTATGAAGTTTGAAGATAGTTTGGATAGTAAACTACTTCTTAAAAACGAGACACTTTCGTCTTTAGACAAATGTGTTAAGCAGGATATGGTATTATTTGATAATAAGCTTAAATCCATAAGTAGCCAGGTTCCCTTAGATGATATTGACAACCTTTTGAAGAAATCTGAAAAAGTGAGGAAAACAAATTTGCTTTCTGAAAATAAAGACATGGATATATTTAGAAGAGAGAATCTCACTCTGAAGTCTTTTCTTCTCTGTGACTGTCATTTTAAAGTAATTAAGTGTACCTGAGTGTGGTAAATGAAGACATTTGGTTTGGTAGTAACTGATCAGATATAAAATATTCTTTACATAAAATATTATTTAATAAAAATTCCATCAAAAATTACAGAAATAATTGACCATGTATATGTCTCGTCAGTAAATACGAGGTGTGATAAATAAAGTAAATGTTCTTTTCTGAAATAATCTATTTTTAGTCATCCACATCAACTTTGTATCCATTTAAGTAAACTTAAAATGTGCTATAAAATCTGACATCAAGTGGCTAATATGGTAAGCTTTCACACATGTGCCACATTTCATTTTGAGCAATTTCGAGGTTAATTAACCAACCAGTATACAACAAATATATGTAGTGGATATTATGACTCTCGAAAAGGATACATCATTATTCGTCTACCTCCGTATAACTATGCTCGGAATGCAATTGAGCTGGCATGGGCAAAAACGAATGTTTTCAGAGGATGCAATGTTACTGGTGATATGTTGGCTACAAATCTGCGGAAAATTGCATCATCTTCCGTAATCACTACACATTGCAAGAAGATCTAAGAGCTGGAAGTGAAATATTGCAGAAACCAATGGGTAATAGAACATGCAACTGATGAATTACCTTCAACACATCAAAGGACACTAGCGATGAAAGTGATGCACCAGACTCGAAGAATCACAATTTTTGTAATTTTTACGACCTCCAACGTTAAGTCCTATCGGACGATGAATGAGATGGGTAAAATGATGCTCAAATGAGCCCGGGGTCCATAGGGCTTATAGTTAGCAGTAGTACGTACCCCTCTGGAGCCAGACGGTCAAAGCCTTGGCGTTATTTTCCAGCTTAATCTCTCTCCATCTTAATCGAGCCACACGTTCAGGAGCCAAATATGTGGCGATATTCCTCCACTGGCAGCAGATAGGAAGCACGCCAACTGTTTGGAAGATGCAGGTCAAGATTTGATTAAATAAGAGTCATGAGATCTTTTCTCAGGTGTGGACTTTTGGTAACAGAAATACAAATTTATATGACTCCGATTTCGTAATATATTATTTAATTGTATAATCTAACGTCTACTCGTCACTATTACGAATACCCAATAACTAGTTTTGAAGGTTATTAACCTTCCGTTACAAAACTTTTATGGTCACCGCGACATTTTTCACTCATCAAATAAGACTGAAGAACCTATCTATCTCAAGATTTTCCGTAACTATCATTACTCTATTAATTTTAAGATTGGCTGGTGTACTGCAACGTCACCGCATTACGTAATACAATTATTACTACGGCAATCACAAAATTACTCATATATTTGTTTTTCATATGTCATTACATGGCCTACTAAATCATATCAGAGAACAATGTTCATATAAAAAGTTCTAAATAAAACATCGTTACAAATGCTCCCTTCAAAATATATGGAAAATAATTTTAACTTATTTCACTTAAATACTTCAATGTGTTCCAATATATTTTGAACAATGCCCCAAATTTTAACAATTTGGTTTACAACAATGAACTACAACATAAATATTACATAACATATAACAATAAACATATTAAATGAAATATAATAGTAAATGAAAATTAGACAACTTAGCATTACTACAAGGCCGACTTTACACAGGCCGGAATGCACAGAATCGGCAACACTGTGTAGACCGCTTGTTCTGCTTTGATTTTAACAGGCCTTACGAAGTTTGCAGTTGCTAATTTAAAATATTTTTAGAATATTCTCTGCGGAGCGGTACGGTAAACCTTTACCTCATTTTCTATGTAGATGATCATGATGAGTATAAGGGCGCTCAAATACAGAGGTCATCAGCGCCCTTTTTAGAAGAAGCTGGTCATGCCAAAAGCCAAATATAAATTATTCTAAAACACTATAAATATGTCAATAAATGACAAAAAATACATACGCGTTAAAAAAACCAATAGAAATATCATCTAAAAAGCCATAAATTCTATTTGCTAAATCCTAAAATCTAATCTCGAAAAGAATCTAAACACCTTCACTACTGCGTTATCCGCTAGCATTTCTGCAAAGCTGACCGGCAGCTGCAGAGACGTCCTAAGGTCTGCTAGGTGAAAGCTCACTAGCAGCACGTGTACAGACAACGCTTCATTGCATAACGGACACAGTGGAGAAGCCTTCTTTTTAAAAATAAAACTATGAGTAAAAAAGCAGTGCCCAATTCGTAACCGAGCCAAACTCACCTCCTCGCGACCAGATGACCAACAGGAGGTAAACCAGGGAATCGGAAGTTCTTTGACAGATCTAAGTTTATTACTGCGGAGAGCGGACCACTCTTCCTGCCAGCAGGTTTGCACAGCTCTCCGCAATACGGCCCTAAAGTTTTCCGATATCAGATGGTATTCGAACCCTGGGCCTCATGATAGCCGTCTTGGCTGCTGAATCCGCCGTTCCATTCCCCCGCAAGCCTACATGACCAGGGATCCATGCACACACCACGTTAACGCCAGAAGCCTGTAAAACGTGGAGGTCATCATGTATACGCTGCACAATAGGGTGGTAGTTGTACAGCTTCTGTAGGCTTTGAACTGCACTGAGGGAATCACTCAGGATTAAGCAGTCCCCCAACTTTCGTCGACGTACGTGTAAAATGGCCCGGTGTATTGCATAAAGCTCTGCAGTAAAAATGGAAGTGCTAGTGTGGAATCCGAATGTATACGGTTCGGTTCCACACACGTAAGCACCACCAACACCATTTGAGTTCTTGGAGCCATCAGTATAAGTTACAAAATGGTCCTAATATCGCGATAAAAATTCTAAAAAAAAACATTTGCGGATACTAGATATAGACATGGTAGATTCATCATATTTAGTCATGCCCAGATCAACCGGGGACGCTCTGCACAACCAAGGAGGGTATGTTCTCTCCCCACTAGGATACATCTTGGGCATTTCAGTATCAAGATGTCTAAGGAACTCCCGGAAACGAAAACCAGGTGGCTTTGGTTAAGTAGAAGTGCTCTTATATCGCCCGTCCATGAAGGTGTTAAAGAACGGCGTAAACGATGGATGTGTGAGCATGCAATTAAGTCCACAGCCATAATTGGCTAATAACATGTTGCGCCTTACTGCAGAGGAGGATCTGCAGACTCAGCATACAGGCTTATTACTCGGCTCTTTAGAAATGACCCAAATGCTGTACGTATGCCACAACTATGGACTGTGTCTAATCTCTTCACACGATACTACCATAATCTAATTTGGAACGGATGAGTGCCCGATAAAGTCGCAATAACACTGTACGATCCGCTACCCAAGATTTTCCATTTAGTACCCGCAAGAGTACAAGGAGTGGTCACATCTTCTTTCAGTTGTGCCATATGCGACGACCAACTAAGTTTTCTATAAAATATCAATCCAAGGAACCTCGTCTCATCTGCAAAAGGTAGTAGATCAGCACCTAGCCGGAGCCTTGGAGGTAGTCGATTCTGCTGACGCCAGAAGTTAACACATGGTTTTCTCAGCGGAGAATCGGAAGCCGTTATTTTAAACTCCAACCCTTAAGGTTGTCCAAGGTGATCTGAAGATGGCGCTCTAAAAACGGAGTGCGCTGAGATGTACAGTAGACTGCAAAGTCGTCTATAAATAGGCATGACGAGACACCCGGAGGTACAAATTTCGGGATAGAATTAATCGCAATAGCAAACAACTTAACACTTAGTACCGATCCCAGTGGTACACCGTTATCTTGAACAAAAAGGTTCGAAAAAACCGAGGCAACCCTTACTCGGAATACGCGGTATTTCAAAAATTCTTGAAGGGTGAGTGATGATGAGTATAAGGGCGCTCAACTGCAGAGGTCATCAGCGCCCTTTTTAAAGGAAACTGGTCATGGCAAAAGCCAGATATAAATTATTCTAAAACACTAAAGCCATAAATTCTATTTGCTAAATCCTAAAATCTGGTCTCGAAAAGAATCTAAAAACCTTCTTCACTACTGCGTTATCGTCCGCTAGCATTTCTGCAAAGCTGACCGGCAGCTGCATAGACGTCCTAAGGTCTGCTAGGTGAAAGCACTCTAGCAGCACGTGTCGTACAGATAACGCTTCGTTGCAAAACGGACACAGTGGAGAAGGCTCCTTTTTAAAAAGAAAACTATGAGTAAAAAAGCAGTGCCCAATTCGTAGCCGAGCCAAACTCACATCCTCGCGACCAGATGACCGACAGGAGGTAACCCAGGGAATCGGAAGTTCTTTGACAGATTTAAGTTTATTATTGCGGACAGCTGACCACTCTTACTGCCAGCAGGTTTGCACAGCTCTCCGCAATACGGCCCTAAAGTTTTCCGATGTCAGATGGTATTCGAACCCTGGGCTTCATGATAGCCGTCTTGGCTGCTGAATCCGCCGTTCCATTCCCCCGCAAGCCTACGTGACCAGGGATCCATGCACACACCACGCTAACGCCAGAAGCGTGTAAAACGTGGAGGTCATCATGTATACGCTGCACAATAGGGTGGTAGTTGTACAGCTGCCGTAGGCTTTGAACTGCACTGAGGGAATCACTCAGGATTAAGCAGTCCCCCAACTTTCGTCGACGTACGTGTAAAATGGCCCGGTATATTGCATAAAGCTCTGCAGTAAAAATGGAAGTGCTAGTGTGGAATCCGAATGTATAGAGTTCGGTTCCACACACGTAAGCACCACCAACACCATTTGAGTTCTTGGAGCCGTCAGTATAAGTTACAAAATGGTCCTGATATCGCGATAAAAATTCTAAAAAAAACATGTGCGGATACTAGATATAGACATGGTAGATTCATCATATTTAGTCATGCCCAGATCAACCGGGGACGCTCTGCACAACCAAGGAGGGTATGTTCTCTCCCCACTAGGATACATCTTGGGCATTTCAGTATCAAGATGTCTAAGGAACTCCCGGAAACGAAAACCAGGTGGCTTTGGTTAAGTAGAAGTGCTCCTATAACGCCCGTCCATGAAGGTGTTAAAGAACGGCGTAAACGATGGAAATGTGAGCATGCAATTAAGGCCACAGCCATAATTGGCTAATAACATGTTGCGCCTGTACTGCAGAGGAGGTTCTGCAGACTCAGCATACAGGCTTATAACTCGGCTCGTTGGAAATGCCGCAACTGCTATACGTATGCCACAATTATGGACTGTGTCTAATCTCTTCAGCACAGATGGTCGTGCTGAGCCATAAACGATACTACCATAATCTAATTTGGAACGGATGAGTGCCCGATAAAGTCGGAATAACACTGTACGATCCGCTCCTCACGATTTTCCACTTAGTACCCGCAGGATATTCAAAAATCGGTCACACCGTGCTTTCAGTTGTGCTATATGCGACGACCAACTAAGTTTTCTATCAAATATCAATCCAAGGAACCTCGTCTCATCTGCAAAAGGTAGTAGATCAGCGCCTAGCCGGAGCCTTGGCGGTAGTCGTCTCTGCTTACGCCAGAAGTTAACACAGATGGTTTTCTCAGCGGAGAAACGGATGCCGTTTTTTAAACTCCAACTCTTAAGGTTGTCCAAGGTGGTCTGAAGACGGCGCTCTAAAAACGGGGTGCGCTGAGATGTACAGTAGACGGCAAAGTCGTCTACAAATAGGCATGACGAGACACCTGGAGGTACAGATCTCGAGATAGAATTAATCGCAATGGCAAACAACGTAACACTTAGTACCGATCCCTGTGGTACACCGTTCTCTTGAACAAATAGTTTCGAAAAAACCGAGGCAACCCTTACTCGGAATACGCGGTCTTTCAAAACTTCCTGAAGGAAGAGTGGTAAGCGTCCACGTATATTCCAGGTGTGCAGAGTACGTAGCAACCCTGCCCGCCAACACGTATCATAAGCCTTTTCGAGGTCAAAAAATATTCCGACTGTTTGACAGTTCTTAAGAAATCCGTTCATAATCTGTGTCGACATGGACACAAGATGGTCACCTGTTCAACGGCGTCGTCGAAAAGCGCAATGGATGTTATTCAGTAGGTTGTGCGTTTCCAGCCACCGTACCAACCGCCCAATTATCATGCGTTCCATCACCTTGCATACGCAACTGGTGAGGGAAGTAGAGCGGTAGCTAGAAGGGAGGTGACGGTCCTTGCCAGCTTTCAAGATAGGTATAATGGTAGCTTCTCGCCACTTTTCAGGAAACGTGGCAGCAAACCAAACACGGTTATAGACCTCGAGCGGGAATGCCTTACCTTCAGCGGTTGGTGTTTTGGCAACGCCGACATGCATAAGCAATGTGTGGAATGTGGTAATCGTTTCCACTTCCATGCTTTTTGGGATAATTGCTTTCCACATTAAGTAATCCCTGCCAGGTTATCTAAATAAGATGTTATTATGTATTCCTATGCTCCATGTAGTGTTACTGTTAATCTCAGATGCTGTATTACATAAATGTGATAAATGAATATCTTCCCTTTGAAGATTTCGCAAATTTCTAAGTGTCTTTGCGAAAGAAGGCGTTATTGTGAGGTTAAGTACCATTAGTTTAACTTCATGTGTAGGAATTGCTATCGTCTTCTCCGGTAAGAAGCGGTTTGCAGAAAGGCATGATAGTGCATCAGTGAAAACTTTGTCTGACCCTGCAATGTGTTTAATTTCTATGTCATGAGATGTGATTTCATGAATGTATCGTGAAATCTTTGAATTTGTGAGTTTGCACTTGTGAATGAAGGACAAACTGATGTGGTCTGTGTACAATATTATCTTGCAATTGAACACGTAATCCTTGAACTAAGAGTGAGTGAGTGTGTGGTGTTTTAGGGCCCGTCGACAACAAGGTCATTTGGGCTCGAATTCAACACTAAAACCCTAAACCTACAAAAATTAAGCTAAAAGATAAATTAAAATACTTAACTCAACACTCAACTATTAAAAGGAGATAAAAACAATCTAAAGACTAATAATTTAAAATCTCTAAAATTAATAAATATAAAATACAAGTCCGACTTGTTTATTAAAACCGTTTTGAGCTACAAACCTCAGTGCCTTAACCACGGCCACTGGGTCGTCCCCTAAATCATCGATCAATTTAGTCCCCAAGCCAAAAGACTGTCGAACGCGGGCGTACTGCGGGCAATCAAGCAATACGTGCCACACAGTGAGGCGTAATGCACACGGAGCACACACAGGGGCCGGCTCCCCTCTTAACAGATGGCCATGAGTCGCTCGGGTGTGCCCAATTCTCAGCCGGGTGAGTATCACCTCGGCCCGCCGGTTATCCCTGCAGGAAGTAGGCCAGGGTTGTACGCTCTCCTTTATCGCCCGGAGTTGTTTGCCTTCTAAAGCTGACCAGGATTGCTGCCAAGCAGATAGGAGCTGGCGACGCAAAAAACGTTGCACATCCTGGTATGGCACCGTAGTTGTTAAACTCCGGGGCAAACGACAAGGGGACTTAGCAGCCGAGTCCTCGTTCCCGGAAATGCCCACATGGCATGGGGTCCAAGTGAAAACAAAATGGTATCCGCGAATGAGCATTTGCGAGATCTGGGCCTGTATTTTTAAAACAAGGGTGTGAGCGGCAGTGTGCTGTTGCAAGGCCTGAAGAGCAGTTAGAGAGTCAGTGCAAACAATAAAAGAGCCAGGAGCGAACTTGCAAATAAAAAGTAGCAAATAGAATATGGCATACAGCTCTGCTGAGAAGACCGAAGTGGAGTCCAGAAGTCAAAATTTATGAGCCACACCGTTAATGAAAAACGCGCAACCCGTAGTGCTTCCTAACTGAGAACCGTCCGTAAAGACCGGAACATAGGGTAACGGCCCAGTAGTTCGGCAAAAAGTTGTTGGAACACCGAATGTGGAGTATCGAGTCTAGAGATGCTGGACAGAGCGAGATCGAACCGCGCACGATCGAGTTGCCAAGCAGGATAAGGGCTGATGGACGACCTCTCCACGCGAGGCATTCGGAGGCCATGCGAATGTAGATCCCGAAATATTATTCCCATGGGCATGTCCGAGAACCAGGGCGCATATAACGGTGCACTAAAGCTGGATACAGAACTGGTTTGAAACAAGGATGATTGGGGTAACTTTCCATTTTCGGCACCTATGAGCAGATTAACAGCGAGCGACGAATATGGAGTGGAGGTTTGCCTGAGTCTGCATACAGGCAGTCGACTCGAGTGGTGCGGAAAGCGCCTGTGGCAAGGCGGAATCCAGTATGATGCACGGTGTCTAAAAGGCGAAATTTAGAGGCGGTCGCTGCGCCATAAATAAAACTGCCGTAGTCTAGCTTGGACCGAACCAGAGAGCGGTACATACTCAACATTACCGTGCGATCACCCTTCCCCAAGAGGCTCCAGATAATACCTTCAGCACCCGAAGAGAACGATCGCAAGAGGCTCGAAGGTGACGAATATGGTGCTCCCAGTTGTCTTTCCAAGTAGAGGCCCAAGAACTTCAGGTGCGAGACAAATGGCAGCGGTGTGCCGTTCAAATGAACATCAGGAGGCGGGTGAATACCTCATAGGCGATGAAAGTGGATACTCTGTGACTTCCCAGATGAAAAGCGGAAGCCGGTTTGAAGCGCCCAAGGTGCTAGCTGGGTGATGGTCAGCTGCAGTTGGTGCTCAATGTGATCTATGTTGGCTGACCTATAATAAAACGCGAAGTCGTCAACATAGAGTGATGATGGAATTCCGCTTCGAACGGCACCAGTGATGCCGTTGATAGCTACGGCAAAAAGGGCGACGCTCAAAATCGACCCTTGAGGTACGCCGTTCACCTGTATCCGCTCCCGGGATATCGTGTTTCCTATGCGCACACGAAAACGGCGAAGTTTTAAAAAGTTGCATAGGAATTCGGGTACATGACCACGCATACCGTAACCATGTAGTTTACGGAGTATGCCGTACCGCCAAGTGGTGTCATAGGCCTTCTCCAGGTCGAGGAACACGCCCATGGCATGCTGCTTCAGTAGAAAGGCATCGGAAATATACCCCTCAAGGCGTGTTAGATTATCGACACTTGAGCGATGGCGAAGAAAACCGTATTTCAATTTGGACAGATGGTTACCTTTTTCTAGCCACTAATTTAACCGAGCATTTATCATTCGCTCGAAGGTCTTACAGATGACGCTCGTCAGGCAAATGGGGCGGTAGCTAGATGGAAGTGTGTGGTCCTTTCCGGGTCGAGGGATGGGGATGACAATACAATTAGAGTAAGAATTAATCGCAATAGCAAACAGTGTAACAGTCAGGACCGATCCTTGTGGGACCCCGTTCTCTTGCATAAAAAGGTTTGAATAAACCGAGACGACACTATCTCGGAAAACGTGATTGTTCATTCTTTACCGAAGGAACACGGCTAGGCGCCCACGAATATTCCAGCTGTGCAGGGTGCGTAAAACACCTGCACGCCAACAGGTATCATAAGCTTTACCGAGGTCGAAATATACGCCGACTGTTTGGCAGTTCGACTGGAAGCCGTTCATTATCGGCGTCGACATCGATACGAGGTGGTCTACCGTAGAACGCTGACGTCGGAAACCATACAGAATGTTCGTCAGAAGGTTGTGGGTTTCCAGCCACCACACCAACCGCCCATTGATCATGTGTTCCATCACATTGCAGACGCAGCTGGTGAGGGAAATAGGACGGTAGCTGGAAGGCAGATGTCGGTCATTACCAGGTTACAAAATGGGAACGATGGCGGCCTCACGCTACTTCTCAGGGAAACTGCCGTCAACCCAACACGGTTGTACAATAATAATGTACAGAAATCAAAATCTGTAAAGAATATTCCATCAGAAAGGAATGTCTCGAACTTCAAACAGGTTTCTTCTCTAATGCAGGTTAACCCAAACCTTTCTTCTTTGAGTACCACATACATAAGCTGCAGTCCTCAAAAACGAACAACAAAGCACATTCCATTTGGAAAGAAATACCAAAGAAAGAAAAAACAAGGAAAGCCTGTAGGAAACAGTTGCACCAATTTCCAGTCTTCCTCCTACAATTAAAATCGTATCAGCATCTGCAAGTATATCTGAATTCCCTGCAGTGACATCCAGTACAACATTTAGCACTGCTCACATAAGCAAAGAAAAAGTATAGATGATGATGATTGGAACTTAGAACGCTCAACATCTGGGTCATCCGCGACCTTAAAAACAAGTGGCCTAAAAGCTATATAAAAGTCTAAATCTATAAATCTACACAATCAAATCAAAGGTAAAAACACCGCCATAACGAGGAGGATTCGTTTAAAATAGAAGCTAAAATCATAAAATCAGAATCGGGTTAAAATAGCTATAAAGACGGAGATAATTGGGATTAAATTCTAAAACCCACAGCTAAATCAAACGCTCAAACTTTGACCACAGCAGTTTCATCATCCGCGAGGATCTCCGCAAAGCTGGCCGGCTGCTGGAGGGACCTGCGGAGACGCGCCAACCTAAAATAATCTAAAAGCAAGTGACGGACGGTCAGGTAAGCACTGCACAGTGGGCAAACTGGAACCGGGGTCCTATTCAATAAAAAGCTGTGGCTAAAATAACAATGTCCTATGCGCAACTGACCCAAAGTAATCTCCTCCCGCCGAGAAAGGCGCCAGCAGCTCACCCCGTTGAGCGGAAGCTCCTTCTCAATTCGAAGGTTGTTGCCACGCAGAGCGGACCACTCATCGCGCCAGCACGAGAGCGCCGCCCTACGGATAACAAGTCCAAAGTTTTCCGCTGTAACGTACGGTATGGTATAACTGGGTTTTATCACTGCCTCCTTCGCTACCGAATCCGCAAGTTCATTTCACGCAAGCCAACGTGACCAGGAACACATGCACACACCACGCTAGCGCCAGTGGCATGCAGAACGTGGAGGGCGTCCTGGATATGCTGTACAAGAGGATGTTGGTTGTACAGCTCACAAAGGCTCTGAAGGGCACTCAGCCTATCACTAAGGAAAAGGCAGGCACCCAACCTGCTGCGGCCAGCATACAAAATGGCTCGGCATATTGCATGGAGTTCCGTAGTGTACAGGGAAGCACTGCCATGGAGACCGAATGTGAAGGGTTCGGCCCCCTGGTCATACGAACAGTCAAAACCAGCAGAGCTCTTGGACCCGTCAGTATAAAGGACTTTATTATCTTTATATACCGATCAAAGCTCTCAAAATAAACTACGGATGCTACTCGTGAGCCTCGTAGATTTCCTGTGCACCGTCAGACCCAGATCTACGTAAGGCGCAGCACGCAACCACGGAGGGTGCACTCGCTCGCCCCTAGGAAGCATTCTAGGCAGCTCAAAGCATGGCGCCTAAGAGGCTCCCGGAAGGGAAATCCTGGCGGATTTGGACTCAGGCGGATGCTGCTATAACGGGCGTCAAAGGAGGTATCACAAAAGAGCTAGTTGGAAAGACCCCAGTAGCTAACCGAAGGCCAGAGTTGTGCACTGGGTCTAAATTCTTAAGCACAGATGGACGAGCTGAAGCATAAACTTTGCACCCATAGTCCAGTATGGATCGAACTAATTTGCGATACAAGCAAAGCAGCACTGCGCAATCCGCTCCCCACGATTTTCCACTAAGTATCCGCAAGGTATTAACAGAACGTTCACATCGTGCTCTTAACTGCGGTATAGCCGATGACCAGCTAAGCCATCGATCAAAAACAAGTCTGAGGAACCTAGTTTCATCGGCAAATGATAACACATGGCGACCTAGCTGGAGCCTTGGAGGTAGTCGACTCTGCTGACGCCAGAAGAGAATCGGAAGCCATTTCTTAAACTCCAACCCTTAAGGTTGTCCAAGGTGGTCTGAAGACGGTGCTCTAAAAACGGAGTGCGCTGAGATGAACAGTAGACGGCAAAGTCGTCTACAAATAGGCATGACGAGACACCTGGAGGTACATATCTCGAGATAGAATTAATCGCAATGGCAAACAACGTAACACTTAATACCGATCCCTGTGGTACACCGTTCTCTTGAACAAATAGGTTAGAAAAAACCGAGGCAACCCTTACTCGGAATACGCGGTCTTTCAAAAATTCCTGAATGAAGAGTGGTAGGCGTCCACGTATATTCCAGGTGTGCAGAGTACGTAGCAACCCTGCCCGCCAACACGTATCATAAGCCTTTTCGAGGTCAAAAAATATTCCGACTGTTTGACAGTTCTTAAGAAATCCGTTCATAATCTGTGTCGACATGGACACAAGATGATCCACTGTTGAACGGCGTAGTCGAAAAGCGCACTGGATGTTATTCAGTAGGTTGTGCGTTTCCAGCCACCGTACCAACCGCCCAATTATGCATTCCATCACCTTGCATACGCAACTGGTGAGGGAAGTAGGGCGGTAGCTAGAAGGGAGGTGACGGTCCTTGCCAGCTTTCAAGATAGGTATAATGGTAGCTTCTCGCCACTTTTCAGGAAACGTGGCAGCAAACCAAACACGGTTATAGACCTCGAGCGGGAATGCCTTACCTTCAGCGGTTGGTGTTTTGGCAACGCCGACATGCATAAGCAATGTGTGGAATGTGGTAATCGTTTCCACTTCCATGCTTTTTGGGATAATTGCTTTCCACATTAAATAATCCCTGCCAGGTTATTTAAATAAGATGTTATTATGTATTCCTATGCTCCATGTAGTGGTACTGTTAATCTCTGATGCTGTATTACATAAATGTGATAAATGAATATCTTCCCTTTGAAGATTTCGCAAATTTCTAAGTGTCTTTGCGAAAGAAGGCGTTATTGTGAGGTTAAGTACCATTAGTTTATCTTCATGTGTAGGAATTGCTATCGTCTTCTCCGGTAAGAAGCGGTTTGCAGAAAGGCATGATAGTGCATCAGTGAAAACTTTGTCTGACCCTGCAATGTGTTTAATTTCTATGTCTTGAGATCTGATTTCATGAATGTATCGTGAAATCTTTGAATTTGTGAGTTTGCACTTATGAATGAAGGACAAACTGATGTGGTCTGTGTACAATATCATCTTGCAATTGAACACGTAATCCTTGAACTAAGAGTGAGGGAGTGTGTGGTGTTTTAGGGCCCGTCGACAACAAGGTCATTTGGGCTCGAAGTCAACACTATAACCTACACAAATTCAGCTAAAAGGTAAAATAAAATACTTAACTCAACACTCAACTATTAAAAGGAGATAAAACAATCTAAAGACTAATAATTTAAAATCTCTAAAATTAATAAATATAAAATACAAGTCCGACTTGTTTATTAAAACCGTTTTGAGCTACAAACCTCAGTGCCTTAACCACGGCCTCTGGTCGTCCCCTAAAACATCGATCAATTTAGTCCCCAAGCCAAAAGACTGTCGAACGCGGGCGTACTTCGGGCAATCAAGCAATACGTGCCACACAGTGAGGCGTAATGCACACGGAGCACACACAGGGGCCGGCTCCCCTCTTAACAGATGGCCATGAGTCGCTCGGGTGTGCCCAATTCTCAGCCGGGTGAGTATCACCTCGGCCCGCCGGTTATCCCTGCAGGAAGTAGGCCAGGGTTGTACGCTCTCCTTTATCGCCCGGAGTTGTTTGCCTTCTAAAGCTGACCAGGATTGCTGCCAAGCAGATAGGAGCTGGCGACGCAAAAAACGTTGCTCATCCTGGTATGGCACCGTAGTTGTTAAACTCCGGGGCAAACGACAAGCGGACTTAGCAGCCGAGTCCCCGTTCCCGGAAATGCCCACATGGCATGGGGTCCAAGTGAAAACAAAATGGTATCCGCGAATGAGCATTTGCGAGATCTGGGCCTGTATTTTTAAAACAAGGGTGTGAGCGGCAGTGTGCTGTTGCAAGGCCTGAAGAGCAGTTATAGAGTCAGTGCAAACAATAAAAGAGCCAGGAGCTAACTTACAAATAAAAAGTAGCAAATAGAATATGGCATACAGCTCTGCTGAGAAGACCGAAGTGGAGTCCAGAAGTCAAAATTTATCAGCCTCACCGTTAATGAAAAACGCGCAACCCGTAGTGCTTCCTAACTGAGAACCGTCCGTAAAGACCGGAACATAGGGTAACGGCCCAGTAGTTCGGCAAAAAGTTGTTGGAACACCGAATGTGGAGTATCGAGTCTACAGTTGCTGGAAAGAGCGAGATCGAACCGCGCACGATCGAGTTGCCAAGCAGGATAAGGGCTGATGGACGACCTCTCCACGCGAGGCATTCGGAGGCCATGCGAATGTAGATCCCGAAATATTATTCCCACGCACATGTCCGAGAACCAGGGCGCATATAACGGTGCACTAAAGCTGGATACAGAACTGGTTTGAAACAAGGATGATTGGGGTAACTTTCCAATTTCGGGACCTATAAGCAGATTAACAGCGAGCGACGAATATGGAGTGGAGGTTTGCCTGAGTCTGCATACAGGCAGTCGACTCGAGTGGTGCGGAAAGCGCCTGTGGCAAGGCGGAATCCAGTATGATGCACGGTGTCTAAAAGGCGAAGTTTAGAGGCGGTCGCTGCGCCATAAATAAAACTGCCGTAGTCCAGCTTGGACCGAACCAGAGAGCGGTACATACTCGACATTACCGTGCGATCACCCCTCCCCAAGAGGCTCCAGATAATACCTTCAGCACCCGAAGAGAACGATCGCAAGAGGCTCGAAGGTGACGAATATGGTGCTCCCAGTTGTCTTTCCAAGTAAAGGCCCAAGAACTTCAGGTGCGAGACAAATGGCAGCGGTGTGCCGTTCAAATGAACATCAGGAGGCGGGTGAATACCTCGTAGGCGATGAAAGTGGATACTCTGTAACTTCCCAGATGAAAAGCGGAAGCCGGTTTGAAGCGCCCAAGGTGCTAGCTGGGTGATGGTCAGCTGCAGTTGGCGCTCAATGTGATCTATGTTGGCTGACCAATAATAAAACGTGAGGTTGTCAACATAGAGTGATGATGGAATTCCGCTTCGAACGGCACCAGTGATGCCGTTGATAGCTACGGCAAAAAGGGCGACGCTCAAAATCGACCCTTGAGGTACGCCGTTCACCTGTATCCGCTCCCGGGATATCGTGTTTCCTATGCGCACACGAAAACGGCGAAGTTTTAAAAAGTTGCATAGGAATTCGGGTACATGACCACGCATACCGTAACCATGTAGTTTACGGAGTATGCCGTACCGCCAAGTGGTGTCATAGGCCTTCTCCAGGTCGAGGAACACGCCCATGGCATGCTGCTTCAGTAGAAAAGCATCGGAAATATACACCTCAAGGCGTGTTAGATTACCGACACTTGAGCGATGGCGACGAAAACCGTATTTCAATTTGGACAGATGGTTACCTTTTTCTAGCCATCAATTTAACCGAGCATTTATCATTCGCTCGAAGGTCTTACAGATGACACTCGTCAGGCAAATGGGGCGGTAGCTAGATGGAAGTGTGTGGTCCTTTCCGGGTCGAGGGATGGGGATGACAATACAATTAGAGTAAGAATTAGTCGCAATAGCAAACAGTGTAACAGTCAGGACCGATCCTTGTGGGACCCCGTTCTCTTGCATAAAAAGGTTTGAATAAACCGAGACGACACTATCTCGGAAAACGTGATTGTTCATTCTTTACCGAAGGAACACGGCTAGGCGCCCACGAATATTCCAGCTGTGCAGGGTGCGTAAAAGACCTGCACGCCAACAGGTATCATAAGCTTTACCGAGGTCGAAATATATGCCGACTGTTTGGCAGTTCGACTAGAAGCCGTTCATTATCGGCGTCGACATCGATACGAGGTGGTCTACCGTAGAACGCTGACGTCGGAAACCATACTGAATGTTCGTCAGAAGGTTGTGGGTTTCCAGCCACCACACCAACCGCCCATTGATCATGCGTTCCATCACATTGCAGACGCAGCTGGTGAGGGAAATAGGACGGTAGCTGGAAGGCAGATGTCGGTCATTACCAGGTTACAAAATGGGAACGATGGTGGCCTCACGCTACTTCTCAGGGAAACTGCCGTCAACCCAACACGGTTGTACAATAATAATGTACAGAAATCAAAATCTGTAAAGAATATTCCATCAGAAAGGAATGTCTCGAACTTCAAACAGGTTTCTTCTCTAATGCAGGTTAACCCAAACCTTTCTTCTTTGAGTACCACATACATCAGCTGCAGTCCTCAAAAACGAACAACAAAGCACATTCCAGTTGAAAAGGAATACCAAAGAAAGTAAAAACAAGGAAATCCTGTATGAAACAGTTGCACCAATTTCCAGTCTTCCTCCTACAATTAAAATCGTATCAGCATCTGCAAGTATATCTGAATTCCCTGCAGTGACATCCAGTACAACATTTAGCACTGCTCACATAAGCAAAGAAAAAGTATAGATGATGATGATTGGAACTTAGAACGCTCAACATCTGGGTCATCCGCGACCTTAAAAACAAGTGGCCTAAAAGCTATATAAAAGTCTAAAACTATAAATCTACACAATCAAATAAATCAAAGGTAAAAACACCGCCATAACGAGGAGGATTCGTTTAAAATAGAAGCTAAAATCATAAAATCAGAATAGGGTTAAAATAGCTATAAAGACCGAGATAATTGGGATTAAATTCTAAAACCCACAGCTAAATCAAACACTCAAACTTTGACCACAGCAGTTTCGTCATCCGCGAGGACCTCCGCAAAGCTGGCCGGCTGCTGGAGGGACCTGCGGAGACGCGCCAACCTAAACTAATCTAAAAGCAAGTGACGGACGGTCAGGTCAGCACTGCACAGTCGGCAAACGGGAACCGGGGTCCTATTCAATAAAAAGCTGTGGCTAAAATAACAATGTCCTATGCGCAACTGACCCAAAGTAATCTCCTCCCGCCGAGAAAGGCGCCAGCAGCTCACCCCGTTGAGCGGAAGCTCCTCAATTCGAAGCCTGTTGCCACGCAGAGCGGACCACTCATCGCGCCAGCACGAGAGCGCCGCCCTACGCATAACAAGTCCTAAGTTTTCCGCTGTAACGTACGGTATGGTATAACTGGGTTTTATCACTGCCTCATTCGCTACCGAATCCGCAAGTTCATTTCACGCAAGCCAACGTGACCAGGAACACATGCACACACCACGCTAGCGCCAGTGGCATGCAGAACGTGGAGGGCGTCCTGGATATGCTGTACAAGAGGATGTTGGTTGTACAGCTCACAAAGGCTCTGAAGGGCACTCAGCCAATCACTAAGGAAAAGGCAGGCACCCAACCTGCTGCGGCCAGCATACAAAATGGCTCGGCATATTGCATGGAGTTCCGTAGTGTACAGGGAAGCACTGCCATGGAGACCGAATGTGAAGGGTTCGGCCCCCTGGTCATACGAACAGTCAAAACCAGCAGAGCTCTTGGACCCGTCAGTATAAAGAACTTTAATATCTTTATATACCGATAAACGCCCTAAAAATAAACTACGGAAGCTACTCGTGAGCCTCGTAGATTTCCTGTGCACCGTCAGACCCAGATCCACGTAAGGCGCAGCACGCAACCACGGAGGGTGCACTCGCTCGCCCCTAGGAAGCATTCTAGGCAGCTCAAAGCATGGCGCCTAAGAGGCTCCCGGAAGCGAAATCCTGGCGGATTTGGATTCAGGCGGATGCTGCTATAACGGGCGTCAAAGGAGGTATCACAAAAGAGCTAGTTGGAAAGACCCCAGTAGCTAACCGAAGGCCAGAGTTGTGCACTGGGTCTAAATTCTTAAGCACAGATGGACGAGCTGAAGCATAAACTTTGCACCCATAGTCCAGTATGGATCGAACTAATTTGCGATACAAGCAAAGCAGCACTGCGCAATCCGCACCCCACGATTTTCCACTAAGTATCCGCAAGGTATTAAGAGAACGTTCACATCGTGCTCTTAACTGCAGTATAGCCGATGACCAGCTAAGCCATCGATCAAAAACAAGTCTGAGGAACCTAGTTTCATCGGCAAATGATAAAACATGGCGACCTAGCCGGAGCCTTGGAGGTAGTCGACTCTGCTGACGCCAGAAGAGAATCGGAAGCCATTTCTTAAACTCCAACCCTTAAGGTTGTCCAAGGTGGTCTGAAGACGGTGCTCTAAAAACGGAGTGCGCTGAGATGAACAGTAGACGGCAAAGTCGTCTACAAATAGGCATGACGAGACACCTGGAGGTACATATCTCGAGATAGAATTAATCGCAATGGCAAACAACGTAACACTTAATACCGATCCCTGTGGTACACCGTTCTCTTGAACAAATAGGTTAGAAAAAACCGAGGCAACCCTTACTCGGAATACGCGGTCTTTCAAAAATTCCTGAATGAAGAGTGGTAGGCGTCCACGTATATTCCAGGTGTGCAGAGTACGTAGCAACCCTGCCCGCCAACACGTATCATAAGCCTTTTCGAGGTCAAAAAATATTCCGACTGTTTGACAGTTCTTAAGAAATCCGTTCATAATCTGTGTCGACATGGACACAAGATGATCCACTGTTGAACGGCGTAGTCGAAAAGCGCACTGGATGTTATTCAGTAGGTTGTGCGTTTCCAGCCACCGTACCAACCGCCCAATTATCATGCATTCCATCACCTTGCATACGCAACTGGTGAGGGAAGTAGGGCGGTAGCTAGAAGGGAGGTGACGGTCCTTGCCAGCTTTCAAGATAGGTATAATGGTAGCTTCTCGCCACTTTTCAGGAAACGTGGCAGCAAACCAAACACGGTTATAGACCTCGAGCGGGAATGCCTTACCTTCAGCGGTTGGTGTTTTGGCAACGCCGACATGCATAAGCAATGTGTGGAATGTGGTAATCGTTTCCACTTCCATGCTTTTTGGGATAATTGCTTTCCACATTAAATAATCCCTGCCAGGTTATTTAAATAAGATGTTATTATGTATTCCTATGCTCCATGTAGTGGTACTGTTAATCTCTGATGCTGTATTACATAAATGTGATAAATGAATATCTTCCCTTTGAAGATTTCGCAAATTTCTAAGTGTCTTTGCGAAAGAAGGCGTTATTGTGAGGTTAAGTACCATTAGTTTATCTTCATGTGTAGGAATTGCTATCGTCTTCTCCGGTAAGAAGCGGTTTGCAGAAAGGCATGATAGTGCATCAGTGAAAACTTTGTCTGACCCTGCAATGTGTTTAATTTCTATGTCTTGAGATCTGATTTCATGAATGTATCGTGAAATCTTTGAATTTGTGAGTTTGCACTTATGAATGAAGGACAAACTGATGTGGTCTGTGTACAATATCATCTTGCAATTGAACACGTAATCCTTGAACTAAGAGTGAGTGAGTGTGTGGTGTTTTAGGGCCCGTCGACAACAAGGTCATTTGGGCTCGAAGTCAACACTATAACCTACACAAATTCAGCTAAAAGGTAAAATAAAATACTTAACTCAACACTCAACTATTAAAAGGAGATAAAACAATCTAAAGACTAATAATTTAAAATCTCTAAAATTAAGAAATATAAAATACAAGTCCGACTTGTTTATTAAAACCGTTTTGAGCTACAAACCTCAGTGCCTTAACCACGGCCTCTGGTCGTCCCCTAAAACATCGATCAATTTAGTCCCCAAGCCAAAAGACTGTCGAACGCGGGCGTACTTCGGGCAATCAAGCAATACGTGCCACACAGTGAGGCGTAATGCACACGGAGCACACACAGGGGCCGGCTCCCCTCTTAACAGATGGCCATGAGTCGCTCGGGTGTGCCCAATTCTCAGCCGGGTGAGTATCACCTCGGCCCGCCGGTTATCCCTGCAGGAAGTAGGCCAGGGTTGTACGCTCTCCTTTATCGCCCGGAGTTGTTTGCCTTCTAAAGCTGACCAGGATTGCTGCCAAGCAGATAGGAGCTGGCGACGCAAAAAACGTTGCTCATCCTGGTATGGCACCGTAGTTGTTAAACTCCGGGGCAAACGACAAGCGGACTTAGCAGCCGAGTCCCCGTTCCCGGAAATGCCCACATGGCATGGGGTCCAAGTGAAAACAAAATGGTATCCGCGAATGAGCATTTGCGAGATCTGGGCCTGTATTTTTAAAACAAGGGTGTGAGCGGCAGTGTGCTGTTGCAAGGCCTGAAGAGCAGTTATAGAGTCAGTGCAAACAATAAAAGAGCCAGGAGCTAACTTACAAATAAAAAGTAGCAAATAGAATATGGCATACAGCTCTGCTGAGAAGACCGAAGTGGAGTCCAGAAGTCAAAATTTATGAGCCTCACCGTTAATGAAAAACGCGCAACCCGTAGTGCTTCCTAACTGAGAACCGTCCGTAAAGACCGGAACATAGGGTAACGGCCCAGTAGTTCGGCAAAAAGTTGTTGGAACACCGAATGTGGAGTATCGAGTCTACAGTTGCTGGAAAGAGCGAGATCGAACCGCGCACGATCGAGTTGCCAAGCAGGATAAGGGCTGATGGACGACCTCTCCACGCGAGGCATTCGGAGGCCATGCGAATGTAGATCCCGAAATATTATTCCCACGCACATGTCCGAGAACCAGGGCGCATATAACGGTGCACTAAAGCTGGATACAGAACTGGTTTGAAACAAGGATGATTGGGGTAACTTTCCAATTTCGGGACCTATAAGCAGATTAACAGCGAGCGACGAATATGGAGTGGAGGTTTGCCTGAGTCTGCATACAGGCAGTCGACTCGAGTGGTGCGGAAAGCACCTGTGGCAAGGCGGAATCCAGTATGATGCACGGTGTCTAAAAGGCGAAGTTTAGAGGCGGTCGCTGCGCCATAAATAAAACTGCCGTAGTCCAGCTTGGACCGAACCAGAGAGCGGTACATACTCAACATTACCGTGCGATCACCCCTCCCCAAGAGGCTCCAGATAATACCTTCAGCACCCGAAGAGAACGATCGCAAGAGGCTCGAAGGTGACGAATATGGTGCTCCCAGTTGTCTTTCCAAGTAAAGGCCCAAGAACTTCAGGTGCGAGACAAATGGCAGCGGTGTGCCGTTCAAATGAACATCAGGAGGCGGGTGAATACCTCGTAGGCGATGAAAGTGGATACTCTGTAACTTCCCAGATGAAAAGCGGAAGCCGGTTTGAAGCGCCCAAGGTGCTAGCTGGGTGATGGTCAGCTGCAGTTGGCGCTCAATGTGATCTATGTTGGCTGACCAATAATAAAACGTGAGGTTGTCAACATAGAGTGATGATGGAATTCCGCTTCGAACGGCACCAGTGATGCCGTTGATAGCTACGGCAAAAAGGGCGACGCTCAAAATCGACCCTTGAGGTACGCCGTTCACCTGTATCCGCTCCCGGGATATCGTGTTTCCTATGCGCACACGAAAACGGCGAAGTTTTAAAAAGTTGCATAGGAATTCGGGTACATGACCACGCATACCGTAACCATGTAGTTTACGGAGTATGCCGTATGGCCAAGTGGTGTCATAGGCCTTCTCCAGGTCGAGGAACACGCCCAAGGCATGCTGCTTCAGTAGAAAAGCATCGGAAATATACACCTCAAGGCGTGTTAGATTACCGACACTTGAGCGATGGCGACGAAAACCGTATTTCAATTTGGACAGATGGTTACCTTTTTCTAGCCATCAATTTAACCGAGCATTTATCATTCGCTCGAAGGTCTTACAGATGACACTCGTCAGGCAAATGGGGCGGTAGCTAGATGGAAGTGTGTGGTCCTTTCCGGGTCGAGGGATGGGGATGACAATACAATTAGAGTAAGAATTAGTCGCAATAGCAAACAGTGTAACAGTCAGGACCGATCCTTGTGGGACCCCGTTCTCTTGCATAAAAAGGTTTGAATAAACCGAGACGACACTATCTCGGAAAACGTGATTGTTCATTCTTTACCGAAGGAACACGGCTAGGCGCCCACGAATATTCCAGCTGTGCAGGGTGCGTAAAAGACCTGCACGCCAACAGGTATCATAAGCTTTACCGAGGTCGAAATATATGCCGACTGTTTGGCAGTTCGACTAGAAGCCGTTCATTATCGGCGTCGACATCGATACGAGGTGGTCTACCGTAGAACGCTGACGTCGGAAACCATACTGAATGTTCGTCAGAAGGTTGTGGGTTTCCAGCCACCACACCAACCGCCCATTGATCATGCGTTCCATCACATTGCAGACGCAGCTGGTGAGGGAAATAGGACGGTAGCTGGAAGGCAGATGTCGGTCATTACCAGGTTACAAAATGGGAACGATGGTGGCCTCACGCTACTTCTCAGGGAAACTGCCGTCAACCCAACACGGTTGTATAATAATGTACAGAAATCAAAATCTGTAAAGAATATTCCATCAGAAAGGAATGTCTCGAACTTCAAACAGGTTTCTTCTCTAATGCAGGTTAACCCAAACCTTTCTTCTTTGAGTACCACATACATCAGCTGCAGTCCTCAAAAACGAACAACAAAGCACATTCCAGTTGAAAAGGAATACCAAAGAAAGTAAAAACAAGGAAATCCTGTATGAAACAGTTGCACCAATTTCCAGTCTTCCTCCTACAATTAAAATCGTATCAGCATCTGCAAGTATATCTGAATTCCCTGCAGTGACATCCAGTACAACATTTAGCACTGCTCACATAAGCAAAGAAAAAGTATAGATGATGATGATTGGAACTTAGAACGCTCAACATCTGGGTCATCCGCGACCTTAAAAACAAGTGGCCTAAAAGCTATATAAAAGTCTAAAACTATAAATCTACACAATCAAATAAATCAAAGGTAAAAACACCGCCATAACGAGGAGGATTCGTTTAAAATAGAAGCTAAAATCATAAAATCAGAATAGGGTTAAAATAGCTATAAAGACCGAGATAATTGGGATTAAATTCTAAAACCCACAGCTAAATCAAACACTCAAACTTTGACCACAGCAGTTTCGTCATCCGCGAGGACCTCCGCAAAGCTGGCCGGCTGCTGGAGGGACCTGCGGAGACGCGCCAACCTAAACTAATCTAAAAGCAAGTGACGGACGGTCAGGTCAGCACTGCACAGTCGGCAAACGGGAACCGGGGTCCTATTCAATAAAAAGCTGTGGCTAAAATAACAATGTCCTATGCGCAACTGACCCAAAGTAATCTCCTCCCGCCGAGAAAGGCGCCAGCAGCTCACCCCGTTGAGCGGAAGCTCCTCAATTCGAAGCCTGTTGCCACGCAGAGCGGACCACTCATCGCGCCAGCACGAGAGCGCCGCCCTACGCATAACAAGTCCTAAGTTTTCCGCTGTAACGTACGGTATGGTATAACTGGGTTTTATCACTGCCTCATTCGCTACCGAATCCGCAAGTTCATTTCACGCAAGCCAACGTGACCAGGAACACATGCACACACCACGCTAGCGCCAGTGGCATGCAGAACGTGGAGGGCGTCCTGGATATGCTGTACAAGAGGATGTTGGTTGTACAGCTCACAAAGGCTCTGAAGGGCACTCAGCCAATCACTAAGGAAAAGGCAGGCACCCAACCTGCTGCGGCCAGCATACAAAATGGCTCGGCATATTGCATGGAGTTCCGTAGTGTACAGGGAAGCACTGCCATGGAGACCGAATGTGAAGGGTTCGGCCCCCTGGTCATACGAACAGTCAAAACCAGCAGAGCTCTTGGACCCGTCAGTATAAAGAACTTTAATATCTTTATATACCGATAAACGCCCTAAAAATAAACTACGGAAGCTACTCGTGAGCCTCGTAGATTTCCTGTGCACCGTCAGACCCAGATCCACGTAAGGCGCAGCACGCAACCACGGAGGGTGCACTCGCTCGCCCCTAGGAAGCATTCTAGGCAGCTCAAAGCATGGCGCCTAAGAGGCTCCCGGAAGCGAAATCCTGGCGGATTTGGATTCAGGCGGATGCTGCTATAACGGGCGTCAAAGGAGGTATCACAAAAGAGCTAGTTGGAAAGACCCCAGTAGCTAACCGAAGGCCAGAGTTGTGCACTGGGTCTAAATTCTTAAGCACAGATGGACGAGCTGAAGCATAAACTTTGCACCCATAGTCCAGTATGGATCGAACTAATTTGCGATACAAGCAAAGCAGCACTGCGCAATCCGCACCCCACGATTTTCCACTAAGTATCCGCAAGGTATTAAGAGAACGTTCACATCGTGCTCTTAACTGCAGTATAGCCGATGACCAGCTAAGCCATCGATCAAAAACAAGTCTGAGGAACCTAGTTTCATCGGCAAATGATAAAACATGGCGACCTAGCCGGAGCCTTGGAGGTAGTCGACTCTGCTGACGCCAGAAGAGAATCGGAAGCCATTTCTTAAACTCCAACCCTTAAGGTTGTCCAAGGTGGTCTGAAGACGGTGCTCTAAAAACGGAGTGCGCTGAGATGAACAGTAGACGGCAAAGTCGTCTACAAATAGGCATGACGAGACACCTGGAGGTACATATCTCGAGATAGAATTAATCGCAATGGCAAACAACGTAACACTTAATACCGATCCCTGTGGTACACCGTTCTCTTGAACAAATAGGTTAGAAAAAACCGAGGCAACCCTTACTCGGAATACGCGGTCTTTCAAAAATTCCTGAATGAAGAGTGGTAGGCGTCCACGTATATTCCAGGTGTGCAGAGTACGTAGCAACCCTGCCCGCCAACACGTATCATAAGCCTTTTCGAGGTCAAAAAATATTCCGACTGTTTGACAGTTCTTAAGAAATCCGTTCATAATCTGTGTCGACATGGACACAAGATGATCCACTGTTGAACGGCGTAGTCGAAAAGCGCACTGGATGTTATTCAGTAGGTTGTGCGTTTCCAGCCACCGTACCAACCGCCCAATTATCATGCATTCCATCACCTTGCATACGCAACTGGTGAGGGAAGTAGGGCGGTAGCTAGAAGGGAGGTGACGGTCCTTGCCAGCTTTCAAGATAGGTATAATGGTAGCTTCTCGCCACTTTTCAGGAAACGTGGCAGCAAACCAAACACGGTTATAGACCTCGAGCGGGAATGCCTTACCTTCAGCGGTTGGTGTTTTGGCAACGCCGACATGCATAAGCAATGTGTGGAATGTGGTAATCGTTTCCACTTCCATGCTTTTTGGGATAATTGCTTTCCACATTAAATAATCCCTGCCAGGTTATTTAAATAAGATGTTATTATGTATTCCTATGCTCCATGTAGTGGTACTGTTAATCTCTGATGCTGTATTACATAAATGTGATAAATGAATATCTTCCCTTTGAAGATTTCGCAAATTTCTAAGTGTCTTTGCGAAAGAAGGCGTTATTGTGAGGTTAAGTACCATTAGTTTATCTTCATGTGTAGGAATTGCTATCGTCTTCTCCGGTAAGAAGCGGTTTGCAGAAAGGCATGATAGTGCATCAGTGAAAACTTTGTCTGACCCTGCAATGTGTTTAATTTCTATGTCTTGAGATCTGATTTCATGAATGTATCGTGAAATCTTTGAATTTGTGAGTTTGCACTTATGAATGAAGGACAAACTGATGTGGTCTGTGTACAATATCATCTTGCAATTGAACACGTAATCCTTGAACTAAGAGTGAGTGAGTGTGTGGTGTTTTAGGGCCCGTCGACAACAAGGTCATTTGGGCTCGAAGTCAACACTATAACCTACACAAATTCAGCTAAAAGGTAAAATAAAATACTTAACTCAACACTCAACTATTAAAAGGAGATAAAACAATCTAAAGACTAATAATTTAAAATCTCTAAAATTAAGAAATATAAAATACAAGTCCGACTTGTTTATTAAAACCGTTTTGAGCTACAAACCTCAGTGCCTTAACCACGGCCTCTGGTCGTCCCCTAAAACATCGATCAATTTAGTCCCCAAGCCAAAAGACTGTCGAACGCGGGCGTACTTCGGGCAATCAAGCAATACGTGCCACACAGTGAGGCGTAATGCACACGGAGCACACACAGGGGCCGGCTCCCCTCTTAACAGATGGCCATGAGTCGCTCGGGTGTGCCCAATTCTCAGCCGGGTGAGTATCACCTCGGCCCGCCGGTTATCCCTGCAGGAAGTAGGCCAGGGTTGTACGCTCTCCTTTATCGCCCGGAGTTGTTTGCCTTCTAAAGCTGACCAGGATTGCTGCCAAGCAGATAGGAGCTGGCGACGCAAAAAACGTTGCTCATCCTGGTATGGCACCGTAGTTGTTAAACTCCGGGGCAAACGACAAGCGGACTTAGCAGCCGAGTCCCCGTTCCCGGAAATGCCCACATGGCATGGGGTCCAAGTGAAAACAAAATGGTATCCGCGAATGAGCATTTGCGAGATCTGGGCCTGTATTTTTAAAACAAGGGTGTGAGCGGCAGTGTGCTGTTGCAAGGCCTGAAGAGCAGTTATAGAGTCAGTGCAAACAATAAAAGAGCCAGGAGCTAACTTACAAATAAAAAGTAGCAAATAGAATATGGCATACAGCTCTGCTGAGAAGACCGAAGTGGAGTCCAGAAGTCAAAATTTATGAGCCTCACCGTTAATGAAAAACGCGCAACCCGTAGTGCTTCCTAACTGAGAACCGTCCGTAAAGACCGGAACATAGGGTAACGGCCCAGTAGTTCGGCAAAAAGTTGTTGGAACACCGAATGTGGAGTATCGAGTCTACAGTTGCTGGAAAGAGCGAGATCGAACCGCGCACGATCGAGTTGCCAAGCAGGATAAGGGCTGATGGACGACCTCTCCACGCGAGGCATTCGGAGGCCATGCGAATGTAGATCCCGAAATATTATTCCCACGCACATGTCCGAGAACCAGGGCGCATATAACGGTGCACTAAAGCTGGATACAGAACTGGTTTGAAACAAGGATGATTGGGGTAACTTTCCAATTTCGGGACCTATAAGCAGATTAACAGCGAGCGACGAATATGGAGTGGAGGTTTGCCTGAGTCTGCATACAGGCAGTCGACTCGAGTGGTGCGGAAAGCACCTGTGGCAAGGCGGAATCCAGTATGATGCACGGTGTCTAAAAGGCGAAGTTTAGAGGCGGTCGCTGCGCCATAAATAAAACTGCCGTAGTCCAGCTTGGACCGAACCAGAGAGCGGTACATACTCAACATTACCGTGCGATCACCCCTCCCCAAGAGGCTCCAGATAATACCTTCAGCACCCGAAGAGAACGATCGCAAGAGGCTCGAAGGTGACGAATATGGTGCTCCCAGTTGTCTTTCCAAGTAAAGGCCCAAGAACTTCAGGTGCGAGACAAATGGCAGCGGTGTGCCGTTCAAATGAACATCAGGAGGCGGGTGAATACCTCGTAGGCGATGAAAGTGGATACTCTGTAACTTCCCAGATGAAAAGCGGAAGCCGGTTTGAAGCGCCCAAGGTGCTAGCTGGGTGATGGTCAGCTGCAGTTGGCGCTCAATGTGATCTATGTTGGCTGACCAATAATAAAACGTGAGGTTGTCAACATAGAGTGATGATGGAATTCCGCTTCGAACGGCACCAGTGATGCCGTTGATAGCTACGGCAAAAAGGGCGACGCTCAAAATCGACCCTTGAGGTACGCCGTTCACCTGTATCCGCTCCCGGGATATCGTGTTTCCTATGCGCACACGAAAACGGCGAAGTTTTAAAAAGTTGCATAGGAATTCGGGTACATGACCACGCATACCGTAACCATGTAGTTTACGGAGTATGCCGTACCGCCAAGTGGTGTCATAGGCCTTCTCCAGGTCGAGGAACACGCCCAAGGCATGCTGCTTCAGTAGAAAAGCATCGGAAATATACACCTCAAGGCGTGTTAGATTACCGACACTTGAGCGATGGCGACGAAAACCGTATTTCAATTTGGACAGATGGTTACCTTTTTCTAGCCATCAATTTAACCGAGCATTTATCATTCGCTCGAAGGTCTTACAGATGACACTCGTCAGGCAAATGGGGCGGTAGCTAGATGGAAGTGTGTGGTCCTTTCCGGGTCGAGGGATGGGGATGACAATACAATTAGAGTAAGAATTAGTCGCAATAGCAAACAGTGTAACAGTCAGGACCGATCCTTGTGGGACCCCGTTCTCTTGCATAAAAAGGTTTGAATAAACCGAGACGACACTATCTCGGAAAACGTGATTGTTCATTCTTTACCGAAGGAACACGGCTAGGCGCCCACGAATATTCCAGCTGTGCAGGGTGCGTAAAAGACCTGCACGCCAACAGGTATCATAAGCTTTACCGAGGTCGAAATATATGCCGACTGTTTGGCAGTTCGACTAGAAGCCGTTCATTATCGGCGTCGACATCGATACGAGGTGGTCTACCGTAGAACGCTGACGTCGGAAACCATACTGAATGTTCGTCAGAAGGTTGTGGGTTTCCAGCCACCACACCAACCGCCCATTGATCATGCGTTCCATCACATTGCAGACGCAGCTGGTGAGGGAAATAGGACGGTAGCTGGAAGGCAGATGTCGGTCATTACCAGGTTACAAAATGGGAACGATGGTGGCCTCACGCTACTTCTCAGGGAAACTGCCGTCAACCCAACACGGTTGTATAATAATAATGTACAGAAATCAAAATCTGTAAAGAATATTCCATCAGAAAGGAATGTCTCGAACTTCAAACAGGTTTCTTCTCTAATGCAGGTTAACCCAAACCTTTCTTCTTTGAGTACCACATACATCAGCTGCAGTCCTCAAAAACGAACAACAAAGCACATTCCAGTTGAAAAGGAATACCAAAGAAAGTAAAAACAAGGAAATCCTGTATGAAACAGTTGCACCAATTTCCAGTCTTCCTCCTACAATTAAAATCGTATCAGCATCTGCAAGTATATCTGAATTCCCTGCAGTGACATCCAGTACAACATTTAGCACTGCTCACATAAGCAAAGAAAAAGTATAGATGATGATGATTGGAACTTAGAACGCTCAACATCTGGGTCATCCGCGACCTTAAAAACAAGTGGCCTAAAAGCTATATAAAAGTCTAAAACTATAAATCTACACAATCAAATAAATCAAAGGTAAAAACACCGCCATAACGAGGAGGATTCGTTTAAAATAGAAGCTAAAATCATAAAATCAGAATAGGGTTAAAATAGCTATAAAGACCGAGATAATTGGGATTAAATTCTAAAACCCACAGCTAAATCAAACACTCAAACTTTGACCACAGCAGTTTCGTCATCCGCGAGGACCTCCGCAAAGCTGGCCGGCTGCTGGAGGGACCTGCGGAGACGCGCCAACCTAAACTAATCTAAAAGCAAGTGACGGACGGTCAGGTCAGCACTGCACAGTCGGCAAACGGGAACCGGGGTCCTATTCAATAAAAAGCTGTGGCTAAAATAACAATGTCCTATGCGCAACTGACCCAAAGTAATCTCCTCCCGCCGAGAAAGGCGCCAGCAGCTCACCCCGTTGAGCGGAAGCTCCTCAATTCGAAGCCTGTTGCCACGCAGAGCGGACCACTCATCGCGCCAGCACGAGAGCGCCGCCCTACGCATAACAAGTCCTAAGTTTTCCGCTGTAACGTACGGTATGGTATAACTGGGTTTTATCACTGCCTCATTCGCTACCGAATCCGCAAGTTCATTTCACGCAAGCCAACGTGACCAGGAACACATGCACACACCACGCTAGCGCCAGTGGCATGCAGAACGTGGAGGGCGTCCTGGATATGCTGTACAAGAGGATGTTGGTTGTACAGCTCACAAAGGCTCTGAAGGGCACTCAGCCAATCACTAAGGAAAAGGCAGGCACCCAACCTGCTGCGGCCAGCATACAAAATGGCTCGGCATATTGCATGGAGTTCCGTAGTGTACAGGGAAGCACTGCCATGGAGACCGAATGTGAAGGGTTCGGCCCCCTGGTCATACGAACAGTCAAAACCAGCAGAGCTCTTGGACCCGTCAGTATAAAGAACTTTAATATCTTTATATACCGATAAACGCCCTAAAAATAAACTACGGAAGCTACTCGTGAGCCTCGTAGATTTCCTGTGCACCGTCAGACCCAGATCCACGTAAGGCGCAGCACGCAACCACGGAGGGTGCACTCGCTCGCCCCTAGGAAGCATTCTAGGCAGCTCAAAGCATGGCGCCTAAGAGGCTCCCGGAAGCGAAATCCTGGCGGATTTGGATTCAGGCGGATGCTGCTATAACGGGCGTCAAAGGAGGTATCACAAAAGAGCTAGTTGGAAAGACCCCAGTAGCTAACCGAAGGCCAGAGTTGTGCACTGGGTCTAAATTCTTAAGCACAGATGGACGAGCTGAAGCATAAACTTTGCACCCATAGTCCAGTATGGATCGAACTAATTTGCGATACAAGCAAAGCAGCACTGCGCAATCCGCACCCCACGATTTTCCACTAAGTATCCGCAAGGTATTAAGAGAACGTTCACATCGTGCTCTTAACTGCAGTATAGCCGATGACCAGCTAAGCCATCGATCAAAAACAAGTCTGAGGAACCTAGTTTCATCGGCAAATGATAAAACATGGCGACCTAGCCGGAGCCTTGGAGGTAGTCGACTCTGCTGACGCCAGAAGAGAATCGGAAGCCATTTCTTAAACTCCAACCCTTAAGGTTGTCCAAGGTGGTCTGAAGACGATGCTCTAAAAACGGAGTGCGCTGAGATGAACAGTAGACGGCAAAGTCGTCTACAAATAGGCATGACGAGACACCTGGAGGTACATATCTCGAGATAGAATTAATCGCAATGGCAAACAACGTAACACTTAATACCGATCCCTGTGGTACACCGTTCTCTTGAACAAATAGGTTAGAAAAAACCGAGGCAACCCTTACTCGGAATACGCGGTCTTTCAAAAATTCCTGAATGAAGAGTGGTAGGCGTCCACGTATATTCCAGGTGTGCAGAGTACGTAGCAACCCTGCCCGCCAACACGTATCATAAGCCTTTTCGAGGTCAAAAAATATTCCGACTGTTTGACAGTTCTTAAGAAATCCGTTCATAATCTGTGTCGACATGGACACAAGATGATCCACTGTTGAACGGCGTAGTCGAAAAGCGCACTGGATGTTATTCAGTAGGTTGTGCGTTTCCAGCCACCGTACCAACCGCCCAATTATCATGCATTCCATCACCTTGCATACGCAACTGGTGAGGGAAGTAGGGCGGTAGCTAGAAGGGAGGTGACGGTCCTTGCCAGCTTTCAAGATAGGTATAATGGTAGCTTCTCGCCACTTTTCAGGAAACGTGGCAGCAAACCAAACACGGTTATAGACCTCGAGCGGGAATGCCTTACCTTCAGCGGTTGGTGTTTTGGCAACGCCGACATGCATAAGCAATGTGTGGAATGTGGTAATCGTTTCCACTTCCATGCTTTTTGGGATAATTGCTTTCCACATTAAATAATCCCTGCCAGGTTATTTAAATAAGATGTTATTATGTATTCCTATGCTCCATGTAGTGGTACTGTTAATCTCTGATGCTGTATTACATAAATGTGATAAATGAATATCTTCCCTTTGAAGATTTCGCAAATTTCTAAGTGTCTTTGCGAAAGAAGGCGTTATTGTGAGGTTAAGTACCATTAGTTTATCTTCATGTGTAGGAATTGCTATCGTCTTCTCCGGTAAGAAGCGGTTTGCAGAAAGGCATGATAGTGCATCAGTGAAAACTTTGTCTGACCCTGCAATGTGTTTAATTTCTATGTCTTGAGATCTGATTTCATGAATGTATCGTGAAATCTTTGAATTTGTGAGTTTGCACTTATGAATGAAGGACAAACTGATGTGGTCTGTGTACAATATCATCTTGCAATTGAACACGTAATCCTTGAACTAAGAGTGAGTGAGTGTGTGGTGTTTTAGGGCCCGTCGACAACAAGGTCATTTGGGCTCGAAGTCAACACTATAACCTACACAAATTCAGCTAAAAGGTAAAATAAAATACTTAACTCAACACTCAACTATTAAAAGGAGATAAAACAATCTAAAGACTAATAATTTAAAATCTCTAAAATTAAGAAATATAAAATACAAGTCCGACTTGTTATTAAAACCGTTTTGAGCTACAAACCTCAGTGCCTTAACCACGGCCTCTGGTCGTCCCCTAAAACATCGATCAATTTAGTCCCCAAGCCAAAAGACTGTCGAACGCGGGCGTACTTCGGGCAATCAAGCAATACGTGCCACACAGTGAGGCGTAATGCACACGGAGCACACACAGGGGCCGGCTCCCCTCTTAACAGATGGCCATGAGTCGCTCGGGTGTGCCCAATTCTCAGCCGGGTGAGTATCACCTCGGCCCGCCGGTTATCCCTGCAGGAAGTAGGCCAGGGTTGTACGCTCTCCTTTATCGCCCGGAGTTGTTTGCCTTCTAAAGCTGACCAGGATTGCTGCCAAGCAGATAGGAGCTGGCGACGCAAAAAACGTTGCTCATCCTGGTATGGCACCGTAGTTGTTAAACTCCGGGGCAAACGACAAGCGGACTTAGCAGCCGAGTCCCCGTTCCCGGAAATGCCCACATGGCATGGGGTCCAAGTGAAAACAAAATGGTATCCGCGAATGAGCATTTGCGAGATCTGGGCCTGTATTTTTAAAACAAGGGTGTGAGCGGCAGTGTGCTGTTGCAAGGCCAGAAGAGCAGTTATAGAGTCAGTGCAAACAATAAAAGAGCCAGGAGCTAACTTACAAATAAAAAGTAGCAAATAGAATATGGCATACAGCTCTGCTGAGAAGACCGAAGTGGAGTCCAGAAGTCAAAATTTATGAGCCTCACCGTTAATGAAAAACGCGCAACCCGTAGTGCTTCCTAACTGAGAACCGTCCGTAAAGACCGGAACATAGGGTAACGGCCCAGTAGTTCGGCAAAAAGTTGTTGGAACACCGAATGTGGAGTATCGAGTCTACAGTTGCTGGAAAGAGCGAGATCGAACCGCGCACGATCGAGTTGCCAAGCAGGATAAGGGCTGATGGACGACCTCTCCACGCGAGGCATTCGGAGGCCATGCGAATGTAGATCCCGAAATATTATTCCCACGCACATGTCCGAGAACCAGGGCGCATATAACGGTGCAATAAAGCTGGATACAGAACTGGTTTGAAACAAGGATGATTGGGGTAACTTTCCAATTTCGGGACCTATAAGCAGATTAACAGCGAGCGACGAATATGGAGTGGAGGTTTGCCTGAGTCTGCATACAGGCAGTCGACTCGAGTGGTGCGGAAAGCACCTGTGGCAAGGCGGAATCCAGTATGATGCACGGTGTCTAAAAGGCGAAGTTTAGAGGCGGTCGCTGCGCCATAAATAAAACTGCCGTAGTCCAGCTTGGACCGAACCAGAGAGCGGTACATACTCAACATTACCGTGCGATCACCCCTCCCCAAGAGGCTCCAGATAATACCTTCAGCACCCGAAGAGAACGATCGCAAGAGGCTCGAAGGTGACGAATATGGTGCTCCCAGTTGTCTTTCCAAGTAAAGGCCCAAGAACTTCAGGTGCGAGACAAATGGCAGCGGTGTGCCGTTCAAATGAACATCAGGAGGCGGGTGAATACCTCGTAGGCGATGAAAGTGGATACTCTGTAACTTCCCAGATGAAAAGCGGAAGCCGGTTTGAAGCGCCCAAGGTGCTAGCTGGGTGATGGTCAGCTGCAGTTGGCGCTCAATGTGATCTATGTTGGCTGACCAATAATAAAACGTGAGGTTGTCAACATAGAGTGATGATGGAATTCCGCTTCGAACGGCACCAGTGATGCCGTTGATAGCTACGGCAAAAAGGGCGACGCTCAAAATCGACCCTTGAGGTACGCCGTTCACCTGTATCCGCTCCCGGGATATCGTGTTTCCTATGCGCACACGAAAACGGCGAAGTTTTAAAAAGTTGCATAGGAATTCGGGTACATGACCACGCATACCGTAACCATGTAGTTTACGGAGTATGCCGTACCGCCAAGTGGTGTCATAGGCCTTCTCCAGGTCGAGGAACACGCCCAAGGCATGCTGCTTCAGTAGAAAAGCATCGGAAATATACACCTCAAGGCGTGTTAGATTACCGACACTTGAGCGATGGCGACGAAAACCGTATTTCAATTTGGACAGATGGTTACCTTTTTCTAGCCATCAATTTAACCGAGCATTTATCATTCGCTCGAAGGTCTTACAGATGACACTCGTCAGGCAAATGGGGCGGTAGCTAGATGGAAGTGTGTGGTCCTTTCCGGGTCGAGGGATGGGGATGACAATACAATTAGAGTAAGAATTAGTCGCAATAGCAAACAGTGTAACAGTCAGGACCGATCCTTGTGGGACCCCGTTCTCTTGCATAAAAAGGTTTGAATAAACCGAGACGACACTATCTCGGAAAACGTGATTGTTCATTCTTTACCGAAGGAACACGGCTAGGCGCCCACGAATATTCCAGCTGTGCAGGGTGCGTAAAAGACCTGCACGCCAACAGGTATCATAAGCTTTACCGAGGTCGAAATATATGCCGACTGTTTGGCAGTTCGACTAGAGGCCGTTCATTATCGGCGTCGACATCGATACGAGGTGGTCTACCGTAGAACGCTGACGTCGGAAACCATACTGAATGTTCGTCAGAAGGTTGTGGGTTTCCAGCCACCACACCAACCGCCCATTGATCATGCGTTCCATCACATTGCAGACGCAGCTGGTGAGGGAAATAGGACGGTAGCTGGAAGGCAGATGTCGGTCATTACCAGGTTACAAAATGGGAACGATGGTGGCCTCACGCTACTTCTCAGGGAAACTGCCGTCAACCCAACACGGTTGTATAATAATAATGTACAGAAATCAAAATCTGTAAAGAATATTCCATCAGAAAGGAATGCCTCGAACTTGAAACAGGTTTCTTCTCTAATGCAGGTTAACCCAAACCTTTCTTCTTTGAGTACCACATACATCAGCTGCAGTCCTCAAAAACGAACAACAAAGCACATTCCAGTTGAAAAGGAATACCAAAGAAAGTAAAAACAAGGAAATCCTGTATGAAACAGTTGCACCAATTTCCAGTCTTCCTCCTACAATTAAAATCGTATCAGCATCTGCAAGTATATCTGAATTCCCTGCAGTGACATCCAGTACAACATTTAGCACTGCTCACATAAGCAAAGAAAAAGTATAGATGATGATGATTGGAACTTAGAACGCTCAACATCTGGGTCATCCGCGACCTTAAAAACAAGTGGCCTAAAAGCTATATAAAAGTCTAAAACTATAAATCTACACAATCAAATAAATCAAAGGTAAAAACACCGCCATAACGAGGATTCGTTTAAAATAGAAGCTAAAATCATAAAATCAGAATAGGGTTAAAATAGCTATAAAGACCGAGATAATTGGGATTAAATTCTAAAACCCACAGCTAAATCAAACACTCAAACTTTGAACACAGCAGTTTCGTCATCCGCGAGGACCTCCGCAAAGCTGGCCGGCTGCTGGAGGGACCTGCGGAGACGCGCCAACCTAAACTAATCTAAAAGCAAGTGACGGACGGTCAGGTCAGCACTGCACACTCGGCAAACGGGAACCGGGGTCCTATTCAATAAAAAGCTGTGGCTAAAATAACAATGTCCTATGCGCAACTGACCCAAAGTAATCTCCTCCCGCCGAGAAAGGCGCCAGCAGCTCACCCCGTTGAGCGGAAGCTCCTCAATTCGAAGCCTGTTGCCACGCAGAGCGGACCACTCATCGCGCCAGCACGAGAGCGCCGCCCTACGCATAACAAGTCCTAAGTTTTCCGCTGTAACGTACGGTATGGTATAACTGGGTTTTATCACTGCCTCATTCGCTACCGAATCCGCAAGTTCATTTCACGCAAGCCAACGTGACCAGGAACACATGCACACACCACGCTAGCGCCAGTGGCATGCAGAACGTGGAGGGCGTCCTGGATATGCTGTACAAGAGGATGTTGGTTGTACAGCTCACAAAGGCTCTGAAGGGCACTCAGCCAATCACTAAGGAAAAGGCAGGCACCCAACCTGCTGCGGCCAGCATACAAAATGGCTCGGCATATTGCATGGAGTTCCGTAGTGTACAGGGAAGCACTGCCATGGAGACCGAATGTGAAGGGTTCGGCCCCCTGGTCATACGAACAGTCAAAACCAGCAGAGCTCTTGGACCCGTCAGTATAAAGAACTTTAATATCTTTATATACCGATAAACGCCCTAAAAATAAACTACGGAAGCTACTCGTGAGCCTCGTAGATTTCCTGTGCACCGTCAGACCCAGATCCACGTAAGGCGCAGCACGCAACCACGGAGGGTGCACTCGCTCGCCCCTAGGAAGCATTCTAGGCAGCTCAAAGCATGGCGCCTAAGAGGCTCCCGGAAGCGAAATCCTGGCGGATTTGGACTCAGGCGGATGCTGCTATAACGGGCGTCAAAGGAGGTATCACAAAAGAGCTAGTTGGAAAGACCCCAGTAGCTAACCGAAGGCCAGAGTTGTGCACTGGGTCTAAATTCTTAAGCACAGATGGACGAGCTGAAGCATAAACTTTGCACCCATAGTCCAGTATGGATCGAACTAATTTGCGATACAAGCAAAGCAGCACTGCGCAATCCGCACCCCACGATTTTCCACTAAGTATCCGCAAGGTATTAAGAGAACGTTCACATCGTGCTCTTAACTGCAGTATAGCCGATGACCAGCTAAGCCATCGATCAAAAACAAGTCTGAGGAACCTAGTTTCATCGGCAAATGATAAAACATGGCGACCTAGCCGGAGCCTTGGAGGTAGTCGACTCTGCTGACGCCAGAAGAGAATCGGAAGCCATTTCTTAAACTCCAACCCTTAAGGTTGTCCAAGGTGGTCTGAAGACGATGCTCTAAAAACGGAGTGCGCTGAGATGAACAGTAGACGGCAAAGTCGTCTACAAATAGGCATGACGAGACACCTGGAGGTACATATCTCGAGATAGAATTAATCGCAATGGCAAACAACGTAACACTTAATACCGATCCCTGTGGTACACCGTTCTCTTGAACAAATAGGTTCGAAAAAACCGAGGCAACCCTTACTCGGAATACGCGGTCTTTGAAAAATTCCTGAAGGAAGAGTGGTAGGCGTCCACGTATATTCCAGGTGTGCAGAGTACGTAGCAACCCTGCCCGCCAACACGTATCATAAGCCTTTTCGAGGTCAAAAAATATTCCGACTGTTTGACAGTTCTTAAGAAATCCGTTCATAATCTGTGTCGACATGGACACAAGATGATCCACTGTTGAACGGCGTCGTCGAAAAGCGCACTGGATGTTATTCAGTAGGTTGTGCGTTTCCAGCCACCGTACCAACCGCCCAATTATCATGCATTCCATCACCTTGCATACGCAACTGGTGAGGGAAGTAGGGCGGTAGCTAGAAGGGAGGTGACGGTCCTTGCCAGCTTTCAAGATAGGTATAATGGTAGCTTCTCGCCACTTTTCAGGAAACGTGGCAGCAAACCAAACACGGTTATAGACCTCGAGCGGGAATGCCTTACCTTCAGCGGTTGGTGTTTTGGCAACGCCGACATGCATAAGCAATGTGTGGAATGTGGTAATCGTTTCCACTTCCATGCTTTTTGGGATAATTGCTTTCCACATTAAGTAATCCCTGCCAGGTTATTTAAATAAGATGTTATTATGTATTCCTATGCTCCATGTAGTGGTACTGTTAATCTCTGATGCTGTATTACATAAATGTGATAAATGAATATCTTCCCTTTGAAGATTTCGCAAATTTCTAAGTGTCTTTGCGAAAGAAGGCGTTATTGTGAGGTTAAGTACCATTAGTTTAACTTCATGTGTAGGAATTGCTATCGTCTTCTCCGGTAAGAAGCGGTTTGCAGAAAGGCATGATAGTGCATAAGTGAAAACTTTGTCTGACCCTGCAATGTGTTTAATTTCTATGTCATGAGATGTGATTTCATGAATGTATCGTGAAATCTTTGAATTTGTGAGTTTGCACTTATGAATGAAGGACAAACTGATGTGGTCTGTGTACAATATCATCTTGCAATTGAACACGTAATCCTTGAACTAAGAGTGAGTGAGTGTGTGGTGTTTTAGGGCCCGTCGACAACAAGGTCATTTGGGCTCGAAGTCAACACTAAAACCTACACAAATTCAGCTAAAAGGTAAAATAAAATACTTAACTCAACACTCAACTATTAAAAGGAGATAAAACAATCTAAAGACTAATAATTTAAAATCACTAAAATTAATAAATATAAAATACAAGTCCGACTTGTTTATTAAAACCGTTTTGAGCTACAAACCTCAGTGCCTTAACCACGGCCTCTGGTCGTCCCCTAAAACATCGATCAATTTAGTCCCCAAGCCAAAAGACTGTCGAACGCGGGCGTACTGCGGGCAATCAAGCAATACGTGCCACACAGTGAGGCGTAATGCACACGGAGCACACACAGGGGCCGGCTCCCCTCTTAACAGATGGCCATGAGTCGCTCGGGTGTGCCTAATTCTCAGCCGGGTGAGTATCACCTCGGCCCGCCGGTTATCCCTGCAGGAGGTAGGCCAGGGTTGTACGCTCTCCTTTATCGCCCGGAGTTGTTTGCCGTCTAAAGCTGACCAGGATTGCTGCCAAGCAGATAGGAGCTGGCGACGCAAAAAACGTTGCTCATCCTGGTATGGCACCGTAGTTGTTAAACTCCGGGGCAAACGACAAGCGGACTTAGCAGCCGAGTCCCCGTTCCCGGAAATGCCCACATGGCAATGGGTCCAAGTGAAAAGAAAACGGTATCCGCGAATGAGCATTTGCGAGATCTGGGCCTGTATTTTTAAAACAAGGGTGTGAGCGGCAGTGTGCTGTTGCAAGGCCTGAAGAGCAGTTATAGAGTCAGTGCAAACAATAAAAGAGCCAGGAGCTAACTTACAAATAAAAAGTAGCAAATAGAATATGGCATACAGCTCTGCTGAGAAGACCGAAGTGGAGTCCAGAAGTCAAAATTTATCAGCCTCACCGTTAATGAAAAACGCGCAACCCGTAGTGCTTCCTAACTGAGAACCGTCGGTAAAGACCGGAACATAGGGTAACGGCCCAGTAGTTCGGCAAAAAGTTGTTGGAACACCGAATGTGGAGTATCGAGTCTAGAGTTGCTGGAAAGAGCGAGATCGAACCGCGCACGATCGAGTTGCCAAGCAGGATAAGGGCTGATGGACGACCTCTCCACGCGAGGCATTCGGAGGCCATGCGAATGTAGATCCCGAAATATTATTCCCACGCGCATGTCCGAGCACCAGGGCGCATATAACGGTGCACTAAAGCTGGATACAGAACTGGTTTGAAACAAGGATGGTTGGGGTAACTTTCCAATTTCGGGACCTATGAGCAGATTAACAGCGAGCGACGAATATGGAGTGGAGGTTTGCCTGAGTCTGCATACAGGCAGTCGACTCGAGTGGTGCGGAAAGCGCCTGTGGCAAGGCGGAATCCAGTATGATGCACGGTGTCTAAAAGGCGAAGTTTAGAGGCGGTCGCTGCGCCATAAATAAAACTGCCGTAGTCCAGCTTGGACCGAACCAGAGAGCGGTACATACTCAACATTACCGTGCGATCACCCCTCCCCAAGAGGCTCCAGGTAATACCTTCAGCACCCGAATAGATCGATCGGAAGAGGCTCGAAGGTGACGAATATGGTGCTCCCAGTTGTCTTTCCAAGTAGAGGCCCAAGAACTTCAGGTGCGAGACAAATGGCAGCGGTGTGCCGTTCAAATGAACATCAGGAGGCGGGTGAATACCCCGTAGGCGATGAAAGTGGATACTCTGTAACTTCCCAGATGAAAAGCGGAAGCCGGTTTGAAGCGCCCAAGGTGCTAGCTGGGTGATGGTCAGCTGCAGTTGGCGCTCAATGTGATCTATGTTGGCTGACCTATAATAAAACACGAAGTCGTCAACATAGAGTGATGATGGAATTCCGCTTCGAACGGCACCAGTGATGCCGTTGATAGCTACGGCAAAAAGGGTGACGCTCAAAATCGACCCTTGAGGTACGCCGTTCACCTGTATCCGCTCCCGGGATATCGTGTTTCTTATGCGCACACGAAAACGGCGAAGTTTTAAAAAGTTGCATAGGAATTCGGGTACATGACCACGCATACCGTAACCACGTAGTTTACGGAGTATGCCGTACCGCCAAGTGGTGTCATAGGCCTTCTCCAGGTCGAGGAACACGCCCATGGCATGCTGCTTCAGTAGAAAAGCATCGGAAATATACCCCTCAAGGCGTGTTAGATTATCGACACTTGAGCGATGGCGACGAAAACCGTATTTCAATTTGGACAGATGGTTACCTTTTTCTAGCCATCAATTTAACCGAGCATTTATCATACGCTCGAAGGTCTTACAGATGACACTCGTCAGGCAAATGGGGCGGTAGCTAGATGGAAGTGTGTGGTCCTTTCCGGGTCGAGGGATGGGGATGACAATACAATTAGAGTAAGAATTAATCGCAATAGCAAACAGTGTAACAGTCAGGACCGATCCTTGTGGGACTCCGTTCTCTTGCATAAAAAGGTTTGAATAAACCGAGACGACACTATCTCGGAAAACGTGATTGTTCATTCTTTACCGAAGGAACACGGCTAGGCGCCCACGAATATTCCAGCTGTGCAGGGTGCGTAAAAGACCTGCACGCCAACAGGTATCATAAGCTTTACCGAGGTCGAAATATATGCCGACTGTTTGGCAGTTCGACTAGAGGCCGTTCATTATCGGCGTCGATATCGATACGAGGTGGTCTACCGTTTAACGCTGACGTCGGAAACCATACTGAATGTTCGTCAGAAGGATGTGGGTTTCCAGCCACCACACCAACCGCCCATTGATCATGCGTTCCATCACATTGCAGACGCAGCTGGTGAGGGAAATAGGACGGTAGCTGGAAGGCAGATGTCGGTCATTACCAGGTTACAAAATGGGAACGATGGTGGCCTCACGCTACTTCTCAGGGAAACTGCCGTCAACCCAACACGGTTGTATAATAATAATGTACAGAAATCAAAATCTGTAAAGAATATTCCATCAGAAAGGAATGCCTCGAACTTGAAACAGGTTTCTTCTCTAATGCAGGTTAACCCAAACCTTTCTTCTTTGAGTACCACATACATCAGCTGCAGTCCTCAAAAACGAACAACAAAGCACATTCCAGTTGAAAAGGAATACCAAAGAAAGTAAAAACAAGGAAATCCTGTATGAAACAGTTGCACCAATTTCCAGTCTTCCTCCTACAATTAAAATCGTATCAGCATCTGCAAGTATATCTGAATTCCCTGCAGTGACATCCAGTACAACATTTAGCACTGCTCACATAAGCAAAGAAAAAGTATAGATGATGATGATTGGAACTTAGAACGGTCAACATCTGGGTCATCCGCGACCTTAAAAACAAGTGGCCTAAAAGCTATATAAAAGTCTAAAACTATAAATCTACACAATCAAATAAATCAAAGGTAAAAACACCGCCATAACGAGGAGGATTCGTTTAAAATAGAAGCTAAAATCATAAAATCAGAATAGGGTTAAAATAGCTATAAAGACCGAGATAATTGGGATTAAATTCTAAAACCCACAGCTAAATCAAACACTCAAACTTTGACCACAGCAGTTTCGTCATCCGCGAGGACCTCCGCAAAGCTGGCCGGCTGCTGGAGGGACCTGCGGAGACGCGCCAACCTAAACTAATCTAAAAGCAAGTGACGGACGGTCAGGTCAGCACTGCACAGTCGGCAAACGGGAACCGGGGTCCTATTCAATAAAAAGCTGTGGCTAAAATAACAATGTCCTATGCGCAACTGACCCAAAGTAATCTCCTCCCGCCGAGAAAGGCGCCAGCAGCTCACCCCGTTGAGCGGAAGCTCCTCAATTCGAAGCCTGTTGCCACGCAGAGCGGACCACTCATCGCGCCAGCACGAGAGCGCCGCCCTACGCATAACAAGTCCTAAGTTTTCCGCTGTAACGTACGGTATGGTATAACTGGGTTTTATCACTGCCTCATTCGCTACCGAATCCGCAAGTTCATTTCACGCAAGCCAACGTGACCAGGAACACATGCACACACCACGCTAGCGCCAGTGGCATGCAGAACGTGGAGGGCGTCCTGGATATGCTGTACAAGAGGATGTTGGTTGTACAGCTCACAAAGGCTCTGAAGGGCACTCAGCCAATCACTAAGGAAAAGGCAGGCACCCAACCTGCTGCGGCCAGCATACAAAATGGCTCGGCATATTGCATGGAGTTCCGTAGTGTACAGGGAAGCACTGCCATGGAGACCGAATGTGAAGGGTTCGGCCCCCTGGTCATACGAACAGTCAAAACCAGCAGAGCTCTTGGACCCGTCAGTATAAAGAACTTTAATATCTTTATATACCGATAAACGCCCTAAAAATAAACTACGGAAGCTACTCGTGAGCCTCGTAGATTTCCTGTGCACCGTCAGACCCAGATCCACGTAAGGCGCAGCACGCAACCACGGAGGGTGCACTCGCTCGCCCCTAGGAAGCATTCTAGGCAGCTCAAAGCATGGCGCCTAAGAGGCTCCCGGAAGCGAAATCCTGGCGGATTTGGACTCAGGCGGATGCTGCTATAACGGGCGTCAAAGGAGGTATCACAAAAGAGCTAGTTGGAAAGACCCCAGTAGCTAACCGAAGGCCAGAGTTGTGCACTGGGTCTAAATTCTTAAGCACAGATGGACGAGCTGAAGCATAAACTTTGCACCCATAGTCCAGTATGGATCGAACTAATTTGCGATACAAGCAAAGCAGCACTGCGCAATCCGCACCCCACGATTTTCCACTAAGTATCCGCAAGGTATTAAGAGAACGTTCACATCGTGCTCTTAACTGCAGTATAGCCGATGACCAGCTAAGCCATCGATCAAAAACAAGTCTGAGGAACCTAGTTTCATCGGCAAATGATAAAACATGGCGACCTAGCCGGAGCCTTGGAGGTAGTCGACTCTGCTGACGCCAGAAGAGAATCGGAAGCCATTTCTTAAACTCCAACCCTTAAGGTTGTCCAAGGTGGTCTGAAGACGGTGCTCTAAAAACGGAGTGCGCTGAGATGAACAGTAGACGGCAAAGTCGTCTACAAATAGGCATGACGAGACACCTGGAGGTACATATCTCGAGATAGAATTAATCGCAATGGCAAACAACGTAACACTTAATACCGATCCCTGTGGTACACCGTTCTCTTGAACAAATAGGTTCGAAAAAACCGAGGCAACCCTTACTCGGAATACGCGGTCTTTGAAAAATTCCTGAAGGAAGAGTGGTAGGCGTCCACGTATATTCCAGGTGTGCAGAGTACGTAGCAACCCTGCCCGCCAACACGTATCATAAGCCTTTTCGAGGTCAAAAAATATTCCGACTGTTTGACAGTTCTTAAGAAATCCGTTCATAATCTGTGTCGACATGGACACAAGATGATCCACTGTTGAACGGCGTCGTCGAAAAGCGCACTGGATGTTATTCAGTAGGTTGTGCGTTTCCAGCCACCGTACCAACCGCCCAATTATCATGCATTCCATCACCTTGCATACGCAACTGGTGAGGGAAGTAGGGCGGTAGCTAGAAGGGAGGTGACGGTCCTTGCCAGCTTTCAAGATAGGTATAATGGTAGCTTCTCGCCACTTTTCAGGAAACGTGGCAGCAAACCAAACACGGTTATAGACCTCGAGCGGGAATGCCTTACCTTCAGCGGTTGGTGTTTTGGCAACGCCGACATGCATAAGCAATGTGTGGAATGTGGTAATCGTTTCCACTTCCATGCTTTTTGGGATAATTGCTTTCCACATTAAGTAATCCCTGCCAGGTTATTTAAATAAGATGTTATTATGTATTCCTATGCTCCATGTTGTGGTACTGTTAATCTCAGATGCTGTATTACATAAATGTGATAAATGAATATCTTCCCTTTGAAGATTTCGCAAATTTCTAAGTGTCTTTGCGAAAGAAGGCGTTATTGTGAGGTTAAGTACCATTAGTTTAACTTCATGTGTAGGAATTGCTATCGTCTTCTCCGGTAAGAAGCGGTTTGCAGAAAGGCATGATAGTGCATAAGTGAAAACTTTGTCTGACCCTGCAATGTGTTTAATTTCTATGTCATGAGATGTGATTTCATGAATGTATCGTGAAATCTTTGAATTTGTGAGTTTGCACTTATGAATGAAGGACAAACTGATGTGGTCTGTGTACAATATCATCTTGCAATTGAACACGTAATCCTTGAACTAAGAGTGAGTGAGTGTGTGGTGTTTTAGGGCCCGTCGACAACAAGGTCATTTGGGCTCGAAGTCAACACTAAAACCTACACAAATTCAGCTAAAAGGTAAAATAAAATACTTAACTCAACACTCAACTATTAAAAGGAGATAAAACAATCTAAAGACTAATAATTTAAAATCACTAAAATTAATAAATATAAAATACAAGTCCGACTTGTTTATTAAAACCGTTTTGAGCTACAAACCTCAGTGCCTTAACCACGGCCTCTGGTCGTCCCCTAAAACATCGATCAATTTAGTCCCCAAGCCAAAAGACTGTCGAACGCGGGCGTACTGCGGGCAATCAAGCAATACGTGCCACACAGTGAGGCGTAATGCACACGGAGCACACACAGGGGCCGGCTCCCCTCTTAACAGATGGCCATGAGTCGCTCGGGTGTGCCCAATTCTCAGCCGGGTGAGTATCACCTCGGCCCGCCGGTTATCCCTGCAGGAGGTAGGCCAGGGTTGTACGCTCTCCTTTATCGCCCGGAGTTGTTTGCCGTCTAAAGCTGACCAGGATTGCTGCCAAGCAGATAGGAGCTGGCGACGCAAAAAACGTTGCTCATCCTGGTATGGCACCGTAGTTGTTAAACTCCGGGGCAAACGACAAGCGGACTTAGCAGCCGAGTCCCCGTTCCCGGAAATGCCCACATGGCAATGGGTCCAAGTGAAAAGAAAACGGTATCCGCGAATGAGCATTTGCGAGATCTGGGCCTGTATTTTTAAAACAAGGGTGTGAGCGGCAGTGTGCTGTTGCAAGGCCTGAAGAGCAGTTATAGAGTCAGTGCAAACAATAAAAGAGCCAGGAGCTAACTTACAAATAAAAAGTAGCAAATAGAATATGGCATACAGCTCTGCTGAGAAGACCGAAGTGGAGTCCAGAAGTCAAAATTTATGAGCCTCACCCGCAATGAAAAACGCGCAACCCGTAGTGCTTCCTAACTGAGATCCGTCGGTAAAGACCGGAACATAGGGTAACGGCCCAGTAGTTCGGCAAAAAGTTGTTGGAACACCGAATGTGGAGTATCGAGTCTAGAGTTGCTGGAAAGAGCGAGATCGAACCGCGCACGATCGAGTTGCCCAAGCAGGATAAGGGCTGATGGACGACCTCTCCACGCGAGGCATTCGGAGGCCATGCGAATGTAGATCCCGAAATATTATTCCCACGCGCATGTCCGAGCACCAGGGCGCATATAACGGTGCACTAAAGCTGGATACAGAACTGGTTTGAAACAAGGATGATTGGGGTAACTTTCCAATTTCGGGACCTATGAGCAGATTAACAGCGAGCGACGAATATGGAGTGGAGGTTTGCCTGAGTCTGCATACAGGCAGTCGACTCGAGTGGTGCGGAAAGCGCCTGTGGCAAGGCGGAATCCAGTATGATGCACGGTGTCTAAAAGGCGAAGTTTAGAGGCGGTCGCTGCGCCATAAATAAAACTGCCGTAGTCCAGCTTGGACCGAACCAGAGAGCGGTACATACTCAACATTACCGTTCGATCACCCCTCCCCAGGAGGCTCCAGATAATACCTTCAGCACCCGAAGAGAACGATCGGAAGAGGCTCGAAGGTGACGAATATGGTGCTCCCAGTTGTCTTTCCAAGTAGAGGCCCAAGAACTTCAGGTGCGAGACAAATGGCAGCGGTGTGCCGTTCAAATGAACATCAGGAGGCGGGTGAATACCTCGTAGGCGATGAAAGTGGATACTCTGTAACTTCCCAGATGAAAAGCGGAAGCCGGTTTGAAGCGCCCAAGGTGCTAGCTGGGTGATGGTCAGCTGCAGTTGGCGCTCAATGTGATCTATGTTGGCTGACCTATAATAAAACGCGAAGTCGTCAACATAGAGTGATGATGGAATTCCGCTTCGAACGGCACCAGTGATGCCGTTGATAGCTACGGCAAAAAGGGCGACGCTCAAAATCGACCCTTGAGGTACGCCGTTCACCTGTATCCGCTCCCGGGATATCGTGTTTCCTATGCGCACACGAAAACGGCGAAGTTTTAAAAAGTTGCATAGGAATTCGGGTACATGACCACGCATACCGTAACCATGTAGTTTACGGAGTATGCCGTACCGCCAAGTGGTGTCATAGGCCTTCTCCAGGTCGAGGAACACGCCCATGGCATGCTGCTTCAGTAGAAAAGCATCGGAAATATACCCCTCAAGGCGTGTTAGATTATCGACACTTGAGCGATGGCGACGAAAACCGTATTTCAATTTGGACAGATGGTTACCTTTTTCTAGCCATCAATTTAGCCGAGCATTTATCATTCGCTCGAAGGTCTTACAGATGACACTCGTCAAGCAAATGGGGCGGTAGCTAGATGGAAGTGTGTGGTCCTTTCCGGGTCGAGGGATGGGGATGACAATACAATTAGAGTAAGAAGTAATCGCAATAGCAAACAGTGTAACAGTCAGGACCGATCCTTGTGGGACCCCGTTCTCTTGCATAAAAAGGTTTGAATAAACCGAGACGACACTATCTCGGAAAACGTGATTGTTCATTCTTTACCGAAGGAACACGGCTAGGCGCCCACGAATATTCCAGCTGTGCAGGGTGCGTAAAAGACCTGCACGCCAAGAGGTATCATAAGCTTTACCGAGGTCGAAATATATGCCGACTGTTTGGCAGTTCGACTAGAAGCCGTTCATTATCGGCGTCGACATCGATACGAGGTGGTCTACCGTAGAACGCTGACGTCGGAAACCATACTAAATGTTCGTCAGAAGGTTGTGGGTTTCCAGCCACCACACCAACCGCCCATTGATCATGCGTTCCATCACATTGCAGACGCAGCTGGTGAGGGAAACAGGACGGTAGCTGGAAGGCAGATGTCGGTCATTACCAGGTTACAAAATGGGAACGATGGTGGCCTCACACTACTTCTCAGGGAAACTGCCGTCAACCCAACACGGTTGTACAATAATAATGTACAGAAATCAAAATCTGTAAAGAATATTCCATCAGAAAGGAATGTCTCGAACTTGAAACAGGTTTCTTCTCTAATGCAGGTTAACCCAAACCTTTCTTCTTTGAGTACCACATACATCAGCTGCAGTCCTCAAAAACGAACAACAAAGCACATTCCAGTTGGAAAGAAATACCAAAGAAAGAAAAAACAAGGAAATCCTGTATGAAACAGTTGCACCAATTTCCAGTCTTCCTCCTACAATTAAAATCGTATCAGCATCTACAAGTATATCTGAATTCCCTGCAGTGACATCCAGTACAACATTTAGCACTGCTCACATAAGCAAAGAAAAAGTATAGATGATGACGATTGGAACTTAGAACGCTCAACATCTGAGTCATCCGCGACCTTAAAAACAAGTGGCCTAAAAGCTATATAAAAGTCTAAAACTATAAATCTACACAATCAAATAAATCAAAGGTAAAAACACCGCCATAACGAGGAGGATTCGTTTAAAATAGAAGCTAAAATCAGAAAATCAGAATAGGGTTAAAATTGCTATAAAGACCGAGATAATTGGGATTAAATTCTAAAACCCACAGCTAAATCAAACGCTCAAACTTTGACCACAGCAGTTTCGTCATCCGCGAGGATCTCCGCAAAGCTGGCCGGCTGCTGGAGGGACCTGCGGAGACGCGCCAACCTAAAATAATCTAAAAGCAAGTGACGGACGGTCAGGTCAGCACTGCACAGTGGGCAAACGGGAACCGGGGTCCTATTCAATAAAAAGCTGTGGCTAAAATAACAATGTCCTATGCGCAACTGACCCAAAGTAATCTCCTCCCGCCGAGAAAGGCGCCAGCAGCTCACCCCGTTGAGCGGAAGCTCCTTCTCAATTCGAAGCCTGTTGCCACGCAGAGCGGACCACTCACCTTGCCATCACGAGAGCGCCGCCCTACGGATAACAAGTCCAAAGTCTTCCGCTGTAACGTACGGTATGGTATAACTGGGTTTTATCACTGCCTCCTTCGCTACCGAATCCGCAAGTTCATTTCACGCAAGCCAACGTGACCAGGAACACCTGCACACACCAGGCTAGCGCCAGTGGCATGCAGAACGTGGAGGGCGTCCTGGATATGCTGTACAAGAGGATGAGATGATGGTTGTACAGCTCACAAAGGCTCTGAAGGGCACTCAGCGAATCACTAAGGAAAAGGCAGGCACCCAACCTGCTGCGGCCAGCATAAAAAATGGCTCGGCATATTGCATGGAGTTCCGTAGTGTACAGGGAAGCACTGCCATGGAGACCGAATGTGAAGGGTTCGGCCCCCTGGTCATAGGAACAGCCAACACCAGCAGAGCTCTTGGACACGTCAGTATAAAGGACTTTATTATCTTTATATACCGATAAAAACTCTAAAAATAAACTACGGACGCTACTCGTGAGCCTCGTAGATTTCCTGTGCACCGTCAGAACCAGATCCACGTAAGGCGCAGCACGCAACCACGGAGGGTGCACTCGCTCGCCCCTAGGAAGCATTCTAGGCAGCTCAAAGCATGGCGCCTAAGAGGCTCCCGGAAGCGAAATCCTGGAGGATTTGGACTCAGGTGGATGCTGCTATAACGGGCGTCAAAGGAGGTATCACAAAAGAGCTAGTTGGAAAGACCCCAGTAGCTAACCGAAGGCCAGAGTTGTGCACTGGGTCTAAATTCTTAAGCACAGATGGACGAGCTGAAGCATAAACTTTGCACCCATAGTCCAGTATGGATCGAACTAATTTGCGATACAAGCAAAGCAGCACTGCGCAATCCGCACCCACGATTTTCCACTAAGTATCCGCAAGGTATTAAGAGAACGTTCACATCGTGCTCTTAACTGCGGTATAGCCGATGAGCAGCTAAGCCATCGATCAAAAACAAGTCTGAGGAACCTAGTTTCATCGGCAAATGATAAAACATGGCGACCTAGCCGGAGCCTTGGAGGTAGTCGACTCTGCTGACGCCAGAAGAGAATCGGAAGCCGTTTCTTAAACTCCAACCCTTAAGGTTGTCCAAGGTGGTCGGAAGACGGTGCTCTAAAAACGGAGTGCGCTGAGATGTACAGTAGACGGCAAAGTCGTCTACAAATATGCATGACGAGACACCTGGAGGTACAGATCTCGAGATAGAATTAATCGCAATGGCAAACAACGTAACACTTATTACCGATCCCTGTGGTACACCGTTCTCTTGAACAAATAGGTTAGAAAAAACCGAGGCAACCCTTACTCGGAATACGCGCTCCTTCAAAAATTCCTGAAGGAAGAGTGGTAGGCGTCCACGAATATTCCAGGTGTGCAGAGTACGTAGCAACCCTGCCCGCTAACACGTATCATAAGCCTTTTCGAGGTCAAAAAATATTCCGACTGTCTGACAGTTCTTAAGAAATCCGTTCATAATCTGTGTCGACATGGACACAAGATGATCCACTGTTGAACGGCGTCGTCGAAAAGCGCACTGGATGTTATTCAGTAGGTTGTGCGTTTCCAGCCACCGTACCAACCGCCCAATTATCATGCATTCCATCACCTTGCATACGCAACTGGTGAGGGAAGTAGGGCGGTAGCTAGAAGGGAGGTGACGGTCCTTGCCAGCTTTCAAGATAGGTATAATGGTAGCTTCTCGCCACTTTTCAGGAAACGTGGCAGCAAACCAAACACGGTTATAGACCTCGAGCGGGAATGCCTTACCTTCAGCGGTTGGTGTTTTGGCAACGCCGACATGCATAAGCAATGTGTGGAATGTGGTAATCGTTTCCACTTCCATGCTTTTTGGGATAATTGCTTTCCACATTAAGTAATCCCTGCCAGGTTATTTAAATAAGATGTTATTATATATTCCTATGCTCCATGTAGTGTTACTGTTAATCTCAGATGCTGTATTACATAAAGGTGATAAATGAATATCTTCCCTTTGAAGATTTCGCAAATTTCTAAGTGTCTTTGCGAAAGAAGGCGTTATTGTGAGGTTTAACTTCATGTGTAGGAATTGCTATCGTCTTCTCCGGTAAGAAGCGGTTTGCAGAAAGGCATGATAGTGCATCAGTGAAAACTTTGTCTGACCCTGCAATGTGTTTAATTTCTATGTCATGATATGTGATTTCATGAATGTATCGTGAAATCTTTGAATTTGTGAGTTTGCACTTATGAATGAAGGACATACTGATGTGGTCTGTGTACAATATCATCTTGCAATTGAACGCGTAATCCTTGAACTAAGAGTGAGTGAGTGTGTGGTGTTTTAGGGCCCGTCGACAACAAGGTCATTTGGGCTCGAAGTCAACACTAAAACCTAAAACCTACACAAATTTAGCTAAAAGGTAAAATAAAATACTTAACTCAACACTCAACTATTAAAAGGAGATAAAAACAATCTAAAGACTAATAATTTAAAATCTCTAAAATTAATAAATATAAAATACAAGTCCGACTTGTTTATTAAAACCGTTTTGAGCTACAAACCTCAGTGCCTTAACCACGGCCACTGGGTCGTCCCCTAAAACATCGATCAATTTAGTCCCCAAGCCAAAAGACTGTCGAACGCGGGCGTACTGAGGGCAATCAAGCAATACGTGCCACACAGTGAGGCGTAATGCACACGGAGCACACACAGGGGCCGGCTCCCCTCTTAACAGATGGCCATGAGTCGCTCGGGTGTGCCCAATTCTCAGCCGGGTGAGTATCACCTCGGCCCGCCGGTTATCCCTGCAGGAAGCAGGCCAGGGTTCTACGCTCTCCTTTATCGCCCGGAGTTGTTTGCCTTTTAAAGCTGACCAGGATTGCTGCCAAGCAGATAGGAGCTGGCGACGCAAAAAACGTTGCACATCCTGGTATGGCACCGTAGTTGTTAAACTCCGGGGCAAACGACAAGCGGACTTAGAAGCCGAGTCCTGGATCCCGGAAATGCCCAGATGGCATGTGGTCCAAGTGAAAAGAAAACGGTATCCGCGAATGAGCATTTGCGAGATCTGGGCCTGTATTTTTAAAACAAGGGTGTGAGCGGCAGTGTGCTGTTGCAAGGCCTGAAGAGCAGTTAGAGTCAGTGCAAACAATAAAAGAGCCAGGAGCTAACTTGCAAATAAAAAGTAGCAAATAGAATATGGCATACAGCTCTGCTTAGAAGACCGAACTGGAGTCCAGAAGTCAAAATTTATGAGCCTCACCGTTAATGAAAAACGCGCAACCCGTAGTGCTTCCTAACTGAGAACCGTCCGTAAAGACCGGAACATAGGGTAACGGCCCAGTAGTTCGGCAAAAAGTTGTTGGAACACCGAATGTGGAGTATTGAGTCTAGAGTTGCTGGAAAGAGCGAGATCGAACCGCGCACGATCGAGTTGCCAAGCAGGATAAGGGCTGATGGACGACCTCTCCACTCGAGGCATTCGGAGGCCATGCGAATGTAGATCCTGAAATATTATTCCCATGGGCATGTCCGAGAACCAGGGCGCATATAACGGTGCACTAAATCTGGATACAGAACTGGTTTGAAACAAGGATGATTGGGGTAAATTTCCAATTTCGGCACCTATGAGCAGATTAACAGCGAGCGACGAATATGGAGTGGAGGTTTGCCTGAGTCTGCATACAGGCAGTCGACTCGAGTGGTGCGGAAAGCGCCTGTGGCAAGGCGGAATCGAGTATGATGGACGGTGTCTAAAAGGCGAAGTTTAGAGGCGGTCGCTGCGCCATAAATAAAACTGCCGTAGTCCAGTTTGGACCGAACCAGAGAGCGGTACATACTCAACATTACCGTGCGATCACCCCTCTACAAGAGGCTCCAGATAATACCTTCAGCACCCGAAGAGAACGATCGCAAGAGGCTCGAAGGTGACGAATATGGTCCTCCCAGTTGTCTGTCCAAGTAGAGGCCCAAGAACTTCAGGTGCGAGACAAATGGCAGCAGTGTGCCGTTCAAATGAACATCAGGAGGCGGGTGAATACCTCGTAGGCGATGAAAGTGGATACTCTCTGACTTCGCAGATGAAAAGCGGAAGCCGGTTTGAAGCGCCCAAGGTGCTAGCTGGGTGATGGTCAGCTGCAGTTGGCGCTCAATGTGATCTATGTTGGCTGACCTATAATAAAACGCGAAGTCGTCAACATAGAGTGATGATGGAATTCCGCTTCGAACGGCACCAGTGATGCCGTTGATAGCTACGGCAAAAAGGGCGACGCTCAAAATCGACCCTTGAGGTACGCCGTTCACCTGTATCCGCTCCCGGGATATCGTGTTTCCTATGCGCACACGAAAACGGCGAAGTTTTAAAAAGTTGCATAGGAATTCGGCTACATGACCACGCATACCGTAACCATGTAAATTACGGAGTATGCCGTACCGCCAAGTGGTGTCATAGGCCTTCTCCAGGTCGAGGAACACGCCCATGGCATGCTGCTTCAGTAGAAAGGCATCGGAAATATACCCCTCAAGGCGTGTTAGGTTATCGACACTTGAGCGATGGCGACGAAAACCGTATTTCAATTTAGACAGATGGTTACCTTTTTCTAGCCATCAATTTAACCGAGCATTTATCATTCGCCCGAAGGTCTTACAGATGACACTCGTCAGGCAAATGGGGCGGAAGCTAGATGGAAGTGTGTGGTCCTTTCCGGGTTGAGGGATGGGGATGACAATTCAATTAGAGTAAGAACTAATCGCTATAGCAAACAGTGTAACAGTCAGGACCGATCCTTGTGGGACCCCGTACTCTTGCATAAAAAGGTTTGAATAAACCGAGACGACACTATCTCGGAAAACGTGATTGTTCATTCTTTACCGAAGGAACACGGCTAGGCGCCCACGAATATTCCAGCCGTGCAGGGTGCGTAAAAGACCTGCACGCCAACAGGTATCATAAGCTTTACCGAGGTCGAAATATATGCCGACTGTTTGGCAGTTCGACTGGAAGCCGTTCATTATCGGCGTCGACATCGATACGAGGTGGTCTACCGTAGAACGCTGACGTCGGAAACCATACTGAATGTTCGTCAGAAGGTTGTGGGTTTCCAGCCACCACACCAACCGCCCATTGATCATGCGTTCCATCACATTGCAGACGCAGCTGGTGAGGGAAATAGGACGGTAGCTGGATGATGATGATGAGTATAAGGGCGCTCAACTACAGAGGTCATCAGCGCCGTTTTAAAAGGAAACTGGTCATGGCAAAAGCCAGATATAAATTATTCTAAAACAGTATAAATATGTTAAAAAAGACAAAAAAACATACGCGTTGAAAAAAAAAATAAAATAAAATAAAAATTTCATCCAAAAACCATAAATTCTATTTGCTAAATCCTAAAATCTAATTTCGAAAAGAATCTAAAAACCTTCTCCACTACTGCGTGATCGTCCGCTAGCATTTCTGCAAAGCTGACCGGCAGCTGCAGAGACGTCCTAAGGTCTGCTAGGTGAAAACACTCTAGCAGCACGTGTCGTACAGACAACGCTTCATTACAAAACGGACATAGTGTAGAAGGCTCCTTTTTAAAAAGAAAACTATGAGTAAAAATGCAGTGCCCAATTCGTAACCGAGCCAAACTCACCTCCTCGCGACGAGATGACCGACAGGAGGTAACCCAGGGAATCGGAAGCTCTTTGACAGATCTAAGTTTATTATTGCGGAGAGCAGACCACTCTTCCTGCCAGCAGGTTTGCACAGCTCTCCGCAATTCGGCCCTAAAGTCTTCCGATGTCACAGATGGTATTCGAACCCTGGGCTTCATGATAGCCGTCTTGGCTGCTGAATCCGCCATTTCATTCCCCCGCAAGCCTACGTGACCAGGGATCCATGCACACACCACGTTAACGCCAGAAGCGTGTAAAACTTTGAGGGCATCCTGTATACGCTGCACAATAGGGTGGTAGTTGTGAAGCTGCCGTAGGCTTTGAAGTGCACTGAGAGAATCACTCAGGATTAAGCAGTCACCCAACTTTCGTCGGCGTACGTGTAAAATGGCCCGGTATATTGCATAAAGCTCTGCAGTAAAAATGGAAGTGCTAGTGTGGAATCCGAATGTATAGGGTTCGTGTCCACACACGTAAGCACAACCAACGCCATTTGAGTTCTTGGAGCCATCAGTATAAATTACAAAATGGTCCTCATATCGCGATAAAAATTCTAAAAAACATGTGCGGATACTAGACATAGACATGGTAGATTTATCATATTTAGTCATGCCCAGATCAACCGGGGACGCTCTGCACAACCAAGGAGGGTAGGTCCTCTCCCCCCTAGGATACATCTTGGGCATGTCAGTATCAAGATGTCTAAGGAGCTCCCGGAAACGAAAACCAGGTGGCTTTGGTTTAATAGTAGTGTTCCTATAACGCACGTCATTGAAGGTATTAAAGAACGGCATAAACGATGGATGTGTGGGCATGCAATTAAGTCCACAGCCATAATTGGCTAATAACATGTTGCGCCTGTACTGCAGAGGAGGTTCTGCAGACTCAGCATACAGGCTTATAACTCGGCTCGTTGGAAATGCCCCAACTGCTATACGTATGCCACAGTTATGGACTGTGTCTAATCTCTTCAGCACAGATGGTCGTGCTGAGCCATATACGATACTACCATAGTCTAATTTGGAACGGATGAGTGCCTGATAAAGTCGCAATAACACTGCACGATCCGCTCCCCACGATTTTCCACTTAGTACCCGCAAGATATTCAAAGATCGGTCACATCGTGCTTTCAGTTGTGCTATATGCGACGACCAGCTAAGTTTTCTATCAAATATCAATCCAAGGAACCTCGTCTCATCTGCAAAAGGTAGTAGATCAGCGCCTAGCCGGAGCCTTGGAGGTAGTCGACTCTGCTGACGCCAGAAGTTTACACAGATGGTTTTCTCAGCGGAAAATCGGAAGCCGTTTTTTAAACTCCAACTCTTAAGGTTGTACAAGGTGGTCTGAAGACGGCGCTCTAGAAACGGAGTGCGCTGAGATGTACAGTAGACGGCATAGTCGTCTACAAATAGGCATGACGAGACACCTGGAGGTACACATTTCGAGATAGAATTAATAGCAATAGCAAACAACGTAACACTTAGTACCGATCCCTGTGGTACACCGTTCTCTTGAACAAAAGTTCGAAAAAACCGAGCCAACCCTTACTCGGAATACGCGGTCTTTTAGGAATTCCTGAAGGAAGAGTGGTAGGCGTCCACGTATATTCCAGGTGTGCAGAGTACGTAGCAACCCTGCCCGCCAACACGTATCATAAGCCTTTTCGAGGTCAAAAAATATTCCGACTGTTTGACAGTTCTTAAGAAATCCGTTCATAACCTGTGTCGACATGGACACAAGATGATCCACTGTTGAACGGCGTCGTCGGAAACCGCACTGGATGTAATTCAGTAGGTTGTGCGTTTCCAGCCACCATACCAACCGCCCATTTATCATGCGTTCCATCACCTTGCATACGCAACTGGTGAGGGAAATAGGGCGGTAGCTAGAAGCGAGGTGACGGTCCTTGCCAGATTTCAAGATAGGTATAATGGTAGCTTATCGCCACTTTTCAGGAAACATGGCATCAACCCAAACACGGTTATAGACCTCGAGCAGGAATGCCTTACCTTCAGGTGAGAGATGTGGTAACATTTGAACGTGGATTCCGTCCGGTCCTGGTGCTGTCAGTCGCGATGACGAAAGAGCGTGTTCTAGCTCTGCCAAGATGAAGAGGCGGTTAGTCTTCAAGGTTTCTGGAACTAAACACGAAACCTTGAGATTCTACCTGAGTCTTAATTGAGATAAACTCAGGAGCATAATTGCATGAGCTAGACACCTGAGCGAAAGCACAGCCGAAGGTGTTAGCCACAACAAACGGATCAACAACAACTCCTGCAGTTGTTTTCAGACCAGCAATTGGCAGGTGGGTTGATTTTCCGGCCACGCGCCTTAATTTATCCCATACAACAGATGAGGGTGTACATCTGTTAAAAGATGATACAAATTTGTTCCATGAGGTCTTTTTGCTATCCTTAATTATTTGCCTAGATTTTGCACGCGCTTTCTTGTACTCAATTAGATTACTTAGCGTAGGGTGTCGTTGGAATACCCTTAGAGCACGTCTACGAGCACGAATAGCATTCCGGCAGTCGTTGGTCCACCATGGGACAGGAAATCGACCAGGCTGGGTAGCCGAACGTGGAATAGACTGTTCTGCAGCGGAAAGAATTTTATCTGTGAGATGATCGACTAAATCATTCACAGAATCGTGCTCGTTGTATTCAAAGACCGCCAACTGGGTGTAAAGATTCCAGTTGCCACGATCAAAGCGCCATCTAGGGATACGTGAGGGAGACACATCTTGTGCTAAGAGACTAAGAAGACATGGAAAGTGGTCGCTGGAATTTAAATCAGAGATGACATTCCACTGTAATGAAACAGCTAACTGGGATGAACACACTGCCAAATCGATGTGCGAATAGGTGTTAAACGCGTCTGAGAGGAATGTGGGCTCTCCGGTGTTCAGGAGAACCAAGTTATTGCTCTCCAGGAATTTTGCAATGAGGTTGCCTCTCGAACATGCCCGATTTGAGCCCCAAAGTGGGTGATGGGCATTAAAGTCTCCAACTATTAGAAATGGTGTTGAAAGTTGGGAAACCAGATCTTCAAGGACAATTAACGAGAGGTCATCTGATGGCGGAAGATATACAGTGCAAATGCAAAATTCTATTGATGGCAGCTTAATCCTTACAGCTACAGATTGTAAATCAGACTGTAGCTGTAACGGATCTACAAATATGTCATCCCTGAGGAGCATCATAGTACCCCCGTGTGCAGGAATGCCCTCTTCTGTTTCAACATCACACCTCAGTGGTGTGTAGCGTCTGATTTTAAAGTTGTCTTGTGGTCGTAGCTTAGTCTCTTGTAAGCATACCACTAAGGGCTGATGCTTACTGAGCAAAAGTTCCAATTCTGGTCGATGCGCTCTTAATCCTCGTATGTTCCATTGTAGGATAGCCATTGGAACTATGGGATATAAGATGTAAAGGTAGTCTACATTAAGACGACTTCATGGGTGGCCGAATCAATTTGCCCTTTTTCTTTGGTGTAGGGCTAGTTTCGGCAGGTTTATCCTGCCTCTTCTTTGCTGCAGATGTAGCAGCGTGGTCAGCTGTTTCCTGCTCCATATCCTCTATGGAAGAGGACGGTTTTCCTTCTACAACTTTCGATTCGAGGGGCTCGAAGCGATTGGAAATTCCGACCGACGTAGGTGACGGTTGCCGGTCGTAGTCCTCCCCAGAAGATGACTCCGACGATGAACTCGGAGACGCTCTAGGGCTACGTTTCTTGGACTTTTCTGGAGCAGACTTTGTGCTTCCTTTCAGGAAGGCAGTTCTATCATACTGCGTCTTGAACTTGATCTCTGGTGCTTGGTATACAATGGGCAATTTCGTCCTGTTGTTAGACGTGGATGCTTTGTCAGGCGACTTCACTGACTTGCTATTTTCAGTAGTCTGTGTTCTCGGAGTTTTAGATGTTGTTACTGATGCTCTTGGTTGCGATCTAGGCACTAGAACTTTCTCGGATATTGGTGCCCCGTTCATATCAGATGTTTGGGTACCAGCCTCCCGTTTCGGTGACGGAGTAGCCGCCACAGAGCTATAGGTCCGGGAGGTGGTTGAAGAGGGCTTGAGAATACATAGAAGTTTCCGGGCTTCCGAAAAGGATACCTTTTCTTTAACCCGGATCTCCTGAATAGCTCGCTCTTCAATATAACGGGGGCATTCTCGTGAACTTGATGGATGTTCACCGCTACAATTTACGCATTCCGGAGGTGATGTACATGCATTTTCATGCATGCCGGCTCCACAGCTGACACATGTAGGTGCGCCTTTACAGAATGCACTAGTGTGACCGAACCGCTGACATTGGTGGCATCTCAGAGGGTTAGGTATGTATGGTCTAACCTCAATCACTTCATATCCTGCCCTGATCCTTTGAGGGAGATCTACCCGATCAAAGGTCAGGAACAGGGTACGAGTAGGAACCATATCCCCTCGTTCTCTCCTTTGGACACGATAGACTGCAGTTACGCCTTGTTCCTGGAGGTTCTCCTGAATATCCTCGTTAGACATTCCATCCAACGCGCTAGTGTTTACAACACCGCTCGAGGAATTCAGGGTCCTATGCATCTCCACTTTGACTCGATAACTGCCCAGCATGTTGGCTTTCAGTATCTTTGCTGCCTGGGATGCTGTAGTTGCTTCCACCAGCAGCGTGCCATTTCTAGATTTTGTACATGATTTAACAGCACCAGCTATTTTGTCAAGACCTTTCTGTATAATAAACGGATTAACCGTAGAAAAAGTTCTACCTTCCTCCGTTCGTTTAATAACTAAGTAGCGAGGACCACACTCAACTACTTGTTTAACACTGTTTTCAAATAAATCCTTTCCACGTTTATTGTTTTTTTGGGGGTGTAGGTTAACCATAATATTAGGTCTAAATTTCATCCCCCAGTGCTCCCCACCCACCACGGAGTCCAACAAGGGGTCACCCCACTGGGATGACAGGGCTACAAGGGGATATAGCGAGCTCGCCGTCCCACTCACCCTGGAGGTCGGTACAATACCTAGTCCTGGCCGAATGATTAGGGGTGGGTTAGTCCCTAACCTCCCGTTTAGGCGAAGCAGAAGCCAAAGTAGTGTATCAGAAATGCGCACCCTCCCCGAATTCAGAAAAAACTGTTACGAGCTCAGATACGCATCCCTCAACCACCAGGACAAACCTTTCCACCGACACGGGTCTCCACGCACGGCCTACACGTGGGTGGGCCTGTTGACCATCTCCCTCAACCACGAAGAGGAGCCCACTCGAGGGAGACTGTTGGCTCGGGACCCCGGGTTCGCCAAACCCGTACCTACCGAAGTAGGCCCCTGGGGGGACGGTAGCTGGAAGGCAGATGTCGGTCATTACCAGGTTACAAAATGGGAACGATGGTGGCCTCACGCTACCTCTCAGGGAAACTGCCGTCAACCCAACACGGTTGTACAATAATAATGTACAGAAATCAAAATCTGTAAAGAATATTCCATCAGAAAGGAATGTCTCGAACTTGAAACAGGTTTCTTCTCTAATGCAGGTTAACCCAAACCTTTCTTCTTTGAGTACCACATACATCAGCTGCAGTCCTCAAAAACGAACAACAAAGCACATTCCAGTTGGAAAGAAATACCAAAGAAAGAAAAAACAAGGAAATCCTGTATGAAACAGTTGCACCAATTTCCAGTCTTCCTCCTACAATTAAAATCGTATCAGCATCTGCAAGTATATCTGAATTCCCTGCAGTGACATCCAGTACAACATTTAGCACTGCTCACATAAGCAAAGAAAAAGTATAGATGATGATGATTGGAACTTAGAACGCTCAACATCTGGGTCATCCGCGACCATAAAAACAAGTGGCCTAAAAGCTATATAAAAGTCTAAAACTATAAATCTACACAATCAAATAAATCAAAGGTAAAAACACCGCCATAACGAGGAGGATTCGTTTAAAATAGAAGCTAAAATCATAAAATCAGAATAGGGTTAAAATAGCTATAAAGACCGAGATAATTGGGATTAAATTCTAAAACCCACAGCTAAATCAAACGCTCAAACTTTGACCACAGCAGTTTCGTCATCCGCGAGGAACTCCGCAAAACTGGCCGGCTGCTGGAGGGACCTGCGGAGACGCGCCAACCTAAAATAATCTAAAAGCAAGCGACGGACGGTCAGGTCAGCACTGCACAGTGGGCAAACGGGAACCGGGGTCCTATTCAATAAAAAGCTGTGGCTAAAATAACAATGTCCTATGCGCAACTGACCCAAAGTAATCTCCTCCCGCCGAGAAAGCCGCCAGCAGCTCACCCCGTTGAGCGGAAGCTCCTTCTCAATTCGAAGCCTGTTGCCACGCAGAGCGGACCACTCATCGCGCCAGCACGAGAGCGCCGCCCTACGGATAACAAGTCCAAAGTCTTCCGCTGTAACGTACGGTATGGTATAACTGGGTTTTATCACGGCCTCCTTCGCTACCGAATCCGCAAGTTCATTTAACGCAAGCCAACGTGACCAGGAACACATGCACACACCATGCTAGCGCCAGTGGCATGCAGAACGTGGAGGGCGTCCTGGATATGCTGTACAAGAGGATGTTGGTTGTACAGCTCACAAAGGCTCTGAAGGGCACTCAGCGAATCACTAAGGAAAAGGCAGGCACCCAACCTGCTGCGGCCAGCATAAAAAATGGCTCGGCATATTACATGGAGTTCCGTAGTGTACAGGGAAGCACTGCCATGGAGACCGAATGTGAAGGGTTCGGCCCCCTGGTCATACGAACAGTCAAAACCAGCAGAGCTCTTGGACCCGTCAGTATAAAGGACTTTAATATCTTTATATACCGATAAAAACTCTAAAAATAAACTACGGATGCTACTCGTGAGCCTCGTAGATTTCCTGTGCACCGTCAGACCCAGATCCACGTAAGGCGCAGCACGCAACCACGGAGGGTGCACTCGCTCGCCCCAAGGAAGCATTCTAGGCATCTCAAAGCATGGCGCCTAAGAGGCTCCCGGAAGCGAAATCCTGGCGGATTTGGACTCAGGCGGATGCTGCTATAACGGGCGTCAAAGGAGGTATCACAAAAGAGCTAGTTGGAAAGACCCCAGTAGCTAACCGAAGGCCAGAGTTGTGCACTGGGTCTAAATTCTTAAGCACAGATGGACGAGCTGAAGCATAAACTTTGCACCCATAGTCCAGTATGGATCGAACTAATTTGCGATACAAGCAAAGCAGCACTGCGCAATCCGCTCCCCACGATTTTCCACTAAGTATCCGCAAGGTATTAAGAGAACGTTCACATCGTGCTCTTAACTGCGGTATAGCCGATGACCAGCTAAGCCATCGATCAAAAACAAGTCTGAGGAACCTAGTTTCATCGGCAAATGATAAAACATGGCGACCTAGCCGGAGCCTTGGAGGTAGTCGACTCTGCTGACGCCAGAAGAGAATCGGAAGCCGTTTCTTAAACTCCAACCCTTAAGGTTGTCCAAGGTGGTCGGAAGACGGTGCTCTAAAAACGGAGTGCGCTGAGATGTACAGTAGACGGCAAAGTCGTCTACAAATAGGCATGACGAGACACCTGGAGGTACAGATCTCGAGATAGAATTAATCGCAATGGCAAACAACGTAACACTTAGTACCGATCCCTGTGGTACACCGTTCTCTTGAACAAAAAGTTTCGAAAAAACCGAGGTGAGTGATGATGAGTATAAGGGCGCTAAACTGCAGAGGTCATCAGCGCCCTTTTTAAAAGAAACTGGTCATGGCAAAAGCCAGATATAAATTATTCTAAAACACTATAAATATGTCAATATAATGACAAAAAAATATACACGTAAAAAAACAATAGAAATGTCATCTAAAAAGCCATAAATTGTGTTTGCTAAATCCTAAAATCTAATCTCGAAAAAAATCTAAAAACCTTCTTCACTACTGCGTTATCGTCCGCTAGCATTTCTGCAAAGCTGACCGGCAGCTGCAGAGACGTCCTAAGGTCTGCTAAGTGAAAACACTCTAGCAGCACGTGTCGTACAGACAACGCTTCATTGCAAAACGGACACAGTGGAGAAGGCTCCTTTTTAAAAAGAAAACTATGGGTAAAAAAGCAGTGCCCAATTCGTAGCCGAGCCAAACTCACTTCCTCGCGACGAGATGACCGACAGGAGGTAACCCAGGGAATCGGAAGTTCTTTGACAGATCTAAGTTTATTATTGCGGACAGCGGACCACTCTTCCTGCCAGCAGGTTTGCACAGCTCTCCGCAATACGGCCCTAAAGTCTTCCGATGTCACAGATGGTATTCGAACCCTGGGATTCATGATAGCCGCCTTGGCTGCTGAATCCGCCGTTTCATTCCCCCGCAATCCTACGTGACCAGGGATCCATGCACACACCACGTTAACGCCAGAAGCGTGTAAAACGTGGAGGGCATCCTTTATACGCTGCACAATAGGGTGTTAGTTGTACAGCTGCCGTAGGCTTTGAAGTGCACTGAGGGAATCACTCAGGATTAAGCAGTCCCCCAACTTTCGTCGACGTACGTGTAAAATGGCCCGGTATATTGCATAAAGCTCTGCAGTAAAAATGGAAGTGCTAGTGTGGAATCCGAATTTATACGGTTCGGTTCCACACACGTAAGCACAACCAACACCATTTGAGTTCTTGGAGCCATCAGTATAAATTACAAAATGGTCGTCATATCGCGATAAAAATTCTAAAAAACATGTGCGGATATTAGACATAGACATGGTAGATTTATCATATTTAGTCATGCCCAGATCAACCGGGGACGCCCTGCTCAACCAAGGAGGGTATGTCCTCTCCCCACTAGGATACATCTTGGGCATGTCAGTATCAAGATGTCTAAGGAGCTCCCGGAAACGAAAACCAGGTGGCTTTGGTTTAATAGTAGTGTTCCTATAACGCACGTCCATGAAGGTATTAAAGAACGGCGTAAACGATGGATGTGTGGGCATGCAATTAAGTCCACAGCCATAATAGGCTAATAACATGTTGCGCCTGTACTGCAGAGGAGGTTCTGCAGACTCAGCATACAGGCTTATAACTCGGCTCGTTGGAAATGCCGCAACTGCTATACGTATGGCACAATTATGGACTGTGTCTAATCTCTTCAGCACAGATGAGCCAACCCTTACTCGGAATACGCGGTCTTTCAGGAATTCCTGAAGGAAGAGTGGTAGGCGTCCACGTACATTCCAGGTGTGCAGATTATGGAGCAACCCTACCCGCCAACACCTATCATAAGCCTTTTCGAGGTCAAAAAATATACCGACTGTTTGAGTTTTTAAGAAATCCGTTCATAATCTGTGTCAGCATGGACACAAGATGATCCACACGGAGCCCAAAAAGAGTTCATCCCAGTGGGCTGACAGGGTTACACAGAGGAAATAGTGGGCTCGTCGTCCCACTCACCCTGCAGTTCGGTACAGTACCTAGTCCTTGCCGATTGATTAGGGGCGGGTTAGTCTGTAACCTCCCGTTTAGGCGAAGCAGAAAACAAAGTAGTGTATTGGAAATGTGCACATTCCCCGCATTCAGAAGGCTGGATCGAGCTCAGATGCGCATCCCTCAACCAAAAGGACAAACCTTTCCACCGACACAGGTCTCCACGCACGGCCTACAAGTGGTTGGGTATTTTGTCTGACCCCTCACCACTGAGAGGAACCCACATCGAGGGTGTCAGGCTGGCTCGGGACCCCGGGATCGCCAGTTCCCATACCTACCGCAGTAGAATTGAAAAGGGAACAGTGTCTATAGGAAAATTCTGTTGCTGTGACAAAGTGGAAGTGAAACAGAGGTGAGACATAATAAATATCAGATCGTCAGGACAAAGAGTATATGGAATACATATTACTAGCATCAATGCATATTGTGCGATTTCCTCATTATATTGTGCATTAGAGACAGCAAGAGGTGGAAGTTAAGGTTTCCAAATCATAATACTCGTGGGGGTTACCACAGAAGGTATACATTCAAATGTGAATGCAATTCTTTTCACGATGGAATGACACTGGGGACGGATATGCAAATCAGCTTGAAGAGGGGGCAAGTCACCCACGCAATGCACATTAGCCTTAATAACTTAGCGATTTAGTAATACACTGAATTCTGTGAATAATACACTGTCCACTTCCCATCGCGAAACTTTCTAGTCCCTCGTCGCTTCTCTACTTCGCACCTCGTTTTAAATTTACGATAATACTAACGAAGTTGCTGCGTTATATTTGCATTCGAATTAAACTCATTTACAAACTTTTCCCACATCAAATCTTTGTCTTTCACACTTACCGCATCCGTCCTCTTAGTTTCCACAATTCCCTTATATTAAGTTACTAATTCAACAATTCTTTCTCCATTGATGAGAAGTTTTTCCCATGGCTTCTCTTCTGATTTTGTTCACCCGCCACTCTTAACTGTGTGTAATCGAAATTAAAAACAAATGCGCATGGCAGTACGTACAGAAAATAACATTCATCCCCAGCCTTCAATATCTGTCATATTTATTAGTTTCTCGGCGTTAACACGTGTTTAACATTTTTAGAAAACGAGTTTGTGAAATGCAAGAATTTTAACGTCGATGTTAACATTTGTTGGTGAAATCGGGCATAAGTGATAAGATGTACGCTCAACTAACGCTCAGACGCACTCTTTAAAAACAAATCAATGTTAAGGACAGACAAAAAGGGAACTACAAAAAAAAAAAAAATGCTAGCCAAAGGCACATATTGGTTAACATACATAAACAAGGATAACGTAATCTAGAAGTGAAGTCGAATTAACAAATAAAACGTCCAAAATGCACGAAATCTTGATATGCTTCCCATATCTTAACTCGCAGTTCTACTCTTGACACAAAATAGAGCTCTCAGATGGTTTATAATCATCCGCCAGGATTTCTGTAGCTGCGCAGATTCCCGGAGTTAGGTGGGGAGAGAGAATTAAACCCAACTTTTACATTCTATAACCTCAAATTGCCTTGGAGTTCGCGTTCTGACGTACTGGAGATATTTATTATAAGTTATTGTGTTAAAGCAGATTATTTTGAGCACAATTCGATATACTTAATTATCCCCGCAGTGGCTATATAATTTACCAACAGGTAAGGTAATAATTATGTCTTTGTACATGAGTTGCAGGTAAAGTTAAACTGTATGCATGACTGGAAGTTTGTTGTTCACTCGACAGATGTGGGCTACGTGAAATATCCGTAGTGATAGCAGAAACGCAACACTGTAACTAGGAGCGCAATGTCCAAACATGCAAAACCTGTTGTACTATTTCTTCAACCGTTATCGCAATTCTGTTCTCTTTTACTGCTATTCAAACTCGCAACAAGAAATTGTCGACTAGAATATCTGGACTCGTGTATTACACTGTCAGAAACGAAAACAAGCTCCAGTCTTGGATAAACTTATCGTTAACAAAAATTATACAATTATTTGTGATCTTGAATTCATAGCTTTTAACGATAGAATAATCTATTCGAAGTAAAAGCTTCCAATTTGATTTGTCATGTACTCGTACGCAGTAAAAGAACACCCGACTTCAAAGTACGCTTCACAAGGAAAATATTAGGACGGTAGAGCCAGACTGAAAAATTCAATGCCATAGCTGGGATTTGAACCACGGATCTTCTGGTCTCCGTCCAGCCGGTCTGTCATTGAGCTACTATGGCCAACGTGCCAACATGACATTAGATTCTCAAACTGACTCTTCTTTTCCCCGGTTAACCACTAGGAGTTCTCATAAACACATGAGACAACTACCTTAATGGCGACTCACTATGCTGTAGGTACTTTTAAGGCCCGGGCTTTATAGTTCGGACCACTATTAGGTATAATTTTTATTTGCTAAAAAACTTAACACATTTAGGAGCGTCCCACTTTCCCACATCCCGGCGTATATACCCATTGTTACAACCATGAACTACTATGAGTAATATTGCGTTTCGAATAGAATATACGAGCAATTAATCAAGACGCAAAGGTTCACTTAAAAAAAAAAGTAGAATATCAGAATTGATTAAATTGTTCAAATGATGAAACGTTCCTTTGGAACTGAGTGAATTCATCAAAATGTAAACCGCCCATCACCGAAAATGAAACAAATCAAACATCAATACTAAATGTTCACACAGTGAGTCAGTATGTAATTAACATCCTCCAAGGTTGTCATATCGGACGATGAATGACATGGGCGAAATGTTACTCAAAAGAGAGCAGGGCCCATAGAATTTAGAGTTACAATAAAGCAACACCCGCAAAAACCTTATCCAGATAATTCAGCCTGAATTCATGCCTTTAGCTGCAATGGTCATACGTATACGCAACCTGCTAGATACCTCAGATCAAACCAAAATAAACATCTGGATACCTAGCCAGGTGGGCATACTAGGCAACGAAACGATAGACGTGGCACCCAACCCATATCCCACGTCATATGACGTCATACGTTCTCCTTTGGAACATATCGAAGGTGTTAACTCGTATTCGTTGGGTTCTAATCATTAGATCACGCACATATTCGCAATTTCATACTTCCAGACTCTGGGGAAGATGAATTATATTGGTCGGAGAAAAATCTCTACCTCCACCACCAGGAAACGAACCTGGGGCCCCTAGCACGGCAGGCGGGTGCTCTACCTACAGCCAGTTCATTGTTGTAGACTATGTAATACTGTTTTAAGTGTATTTTACAAGTGAAAATAGATGCAAGTGACGGTGGCATAATTCTTTTGCGTTATAACACTACGAAGTCATGAATTTTAAAAGATACATAACAGCTGTGAAGCAAATGACGTGGAGGTTAAGGTCATAGCTGTGGAAACGTAAACAAAGTTTGTCATAGTTGTTTATCACCTATTCCTCAGGTCGGTTATCGCTACTGGTGTGCGGAAAACAGTTTCCTTGAGCTATACGTTGTGTTGCAGGCCTACTTTGTTGAAAAACTTAAATCGTACATAACAGCCCTGCAAAATGAAATTTTGTTCGCCGGCTTGAGATCTAAAAGGTATTTGATATGCTAAATTGAATGGTGCTTTACATTTTAACACATAAGATTTTGTTATTAAAAAAAAAACAAATTTTGAAAATACTGTTTTGGCGTAAAAAAACAGCCTCATTATACTAAACAGAATACAAATTTGCGATCTGAGAAGTCATTAACTTGGATATATTTAATTGAATTGTGCTTTCCGCTTTTTTCTATCACGCAAAATTTTCTCGCAAAATAAATGTTGAAAATACTGAACTTATAGTGCACAATATAGGAAAAGTAATCAAATCCCATCAAAATGGTACGTATTTCGCGAAAAATTAACATTTTCGAAATCCGCGCGTTTGCATCAAATTCGGGGACTGTTGCAGGACATATAATTAAAAAACAAAAAGCAAAAAAATGAACTCCTACATGTGAGGACGCCGCAACACAGCGAATGACTATCGACTTGTTCCTAAAGTAGGCTAATACAGTTTAAATGCACACGTTATCGTTAAGATGAGATGAACTCTTAACGCTTGGGTATATGTTTCAAGTATTGAGGGAGTAAACAGAGGGTTTGCCTAATTTACTATCTGCTTCTTGGCAGCATTACAGTAGACGGCCTTCACGTATCGTTTTAAAATCAGAAGAGATGAGATGAGATGAAATGTGGGTCCATCATTACGAGCCTAAAGCAAATTGTAGTGCCTTAAAACATATGCAACTAGCTTTATCTTTTCAGGAAATATGTTCATTGAACATTGTTCGAAACTTTTGATTAATTTAAAATACTAATTATGAATTGTAAGACTAGTAAACTTTTAGCTTCCGTAAGTAGTGTCGCTTACATCACTTGTGCACGTAAGCACAATGAGTAAGAAATTTGTTCAGCTGACAAACACAAGCCTAACGCAGGGAGATATTAAAATGTTTTGATATTGAATTCTGTTTTTTTAAAGCTAACTTAACTATATTATCTGTGCTATGTACAGAACTACAAACATATAACATTGCATTTAAGTTTATTCTACAACACTCGAGAAACACGATAAACCACTTGCTTTAACTATAAAGGAAAGAAAAAAAAATATCCTCGAAATCCAATGAAGTCAAGCAAATTGCAGTTATTTAGAAAACAGGTTACAAAATTAGACGTTTAGTAACAAGATGCTCAATCTACAAGAAGCAAGTTACTAAACGTAATATTGTAATGTTTTCTACAACATTTTCTGCTAGGATCAGAGTAATTTAGCATTTATTGTATATTTAGTATATCTAATTTTACTTACCGTGGAAACGATATATTTAGAGAGAGTAATATGGGCTTTGAAAAACTCATGATTAAGTAATGACTTATATTTTGCAATTTTGGCTAATTCAGTGGACCAAGTTATGAAAGACAATACTTCCAGTAAATCATACAAATTTCGATTGAGAAATTTTGGCAATCCTTCAAACCCTACAGGACGCATATCACAAATAAATTTGAAAAAGTTTTATCATCTGATTCTAAAGCAGCTGTAATATCCATAACATCTGATATAACTGCTAAAAACCTAAATATTGCAGAATGCCACAAAACCATAAAACAGTTAATCAATGTAAATGAAAGAGTTATACTTCAATGGAAATCAGCACAATGTGAAATATATGGTAATAAAACAGCTAACTGAATCAGTTATTTTAGATATGTCTTGTAAAAATGTAATCAAAGGAATTAAAATGTGTAATGTTTAATAAAACATATATATGTGAGGTAGGTAATGGTGTAACCATGACGTCAAATGAGAGGAAGTTGTTAAACGTTTAAAAAGATTTTGTTCTTCTGCTTAAGAATGTCGTAGGAGAAAGACACATTTCAGTCTCTCCGAGGCTGTGCAGAATTATTTTTAAGTGTGCATTTAAGATGCACAAAGTGTGTGTAAGAAAGTAATAGTTAATCTATATACCAGTCATCATTTGTTAAAGAACAGTAATATTATTTGAATTTGTATCGTAAATTGAAAGTGTTTCAGAAGTATTAAATCTTCATGTTTGAAAAAGAAAAGAATTATTTGTCCATTCTTCAGTAATAGTAATATTGAATTCCTCTACTTCGAGAAAAGAACTTATCGCTCCAGAATTACTGATGCACCCACCCAAAGTAAGAGTTGCAGGGGAAACTTCTAGATCGTCACCAAAGGTGAGAAATTCACTAGCATCCACCTTCATCCTATTAAACTGCTCCAAGGTGATCGCCACAACCTGACCTTTTAGAACAATGTCGTCTACAGTGTTCCACATCAAACTGCTTCGTAACTTTCTAGCCAAAAAAGGCAGTAAAATTATGTCAAACTCATTTGAGCCACTAGGTTATCACTATTAGAAGAATTGTAGCAACATATAATTAAAAAATTAAGGAAGAATATATTACAAATAAAAGGAAAGCTATGAGAAAATGTATGTTACAACACAACTGGAATCAATATACCTCCAAGAAAATCTTCTGTAGCAACTTTGATTTTTAAGGGACCATGACTGCCACAATAAACATTTATTCAGGATTGGTATATTGAAATCTCAGTGTCCTTTCTGTACACTTAAAGAACATATGGCTGTAAGCCACCTGCTTTGCTGCCCAACTTTTAGTCAACATACCAACATAACATCAAAATACTGGAGTGCAAGAGAACAAATGGCTTCATTGCCAACTGCTTAACATTACATACCAACAAATCAAGCAACTTCTGATAAAAGAAAAATGTGCCTCCAATGAGTACTACAAGTTGCAATGGTTGTAATAATATAACTACTACTAATTAGAATAGAAATCTTTATCTACAACACATTAAAGGCATCTAACAGATGATCATTCAAGTATAATTATTTTATTATATTATATGATATTGTATATATTATTGTTTATATTTGTGTTATATCCGGAGTTTCATTTGTGGTTATAACATTTATAAAAGTCGCATCGTAAGTTGGTGATTTGCGTTTTGCCTCCACGTGCTATTCAGCTGCGAAAACAAGGAGAGGGAATAAACACGTCACTGACACGTCATTGCGGTCGCCTAGCAACCAACAATCTACCAATCAAAAGTAAACTGTTGCCATAGCAACCCAGCACGCTTATCCTACGTTGCCAACTCCATTGCACTACACCACGTGCTTTATGTGTGACGCTAGTCTATTGGCATGTTGATGATGATGATATGGATATAAGGGCGCTCAACTGCTTGGTCATCAGCGCCCTTACAGAAACTGATTCATGGTAATAGCCAGATATAAATTAGTCAAAATTTCAAAAACATATCAAAACAAAATGACAAATATGAATAAGCCCAAATGCGTACAAATAAAATTATAACAATAATAAAAACAAAAGCAATTATTTCCCATAAAATACTAAGAGCCACAAAAATATTTCTTTCAATAAAAAAAAAGCTGGCCATAACAAGATCTACCTGCCCAGAGGTGGTCGAACCAATTTGTTGCACTTCTTTGGGGCAGGACTAGAGCTTTCAGCAGGTTTTTCCTGCCTTTTTCTCACTGTCATTTGAGCAGTGAGAACAGGATCCACCCGCCCCACATCGTCAATGGAAGAGGACGGCTTATGTACTGGTGACTTCGAATCCAGTCTCTCGACAGGATTAGAAACTGCGATCGGTGAAGATGAAAGTCACCGATCGGGGTCCTCTCCAGATGAGTCCTCAGATGTTGTGGACGGAGATGTTCGCGGACTTTTCTGCTGGCTAGCTCTCTTTTCACTTCTCTTATTATTTACCTTGAGGAAGTCCGTTCTGTCATAAGTGGTCTTAAATTTTCTGGGCGACACATCTACTACCGTTTCACTTGATCTTGAAGTAGATGCTTTCGCCGGTGACTTGATTAAAACCTTCTTCTTAGGACTAAACCTGGTCGGCGCGCTCACTGTTGCTCGTGTTGGTGTTTGTTGCTTTGTCTGTGATCTTTAAGTGATCTTTCGGATACTACCTCCCCGTTTATTTCACAGGTTTGTGTTGCGACTTCACACCTAGGTACCGGCTTTGCTGCAACTGCACTATAAGTAACGGTCCTAGGTACAGAAGGCTGGCAAATACACAAGAGTTTCCGGGCTTCTACGAAGGACACCCTCTCTCTTACCCGGATCTCCAGGAATGCCTTCTGCTCCATAAAACGGGGACATTCTCCGGAGTTAGCTGAGTGATTACCATTGCAGTTAACACACTTTGCAGGTGAAGTGCACACATTGTCATGCTTGACTTCCCCGCAGTCAACGCAAGTGGCGACTCCATTACATGAATCACTTGTGGGGCCAAAGCGCTGGCATTTATAACACCTCAGTGGATTAGATATATACTGCCTTACTTCAATAGCTTCATACCCTGCCTAAATCCTTTTCGGGAGCTCCACCCGATCAAAGGTAAGAAACAGGGTACGAGTGGGCACTAGTTCACCTCGTTCTTTGCAGTGAACTTGATATACATTAGTCACACCTTTTTCCGCCAAGTTTTGCTGAATCTCCACATTGGACATACCATCCAATGCGCTGGTGTTTACAACAGGCAAGGAGTTCAGAGTCCTATGCAATTCAACGCGCACCGCATAGCTCGCAAACATATTGGCTTTCAAGATTTTAGCAGCCTGAGTCGAAGAAACTGCTTCGACCAGGAGCGTGGCATTGCGAGATGTAGTACATGCCCTCACAGAACCAGCAATACTATCTAAGCCCTTCTGAATAAAAAATGGACTCACAGTACTAAACTTCTGACCTTCCTCAGTTCTATAAATAACTAAATAGAGAGGACCACTACACTTGGCTATTTCATTTCCACTTTTGCTACTAATTTTAATAGAGGGGTTTACCATAATAGATAAGACTAAGTTTCATCCCCCAGTGCTCCCCACCCACCACGGAGCCCAACAAGGGGCCATCCCACTGGGATGACAGGGCTACACAGGGGATATAGCAAGCTAACCTCCCACTCACCCTGGAGGTCGGTACAATACCTAGTCCTGGCCGATTGATTAGGGCTGGATTAGTCCCTAACCTCCCGTTTAGGCAAAGCAGAAGCCAAAGTAGTGTATTAGAAATGCGCACCCTCCCCGAATTCAGAAAAACACTGTTACAAGCTCAGATGCACATCCCTCAACCTCCAGGACAAACCTTTCCACCGACAAGGGTCTCCACACACGGCTTACACGTGGGTGGGCCTGTTGACTATCTCCTTCAACCACGAAGAGTAGCCCACAGGAGGGAGACTGTTGGCTCGGGACCCCGGGTTCACCAAACCCATACCTACCGAAGTAGGCCCCTGAGGGGTCAGCATGTTGAGGTTTGCAATAAGCAGACACTGTTACTATTGCTGCTTTGCGTATGAATCAGTGGTATCACAATACCCTCGTCGTTCGTTGCCCTTTAGTATGAGATGGTATGCGTTGTTGGAAGGGAACAGGTGTGGATTTAGTTTCAAGGAATAAATTATGAGGTTTTCTGGGTGAATGACCAACCTTTCAATTTAATGACCAACCCTTCTTACCTGCCTTTGTCCGGTCCAGTTCTAACATGAATAACCCTTACGGTACTTAGGGTAATTTCTCCCTGTCATCACTGTCAAACTAAGAGTGTGCTGCTTCAAGTAGTGAATGTTTCAAAGGGTGTAAACAGCTTTACATTTTTGCAACATAATTCGTGTGTTTCGGTGATCAACTTTAGTGTTTCAGTGTAACTATAATATTTAGCTAAATATCGTTACTAATGGCTGTCACAAACACTTGTGCTACAGAAACAGACAGAACGAAATTATCTGTGAAGACCACCAAAAATGTTTTCGGGTACGGAATCCCAATTAAAGGACAAGTAAGGGAAATTAAATGTGTGTTCAAGACCATTTAAAAAAAAAGGTATGAATTGCTAGAACCGTTAAAACAAACCGCAGTTCCCAAAATATATACTTAATGAAATTGCTGCAGAAAAAGGCCACAAAATTATTAGACTTCCTCTCTACCATTGCCATTTTAATGCAATAGAGTTGATTTGTGCCCAAATAAAGGGATATGTAGCGCGCAACAATACAGATGTCACTATAACACCTGTTATAAAACTAACAGAAGCAATAGCAAAAATAAGTGCTAAAAATGTGGAAGATGCTGTTTGTCACACTAAGAAGTTATAGTAGCAGCATCGGAAAATGATGGCGTTTTGGAAGAAAGTGGAGGACCTCATGAATTCCGTGGGAGATTACAGTAGCTCTGACGGCGACGACCAAGGTGACAACGATCAGCAAAGCAGTACCAATGACAGCAATGACTCTGAGATAAGCAGCATATTCCCATTGGAATAGAATGCATAATTCTGTGCAGGTATGGCACTTTTTTTTCTCTAAATCTTATCTGTAGCTAACCATTTAGTTTTTGTTCATTTCGAAGATTTCGTATGCTGTAATTAGGTAACTGCTCACTTAAACGTGTAGACAGTCTTACGGCAGTCTTATGATTAATACTGCAATACACAAATTTCTAGGAATATGTGCGTGTACATTACTGCAGTCGAACTTCCTCCTCCCCTCTACCCGCCATCTTAGTTGCCTAGCACGTGGAGAGCAACGGTAAAGTGGTAACGCCGCTATCTCCTCTCCTTCCCCACTCCTTCAACCGTCAATCACCAACTTATAATGCACCCATAATAATAAATATCCTGATGATGGGAGCGATACACACTCAGAAACTTTGATTTCTAATCATCTGTTTACCTGGCTTGCTGCCCGAGAAGAAATTGAACATGTAATAATCATGTCGATAGTACGTAAATGTAGCTGTGTTGGCAGTGAACAAAAGTCTGATGTTTTAGCATCTAGATCATGTAATGGATGCCACATAAACTAATAAATTAACATAAAAAGTAAGCCCATATATGAACATTAAATATATACTTAAGCTTTTTATCATTTCAGTTCTGGCTTTTACATTCTGGACGCATAATCTGTTATTTTGTTAATAGAGTGTGTGGTATGCGAGTAAAATGGTCCAGAACAACAAATAAAAAGTAAAAGCATGGAAACAACTATAAACGAAGTTGCAGCAATCCCAAAATTAAAAAATGTAGATACGTATCCATTGTGCTAACTGGAAATATCAGTGTTTTTTCATGCAAGAAGGTTGCATAAGATAGTGAGTGAACAGAGATTATTTGTTATCAAGCAAAGAAAGTGAAACTGCTGTGGAACAATGGAAGACTAAGGATGCAAAGCCACAGTGTATTATTCACAGAACACGATCATAATGTGAAGGCCCATATTCTTTGTGCGAGACATCTAAGGAAATGTGGGACACCTTAAATTCAATACACAAGAAACTATTCAACAGAGTTGAACTGCAAATGGAATTCAAATATATATATATATGATAAAATAAACGATATGATCGCTAATATGTCATATACAAAACATAGCTTTTAAGCTATACCGCTTATACAAAAATTGAAGTGAAGAAATTACCATAACCAAGATTCTAACCACTCTCCCTGAACATAAGCATCTTGCTAGTGCTTGGGATTCGACAGCAGAATAACCTCAAAGCCAGACTAAGCAAGAAGAAGATTGCATAGTAATGAGCAGAAGAAACAGGTGTAGCATTTAAAGCACTAAAGGTTGAAGGTAATCAAACTTTAAAAAGTTTTGGATGCAAACATAATGGTCATGAGATCACAGGAGGAGCGGATGCACTTTATGTTAAGATTAGAATTTTATTTATTATTTTAAATTATGTAATAATAAGTGTGGAATTACATATAACAACTTTTTTCCTATCTTTTGCTGTTTATGCAGCAGCTAGTCTCCTATATTTAGCCTGTAAGATTCGTCCTGATCTGAGTTACTGTGAGTCAGATTTTGCAGGTGACATGGACTGCAAAAGTACAACTGGTTTCATTAGTATGATTTGAGGAGGACCAGTCATACTGAGCACAAGTAAGCAAAGTATCGTGGCACAATTCTCAACAGAAGCATAATATGTTGTCTCTGCACACTGCTGTAAGCAATTAAAGTTTTTGAAGAATTTTGTTGAAGAACTTCTCAGTGTAAAGCCAAAACTTAAACGATGTATTCAGATTATCAAAGGTGTATTAAAATTATCAAATCTGTCAAGCATCATGCAACACAAGTCAGATATTAAGTATAATTTCAGTCGTGATGAGCTAAATAAAAGTTGCTTTAATTTAGAGCATTATCCTACTGCTGAACAAATTGCTGACACTAACAAAACCTTTGCAATCTGGAAGATTTAAAGAACTGTCAAACAACTTATATATATCATTTGTAATATATACACTTCATTTAAAACTTTTCAAAGCATGTTAAAAAGTTATTTTAATGTAAAAGTATTTTCTCTTTGTGGAAGTGACTATATATTGTGTTGAAATATTGTATGGATGCAACATATGTATGCTAATGAAATGTGTTGTGATAGCAACATCTAATATTCATGTTGGTAGCATAGTGGCAGTTAACGAAGGACTGATGTTTAAGCAATCTTGCATCATTAATGGATGCCACATAAACTAATAAATTAATGTAAAAAGTATTTACAGTGTACTGTTCTAAAGTCCATGTATTGTCAACATTAAAACTAACCAAATAACATGTTTGCACCCATTATTATACCCCTGCAGCCACAAATATTAATCTGCTATAGTTAATTCTAGGATTGATATCTTAATATTGGATACTGAAAATTAATAATGTTCTATCTTTGTTTTTCAATATATATGATTACATTTCAAACAAGAGGCCAATATATTTCTTTAGAAATAAGGCAAAAACATTTGAAACGTGCAAGAAAATCATTAATCGCTTTACCTTCGAACACTTCAACGTGGATTGAACGTTTCGAGTATGGTGAAAAATATCTGTATATTATGCAATATTTTAGACCAATTGTGACTTTTGAAGATGTAATGGAGACCTATTATCTGAACCTGTTATGCCATAACATTACTAAATCTTGGCATTTGCTATCCACTAACTATAACATTAACCTTACTTCTAAATATATATCAGCAGTTTAACAACACAATATCTAAAGTTCCCTAAATGCTAACGTAGATAAATATAGTAAGATACTGAACCACGATTTAACCATGTTACCTGCTGTGTACTCAAAACTAAGATGATGTTAAATATATTTCAAACATTTTCCAGAAAATAACCACAGGGGAGGATGACCCATTGAACATATATTTCACATAAGATTTTCAATAAATAACACACGAATTCACAATTTCCGATTAGGCACTTCTGTATGTAGCTCCTTCAACGTTGAGCTTTTGGATGTGAAAACGGCGTCCTCCAGGGCCACTAAAATGAACAGTACACTGTAAATACTTTTTACATTAATTTATTAGTTTATGTGGCATCCATTAATGATGCAAGATTGCTTAAACATCAGTCCTTCGTGTGTCATGGCTACAGCCACAAATATTAATATGCTATATTTCAAACGAATCGTCATGGCTCCCAATCTCACAATACACTTATCGCTAAAAAATCGCCAGTGGTGTTTATAATTTAAAGTTCACATTTAAATACGAAAGTGATTATCGAAATGATTCCTTCAATACATAATGAAGTTAAAAAAACACGTCGATAATGTGCTTTCCCTTTAAATAAACCAGAATAAAATAAAATAAAACCGAAATAAATTTCGCTAATGAAAACGGAATGTTACCAAAACTGGAATACATTTTATAAGTAATACGCAGCACACTATTAGCTCTTGGCCATTGTGCCCCGCTAGCTAATACATCTAAACCATTTGTAATTTTTCAACCAGGACTTCTAAAGCTCTCCGAGTCCAAATACTGGAACAGAGTTCTTGCGTATTTGTGCATCTACTCACTGCTTCTAACTGATGAATCCAATTAAAATATCGATACGTATAACAAGATATGAAACCATTTCGCGCCCTCCAGTTTCCTCGCCATAACTATTACGCCACATAATTATGACGACGATAAACGGATATTTGAAAGATCTTTTATGAAATAATAATCACACATGTAGATGACACCTTAAACACTAATTCCGCATAAGATTTTCAATAATTAACACAAGCATTCACAATATATATTGTGATACCGCACTTAGCGTCACCCCCTTACAGACAAAGAAAAGCCATTCGCCATACTTGTATATTCAAAAATAAGAGGCTAAACCGATATTTAAAACATTACCTATGAAATATTAACCACTAATGAAGATTACACCTGAAACACTCGATTTTTAATAATTAAGTTACACACAAAACTTTGATACAAAACTTTTCTTGAACTTTCACAAGCGTTACACTTTTCGGCCATCTTCTGTACTTCTGACTCCTCTGAATGCGTCACCCACGCTACTCTTACCCGGCATGCATTGCCTTTACCTTGATTGGCTACCAACCGCCACCTACGCAATTATCTACCAATAAGGACTATAATCACGTGACCCTGTCGATGTGCGTAGTAATGCGTTTCCATGACTGCCAATCTTACAATATGCCTATCACTAAAAGCTGGCTGCTAAAAATCAACATCTGTATTTAATTTATATTTTTATTTTTGAAGTCGTTTATTGTATACATTATTATATTAAATTATCAAAACAGATCTCTGTGAATCTTTGGGAATTAACATAAATTAAACATCCCCTAGAAAGCTTGAAGATATTATATATTCAATACGCTTTGTTTAAAAAAGAATGCCCATTATAAGATCCACGTTTAATGTTTAAATGTATACTGACACGAAATTCTAATAACCAAAATAGTATACCCAACAACGGTTATAAATTTTATAATAGTGTCAGTCACATGAAGTGTTTCACTCAAAAATACTAATCCTGTAACATTTCTATCCGTCAGTTTGTCAGCACAAGTCAGAAACAAATTTACAAGCAATAAGAATGTGATATCGATGTTTTAAACAAAATCCATCTCAAACTACTGTTTACTTTGAGAAAGTTTGTTTATGTCTTATTTCCTCCATTCTGATGGAGGATCGCTGATGTCGATCATTTTCTTGTTCTTTTATTATCAGCATTATTATCATCATAATCATCATCGTCAATGTATTTTTGTATTACAGATATTCACACAAAAAGTAAATTTATCTTTAAATAATCTTCAAGAAGCCATTGAGGCAGATGCAAACGACGATTTGCGAAACATTTCCTCAAAATAGGTACGAAAGTGAAGCAGATGTGTCATCTAAAATTTAGTAATTTTTCGCTTCACTGTGGTGTTCCAATACAGTTAAATCTCGATATAAGATAGACAGTTCTATCATCATAGAAATTCAGCTTATACTTTAAATTTCAATACATTTTCAGGTGGCACATTAGTACCCAGTAAAATTAAAATATGAACAAATATTTTCAGCAAGGGTAATTTTTATGAAGAAAATGCAATAACAACAAAATCTCTACTATTTCAATGAAAATCAATGAAGGATACTCCGCCATTCAGTTCAACCACTGATTAGCGTAGCCTGCAGGCTAAAAATTTATTTTGGAACTGCCACTGAAGGGAACATAAGTTTAAGCCATCTTTTGATTATGTTTAGGTTTGCCTACCATCCTAGGAGATTTTATTAACACTTTGTCACCAACCACTTAAATCCAAACACTCCCGCATGAGGTCGAAGGGAGAAAGGAAACAGAATGACAGCTGTCACAAACTGCATGCCTTATTTGTTTGGAAATTTTATTAATATATTCCTTTTTTAATTAACGACCTACAGTATGTGTGATATGCAATGAATGAAAATGTGTGAAATAATTAAGCCAAGGTCCTTAGAGCTTAGACCTACCATTCATCTTTTAGAATAAGGAAGCTCCAGAAAAATCTTATCCAGGTAACTAATGTAGTTAATATAATTTTTAGTCCAACTAATACTCAGTGCTCCACTTATTGCTAGTATTTACCTAGAACACGTTTCATTAGGATATAATTTTGAGTTGAACTAATACTCAACGTTCCACTTATTGCTAGTATTTACCTAGAATGTGTTTCGTTGGGATTTTCCTAACGAAACACGTTCTAGCAATAAGTGGAGCATTGAGTATTAGTTCAATTAAAAATTATATTAATTTTGTGCTTCATTGTATCATAGTCCTTACACATTGGAACTAATGTATTTGTTGGCATTGGCTAACTCTAAATGACAGTGAAGGAACTATAATTTATGTGCTCTTAGTAGAAATTCTTGCTGTATAATTCAGTTATGTACCTTTTATATTTTATATTTAGTTTAAATGGCACCCTTTAAATAATTTTGGTTTATTTTTTGAGTTAAATAAATCCAGTTCTCGAAGAACTGACTAAGCTATAAAAGTTCTAAGCCACCCTCTAGGGTTCTTGATGAATAAACATGTAGATCTATGTAAGTTAAGTAATGCAGCGATGTAAGTACTGAAGAAAGTAACTTTTATCCTTAAAAATGTATCAAGTAATATGAATAATAAGATATTATATAATTTCGACTCGGGACCATACATAATTGTTACTAATGGTAACAATGGTAATGCAAGGTAAATCCACCCAATGAGCATGGGAAAATATTGTGTGAGAACAAATTTATGGTAAAATCTATTATACCCCTTGGGAGAAATAAAATTGAGGAACATTTTAATCAATTTAATGAGGTAAATGATTTCTTACAATCTGATTTTGATGAGAAGTAAAAACTTAAAAGTTTAATTTCATCCTACAATTGCGTTCAAAAGGTATAGCAGAGAGAGTTGACACATAGTTGACAGAAGAACAAATCAACACCTATTCTGGGAATTATGTAAATGATAGAAATGTGCAGAGGTTCTCAAGAAAAGTACTCGAAAATGATACAGTTAAATTTGTATAAACTCAAACTATCTACGTTTAGAGGACAAATGCTTCCAGGTAGAATACACATATATAGTAGGTACAGCATGTCAGGATTCAGAATTTACTGAAAGGCCTTTTCAATTTAGAAGATGCTGCAAATTTGGTCATTAATTGTAATGCTGTCATTAAAAATAGGTTTGTATTAAAAGACTTATTCAGTCACATTTTAATAGAACTTATAACTTCACTCTTCACTTCACTTAATAACAGGAAAAGAAAACTGAAGCTTGGAAGCACAGGAAATAAGTACAATAGGAAGGATTCAGTACTTGGGGTTTCAGTTTAGTAGTAATGGAACAGCTCATAATGTTAGGAAGGTCCTACTGAAACGCGTTCTAGGTAAATACTAGCAATAAATGGAGCATTGATAACTAGTTCGACTCAAATTTATTTGGGAAATGTTCTTAACAATAAACATTTTCTCACATTTTGAAGGAAGGCCACACCATGGCTGAGTGGTTAGACTACTCGACTCTCACCAGGTGACCGCAAAGTGAAATTTGTGCTGGACAACACAGCGCTGGGGCAGGTATCCTCCGAGATTTCCAGTTCCCTCCAACCCATCTCATTCCACTAGTGCTCCATCTTCGTCTTATATATCATCAATGTCACTGTCTTTTATACGGCATGTAGTAAAAGTGGGCATTAAACACTACACATTTCATTTCATTTATGTTGAAAGTACTGTGTAGCTAATAGAAAGATTAAACTTCTTTACAAGATTTGACAGCTTATGTGTATCTAACCCTCAAAATTTACGAACATTCCGGCAGATAAAGCTCTAAGCTAATTATAAACATGGCTACAGTCCTTCAAGATCTAGATCAACAATATGGAAGTAGATCAAACCATACCATTAATGATGCTGTGTGTTGAAGAAAATTCTTTCACGTTTCAATGACAAGTATATGTAAACAAAAAAGCCTAGCCATGGGTAATCCACTTTAACCTTTCTGAGCAGATCTGTTTATGTGCAATTTAGAGACATGTATCACAACAGTCTCTTTATATATTTGTATAAATTATGGGCCAGATATGTTGATGATATTTTGATGTAGTCCTGCAAAAGTTTTTAAATGAATCTTTAAAACTGCTAAAGACATAAGATCATCACATAAAGTTCCTAATGAAAAAAGAGGAAAAGAATCAATTATCTTTCTTGGACTTAATGAATATGCAACAATATGATAATATAACATTTGGAATCTATAGGAAACCAACTCACACAGATAATTACATAAAGTACAATAGTTTCAATCCTCTTTTACATACATTAACCGCTCTTAGAAGCTTGATTCATAGACTTAACAGCATATCTCTGGATTTAAGACAGCTCGCTGCCCTTTAAAAGACAGATAAATACTTTACATACAAAAATTTTACATTCCATTAATTTGAATTTCTTAAGTTTGGACGAATATTTAAAGTCGTAACAGCAAACTAGCACCACAAAACAGATTCTCACTCAAGAAGCTGTTAAATAGTCCTGTAAAAAACACAATGGCCACACCGTGGATGAGTGGTTAGACCGCTTAACTCTCACCAAGGTGGCCCGGGTTCAATCGCAGATGACCGCAAAGTGAGATTTGTGGTGGACAACATGGCGCTCAGGCGGGTTTTCTCCGAGATCTCCAGTTACCCCCGTCGTCTCATTCACAGCTTGCAGTGACACATGTAGTAAAACCAGACATTAAACACTAAATACATTATTTCAGTTAATTGATGGAAATCAAGCATATCCTCACACTAGCCGTATACAGGCTAAGGTATTGGATTGATAGAGTCAACATGAAAAGTTCAATGCCATGGTCGGAATCCTGTTATTCGGATCCCGGCCGAGGCATTTAATTTTTATGTTTACTCTATCAAACTACACACATATTTAAAACACAATAGCACTAGGACAGTTGTCAGGCATGCATAGGATAGATGGTGAGGACTATAACAAATCCCATATTGGATAGACAAAAAGAAATTTAAAAATTAGATTGACAGAACACTAAAGAAACAAAAAAGATAAGGAAATAGAAAAGTCAATAGTTGCTTCTCTTTTCTGGAATGAGAACCACTATATCGGGGAGGAGATTAAATTACTGAAACCATTAACAATGAAACTTGAACTTACAACTTGGGAGAAGATTTTAATTGTAAAGAATATTCCATATGTTTTAAATATTGATGTGGCATCAGTGAATGATTTAATGCACTTAGGTAGGAGATATTCCGAGAAAGGGAGCCAGTTGCAAGTTATCCACATGATAGCCAATTGTGACGATAGTGGTCAGTTGCCATTGAGCTGAGGATGGGACTGGGACGAATTCCAAACACATTATTGATTTTAATAGTTGTTGTAAATGAAGTTTTATATTGTCATAAAACATGACTCAATAAATCTTTTAATATGAAATCAACATCAATTTTAACAATGCTTTTAATTAAGCGATCCAGTGATCCAGTGATCCAGTGATTAATCCAGTGATTAACACTGTTATCGCATACCCAAAAAACCACGAAATTTGGTAAACCCAGATGATTGACCCATCAACATAATAATAACTTGTGTTAGTTGTGTTCAATGTAATTCACTCGCAATAACTTGAGTTGCAAATTTGCATATGATTCTTTGAGGATCACAAATAGGCAACAGGCACTGAACCAAAAGAATTTCCGTTATGTAGGAAGACACCCGTTAAACTTCCCTTTGAAGCATCATTGAATAATCTCTATTCACTTGGTTTATAGTTTGGAAGTCCAAGTTTTAGAATAAGTTCTTTGCCATTATTGCAGTATATAAGATAGCCATCTTTGAAGATAAAAGTGTTTAAAATCACTTTCAGGTTTTTGGTATAAATAGAATGATGTTTCAGGACAAAGCACATTCTTATTTTGGAGTCCTCTCTTGTATTTTTCTTTAGTCTTTGGTAATAATTCAGCCAACTCCCTCCTCAATATTATTAACCTCCCTAATTCTCTATTTAATTTTTTCTCTTAGTAATTTCAGCCACCTAACAGCTACCCATTGTTCCTACCATAATTTTCCCTCTTTACAAATCCCAAATAAAGTGAATCTTTTGTATAGGTAAAGCCCAACTATCAGGCACTTATGTTTTCTCTTACATAACCGTACATTGTTTAACTATATTCTGGTCTTCCAATGTTCTAATTCAATACCAGAACTTTATCAATCTTTTAATCAGTAGCCCATTACTTCCAATTCCATTTAGTTCCAGCATTACTACTCGCTTAATGGTGCAACAGGCAAACTCAAAATTAACCAAACAAAACTTCTAAATTTTAAGTGCACCTCTTGCCACCCTTCATCACATCGCCGTACCTCTATCCCATATAGCATTTTGGTTTCCACTATTGCCTTATGCAATCTTTCTAACCATTTAATTTGTATTCCTGGTATTTTAAATACACATGCTCTTTCCCCTTTTACACTTAGCTAAAACTACATTTCTTTGGTCATGCCATCTTCCATTAATACTTAACTGAATCCCCAAGTAGGTATAGTCGCGCTGGTGGAACGGTTACCATGGATTTATCTTTGTTAACAGAAACCTCTCAGATAACGCACTGATTATTCTTGTAAGAGTGAGAGGGGTACTGATTGGCCTCCGGGTCGTGTGCTAAGCACCAATGAACACACCCTTCAGCCAATGGAATTCACAGGAATCACAAATGACAGATATATGATTACTCCACGTGGAGTAATCAGTGTGTTACCTGAGAGGTATCTATTAGCAAAGATAAATCCATGAAACCATTCGAACAGCACCACTATACTCAATTTTGCTCACTATAGCTATTTTTTGTGCTTCCATCTTAATTTTGTTCTTTTTTTAATGTATATCCCTTTCAAGACCACAATCATGGTCTTTTTATAATTCATCTTTAACTCCAAACTTCTGCAAAAGCCCCCCAAGACATTAAGAGCTCTTGAAAATGCCCCAGTAGATATAGATGACACTACCAAATCATGTGCAAATAACAATGTTAGAATTTCCCTATTGTTTACTAATTACTTCCAGGATGGAAATGTAATAGTTCTGCCACACTAGCCATGTGTAGGCTAATATTTGGACAGATAGAGTCAGACTGAAAACTTCAATGCCATGGCTGGGATTTGAATCAATGTTCAAATGCCATGGTTTGTATCCCGGCCATGACATTGAATTTTTCAGTCTGACTCTATCTACTTCCAGGATATCATCTGTAAACAGATTAAATAAAATTGGGCCCAACTTACACCCTTGCCTAGGTCCTATACTATTCTTAATAACTTTAGAAACTGTATTCACATCCATCTTTATCTTAACAGCTACTTCTTTCAACCGTAGCTTCAGCCATAATGCTTTCAATGTGTATCAAATGCCTTCTCCAAATTCATAGAAGCAATAAAAACTTCAGGATTATGGGAGGAATATTGTTGTTTTGTAATACCCGATGGTTGACAATAAAGTCATTAGTCTTCTTGCATTCCAATATTTTTCATAATTATTCTGTATATTGTGAACTGCTGTACATTTCTGAAGATGATCATAGAGCACTTCTTCATTTAGACTGCGTAGTAGACAAAGTGGCGACCTATATATTCTAATTTTATGCAAATGTTTTTCCGTACAATCACTTCCTGTTAATGATCGGAAGGCTGCAATTGCTGATTTCCTAGGTAGATCTGTTATTACTTTTGGATTCTGGGCAAGAACTTTCCATTTTCTTCCTTGAGATAATGTAACGTTATTTATCTTTTTTAAATTTTCATATTTACCTTTTATTAATTATTTTACAGAATCAAATGTTAATTTTCTAGTTGCTCCATACGTTAGAAGTCTTGATTTCTTGGCTAAGTAGTCTGCTGTCTCATTGCCATATGTACCTCAATGTACTGATGGCTGCCTCAGTAGCATAGATGGTAGCATGTCTGTCTTGCGTTCAAGAAGTCCCGAGTTCAAATCTCGGTCAGGGTGAGTTACCTGGATAAGGTCTTTTCCGGGGTTATGTAAAAAACTGAAGCTGCTGACAGTGAAGTAAACTAGGTTATTAATAATAACTAGACACTAGTAACACAACTTCACTTATCTTATTTAAATCCTGGGGACTGGTTTCAAAGCAAACATCTGCTTTATCCTCAGCCACTCAGCTTGACACTCACCCACTAACTGCCTGACTGACCTTGACCACTACCGGAGTTTGAAGGATAGCTCCTTATCTAACTGCCATCTACCGGGGACAACACAAACTTATTGATGATGTCTATAGGAGGGATATCAAAATTCATTACGCGATCCTTATGTTTCAAAATAAATATCTTCTCCCAAACCATTAAATCTATCGGTTCCTTCAATTGTTTCAATAATTTAACTTCTGGATTTACTTCATGATTATATGACCAAAAATGATCCGCCACTGCCGATTTCTCGGTCTGTCTATATTTAATATTTCTAAAATGTTCTTTCGCTCTGGTTTCTAAATTACGCTTGGTTCTGCCAATATAGATCTTATCGCATTCTAAACAGTTAACTTGATAAATGCCAGATTTTTTGTTGTCTGAAATTTTGTCTTTTTTAGAAAACTGTAGCAAATTCTTTATACTGTAATTATTATGAGGTGCTAGTATTATACCCACTTCTTTGAAAATTTTTTGGAACTTTTTATTTGCCCACAGATGATAAGTAAATTTTTTGAAAATATAATCCTCTTTTACTTTTTTAAGAGTGGAAACATCATTAACATTTTTTTGATATTTAAATTTTTCCATTCTTCTGATTATAAAATCTTTATTAAAGCCGTTAATTAAAGTAGTGTTTACAATATGTTTATATTCCGCATTAAATTCTTCTTCATTTAGAGGTATGTTTATCAATCTGTAAATCAAACTATTAAAAACAGCAAATTTGTGTGACATAGGGTTAAAACTTTTATTTTTGATATAATTATCCATGTGAGTTGACTTTCTATAGATGCCAAAACTTAATTTATTGTTATTTTTCATTATTTTTAGATCTAGAAAGGGGATGTAGCCATTGTTTTCAATTTCTATCGTAAACTTGATAGCTTTATCCTGTGAATTTAGAATATTTAAAGCCTCATCTATATATCTTTCAGGAACTATGGCAAAAATGTCATCTACGTATCTATACCATATTTTAAAAATTGAAGGAAAAGCTTTAGTGACTTCTATTTCAAAAAAAACTCATAAATAGATCAGCAAGAAAGGGTGAAAGGGGACTACCCATGGGTGAGTGGGTGAGTGTCAAGCTGAGTGGCTGAGGATAAAGCAGATGTTTGCTTTGAAACCGGTCCCCAGGATTTAAATAAGATAAGTGAAGTTGTGTTACTAGTGTTTAGTTATTATTAATAATCTTTTCCGGGGTTTTCCCGTATCCTTAAAAGACAAATATCAGGTAACTCTAAGCTCTATGGACCCCGGGCTCATTTGAGCATCATATTTCCCATTTCATTCATCGTCTGATATGACTTGACGTTGGAGTACGAAAATTACCAAAAAAAAAAAAGTAAAATGTGCTGATATTCATTGTAATACTATTCTCTAATAACATCTCCTATATATTCAAATATATAGCAGGAAATAAGTGGAAGAATTGTCTATACATTAAGGTTATTATTTAATTACTCCATCAATTCAGTATAGAATATGGAATAATTTTAATCGGTAAAATGTTTGTTACATTAAACAGAAAACTAGAATCAATTATTTACAGCATGGTGCAGCAATCCTTAGGAATCCTGGGTTCTCCTAAAAAATGTAACTTAAAAAAATAATTCAAATAGAATTTAATGTATTACATTCATATTCATAGGAGTGCCAGGATAGCACACTGGTTTCGTTAGCAGCTCCCGTGCTAAGGGTCCCGAGATCGATTCCCAGCTCTGGGGTGGTGATTTTAAGTCGGCCCTATCCACACCTTCACCTCTGTCTAGAACATGTGAAGTGTCCCCTATGCCCAACATGGCTCGGAGTCCATGGTATAAGCTGTAGGTCCTCTCACCTCACCGTTATTTTCAGTATTGCCCTACCATTGGAGGTAATGGACATCGCCCGCTGGGTGCCTCCACCTCAGAACTGGGTCCGGTCATCACGTGGTGGGGCGAGGTTACCTTGAAGGCCAAGGCTGCCATGTGGGGAATGTTGGTAACCTGCCAACCAACATTCATATTCATAGCACAAAAGTGAATTGAGAAGATATTGACACACTGCTTCAGCCACACATGAAGCAGTGTGTCAATATCTTCTTGATTCACTTTTGTGCTAAGATGTGCTTCACTGACTCTACGCTTCTTTCAAGTTTATACTTTGATTCATATTCATATTTTACTTAATGACCTAAAAGCTGCAATAAACTGCCGTTTTTGACATAATTGAAGGTAACAAGTTTAAAATACAATGTTGAGATTAGAATTAAATTACTCATTAGTATTGTAAAATGGAATCGTAAAAACTATTTGTAGTCGGTTTATTGACACTTGTCACCTACTTTTTTTCATATTATTGGGGGACTAGTTTCAAAGGCCATTGCCTCCATTTTCAGCCTCTCTCCAATTAGCATCCATTGTTGACTGCTCTCCTCTCTCTGGTTTTTGAACTATGAACTTCTCTGTCAAATTATCTATTGGTGGGATTTCAAAATTCATTACGCGGCCCTTATTTTTCCATATGAATATGTTCTCCTATGTTGTTAATTTATTTTAGTTTATCACTCCTTGTACTAATTTTGGATTTGGATCAATGTCATGGTTTTCGGATAGAAATGAAATGCTAACTGCTGACTTTTGTTGTTTCAATCTGATGTTTCTAAGATGCTCTTTGACTTTGGTTTTTAGATTTCTTTTAGTTTGACTTATGTAGCATTTTTCATAATTTTTACAGCTTATCTTGTACATTCCGGATCTGTTAACTGATGGAATTTCATCTTTTGGTTTTGACTTTAGCAGTTTTCAAACTGAATGTCCATTAGTGGGTGCCAAGATTATATTTTGTTCCTTAAAGTCCTTTTTAAATTTAATACATTTTTTGGGTGATATGTGAATGAACTGAATATGCTGTTGCTTTCTTTTTCTTTTGTAAATGTGGTGCTTCCTTAATGATTTTCTTTGGTTTAGCTTTCCTACTTTTCTTAAATACCAGACCTTTATTGTGTCTATTTTCTTCTGCTATGAATAGTATAGCTTTTCGTTCTTTGACACATTCTTCTTTATCCATGGGAATGTTGACCAGTCTGTGTGTACGGCTGTTTATTACTGTATGCTTTTGTATAATTGGGTTGTAGCTATTATTTTTTATGTAATTTTCTGAAAGTGTTGGTTTCCTGTAAATTCCAAATTTTATTTTTATTATTATTCCTGATGATATTTAGATCCAAGAAACATAGTTGTACATTAATTTCCTTTTCTACTGTTAATGAGATAGTCCTTTCTTGCAGATTGAGTAATTTTATGCATCATCTAAATGCTTATCGGCACTGTTGCAAAGATGTTCTCAACATATCTATACCAAACCTTGAAGATCCATGGGAAGGCCTTTTTAATTTGTGTTTCAAATGCACTCATAAATAAATTTGCTTCAACTTGGTTAGAATAGTCTACACATGTTTTTAAACCTAGATTAAGCAAATTCAGTCCTGATTTTATGAAACTTTGGTTTGATAGATTAACAGCATTGTTTGGATGATCTTTTAGGTTATGTTTGGCTATTTGTGTTGGCTTTTCAAAAGTGCTTGGTTTCTGGCATAATTTTTTAAGTTTATTTTTTAAATTTGCTGTTTTTCTCTTCCTTTTTCCATTAAGATATTAAGGCTTGGAAATAAAGATGTCCCATCAAATGAAACCAGTCTCTCATTTCTGTAAAACTTTATATATTCGATTTTTTTTACCAGATCTAAAGAGCTTTTTAAATTTGCGCTTTCAAATTTAGGGAAACTGTTGAATTTGTTTAGTAACCATTTGACCAAATTATATATAGGGGCATTTATGCTGCTAGTGATAGGTCTCATGCCTTTCCCTGTTTTGTGAATTTTTGGCAGCTCATATACTCTTGGTAATGTTAGATTATCTACTTTAGCTCTGTGAAATTCTTTTTTGGTAATTATTTTTCTCTCTTTTAGAATTTTATTTGTGGTTTCAATGCAGTAGTTTAATTGGTTAGTTTCTACGATTTGGTAATTATTGTCTTCTAACAGGTCCTCCATCCTTAGTGTAACCTGCTTTTTCCAAATTTAATAGTTTATTTCCCTTGTCTGCTTTAATATAAATAACTGGTTTCTTTTTATAGGCTTTTATGAATTAGTTGCTAAAATTATTTTCTTTTCATTTTTAATTTGTTCTCCTATATTGGAGCATTTGTTTTCTACTGCGTTTCTATTTTCTTCATTTAGTGTTTGTGTAGCAATTTGGATGTCAGCAATATAATCTCCAAGTTGGTTGGAATAGTCTACACATGTTTTTAAATCTACATTAAACAAATTCAGTTCTGATTTTGTGAAACTTTAGTTTGATAGATTAACAACACTGTTTGGGTGATCTTTTAGGTTATGTTTCGCTTTTTGGGTTGGCTTTTCAAAAGTGCTTGCTTTCTGTCATAATTTTTTAAGTTTGTTTTTTAAATTACCTGATTTACCCTTCGTTTTTCCATTATGATAGTCAAATAAATTGTTTTCAAATTTTCCCAAAATATATTTCCTAATTTTTTGGTAAGCTTTTGATGCAAATTGTACAATTTTATTTCTAACACATTTCTATTTCTGTTATATTTGTTCTTTTCTACTTCTAACACTTTTTTCTCTGCTGCTTTTTGATGTTTACTATTTTGATCAAATTTCACTACTTTTCTGAAGAAATTAGGTACTACTTTTTCCGGATACACATATTAAACCTTATGTCAGCTGCAATTCTCCTCCATTTTTTTTGTAGTTTTTCGAAAAGTTTTATTTCAGCATGTTTTCCAATAATAAAAGTTCAGATACTACCCTATTGTATCCATTTTTTTTTTTTTTTTTTTTTTTGTAGCACACCTTAACCTCCAATTTCTTATTCTTCAAGACTTGTTAGCCTATTAGTTATGTGTGTTTGGAGGAATTTACTAACAGTGACGTCAAAACTAATCGTAAATATTGTTACTAAATATTGTTAATCGTTACTAAATTCGTCCAAACACACATAACTGTCAAATGGAATAAGAAGGAGTCAATATTTCAACTTTTGTTTGAAGTGGTTGACGCTACAATATTGAGCTTATATAGGCAGTTTATTAAACATTTTGATTTATATATTGTAAAACTTCTGCGTGAATTTTGTCAATCTTAGTGGATCAGTGACCAAAAATTGATTTTTACTCGTACAATAATTGTGGACTTTATCATGAGTCCTAACTGTATGTAACTTCAGTAACTTGGATTGAAAGTATGCAGTTATAAATATACTGATTATGACAGTAGGTATCTCCCTCTGTATAAACAAAGGGTGACAATGATCACATTGACAATACAGTCACAACCAAGATTATCAGACTGATCATTAGTCATTATTAATAAGCAGAAAGGGCCAATTATCGAGCCTTGAAGAACAGCATATTCAACTGATGCAAGATGAGATAAAACACCTTCATGTGAAGTAACCTGAGTTCAATTAAATAGCTAAACCCTTATTAAATCGAGTTCTTTACCCCTTATACCATTATAATATAATTTATTACAAAGTATAATACAATCAAAATCTTCCAAAAGGTCACAGAATACAGCTACGATACTTTCACTATTTTCAAAACCGCCGATTACTGTTTCAAACAAATTATGAAGAGCAACTAATGTGGGTAATCCAGATATGAAACTATAATGTAATTTATTATCATTTAGATTAAGACAGCAATTCTTTAATGCAAATTCTTAGCAAAGATGAATTATTTTATGGAGGACAGCCTTATTAGTATATTTAGTACAATGATTAGAGATGACTATTCACATAAATTACTGCATTATATGGAAAACCTTCTACCTTTGTATATTTAGGAAAGGCACATTAAATGTTGAAGAAGAATGGATTACCTAAGTTTACCAATGTACTGTATACATTGGAATATTGTTATGTTTCAAGTAGATATATGTAGCTATATAAACCTTTGTGAATAAGATAGGCGTGAAATAAAACATCAGTTTTCTGAATTAGTGGAGAAAGATGAATGAAATCTTAGCAAATCTGCCCGCCAACACGTATCATAGGCCTTTTCGAGGTTAAAAAATATTCCAACTGTTTGACAGTTCTTAAGAAAAATGTTCATAATCTGTGTCGACATGGACACAAGATGATCCACTGTTGAACGTCGTCGTCGAAAACCGCACTGGATGTTATTCAGTAGCTTGTGCGTTTTCAGCCACCATACCAACTGCCCATTTATCATGCGTTCCATCACCTTGCATGCGCAACTGGTGAGGGAAATAGGACGGTAGCTAGAAGGAAGGTGATGGTCCTTGCCAGCTTTCAAGATAGGTATAATGGTGGCTTCTCGCCACTTGTCACGAAACGTGGCATCAACCCAAACACGGTTATAGACCTTGAGCAGGAATGCCTTACCTTCAGGTGAGAGAAGTTGTAACATTTGAACGTGGATTCCGTACGGTCCTGGTGCTGTCAGTCGCGATGATGAAAGAGTGTGTTCTAACTCTGCCAAGGTGAAGAGGTGGTTATAATCTTCAACGTTTCTGGAACTAAACACGAAACTTTGAGATTCTACCTGAGTCTTAATGGAGATAAACTCAGGAGCATAGTTGCTTGAGCTAGAAACCTGAGCAAAAGCACAGCCGAAGGTGTTAGCCACAACAAACGGATCAACACCAACTCCTGCAGTTGTTTTCAGACCAGCGATTGGCAGGTGGGTTGATTTTCCGGCCACGCGCCTTAACCTATCCCATACAACAGATGAAGGTCTACATCTGTTAAAAGATGATACAAAGTTGTTTCATGACGTCTTTTTGCTATCCTTAATTATTTGCCTAGACTTTGCACGCGCTTTCTTGTACTCAATTAGATTACTTAGGGTAGGGTGTCGTTGGAATACCCTCAGAGCACGTCTACGAGCACGAATAGCATTCCGGCAGTCGTTGGTCCACCATGGGACAGGAAATCGACCAGGTTGTGTAGCCGAATGTGGAATAGACTGTTCTGCAGCAGAAAGAATTTTCTCCGTGAGATGATCAACTAAATCATTCACAGAATCGTGCTCGTTGTATTCAAAGACAACCAACTGGGTGTAAAGGTTCCAGCTGGCACGATCAAAGCGCCATCTAGGGATACGTGAGGGAGACACATCTTGTGATAAGAGATTAAGAAGACATGGAAAGTGGTCGCTGGAATGTAAACCAGAGATGACATTCCACTGTAATGAAACAGCTACATGGGATCAACACACTGCCAAATCGATGTGCGAATAGGTGTTAAACGCGTCTGAGAGGAATGTGGGCTCTCCGGTGTTCAGAAAAACCATGTTATTGCTCTTCAGGAATTTTGTAATGAGGTTGCCTCTCGAACATGCCCGATTTGAGCCCCAAAGTGGGTGATGGGCATTAAAGTCTCCCACTATTAGAAATGGTGTTGAGAGTTTGGAAACCAGATCTTCAAGGTCAATTAGCGAGAGGTCATCTGATGGCGGTACATATACATTGCAAATGCAAAATTCGATTGATGGCAGCTTAATCCTTACAGCTACAGATTGTATATCAGACTGTAGCTGTAACGGATCCACAAATATATCATCCCTGAGGTTCATCATATTACCCCAGTGAGCAGGAATGCCCTCTTCTGTTTCATCATCACACCTCAGTGGTGTGTAGCGTCTGACTTTAAAGTTATCTTGTGGTAGTAGCTTAGTCTCTTGTAAGCATACCAGCTTACTGACCAAAAGTTCCAGTTCTGGTCGATGCGCTCTTAAGCCACGTGTGTTCCATTGTAGGATAGCCATTGGAACTATGGGATATAGGATGTAAAGGTAGTCTACATTAAGACGACTTCATGGGTGGCCGAATCAATTTACCCTTTTTCTTCGGTGTAGGACTAACACCTTTTTCATCCGATTTATCTTGGCGTTTTTTTTTTTGTTGTTTTTTGTTGTTGTTGTTGTTGCCGTTCTTGCAATGTGGTCCGTATCCTCTTGTTCCATTTCTTCAGCGGATTGGGTCCCTTTTCCTATTGACAACTTCGGTTCGAGAGCCCCAAACCGATTGGAAACAGAGATCGACGGAGATGATGGTCGTCGTTCCGGGACCTCTCCGGAAGACTCCTCAGAGGTGGAACATTTTGATGCCCAAGGACTTTTACTTCTGCGCATCGGACGAACCGTATCCTTCAGAAAATCAGACCGTTGATAGCTGGTCTTAAAAGTTTTGGGTGGTGCCTCGTACACAACTGGCTTAGCAGGCTTCGTATAGCTCGATGCTCTGACCGGAGACCTGGGAGGTGTTTTCTTCCCTGCTGGTGCTTTGGACGAGGTAGGGGTAGATTGAGATGTCTTGACAGGCTTCGGAGTTACTGATGGAATAAGGATTCTGTCTCAGATACTGACCTCACTAATATCACTGGCCTTAGTTGCCATCTCCCTTCACGGGACCGGCTTAGCTACAATTGAGCTATAGGTACCGGACATCGCAACGGGGGGCATGCGAGTACGTGCGAGTTTCCGGGGTTCCGAGAAGGATATCTCCTCTTTCACCCGGATCTCCTGAATCTCCTTTTCCTCGCGGAATCGTGGGCAATCTCTGAAGCTGGAAGGGTGTTCGCCAGCACAGTTCACACATTTTGCGGGTGATGTGCACTCACCTTCGTGCAACGACATCGCACAATTCATACATGTAGGCGCACCATTACAGAAGTCCTTAGTGTGGCCGAAGCGATGACATCTGTAGCAACGTAAAGGGTTCGGAATATATGGCCGTACCTCGATTACTTCATACCCTGCCCTAAGCCTTTGTGGGAGATCTACCCGATCAAAGGTCAGGAACAGGGTGCGGGTAAGCATCAATTCCCCTCGCTCTCTTCGCTGAACACGATATACAGCTGTCACCCCTTGGTCTTTCAGGTTCTGCTGGATCTCCTCATTGGTCATTCCGTCCAGCGCACGGGTGTTCACCACACCGCGCGAGGAGTTCAAGGTCTTGTGTACGGAAACGCTCACCGGATAACTGCCTATAATGTTGGCCTTCAAGATCGCTGCTGCCTGGGAGACGGAATGTGCTTCCACCAGCAGCGTGCCATTTCGCGATCGAGCACATGATTTTACCGGACCCGCTATCTTGTCTAATCCCTTCTGGGTGACGAAAGGGTTCACTGATGTAAATTTCTTGTCCTCCGCCGTTCTGCTTATCACCATGTAGCGAGGACCACAGGACTCTACTACTTCCTTTCCATTATCCTTCACAGTTTTAGATTTAAGAACACGTGCCATTGCGGTAATGTCCTCCACCATTGCAAACGTCTCCGATGGCGTGCTCACATCCTGGGCGCCACCCCGGCTTAGGTGAGAGTCCTGGCCTGGACCTTGCTCACCCTAGGGTCACACCTCCCAGTGTAAAGACAGAGGGACAGAATCACCTTCAGGAGTGTAACAGCTCATGCAATGGCCCCTCCCCGGGACTGACCTTTATCAGTGGATACGAGCACAGTCCTACATGGTAACAAGGGGCTGGGAGTTACGCGTTACCTAGTTCACCCCTTGCGCTTCCCACTCCGACGACCCGCGCTATGTTACCCGTCAGACATGTGTTCAGGGAGGAAAAGGAAAAAGAACAAAAATAAATGGGGTCAAACACCGAAGTGGACCATATTTTGGGCGTTTGAAGGAACACTCTCACCTCGCGGAGGAACCCAATCGAGAGATTACTCCAGAGTCTCTTCTGCCAGTTTTCGGGGTTACTGATGGGCCTTCTCGGTAGCTGTAGCGGTCTTGGGGTACACCAAGTCCCCGCCGTACATCGCCCCATCAGTAAATCCCCTACTTCCTGTTGCCCACCCCTCGGGACGAGGACCGCAGAGATTGGATTTTGAGGGGCGTTTTTATTTTCGTTTACACTCAGCTGGAAAAATGGCGGGTGAACAACATCAGAAGAGAAGCCGTGGGATAAATTTCTCATCAATCTAGAAAGAATTGTTAGCTCAATTAGTAACTAATTATAACGATATTGTGGAAAATAAGAGGGCGGTTGTGGTAAATGTGAAAGAGAAAGATGTGACAAGGAAAAGATTGGAAATGAGTTCAAATGCAAATGTCACAACCAGAAGTACGAAGCATCTTCGTCAATATTACGTAAATTTAAAACGAGGTGGGAAGAAGGACAGAAGTGACGAGGGACTTGAATGTTTCAAGACGGGAGGTGGACAGTGTATTATCCTCAGGATTCAGCGAATTATAAAATCCCACTTATTAATACTTGAAGCAAAGGCGAGATCAGCATAATTCGATGCATGTTCTAATCTCTCTTGTACTTCCCCAGTAACCTCCGTAACAAACTTATTTCTATAGTTCCGCAGCAAATCATTTCTGATAGTCCTAAATATAATTTTTCCTCATAGGCCATTCTGTATTACGAATGCTATTTAAACGGTCTAAATATAGCAAATCGACATCAAAAGCTGGGTTCACGCCCGCTATCTAGACAATTCTACAATTGCTAACGACTAACAACAGAAATATGGCCCGTTAGTTTAACAGGAGATTTAACACGAGTGTTAAGCTAACACTTGTTGGTGAAATGCAATCTTTGTTATAACTATTGCTATACAGGCTATACCGCTCGCAAAAGTTAAAGGCATATGAACGCTGGCCAATGCTCAAGCGGAACGCTCTTGCCAAGTGTAGTGCGTGTACCGGCAAGGGATCTGTATAATCGCGCTGCTGGAACGGTTACCATGAATTTATCTTTGTTAACAGAAACCTCTCAGATAACGCAGTGATTACTTTTGTAAGAGTAAGAGGGGAACTGACGCGCCTCCCGGCCCTGTGCTAAGCACCAATGAACGTATCACTTCAGCCAATGGAATTTGCAGGCATCAAAAATGACAGATGTTTACTCCACGTGGAGTAATCAGTGCGAGAGATATCTATTACCAAAGATAAATCCATGGTAACAGTTCTAGCAGCGTGACAATACATAGCACGTTTTACACGCCAGCAAAGGTTTAACCTATTTTTCCAGTAATTAAACAGCAATTGAATCCAGAGGGTCTGCTCCCACCAGTCCTGCACCCGTAGTACCAAGACCCGGGCCTCTTTAAACCAGGGAGTATCCGAGCTTTCCCAAAGGGCACTCGGCGTCCTCCGTGGGGCTTTTCATAGGGCAAGACCTGAGTTACTAACAAGCCCCCCCCCATCTGGTCCAAGGACACAAGACGGGATGGAAGTGGATACGCCACTTACGCGCGCCAACACCAAAGTTGAAGGCTACCGATATGACCTCGGTGGGGCCGCCTGGCGATCTGGCACACCTTCTACTAGCTCTGCAGGCTGGTACCCGGGAATATTAATGGCTTTCCTCAACCCCGTCCGCAGACGTACACGATTCCCACGGGTATCGGAACCACTGCCCCCTCGAGACCAACCCAATCCGAACAACTCCCAGAGGGAAGGGCTCGAATGTTCGGCCCGAGGTTCCTCTAGTAACGTCAGAGGTACCACGAGCGCTAGAGATCCGCAGCGCCCACACCACGGCAGCTGAAGGAGACGGATCCCCTCCCCTACTGGAGGTAATTAAACAACACATTAAATATTCATAAAATAATAAAATCTTACCTCAACACACGTCACAGTAGTATAACAGCAGGTACGGTTTCCAATTCAGTAACTCGCTTTCCAACTTTGTGGGTCTTCCCTGGAGATTTAAATACAGGCACGCTTCTGTTTTCTAAGGATGAAGCTACTTCACCACACATTCGTGACACTGTGTACACTACCTACACCTCAATTTTCTAAGTTAATTGAAGGATTTTTTTTATAAATCTACACTTGCCGTATATTGTGGATTAGAGAGCTTTCGTAGAAACTTGTTCATATTAAATATATTTTTTCTGCCCTGAGAGTAAACCACTTCACGTTCGTTGACCGAAAAATCACTTGCTCCAGCTTCGGGGGACATGTTCACGTATTCGGATCACAAGCACTGGAGAAACAATACATGTATAATAATAAATGAATATAATATTAACAATATTTCTGCACGAGTTCGACTCACGACTTCACGATGCCGTTCGCTTTAAGGGTATGTATGGCTGAAATTTCCTGAACATTTTCAAAAAATCACTTTTTCCTCTTTTTAGTCTATAAAATAGTGTAAGCCTTCCTGAATCCAAAGAATCCTTAGATAGCATCCGCAAGCCATTTTTAAATGATCTAATCTAGTTTGAAAAATACGTGAATGCTAGTGTTATATTGGATTCTATTTCTTTATCCTTATTTTCTCGCTATTGGAAATTTCAGCATTTTTCATCATTTAAGATGCTTCTTGCGTCGCAGTTTTAGTTGTTAGACTACTGAAACTTGATACACACGTTCATAGAGACATAGTGAATAGAAAATGCCCAGGGTTTTATTGTGATATATATATATATATACTTTCTTTACTTCAAAGCACAAAAATTTCAAATTTTCGGAAAAGAGCCATATCCATAGCTTTAAAAGTTTATGGAGCCTAAAGTTATTGAGACACTGAGAAACCTAGGGGAAATTCAAGAATTGAATGTATTGGGAACCTGTTGTTAAAATATTAGACCAAAATTTAAGTTATTCTATCGCAAGGAACTTTTTTAGGCGAAGTAACCGAAAATAAATAAACTTGACCATATTCTCCAAACTATCAAAGTAAACATGACAAAATTTGGGCTGTATCATATTTGCACTAAGTTACATATGTAATATAAATCTTAAACAGCTAGCGTTATTAGTTCAGGATTTCAAATTTTCAGTCATAGTTATCCTTAACAAAATAACACACCACTACTCTGAAAATGAACTGAACACTATCTCGGTCTGTTTCAAATTGCAGTAGGTGCATTGTTTATTTATGCTTTAGATAAGTGTGGTCAGGATCGAATGTTGTTTTTCAGGCTTATCGGTGTTGAATGGATGGATGTTGGGTAACCAAAACCATGTGAAAGATAAAACGGCATCGCTCGTGGTTCTAATTATTGTGAGGCAATTTTCTTACGGTCACAATTTTTCGCACTAAAATTCAATCTTATTATATTCTGTTAGCTTAATGTGAAACAAACACGCCGTAGTAGTTTCATTGTTGGCACTGCTGGTTCCTCCCTGTGAGAACCAGGAGAGTTCAGACATGTTCAGTATCGCATACCGCTGCAATGGAGCTAACATGCAGTTAAAGTTAATGTTAGAGGAAGTTTTGGAGTTTCTTTCAAACGTAATCACTGCTGATGAAACTTGCCTATATCATTTTGATTCTGAGAGCAATAAGCAAAGCTCAGTGTGGAAATCTCCTTCATTATCAAACCCCAAAAAAGCAAAAATGGTTGCTTCTGCTGGGAAAATTATGGCCATCTCATTCTTTGATATTCATGGAATGGTTTATCAGCATGTTGTACCTGCACACACATCGGTAACTGGAAAATACTACAGGGATGTCCTGAAAACATTGCAAGTCCATATCAGGCGAAAAAGACCACATTTAAATGAAGCGGGCTGAATGCTGCGCCACGATAATGCGCGGCCGCACATTGCCAATGTTGTTGCTGAATATCTTGCAAAAATCAGAATGAAATACATGTCTTACCCTCCCTATAGTCCGGATGTGATCTTTTTCTATTCCCTAACTTGAAGAAACGCCTTCGTGGGAGGCATTATCCATCATCAGAAGCAGTGGTGAAGGCTGCGAAGGGGATTTTGAAGGATCTCTCAAAAATGGTTTCCAGCATGTCTTTGAAAACTGGCAGAAACGCTGGGACAAGTGCATTGCATTCAGGGGAGACTATTTTGAGAAGGACCATCGAAATTATGAGGATGATTAAAGGTACGTTGCCAAAAATAAATTGTGATCATTCTTTATTGAACATCCCTCGTATTTATCCGAGCGTAATTAATGAGGTAATCAGGCGCGTGAGATGCGTGTACCGTATTGGGCAGAGCTGGTACAAGGGGTAAGCTTAGGAGACGCTGGATACGGTATGGCCCGCATGCATATGGCTTTAACTTTTGGGAAGATTCTACCAGACGTGTTAAGTCTTAACATTTGTTGGTGAAATCGGGCATAAGTGGAGGATTTGAGTAAATACTGCGTTTCTTATTGCTGTGTAAAGATAAACATTCACTGGATATAAACTCAAACGATTGTATCACTAAAATGTTTAAATTCCATTAGGAAGCCTAACACAGAGTTCCAGTTTTAAAAATGGTAAAACATGTTGTCACCCAATTAGCGTAAGGCACGACCGGCGACAGCTGGAAGGGACCTGAGGCAGCCGAGACACGCCCCCCGCCCATTAATCTGTCACTAACTGAGGGGTGATTAGGGAAATGTCAGTTGTCCCTGGACGCTTCTCTCCCCTTCTCCTGTCCTCCGGAACTTTCGTGGTGATCGGCGGAAAACCAGACACTTCTAGAAAAACAGTGACATTCCTATAAAAAGGGCTTCAATGAGACAGTCAGTCAGTGTTTGGCGAACAGCTGTAAGAGTGCAGCGCTAGTGTAAGAACGAGAAGACTGTGCAACGGAAGAATTTACGGAATTGTGAGCGTACAGTGGAATTGTAACGGACGAACTGGTGAATCTTATTTGTGTGCATTGCGTAATTCTGTGTAATTGGCAAGTGTTTAACTGTAAGTCGGTGGAACTAAAGAACATTTTTTAGTGGTGTAATTGGACTTTTCATTTCACGAACCCACAAAGTCACACTGGTGTCAGGAAGCGGGACCACAACATCACCGAATATTATGGCCATGGAATCGGCATTGGAAATGCTTTTGCAGAAGATGAACGAATTATCAGCGAAGTCGGAGGCGGCAAATAACAACTTGCCCGCAGATTTGAAGGAAATGAAGACGGCAAATGAAACCTCACTGCAAAAACGGAAGCGGCAAATAACAGCCTGGCCGCGAAGCTGGAGACTACAAATAACAACCTGGCCGCAGAGTTGAAACAAATGAAGACGGCCAACGACATCACCGAGAGGATGGAAGAAATGAAGGCCGAATTAACGGCGAAGACGGAAACGGCCAACAACAACTTGGCCACGACAATGACCGCAAAAATGGCCGAACTGACCACGGAAATGAAGGTGGCGAACGAGGCTCTCGCCGCAAAATTTGAAGAACAGTTGGCCGGCGTGAGGGATGACGTGACGGAGCTGGGCAAGCGGATGGGCCAAGTGGACGAGCGCGTCGAGGACCTGGCGAGCCGCGTTAACACCCTGGAAGGGAAGGCCGACAGCAGCGTCAAGTCCCTGAATGCCATGGTGGAGGACGTCGTCGGCAGGAGGTTGAAGGATTTGAAGGCTGACCCACCGGGACGCGACACGACATCGGCCCGCGACAAACCTCCGAAATATGACGGCGCGTCAACATTTGAGGTCTTCCGCGGCCAGTTCGACACAGTGGCCAAGCACAACAGATGGTCACCGGAGGAGGAGGCCACCCACTTAATAGCCAGCCTCCAGGGACGGGCCGCGGAAGTCCTAAACGCGGTGCAGACAACGGCGGCGCCCAAGGACATCTGGGAGGCCATGGAGAATCGCTTCGGGAACCACCGCTTAGCCGCAGCATACCGCAGCCAGCTAAAGGCAAGGTCACAGCAGCCGGGGGAGACGCTGCAGGAGTTCGCCATTGCGATTGAGCAGCTGGCTAGCAAGGCCTTGGTTGACCTGCCACTGGAGTTCGTATCCCGGGAAGCCGCCTACAATCTTGTCGGCGGGGTACGGAACACGGAGATTCGTCAGCGCCTAATGCTCGGCGAATATAAAGCCATTCACGAGGCGCTGACAGCGGCATTAAGGATGGAGGCGGCCAAAGTAACATCTACCCCGACGTCGAGAACGAGGAGTGTCCGCTACGCCGGAGACAGAAGACCAGCTGAGGGACGCCGGCGAACACCTAGTGGCCTGTGTTGGGAGTGTGGACAGCCCGGACACCTGCAGAGAGACTGCCCACACCAGGAAGAGCAGCCGAAAAAACGAGTAAGGGCCGTCGTGGAGAGGGGCACGTCGGCGCCATCACCACCATCCCATCGAGTGACACTGCGCGCCGTCAGCCGGCGTATGGATGACAGCGTCATCGCGGACGGTTGGGTAAGATGAAAGCCGTGCCGCGTGCTGGTGGACACCGGGGCGGCCGTGACCATCATCAGACCTGACGTGGCGAAGGGTTTGCCGACAAGGAAGCCGAGGCGACCATACCAGCTTGTCACGGCATCGGGCGACACCTTGCCTGTGGAGAAGGAGGCCCTGCTGGAGCTGAACTTGGGACGGAATGCCGTGCGTCTGTGGGTGTTCGTCGCGAAGGTGGCTGAGGAGGTGATTCTGGGACTGGATGTCCTCTGGAGCCATGAGGCGACGGTCGACTTTGGCAAGAAGGTCCTGCGGCTTAACGGAGAAGAGGTTATGCTCCGTCAACCCGAAGAGCGCTTTGGAATCTGGAGGGTCGTCTTGGACGAAGACGTGGTTGTCCCCGCGAGGAGCGAGGTGGTGTTGACGGCGCGACTGGAGGGCCAGAGAACAGGAACATGATGCTGGACCAGAAGACGCCTGTACATGGACTGTGTGTAGCCAGGGCATTGCTGCCGTGCCGAGAGGAGGTGCCCGAGAGACTGCTAAATCCAACGGACGCCGATCACGACGTCCAGGCTGGGACGGAATTGGGAACGTGCGAGCCAGTGGTGAGCGTAACAGCTATCGACGAGACACAGGAGCCGGCGCCGAAGCAACACCTGGGGCCCCGGCTAGAAGGCTTGGTGGAGAGGGCGGCCGAACACCTGACCGCAGAACAGCTGGAGAAGTTTCGACAACTGCTAAGACGGTATCAGCGCGTCTTCAGCCAAGGTGATAAATAAATAAATAAATAAATAAATAAATAAATAAATAAATAAATAAATAAATAAATAAATAAATAAATAAATAAATTCTGCCTAACTTTTATCCAGGCATCTAGATTTAAAACCTGGACTATTTCTCTATAATTCTAATTGATATTTTATTATTATATTAGTTCTTCCTTTGATATTTTTGCAGATACAATCCTAATTATAAATCTTAGTTTTTATCCTCATCAAATACTTCTATTTCTCAGCCTTTCTGAACGCCTAATTCTCTCTACGCCGGCAATCCTTCTTCTGCCTTCTCCTATCACTCTTTGTTTTGTCTGATACTGTTCCATCACTCTAGTCGATATTAAGGCTACCATTTCTTCTAGGATATTAAAGTTGTCTACCTGTCTTACTATATCCCATATGTATTTCCCTCCTAGACTTCTACGCTGTTCTCCTACCAAATCTTCATGTGATTTACATTCAAATGTAACGTGTTCTGGCGTATCTATTACATGACATTGCTCACATAAGTCGCTTTCTTCCCTTTTTATTCTTTTGAAGTACGTTTTAAAAGGGCCATGACCGGATGTGTACTGAACACCAAATCTACGTGGGTGTATGCTTCTTAGCTTGAGTCGTTCTCGAATGTTCGGGAAAATTTCATATACTCTCCTTCCTGTTTGCTCCGCATCCCATTCTTTTTGCCATTGTTTAATCAGCTGCTGTTTTATCTCATCTTTATTCTTACATTCTGTCCCAACTATTTCTTTAATCGCCAAGGTGATAGTGACTACGGCCGCACAGACAAAGTGCTTCACCGCATCGACACCGGGGACGCCCGGCCTATTCGGCAACCACATAGACGCGTTCCGCTGGCGAAGCAAGGGGCGGTACGAGACATGCTGGAGCACATGAGATCCAGGGGAGTGATTGAAGAGTCTGGCAGCCCTTGGTGTTCCCCTGTAGTCTTGGTGACGAAGAAGAACGGCGAGCTGCGCTTCTGCGTAGACTACAGAAAGCTGAACGCTGTCACCCGGAAGGACTGTTTTCCCTTACCCCGGATTGACGACACCCTGGACACGCTAGCTGGTGCACAGTGGTTCTCGACCCTGGACCTGAAGTCGGGCTACTGGCAGGTAGCTCTAGACCCAAGAGACAAGGAGAAGACCGCATTCTCGACAGGCCAAGGGCTCTGGCAGTTCACGGTTATGCCCTTTGGTCTCTGCAACGCACCAGCTACCTTCCAACGCCTCATGGAGTCAGTGATGAGAGGGCTGACTTACGACGCCTGCCTGCTATACCTGGATACCATCACCGTCGGTAAGACTTTTGCAGACCATCTCCAGAATCTGAGTAAGGTGCTACAGAGACTGCAGGCGACCAACTTAAAGCTGAACGCGAAGAAGTGCCAGCTCTTCCGCAAGGAAGTGAACTACTTAGGCCACATAGTCTCAGCAACCGGAGTGGCCACAGACCCGGAGAAGACAAAGGCTGTGAGACATTGGCCTCGCCCAAGGGATAAGAAAGAGCTGCGCAGTTTCCTGGGGCTGTGCAGTTATTACCGCCGCTTCATAAAGGGGTTCTCCAACATCGCCAAACCCCTCACCCGCCTGACAGAGGAACACCTGCCTTATGTGTGGACGGAGGACGCCGAAGGCGCTTTCCAGCTCTGAAGGAGACCCTGTGCAGTGCTCCAATTTTGGGTTTCCCACAACTGGGTGGCGCCTTCATTGTGGACACCGACGCCAGCGACCATTGCAGTGGAGGTGTCCTATCGCAGATCCAGGACGTCCATGAGCGGGTGATAGCCTACTACAGCAAGACGCTATCCAAGGCAGAGAAGAACTACTGCGTCAGCCGACGGGAGTTACTGGCGGTAGTAAAGACATTGGAGCACTTCCACAATTACCTGTACGTTCAGCCATTCCACATGAGGACTGGCCATTCCGCCCTAACCTGGCTATTGAGCTTTAAGAACCTGTAAGGCCAGACAGCACGTTGGGTCCAGAGGCTGCAGGAGTACGACTTCACCTCGGGACATCGTAGAGCGAAGAGCCACGGTAACGCAGACGCCATGTCCCGAAGACCCTGTCCGGAAGAGTGCAGCCAGTGCACAAGAGTGGAAGAGAAGGAGCTTTCCGCAGGAGTCCGAGTAGTAACGGCAGTGCCTGCGGACGGCTGGGATAGCGCAGGCCTGAGGAGGGAGCAGCTGGCGGACGCATACTTGGGGCCACTCTTGAGGGAAGTGGAGGCAGGGACGAGACCAACCTGGGAGGACATCGCACCGAGGAGCGCCACCTACAAGTCGTACTGGGCCCAATGGGACTCGTTGAAGACCAGAGAGGGCGTGCTGTTCCGGGTATGGGAATCACCCGATGGGAAGACGCAGAGAGAACAGTTGGTACTCCCCCGGAGTAAGGTCCCGGAGGTCTTGGAGGAAGTGCACGCCGGTACTTCGGGAGGACGCCTGGGAGCGAACCGAACGATTGACAAACTACGGCAGCGCTACTACAGGCTGAGACTTCGAGGAGATGCTGAGAGATGGTGCTGTCAGTGTCACGTGTGCGCGACGAGTCGCGGCCTCCAGACTAGGAGTCGGGGTCGCATGCAGCAGTACAACGTCGGAGTGCCATTCGAACGGATCGCCGTTGACATTGCTGGACCATTCCCAGTTTCCGACCTAGGCAACAAGTACCTAATGGTGGTCGTGGACTACTTCACCAAGTGGCCGGAGGTGTATGCCATCCCAAACCAAGAGGCAAAGACAGTCACAGATTGCCTCGTGGAGCAAGTGTTCTGTCGATTCAGGGTGCCGTTAGAGCTACAGGGTGACCAGGGTACCAAGTTTGAGTCCAACCTAATGAAGGAGGCACTACAAAGGCTTGGGGTGAACAAGACTTGCACTACGCCTCTACATCCCCCGTCGGATGGCATGGTCGAAAGATACATCAAGACCTTAGAGGAACACCTGAGGAACGTCGTGGCAGCCATCAGCGAGACTGGGACGTCAAGGTGCCACTGTTCTTGCTGACCTACCGCTCGTCTACAAACGACACAACTGGGATGACGCCAGCCAGCTTAATGTTCGGCCGAGAGTTACACCTCCCTGTGACCTGGCTTTTGGAAGCCCTCCGGAAGCGAAAAGCCAGCGACCGAGTATGTGAAGAACTTGGTGGACCATCTCCACGACATGCACGAGATGGCTCGCCAGAACATCCAGAAGGCGAGCGACCGCACGAAGACCAGGCATGACAGGCAAGCCAACAGCCAAGGGTTCCAGCAAGGTAACCTGGTCTGGATGTACCGTCCTACCCGGACCAAGGGACGCTGCCCGAAGCTCCAGCAGCCATGGCAAGGACCGTACCGGGTGGTGAAGAGGATTAACGACGTGGTCTACCGCATCCAGAAAGGTTCCCCGAGGGAAGATGTTGGTGGTACACCTGGATCGTCTAGCCCGCTACGATGGTGCTGTTCGGGACGACCAGCTTTGTGGAGGCAGCAGTGTCACCCAATTAGCGTAAGGCACGACCGGCGATAGCTGGAAGGGACCTGAGGCAGCCGAGCCACGCCCCTCGCCCATTAATCTGTCACTAATTGAGGGGTGATTAGGGAAATGTCAGTTGTCCCTGGACGCTTCTCTCCCCTTCACCTGTCCTCCGGAACTTTCGTAGTGATCGGCGGAAAACCAGAGACTTCTAGAAAAACAGTGACATTCCTATAAAAAGGGCTTCAATGAGACAGTCAGTCAGTGTTTGGCGAACAGCTGTAAGAGTGCAGCGCTAGTGTAAGAACGAGAAGACTGTGCAACGGAAGAATTTACGTAATTGTGAGCGTACAGTGGAATTGTAACCGACGAACTGGTTAATCGTAATTGTGTGCATTGCGTAATTCTGTGTAATTGGCAAGTGTTTATCTGTAAGTCGGTGGAAATAAAGAACATTTTTAAGTGGTACAATTGGACTTTTCATTTCACGAACCCACAAAGTCACAATATAAAAGAATTATGATAAAGCTGTTATAATGCCCTTAATTGGTTGAAACCGCAGGAGCTTTCCCATTTTAATCCCATGCTACCGTATTATGGCTTACCTGAGGGTTATTGAATGCACAGCTTTCAAGCACTTAAAGCTACATTGAAATGCCATTTATATACTCCTATTTATTTGAGAATTGCGACTAATCGTACCAGCCATTATTCATTTAATGAGGACATGTTTTGTGAATTTCAATCGTTTGACGTAGCCCATTTCATACTTCATAACTCTGACCAAGACCGCACTATTTAACGAAACCCGGTTAATCTGAAAGCTGGTTAATGGCTTTGCAATAGGCGCCCTGTACATAAAATCCATTACAGATTGTGGTTGTGATGCTCGGCTTATCTCTCTCAAATTATGAAACTATTCCATTTCGCAGATGTTGAAAATAGTGGATTACCAACTAACGAACGTTAAATGTCCCTTTCCATTAGCTAATGGAAGCTCCTGGAACTCCACCAACCCAGGAATAACACTTAATCTGTAATACAAGATTATAATTTCAATTACACGGTAGAGTGATGTAACCGAATGGATTTATTTTATACATCACATGCAAAAACTGAACCAGTTCTCTTTACAAGCAAGTAATCCACTCATGAGCCAGGATTTTAATTAAAAGGCCATTTTTCTCTCTAGCTGTACCTCGCTTTGCACTAAAGCCTGTTTCACACATATTTTTATCTTGACACCGAAGATAAATAGCCCCTCAAAATCCAACCTCTGCGGTCCTCGTCCCGAGGGGTGGGCAACAGGAAGTAGGGGACTGACTGATGGGGTGATGTACGTTGGGGACTTGGTGTACCCCACGACCGCTACGGCTGCCGAGAAGGCCCATCAGTAACCCCGAAAACTGGCAGAAGAGGCTCTGGTATTTTCCCCCAGGGACCTACCACGGTAGGTACGGGATTGGCGATCCCGGGGTCCCTAGCCATTCACCCTCAATTCATCCCCTTCACCTCCATCAACTGTGCCACGCTCTGCTACTGCTGATCAGTATGCATCACCTTCTTCCCCTTCTAGTTTTTTATTATAATTATTAGCACTTAAGGTCTTAGGTTTATAACTCCTGTCTCACCAGCAGGGATCTTTCCTATCTCCGTGGTTCTGTCCCACGGTTTTCAGCGCGGCTTCCGACATGTGTGCTCTCCGGAGGTCTCAAAAGTGAAGGTTGAGCGGACCCTTCGCACTGCCCCTATGTGTAGCCTTAGGTGCGGAGCCCGTCCACACCGTCAAGTACACCCACGTAGCTCCTTGAGGGCCCGGTCTGTGTTAATCTCCCGACGGCCGCGATTTGCCGTTGGGTTAGTATCACGGACCGGACGTGTTACCGCTGACGGAACCCCGGTGTAATCAACCACAAGTCCCCTGAATCCGCGTGTGCCCTTTATGCGCAGCGCGGCCTAAAGTGGGGAGCCACAGGCGTTTATTCCTGTGGTAGGGGAATAAAGCCGGGGTGTGCGTGGTGAACGGTTTACCCATACGGACAAGCAGTGGATTTTGAAGGGTAGCTTTTCTGAGGTACAAATGAGATCGGTCATGGGTGAGGTCCCCATGACGGCACAGACCGTGAAGATTCGGCGTCTTTTTTCTTTAACCCCCGGATGGCAGGCTGACGCCGACGGTTCCGGATGGGGGTCTATATCATGTCTCCGCGCAAAACCTCCTTCATTGACCCGTATTTATTGATGACCTTGGCATGTGATGGCAAAACCTTTAAAGATATTAGTCCTTTTTACATTAAGCGAGAATTAGATAAGATCAGTGGCCCTGTCAAGAACGCTACGCGTCTCCGAGATGGCAACTTACTATTAGAGACCACATCTGCAGAGCAATCTAAAAAACTGCAAAAGGCGACTTTGTTGGGCTCCTACCCGATCCGGGTAGCCCCACACAAAACTCTTAACACCTGCAGAGGAGTAGTCACCACCTCCAGCCTAGATGGTCTAGCGAACGAAGAAATAGTAAGTTGCCTCTCGGATCAGCTTGTTTGTCAGGCGTACCGGCTAACACGGAAACAAGATGGCAAGGAGTACCCATTACGTACGGTATTTCTAACTTTTGCTGGGACGAAGTTACCTGAATACATATATTGCGGCTATGAACGTGCTAGCGTCCGCCAGTATGTCCCGAACCCCATGCGCTGTTTCCAATGTCAGCGGTTCGGGCATACTAAGGTCACATGTACGAATCCTGCTCTTTGTGAGCAATGTGGCCTGCCGAAACACGACGATCCTAACTGCAGTCGAACACCTTGTTGCGTGAACTGCGGCGGTAGTCATCCCTCAAGCTCGCGACAGTGTCCTAGATTCATGGACGAAAAAAGCATAGAGGAGCTACGTGTAAAGGAACGCCTAACTTTTCCAGAGGCACGACGGCGCTTCGAACAGCTAAAGCCTGCTACCACTACTACTGGGTATGCATTAGCAGCTCGCCGTACTCCTAATACCACTGTTGCTGTTCAACACGTCCCTGTCGCCCACGCCTCCACGCAGACTGACTTTCTAGCCGTTAAACCCACGTCCCAGACTGCTTGTATATCCACCAGCACAGCCTCCGTTTCACCCGTACAGACTCCAGCCACCAGGCCATCAGGGAATAACAAGAATCCCGTAGTAAGTGTGAAAAACCGATCCCGGCCAGCACATAGATCGCGAAGTCGCTCGCCTTCTATTAGATCCCGGTCTCGTTCTACGAGCCGTAGGAGTTCTGACTCCCGAACATCAGCGGAGTCACAGGAGGCTAACGATTTTCGATTAGTAGGGCCAAAATCAGCCAAGGTCAAGAAAAAGGTTAAAACGGCCCGCTAAAAACACTTTATGGAAATAATCCAGTGGAATGTCAATGGTTTTCGAGCTCGTGCTCAAGACCTACAACATTTAGTTTCTCAACGGTCACCATCAGTTATTTGTCTCCAGGAAACCCACTTACATCCCAATCACTCGTTACACCTTCACTCTTTCTCTGCCTTTAGAAGCGACTCTCTTGCAGGTATGCGTGCAAGCGGTGGCGTTGCTACCTTAGTGGCGCCTAACATCTCAGCCGCCAACGTTCCTCTCACCACACCATTCCAAGCTGTGGCCGTTCGGCTACAGCTGGAGAGCATCAGTTTTACCATATGCAACATGTACCTGCCGCCGCTCAGTATAGTTCCAGAGCGTGATCTTCAAGCTCTATTGGCTCAGCTCCCTTCACCACTACTCCTTGTGGGAGATTTGAATGCCAAGCACACGCTCTGGGGATCAGACACTGATGACGCCCGTGGATGCCTCCTCGTAGACGTCTTCGATAAGTCTGACCTGCTTCTGCTAAATACTGGTGACCCGACATTCCTATCATCCGCTTATGGTACACATTCCGTACAAGACCTTTCTTTCTGCAGTCCGTCATTAGTACCACTACTTGAGTGGTCAGTACTTTCCGACCTCTTCGGCAGTGATCATTACCCCATTAACATTCATTTTACTGGCCGCCAATGTGTACCTTCTCGACATCCTCGCTGGATTATTTCCAAAGCTAACTGGGGAAAATTCCAATCCCTCATACACCTCTTCGACGATAATTTCGACACCATCGATGAAATGGTCGAATATTTTACTTGCTCGATCCTGCTCGCAGCAGAATCCAGCGTTCCTCGAGGTTCCCCTACACCACGTCGTATCCCTGTACCGTGGTGGTCCGAGGAATGCAGTTTGGCTATCAAAGCACGCAAACGTGCTTTGCGCATTTTTCAGCGGCACCCGACGGAAGGGAACTTCGTCGCCTTCAAACGTTCTCGCGCTAGGGCACGCTTTATACTGCGCAACGCAAAGCGTAAATCTTGGGAAGCCTATGTGTCTTCGCTTTCCCGGCGCAGCTCTACCCAACAAGTATGGTCAGCTGTTCGGCGGATGTATGGCAAGTATCGCCGGACGGTAATTCCCGGCCTTGCCATCAACGGTTCCATGTGCACCACCGAACAGGAAATAGCTGAAATCCTAGCTAACACATTTGCTGCCACGAGCCAAACTGCCCGCAATGACGTTCTCTTCCTGCCTATTAAGGAAAGGGCGGAGCGGGTACCACTTAATTTTAATAGTGACTGCACCGAGCCGTACAACCAACCTTTTACCGCAGCCGAGGTCGCCCATTCTCTGGCGTTAGCAAAGGATTCTTCTCCAGGTCCCGATGACGTACACCGACAGATGCTGCTACATCTTCCATCTGAGGCGCTGTGCTTCCTTTTAAACATCTATAACCGCATTTGGCATGAGCGCGTTTTCCCTTCCTCCTGGCGAGAGGGTGTTGTCATCCCCATCCCTCGACCCGGAAAGGACCGCACGCTACCATCTAGCTACCGCCCCATTTGCCTGACGAGTGTCATCTGCAAGACCATGGAGCGAATGATAAACGCTCGGTTAAATTGGTGGCTAGAAAAACATAACCATCTGTCCAACTTGCAATGCGGTTTTCGTCGCCATCGCTCAAGTGTCGATAATCTAACACGCCTTGAGGGTTATATTTCCGATGCGTTTCTACTGAAACAGCGCGCCGTGGGCGTGTTCCTCGACCTGGAGAAGGCTTATGACACCACCTGGCGGTACGGCATACTCCGTAACCTACATGGTTACGGTATGCGTGGTCATCTACCCGAATTCCTATGCAACTTTTTAAAACTTCGCCGTTTTCGGGTTCGCATAGGAAACACGATATCACGGGAGCGGATACAGGAGAACGGCGTACCTCAAGGGTCAATTTTGAGCGTCACTCTTTTTGCCGTAGCGATTAACGGCATCACTAATGCCGTTAGAAATGGAATTCCATCATCCCTCTATGTTGACGACTTTGCAGTCTATTATAGGTCTGCCAACATAGATCACATTGAGCGCCAACTGCAGCTGACCATTACCCAGCTGGCAGCTTGGGCGCTTCAAACCGGCTTCCGTTTTGCAGCTGCGAAGACGCAGTGTATCCACTTTCACCGCCTGCGAGGTATTCACCCGCCTCCGGATCTTTATTTGAACGGCACACCCCTGCCATTTGTCTCGCACCTGAAGTTCTTGGGCCTCTACTTGGACCGACAACTAAATTGGGAGCACCACATTCGTCACCTTCGAGCCTCTTGCGATCGCTCTCTTCGGGTGCTCAAGGTATTATCTGGAGCATCTTGGGGGGGCGACCGCACGGTAATGTTGAGGCTGTACCGCTCTCTGGTTCGGTCCAAGCTGGACTATGGCAGTTTTATTTATGGCGCAGCGACCGCCTCTAAACTTCGCCTTTTAGACACCGTGCATCATACTGGCATCCGCCTTGCCACAGGAGCTTTCCGCACCAGTCGAGTCGACTGCCTGTATGCAGACTCAGGCGAACCTCCACTCCATATTCGTCGCTCGCTGTTACTGTGCTCATACGTGTCGAGGTTGGCAAGTTATCACAATCATCCTTGTTTCAAACCAGTTCTGTGTCCAGACTTAGTCCACCGTTATATGCGCCCTGGTTCTCGGACACGCCCCGTGGGAATAAGATTTCGGGATTTCCTACATTCCCATGGCCTCCGAATGCCTCGCGTGGAGAGGTCTTTCATCTGCCCTTATTCAGCATGGCAGCTCGATCGTGCGCGGTTCGATCTAACTCTTGCAAACAACCCTAGACTCGCTACTCCACATTCGGTGTTCCAACAACTTTTTGCCGAATTACTGGGCCGTTACCCTAACTATGTTCCGGTCTTTACAGACGGTTCTCAGTCTGGTAACGCTACGGGTTGCGCATTCTTCGTTAACGGTGAGGCTCACAAATTTCGCCTTATGGACTCCACTTCAGTTTTTTCCGCAGAACTGTATGCCATCTTTTATTTGCTCCTTTTTATTTGCAAGTTAGCTCCTGGCTCTTTTATCGTCTGCACTGACTGCCTAAGTGCGCTTCAGGCCTTGCAACAACACACTGCCACTCATACCCTGGTTTTAAAAATACAGACCGAGATCTCGAAAATGCTCGGTCGGGGATACAATTTTATTTTTACTTGGACCCCAGGCCATGTTGGGATTTCCGGAAACGAGGAGGCGGACGCGGCCGCTAAGTCTGCTTGCCGTTTGCCCCGGAGTTTAACAACTAAGGTGCCATACCAGGATGTGCGACGTTTTTTCCGTCGCCAGCTCCTATCTGCTTGGCAGCAATCCTGGACAGCTTTGAAAGGCACACAACTCCGGGGAATAAAGGAGAGCGTACAACCCTGGCTAACTTCCTGCAGGGATAACCGGCGAGCCGAGGTGATACTCACCCGGCTGAGAATTGGGCACACACGAGCGACACATGGCCATCTATTAAGAGGGGAACCGGCCCCTGTGTGTGCCCCGTGTGCAGTACGCCTCACGGTGCGGCACGTACTGATTGATTGCCCGCAGTACGCCCGCGTCCGGCAGTCATTAGGCTTGGGAGCTAACTTGCCCAGTATTTTAGGGGATGACCCAGTGGCCGTGAATAAGGCACTGAGGTATGTTACCGCGATTGGTTTTAATATACAAGTGTGACCTGGATTTTATATTTAATTTTAGCGATTTTAAATTATAAATTTTAGATGGTTTTTATGTCCTTTTAACAGTTGAGTGGTTTTATTACATTTTACCTTTTTAACTAAATTTTTATAGTTTTTAGGTTTTAGTGTTGACTTGGGGCCCAAATGACCTTGTTGTCGACGGGCCCTTAAACACCACTCACTCACTCACTCACTCACCCCGAAGATAAATAGAACCACGATTTTGCGGAAAACCGCGAAATAAGGGCCGTTAAAATTCAATTGGGGAATTAAGAATTTTGTACACGGTAGAATTCAGAGTTGGGAGCACGTTCTGATTAAATACTATCTTATATTCAATCTTACAGTTTAATTACACGTAAATAAACTTATTAGCTAGAACTACTCGACCTCAAGTCGAATTGGAGATTGAACTAACTTATTTTCTTTTTATATACTTCCTACTTTCTTTCAGATATTAATATACGATAGGGTAGAATTTGATACTGGGGAGGAAGGATGAGGCAGGAGGAGACAGAGGTAGGCCAACCCCAGGAGTCATGGCAGTGCAAAGGGTAGGGTCCCTACCGTTTACCAGCTTCAAATTCCCTGCAGTCCAGAACAATGGCACCCCTCCTATCGTGACCCTGAAACAGTCCACTAGGCCGGCTCGCAGACCGGACACTGTCCCACCGGAGGGCGGAAGTGTTTTCGATGATTACTTCAACCTGCCATGCAGCGCCGAGACGCCCACCGACACTACTTGAAGAGACTACCCGATGAGAGATGATGTGAAATGACAATGACGAAATGGAGAGAAGGAAATTCGGGTTACGTAATTCAACTGCCGACCTTGATGATGATGATCATGATCATGATCATGATCATGAAGTGTGTATATAAGGGCATCCAACAACGTGGTAATCAGCATCCTTTCAAACATTCAAACATGGCAATAGCAAGGGTTAAATTTGACTATAACATACAAAAATAAAAGTAAACTGACAAATAAATGTCCAATGAGAAGAAAGAAAACAGTGAGAAACCATACATAAGAATTTACAAACGCAAAAATGAATACAAAAATTATCTTTATTAATTCTGTAACTTAAAACGAAAACAAAAACTTTAAATTGATTAATACTTTTTCCTTCTTTTCTATTATATTAGGAATCAAATTCAACGTCTGTAAGATCTGAAGATTCATAACTTCAATATCATTAATGTCCAATAGTTTTTAATGTTAAAGTAGGATTTGAGTTTTCATACCTGCCCTTCGATGGCCATATGGGATTTTCCTAAAGGAAAAAAAAAACTACCTGCCCTGCGGTGCTCGAATTAATTTGCATTGGGCTAACATTTTTGGGGCGTTGGGCTAACATTTTCAGGAGGTTTGTGCTTTTTTTTTTTTTGTCACTGTCGTTCCGGCAGTGAGGGCACGATCTTCTTTATCCATAACATTTATGGAGGAGGACTTCCTTCCAACTAATTTCGCTTCCAATTCCTCGAACCGGCCGGAAACTGCAACCGACGAAGATGACAGTCACCGATATTTCTTTTTGGGGTGTGGGGGGAGGGTAGATTTAGGAGTCTGAAAAATATATTTCCAGTGAAATCTTGATGTCCAATTATCTTTTGTCAACCTGGAGAAAGCCCCGTAAAATGGGTCAGCTAGTCTAGCCTCGTGAATCGAACCCGGACCTCCCGATTGCGGGAGGTATTTACAATAAGTACACTCAGAAGGAAAATTGGATGCCAAGATTTCATCGGAAATATATTTTTTGACACTCCTGAATCCCCCCCCCCCAAAAAAAAACATTTTATAAAAGCCTATATACGTGTATGTATCTGAATGTCTATCTGTGTGAATAGAGTAACTTAAAATCAAAAAGTTGGTTTAATATAAAACTTGGTATATACCTTTCCACCCTCCAACAATGCAGCACGAAAATGTTAAAGCAAATACTCCACCCGAAGTTACGCTTTGTATGTAACAATTTTTTAGAGAAATTTTAATTTTGCATAAAAAGTGACTAATTTTGATTAAAATAACCCATGTTTGAATTATTTTCATAACAAATGAAATGTAAACCTATTTTCTGAAAATGGTCTCAAAAGCACTCGAGAAAGACAACACGAAACATGCGAAAAATGCATCTATTTAAAGCAGAGAGTACATCTAAAAAAAAGAAATAAAAAAAAACTTTTTATTGGGTTCCCAGTTCCAAGTATTACATGATATGGATTTTAATTGTTCTGTAATGTAAAGTTGTTCCTTATTGCTTGGCAACTCTTGCATATGTACCGCGATCAGCAGTTCAAAGCCATCTCATTGTCACCAGCTCTTAAGGGTTTGACTATCTCTTAAAGCCTATGCATTTCCCTTATCTTGTTTTATCTACAAAGAAATTAGCAGTAAAAGTAGAAATCGTTATGTCGATTAATATGAAGGAGATAGAAAAATAAACATTTGTAAGAATAGTTTAAAGAATTGGTAAACATTGTCATGTTAGTGTATCACATTAGAATTTTGAAATTAAAGTCGAATGATCTGGAAGATTCTTTAGTTCTCCGGTGAAATTGGAGTTATCAAAGTTTTGGGTGAATTCAGTTGTTTCTGTACTCCCTGTTCAGTATATACTAGAGAATAATAAATTTCGTCTACTTCTCTTGGTCTAGGACACTGTGCTCTATATTTATTGTCATTTGCCCCTTTTGCTATTTTAGGCGTCGAGTGAGGGAGGAACAATGGATCAGAGAGAGAAATCCGGGGATGGGTGATCAGCCCAGTCCCCGGATGAGAGTGAGGGAAGTAGATGAACGGAATGAAGGCGAAGTGACGAAAGGAAAAATGGTAATGGAACAATTGGCGGAATGATGGCGGTGGAAATCGGAGATCCCGGAGAAAACCAGCCCCAGCACCGGTTGTTCATCACATATCTCACTTTGCGGTCGCCTGGGATTGAGCCCAGGTCACCTTGGCGAGAGTCAAGCGGTCTAACCGCTCGGCAAATAATTTTCTGAGTTGTTAATTATAAAATGCCTATTGGTTCACTGAGTTATACTGTGACCTCTGCATTATTTTGTTCTTTTAAACAATTTCTTGACATTTCCCGCTGATGATTTTTATTAAAACACACAAAGGAAATAGAACAAAAGTGTTATAGAGGTTTATTCAATTATGTTGATATTAGTATCTCGCATACAGATTGATTCTCATTCGATTTCCTATGCCTTAGTTTGTTGTAGGCAGTGCAGTGATCTTGAGCAATGAAATATTTCAGTAAAAGCTTTGATGCGAGTCTCTTACCTGTTTTCCCTGGCTTTCATGGCCATGATATCTCATTTTGATTACTTCACCCTCTCAACTATCACTGAATTGTTTATTTCACTCGTCACTATGTATTCTAGCAAATTAAATACTATAGCTCCAGAAAGGTTTTTCACTTAGACACAGTAACTTATCACGGAAATAGACAATTTTGCCTTTAATAATACTTTAATTCTTCTACGCCTCATATATCTTCTTTTTGTTTGTTTCTTTCTTTTTTCTTTCTTTCGTTCCTTTCTTTCTTTCTCTCTCTCTCTTTCTTTCTTTCCCTCATTCTTTCTTTGTCTTTCTTTCTCACTCTTTTCTTTCTTTCTTTCTTTCTATCTTTCTTTCTTCCTTTCTTTCGTTCTCTCTTTCTTTCTGTCGTTCTTTCCTTCCTTCCTTCCTTCTTTCTTTCTCTCTTTCTTTCGTTCTCTTTCTTTCTTTCCTTCTCTCTCTCGTTCTTTCTTTCTCTTTTTTTATTTCTCTTTCTTTCTCATTCTCTTTCTTTCTTTCTTTCTTTTTTTCTTTCTTTCTTTCATTCTTTCTTTCGTTCTCTCTTTCTTTCTCTCCCTCTTTCTTTCTCTCTCTCTTTCTTTCTCTTTCTTTCTCTCTCTTTATTTCTTTCTCTCTCTCTTTCTTTCTTTCTTTCTTTCTCTCTTTCTCTCACTCTCTCTTTCTTTTTCCCTCTCTTTGTTTCTTTGCTTCTTTCTTTCTGTCTTTCGTTCCCTCTTTCTGTCTTCCTTTCTTTCTTTCTTTCCTCCTCCTCCTCCTCCTCCTCCTCCTCCTCCTCCTCCTCCTCCTCCTCCTCCTCCTCCTCCTCCTCCTCCTCTGAGTAGTCATTATTACTGTGATCCTCGTCACTATTTTCCATCCAATTGGCTTCAATTACAGTTCTTTCAATTCTTTCTTCCACTACTGCACCTTTTTTCCATTACTTCTATTCCATTTCATTTACAGGATAGCATATCCATTCCATTTACCAATTTACTGAAATCATTGGCGGCACACTTCAACGTTTTTTTCTTTTTTAATGTTACAATTAAACAAGCAATCAAAAGAGTCGACATGAAAAATTCAATGCCACGGTCGGGATTTGAACGACGGGTCTATTGGTTTCCGTCCAGTCGCTCTTACCCATTGAGCTACCATGGCCAATTTGCCATCATGAGATAAAATTCTCCAATTGACTCGTATGTTTCCTGGTAAACCACTAGGGGCTGTTGCATTCGAAATACATCGTTTGTGGCGACTTACTATTTATTGTAAGTACTTGAGTCCTAGGCTTCATCATTTTAACTCTTATTATTTAAGTTAATTGATGGAAGTTATTCATTTCTTTATACTAGCCGTATACAGGCATTGGATTGATAGAGTCGACATGAAAAATTCAATACCACGGCCGGGATTTGAACCACGGATCTACTGGTTTCCGTCCAGTCGCTCTTACCCATTGAGCACGTCGACTCTATCAATCCAATACTTTAGCCTAGTGTGAAGAAATTAATAATTTTCATCAATTAACTTAAATTATACTGAGTAGCCTTGTTGCCTAGAATTAAACCATACAGTAATTGTTTGGTGCTATGTTCAGCAAAGGGAATAATGTAATATTGTAACCAAGAAAGTATATCTCTTCTTAAAGAACTTAAAGTTTTAGGTATTCCGTTAAGAAGCATTATCTATCTATTCCTAGCACCAAGTTAGGAAGTAAATTTGGATTGTATATTGCGTGTAGCTATTTAGCATAATTTTCAATATTCCTTTCTTCATAAAAGTCCTAAGTTTTTTCATTGTGAATTATAACTTTTCTTGCACTTTCTTAATTACTCTATGCTCAGGAGAGTAGCGATCCTTATGCGTTGGCTTTTCTTTAAGGTATTCATATACATTAGCAATCACCTCACAACTTTGGTTATGAAGTCTTTCCTTTTAACTTTGTAAATACAGGAGGCATTATCACAACACTAATATATACATACGACAGCGTCACCGTACACCATGGCAAAGCGAGCAGGCGTCAGATGTTTACGTGAAGTTATCGCACATGCCCGGCGAGTCCAGTGTATGTATACTCTATTCAGATGCAATCTTGTCTTCTGGACAGCAACGTTTCACACATCGGCAGGCACGAGAAATCAAATATAACGTGATTGAATATTGTGACAAAGAGAAAGAAGAGGGCATTAAAATCCCATTATATTTATTTATATTTTCATCCATTCATTATTATTATTGCACTCACAAAACATTGTATTTCATAATAATATCTAAAATTATACACATAATTTTGTATAGCCTTATATCATGTTAGTTACGGGAATCAACTATTTGCATTCGTATAGATTGATCACGCTTTAGAAAATTAGACCATATACTTCCTGCAACTGTTTATTTCATAAGGAAAGCTTTTCATTAATGCCATTTTTAATTACAGAAAGAACTGATAATTACTGGTAAAAGGGATGGATTACTAACACAAGAAACTCGAAGTTGATAATACGGACAGTGATAGAGAGACATATTTCAGTGACTTAACATTGCTGATGAGAAATCACCTTTTAGAATTTATTTCCGATGTACAGATTGAGTGCACTGGAAAATTAGTTGTATTACCGTGCCCTACTTTAGTTGCGGTAGTCATTTAATTACAAAAGTGTAGTTGGTTTTCTCTTCTTTTTTCCTGTTATGGAAATTGCAGGAAATAGGACCGTTCAGCTTCATTTTCATTCTTTAAAAATATTAGAATAAATAATTACGTGGATACATATTTAATGCATTTATAACCATTTAACTTATTTTTTATTGTGCGCACCTGTTGCGTATAATAATCCCTGTTCAAGAAACATTGCGCGAGTTTTTTTAATCTTAAACATTGCTACAATGAAATATCTGTGGCATTTGTTTTATATTACATGCATTTTCTATGGAGTAAGGAGTATTTGCTAATCTGTGACATTTTCACTTCTTTGTAAATATGTACCACTGTTCGTGTCCTAATATTTTACATGTTACCAACTTATGAATTTAATTAAGAAGACTTTGCAGATCAGGTTAGTAGCAAAAAGAATGTTTTCAGTGATGAAAGAATTGTCAACATCCCATGAGCTGTTTTGGAAATTACCTACTTACACAAATAACCCAACTTACCTCTTTTGACATGGAATTGGTACAGTTTATATTTTCACACAACCGAGAGCAAAATAAAAAAAAAAAAAATAAAAAAAGGACCAGTGTCATGATCGTAATGGTGTTCTTTTACTGCTTTATTTTTTTTTCTTACTTGCTGTTCCCATATTTTTATGACCGTACTAATTCCTATTCAACACTAATCAAGCCTTTCTGTAACTAAGTTTGATACAAACAAGAATCAATCAATTGTAATGGGCTTGACACGTAGGGCCAGAAAAAGTCACTCTTAATGAATTCTAATGTGATTCCTGTACACAAGTAAAAATACTGCAGAGGTCATCAGCGCCCTTTTTAAAAGAAACTCGTCATGGCAAAAGCCAGATGTGAATTATTCTAAAACACTATAAATATGGCAATAGAATGACAAAAAAAATACATACGCATTAAGAAAACATTAGAAATGTCATCTAAAAGCCATAAATTCTATTTGCTAAATCCTAAAATCTAATCTCGAAAAGAATCTAAAAACCTTCTTCACTACTGCTTTATCGTCCGCTAGCATTTCTGCAAAGCTGACCGGCAGCTGCAGAGACGTCCTAAGGTCTGCTAGGTGAAAGCACTCTAGCAGCACGTGCCGTATAGACAATGCTTCATTGCAAAACGGACACATTGGAGAAGGCTCCTTTTTAAAAGGAAAACTATGAGTAAAAGAGAAGTGCCCAATTCGTAACCGAGCCAAACTCACCTCCTCGCGACGAGATGACCGACAGGAGGTAACCCAGGGAATCGGAAGATCTTTGACAGATCTAAGTTTATTATTGCGGAGAGCGGACCACTCTTCCTGCCAGCAGGTTTGCACAGCTCTCCGCAATACGGTCCTAAAGTCTTCCGATTTCACAGATGGTACTCGAACCCTGGGCTTCATGATAGCCGTCTTGGCTGCTGAATCCGCCATTTCATTCCCCCGCAAGTCTACGTGCCAGGGATCCATGCACACACCACGTTAACGCCAGAAGCGTGCAAAACGTGGAGGGCATCCTGTATACGCTGCACAATAGGGTGGTAGTTGTACAGCTGCCGTAGGCTTTGAAGTGCACTGAAGGAATCACTCAGGATTAAGCAGTCCCCCAACTTTTGTCGGCGTACGTGTAAAATGGCCCGGTATATTGCGTAAAGCTCTTCAGTAAAAATGGAAGTGCTAGTGTGGAATCCGAATGTATACGGTTCGGTTCCACACACATAAACACAACCAACACCATTTCAGTTGTTGGAGCCATCGCTATAAATTACAAATTGGTCCTTATATCGCGATAAAAATTCTAAAAAACATGTGCGGATACTAGACATAGACATGGTAGATTTATCATATTTAGTCATGCCCAGATCAACCGGGGACGCTCTGCACAACCAAGGAGGGTATGTCCTCTCCCCCCTGGGATACATCTTGGGCATGTCAGTATCAAGATGTCTAAGGAGCTCCCGAAAACAAAAACCAGGTGGCTTTGGTTTAATAGAAGCGTTCCTATAACGCACGTCCATGAAGGTATTAAAGAACGGCGTAAATGATGGATTTGTGGGCATGCAATTAAGTCCACAGCCATAGTTGGCTAATAACATGTTGCGCCTGTACTGCAGAGTAGGTTCTGCAGACTCAGCATACAGGCTTATAACTCGGCTAGTTGGAAATGCCCCAACTGCTATACGTATGCCACAATTATGGACTGTGTCTAATCTCTTCAGCAAAGATGGTCGTGCTGAGCCATAACCGATACTACGATAATCTAATTTGGAACGGATGAGTGCCCGATAAAGTCGCAATAGCACTCTACGATCCGCTCCCCACGATTTTCCACTTAGTACCCGCAAGATATTTAAAGATCGGTCACATCGTGCTTTCAGTTGTGCTAAATGCGACGACCAACTAAGTTTTCTATCAAATATAAATCCAAGGAACCTCGTCTCATCTGCAAAAGGTAGTAGATCAGCGCCTAGCCGGAGCCTTGGAGGTAGTCGACTCTGCTGACGCCAGAAGTTAACACAGATGGTTTTCTCAGCGGAGAATCGGAAGCCGTTTTTAAACTCCAAATCTAATGGTTGTCCAAGGTGGTCTGAAGACGGCGCTCTAAAAACGGAGTGCGCTGAGATGTACAGTAGACCGCAAAGTCGTCTACAAATAGGCATGACCAGACACCCGGAGGAACACATTTCGAGATAGAATTAATTGCAATAGCAAACAACGTAACACTCAGTACCGATCCCTGTGGTACACTGTTCTCTTGAACAAAAAAAGTTCGAAAAAACCGAGCCAACCCTTACACGGAATACGCAGTCCTTCAAAAATTCCTGAAGGAAGAGTGGTAGGCGCCAACGTATATTCCAGGTGTGCAGAGTACGTAGCAACCCTGCCCGCCAACACGTATCATAAGCCTTTTCGAGGTCAAAAAATATTCCGACTGTTTGACAGTTCTTAAGAAATCCGTTCATAATCTGTGTCGACATGGACACAAGATGATCCGCTGTTCATTGGCGTCGTCTAAAACCGCACTGGATGTTATTCAGTAGGTTGTACGTTTCCAGCCACCATACCAGCCGCCCATTTATCATGCGTTCCATCACCTTTCATACGCAACTGGTGAGGGAAATAGGACGGTAGCTAGAAGGGAGGTGACGGTCCTTGCCAGCTTTCAAGATAGGTATAATGGTGGCTTCTCGCCACTTGTCCGGAAACGTGGCATCAACCCAAACACGGTTATAGACCTCGAGCAGGAATGCCTTACCTTCAGGTGAGAGTTGTAACATTTGAACGTGGATTCCGTCCGGGCCTGTTGCTGTCAGTCGCGCTGACGAAAGAACGTGTTCTAACTCTGCCAAGGTGAAGAGGCGGTTATGGTCTTCAAGGTTTCTGGAACTAAAAACGAAACCTTGAGATTCTACCTGAGTCTTAATTGAGATAAACTCAGGAGCATAATTGCTTGAGCTAGACACCTGAGCGAAAGCACAGCCGAAGGTGTTAACCACAACAAACGGATCAACAACAACTCCTGCAGTTGTTTTCAGACCAGCGATTGGCAGGTGGGTTGATTTTCCGGCCACGCGCCTTAATTTATCCCATACAACAGATGAGGGTGTACATCTGTTAAAAGATGATACAAATTTGTTCCATGAGGTCTTTTTGCTGTCCTTAATTATTTAACTAGATTTTGCACGCGCTTTCTTGTACTCAATTAGGTTACTTAGTGTAGGGTGTCGTTGGAATACCCTTAGAGCATGTCTACGAGCACGAATAGCATTCCGGCAGTCGTTGGTCCACCATGGGACAGGAAATCGACCGGGTTGGGTAGCCGAACGTGGAATATACTGTTCTGCAGCGGAAAGAATCTTCTCTGTGAGATGATCAACTAGATCATTCACAGAATCGTGCTCGCTGTATTCAAAGACAGCCAACTGGGTGTAAAGATTCCAGTTGGTACGATCAAAGCGCCATCTAGGGTTACGTGAGGGAGACACATCTCGTGCTAAGAGACTAAGAAGACATGGAAAGTGGTCGCTGGAATGTAAATCAGAGATGACATTCCACTGTAATGAAACAGCTAACTGGGATGAACACACTGCCAAATCGATGTGCGAATAGGTGTTAAACGCGTCTGAGAGGAATGTGGGCTCTCCGATGTTCAGGAGAACCAAGTTATTGCTCTCCAGGAATTTTGCAATGAGGTTGCCTCTCGAACATGCCCGATTTGAGTCCCAAAGTGGGTGATGGGCATTAAAGTCTCCCACTATGAGAAATGGTGTTGAGAGTTGGGAAACCAGATCTTCAAGGTCAATTAGCGAGAGGTCCTCTGATGGCGGTACATATACATTGCAAATGCAAAATTCGATTGATGGCAGCCTTATCCTTACAGCTACAGAATGTATATCAGACTGTAGCTGTAACGGATCTACAAATATGTCATCCCTAAGGAGCATCATAGTACCCTGTGAGCAGGAATGCCCTCTTCTGTTTCAACATCACACCTCAGTGGTGTGTAGCGTTTGATTTTAAAGTTGTCTTGTGGTCGTAGCTTAGTCTCTTGTAAGCATACCAACAAGGGGTTATGCTTACTGAGCAAAAGTTCCAGTTCCGTTCGATGTGCTCTTAAGCCTCGTATGTTCCACTGAAGGATAGCCATGGCGATAGTAATGGGATATGTCAAATAAGTACGCACATTACGTAGGTTTCAGCGGTGGTCGTTCAATTTACCCTTTTTCTTTGGTGTAGGGCTGGTTTCTGCAGTTTTATCCTGCCTCTTCTTTGCTGCAGATGCAGCAGCGTGGTCAGATATTTCGTGCTCCATATCCTCTATGGAAGAGGACGGTCTTTCTTCTACAACTTTCGCTTCGAGGGGCTCGAAGCGATTGGAAATTCCGACCGACGTAGATGACGGTCGCCGGTCGGAGTCCTCTCCAGAAGACGAGTCCGACGATGATCTCAGAGACGCTCTAGCGCTACGTTTCTTGGACTTTTTGATTCTTTGAGGGAGATCTACCCGTCAAAGGTCAGGAACAGGGTACGAGTAGGAACCATATCCCCTCGTTCGCTCCTTTGGACACGATAGACTGCAGTTACGCCTTGATCCTGGAGGTTCTCCTGAATATCCTCGATGGACATTCCATCCAACGCGCTAGTATTTACAACACCGCGCGAGGAATTCAGGGTCCTATGCATCTGCACTTTGGCTGGATAACTGCCCAGCATGTTGGCTTTCAGTATCTTAGCTGCCTGGGATGCTGTAGTTGCTTCCACCAGCAGCGTGCCGTTTCTAGGTTTTGTACATGATTTAACAGCACCAGCTATTTTGTCAAGACCTTTCTGTATAATAAACGGATTAATCGTAGAAAAAGTTCTACCTTCCACTGTTCGTTTAATAACTAAGTAGCGAGGACCACACTCAACTACTTGTTTAACACTGTTAGCAAACAAATATTTTCCACGTTTAATGTTTTTTGGGGGGTGTAAGTTGACCATAATAGTTGGTCTAAATTTCATCCGCCAGTGCTCCCCACCCACCACGGAGTCCAACATGGGGTCATCCCACTGGGATGACAGGGCTACACAGGGGATATAGCGAGCTCGCCGTCCCACTCACCCTGGAGGTCGGTACAATACCTAGTCCTGGCCGATTGATTAGGGGTGGGTTAGTCCCTAACCTCCCGTTTAGGCGAAGCAGAAGCCAAAGTAGTGTATTAGAAATGCGCACCCTCCCCGAATTCAGAAAAAACACTGTTACGAGCTCAGATACGCATCCGTCAACCACCAGGACAATTTTTTCCACCGACACGGGTCCCCACGCACGGCCTACACTTGGGTGGGCCTGTTGACCGTCTCGACGGAGAAAGAACTGTTAATTGAAATGGTGACGAAGTGTAAGGATATCGTGGAAAATAAGGGCACGGATGCAGTAAATGTAGAAGAGAAAGATGTCGCCGGGAAAATATTGCAAACGAATTCAATTCAAATGCATGTGTCACTACTACAAGCACCAAACAACTTGTCAGTATTACGTAAATTTAAAACGAGGTGCGAATAACAAGTGCCTTAAACGTTTCAAGACGGGAGGTGAAGAATGTATTATCCACATAATTCAGTGAATTACAAAATAGCAAAATTGTTAATACTTGAAGCAAAGGCGAGATCGGCATATTTCTTTCGATGTATATTCTAGCTCATTATTACGTAAATTTAAAACGAGGTGCGAAGGGCAAGTTACTTGAACGTTTCAAGACGGCAGTTGGACAGTGTATTATCCAAATAATTCAGAGAATTATAAAATCGCAAGGTTACTAATACTTGAAGCTAAGACAAGATAGTCATATTCCTTTTGATGTATGTTCAAACCTCTCTTGTACTTCCGCAGTAACCTTCATAGCAACATGTTTCGACAGTCTATACCTCCGTAAAACAATTTTCTTCGGATAGTTTCTTAAAATCATTTCTCCTCATAGGCCGTACTCTATTATAAATGCCATTTAGACGGTCTTAAATGGAGCAAATCGATATCAACAGCTGAGTTCATGCACGCCATCTTGACTATTTACAATTGTTAAGGACTTAACATCAGAAATTCGGCGTGTTAGTTTAACATGAGATTTAACACGAGTGTTACGCTAACACTTGTTGGGGAAATGCAATTTTTGTTTTAACTATTGCTAAACTCGTGATAAGTCTTAACATTTGTTGGTGAAATCGGGCATAAATACGTTAAGTTCATATATATTCGTAATAGAGCGTGGTGTTCATTTAAAGTTTATTAGACTGTCTGGTTCATGAGTCACAGTATAATGGTGATCATATATTACATAACGACGAATTAAATAGCTACAACGATAATTAAGCACGGATTCTATAGAGGTTTGAGTTGGCCGACATTCACCTTTCAGAATAAAGGAAAACCTGGAACGTTAGCTCATATCCGACAATGAATGCATGTTGCTCAAATGAGTCCAGGGACAATAGAGCTAAGAGTAACCAGAAATCAATCCTTCAGAATAAGGGGAAATCTCCAACGCTAAGTCATATCGAGCGATGAATGAAATGATGTTCGAATGAGTACAGGGTCCATAGAGCTTAGAGTTACACAAAATTCAAGTTTCAGTATAAGGTAAAGCCTCCAACGTCAACTTATATTAGACAAGGAACGAAATGATGTTGAAATGAGTACAGGATACATAGAGCTTAGAGCTACCCGACATTCATCTTTCAGCTTAAGGGTAAACCTCCAACGTTGTCATATCGGACGATAAATGAAATGATGTTCAAATCAGTACATAGCACATAGAGCTTAGAGTTACCCGACATTTATGTTTCAGGAAAACGGAAAACCTCCAACGTAAAGTCATATCCGACATTGAATATAATTAAGCTCATATGAGTCCATGGTACATAGAGGTAAGAGTAAACCGAAACTCCTCTTTCCCGATAAGGGAAAATCTCCAACGTCAAGCCACGTCGAGCGATGAATGAAATGATGTTCAAATGAGTACAGGGTCAATGGAGTTTAAAGTTGCACTGAATTAATGTTTCAAGATAATGTAAAGCCCCAAAAGTCAACTCCTGTCGGACGATGAATGAAATGTTGAAATGAGTACAGGGTCCATGGAGCTCGAAACTACCAGACGTTCATCTTTCAGCATAACAGAAAACCTGCAGTTGCCATATTGGACGATGAATGCAATTATGCTGAAATGAGTGCAGGGTCTGACAATGAATGAAATGCTGTTCAAATAAGTACAGCATGCATAGAGCTTCGAGTTACCCGACATTCATATTTCAGGTTATGACAAAACCTCCAACGTCATGTCGTATCCGACAATGAACGAAATTATGTTCAAATGTGTACAGGGTATATAGAGCACACAGTTACCAGGTATCCATTTTTCAGGTTAACGCAAAACTTCCAATTTAAGTCATATCTTATGATGAATGAAATAATGCTCACAAGAGTGCACGGTCCATAGAGCTTAGGTTTACAAGACATTTTCCTTCAGGATAAGAGCAAACCTCAAACGTATAAAAATGATAAGTGTATAAGGGCGCTCAACTGCAGCGGTCATCAGCGCCCTTACAAAAAAGTAATTCATGGCAATAGCCAGATATAAATTATTCAAAATTTTAAAAACAAAAAAACAAAATAACAACAAAATAAATAAGCCCAAATGGATAAAAAACAATTAAAACTATAAATACCAAAGAAATGCCAAAATGCATAAAAATTACTATTTTCAATATCATCTTGCAAAGACAAAAGCTACCTGCCCAGTGGTGGTCGAACCAAATTGTTCCTTTTCTTTGGGGCAGGACTAGGGCTATTAGCAGGTTTTTCTTGCCTTTTCCTCACTGTCGTTTGGGCAGTGAGGACAGGATCCACCCGCTCCACATCGTCAATGGAAGAGGACGGCTTACGCACTGGTGACTTCGAATCCAGTCTCTCGACAGGATCGGAAACTGCGATCGGTGAAGATGAAAGTCGCCGATCGGCGTCCTCTCCAGATGAGTCCTGAGATGTTGTGGACGGAGATGTTCGCGGAATTTTGTGCTGGCTAGCTCTCCTTTCACTGGTCTTACTATTTACCTTGAGGAAGTCCGTTCTATCATAGGTGGTCTTAAATTTCCTTGGCGATACATTATATACTACCGGTTCACTTGTTCTTGAAGTAGATGCTTTCGGCGGTGACTTGGCTGAAACCTTCTTCTTAGGACTGGACTTGGTCGGCGCGCTCACTGTTGTTCGTGTTGGTGTTTGTTGCTTTGGCTGTGACCTAGGTGTAACTGATCTTTCGTATACTACTTCCCCGTTTATTTCACAGGTTTGTGTTACGACTTTACGTCTAAGTATCGGCTTAGCTGCAACTGCACTATAAGTAACGCTCTTAGATACAGAAGGCTGGCGAATACGCAAGAGTTTCCAGGCTTCCACGAAGGACACCGTCTCTCTTACCCGGATCTCTTGGATCGCCTTCTCCTCCATAAAACGAGGACATTCTCTGGAGTTTGCTGAGTGATTACCACTGCAGTTAATACACTTTGCGGGTGAAGTGCATGCATTGTCATGCTTGACTTCCCCGAAGTCAACGCAAGTGGCAACTCCATTACATCAATCACTTGTGTGGCCAAAGCGCTGGCATTGATAACACCTCAGTGTATTAGGTATATGCTGCCTCACTTCAATAGCTTCATACCCTGCCTTAATCCTTTTCGGGACTACCCGATCAAAGGTAAGAAACAGGGTACGTGTGGGCACTAGTTCACCTCGTTCTTTGCGGTGAACTCGATATACATTAGTTACACTTTGTTCCGCCAAGTTTTGCTGAATCTCCTCATTGGACATACCATCCAATGCGCTGGTGTTTAGAACACTACTCGAGGAGTTCAGAGTCCTATGCAATTGAACGCGCACCGAATAGCTCGCAAGCATATTGGCCCCCAAGATTTTAGCAGCCCGTGTCGAAGAAACTGCTTCGACCAGGAGCGTGCCACTGAGACATCTAGTACATGCCTTCACAGAACCAGCAATACTATCTAAGCCCTTCTGAATAACGAGCGGACTCACGGTACTGAACTTCCGACCTTCCTCAGTTCTATAAATAACTAAATAGCGTGGACCACAACACTCGGCTATTTCCTTTCCACTTTTGCTGATAATTTTATTAATAGAGGGGTTTACCATAATAGATGGACTAAGTTTCATCCCCCAGTGCTGGCCACCTACCACGGAGCCCAACAAGAGGTCATCCTACTGGGATGACAGAGTTACACAGGGGATATAGCGAGCTCGCCGTCTCACTCTCCCTGGAGCTTGGTAAAATACCTAGTCCTGGCCGATTGATTAGGGGTGGGTTAGTCCCTAACCTTCCTTTTAGCCGCAGCAGAAACCAAAGTAGTGTATTAGAAATACGCACCTTCCCCGAATTCAGAAGGTCACTGGAACGAGCTCAGATGAGCATCCCTCAACCTCTAGGACAAACCTTTCCACCGACACGGGCCTCCACGCACGGCCTCCACGTGGGTGGGCGTGATGAGTGTCTCCCTCAACCACTAAGAGGAGCCCACACGAGAGAGACTGTTGGCTCGGGACCCCGGGTGCAGCAAACCCGTACCTACCGAAGTAGGCCCCTGGGGTACCTCAAACGTTATATGATATCCGACAGCGAATGGTATAATTTTCAAAGAGTAAATGTTACATACCGCTAAGAGGTGCCCAGCATTCATCTTTTAGTATAAGAGAAAACTTCCAATATTGGGTCGTATTCGACAATGGATGAAACGACGTTTAAATGAGTTCAGCGTACATAGAGCTTAGTTACCCGGCATTTATCTTTCAGTAAAAGGGAAAGCCTACAACTCAAGTATATCCGAAATTGAATGAAATTATGGTCAAATGAGTAATTGGGTATATAGAGCTTAGAGTTGCCAAACATTCATCTTTCAGGATAAGGGAAAACCTCCAACGTTGTCATATTTGATGATGAATGAAAATGTTCAAATGAGTACAGGTTACATTGAGCTTAGGGTTATCAGACATTTATTTTTCAGGAAAAGGGAAAGCCTAAAACGTCAAGTCATATCGGGCTTTGAATGAAATTATATTCAAATGAGTCCCTGGCACATAGAGCTAAAAGTTATCCAAAATTCATCTTTTACCATAAGGGAAATCCTCCAACGTCAAGTCATATCGGGCGATGAATAAAATTATGTTCAAATAAGTACAGGGTCCATTGAGTTTGGAGTTACACAAAACTCATGCTTCAGGATAAGGTAACGCCAACTCATCAGACGATGAATGAAATAATTTTGAAATGAGCACAGGGTACACAGAGCTTAGAGCTACCTAACATTCATCTATCCGGATGAGGGAGAAACTCCATTTTTAAGTGATTAGGAACGATTAATGAAATGATGTTTGTATGAGTACAGGGTTCACAGAGCTTAGAGTAACTCAAAATTCATCATTCTGTATAAGGGAAAACCTCCAACGTATAGTCGCACTGAGCAATGATTGAAATGAATGTTCAAATCGGTACAGAGTCCATAGAGCTTAGAGTTACCAGAACTTCATCTTTCAGGTTAAGGGAAATCCACCAACATTAAGTCATATAGGAAAATGAATGAAGTGATGCTCAAATCAGTACAGGATACATAGTGCTTATTGTTACCACACATTCATATTTCAGGATAATGGTAGGCTGCCAAGGATAACTAATATCGGACGATGAGTGAAATGATGCTGAAATGACTACAGGATACATAAAGCTTAAGAGTTACCCGACATTCATCTTTCACGATAAGGGAAAACCTCAAACGCTAAGTCCATTTCGACAATAAGTGAAATACTGGTCAAATGAGGACAGGGTCCTTAGAGCTTAGTGTTGCCACACATTCGTGTTTCAGGATAAGGGAAAACTTCCAACTAATAACGGACATGAATGAAATGATGTTGAAATCAGTACAGGGTACATAGAGCTTACAGTTAAGCGACACTCATCTTTCAGGTAAGGGAAATCTTCCAACGTTAACTAATATTGGACATGAATGAAATGGTGTTGAAATGATTAGAGGGTACATAGGGCTTAGAGATACGCGACATTCAACTTTCGGGTAAGGGAAATCTTCCAACGTTGTCATATAGGACGATGAACTAAATGATGTTTAAATGAGTACAGGGTACATAGAGCTTAAGCTGCCCGACATTCTTGTTTCAGGATAAGAGAAATCCCCCAAGGTTTCGTCATATCCGACAGTGAATGAAATTATGTTCAAAGGAATACAGGCTCTATGGATCTTTGAGTTATCCGACATTCTTATATCAGGATAAGAGAAAACCTCCAACGTGAACTTATAGCGGACGATGGATGAAATGATGTTGAAATGAGTACAGGGTACATAGAGCTTAGTGTTCCCACACATTCGTCTAGTGAATAAAATTATGTTCAAAGGAATACAGGCTCTTTGGATCTTTGAGTTATCCGACATTCTTATATCAGGATAAGAGAAAACCTCCAGCGTGAACTAATAGCGGACGATGAATGAAATGATGTTGAAATGAGTACAGGGTACATAGAGCTTAATGTCCCCACACGTTCGTCTTTCAGAATAAGAGAAGGCATCCAAAGTTAACTAATTTCGGACGATGAACGACTTGATGTTGAAGTGAGTACAGGGTACATACAGCTTAAAGTTACCCGAAATTCATCTTTCACGATAAGGAAAGGCCTCCAACGTCAAGCCATATCGAGCGATAAATGAAATGATTAAATGAGTACAGGGTCCATGGAGTTTACAGTCAAACAAAATTTATGTATCAGGATAAGGTAAAGCCTCCAACGTCAACTCCTATCGGACGATGAATGAAATAATTTTGAAATGAGTACAGGGTTAATATAGTTTGGAGCTACCAGACATTCATGTTTCAGCATAACAGAAAACCAGCAAAACTGTCATATCGGACGATGAATGCAATTGTTCAAATGAGTACAGGATACATAGGGCTTAGAGTTACCCGATATTCATCTTTCAGGATAGAGCAAAACCTCCAACAATATGTCGTATCCGTCAATCAACGAAATTACGTTCAAATGAGTACAGGGTACATAGAGCTTAATGTTACCACAGATTCGTCTTTCAGAATAAGGGAAAACTTCCAACGTTAACGACTTGATCTTGAAATGAGTACAGGGTCCATAGTGCTTAGAGTTACACAAAATTCATGTTTATGGATAAGGTAGAGCCCCCAACGTCAATCCATATCGGACGATGAATGAAATGATATTCAAATGAGTACAGGGTTCGTAGAGCTTAGAGTTACAAGGCATTCATTATTCCGGATAAGGGAAAGCCTCCGAAGTTATTTCCGACAGTGAAATAAATTATGTTGAAATGAGTATAGGGTACATAGAGCTTAGAGTTACCAGACATTTATCTTTCGGAAAATGGAACACCTCCAGGTTTATTTGATATCTGACACTGAATGAAGTGATGCTCAAACGAGTACAGGGTACATAGAGCTTAGAGCTACCAAAAATTCCTGTTTTAGGATGAGGTAAAGCCTCCAACTGCGTTCACCCGAGCGATCAGATGCAGTTATTTGTGTGCAAATAAAATGGTAAAGTACGCGTGGCTGTTATTCTTGAAATTTGTAATAAATGGCATCAAAATTAGGATTTTTAATTACTGATGATATGTGATTTCTTCTGAAATGTGTGGCAAGTAATATGCACAACGTACACAGCAAATGGTATGAAATCGAGATAAAAATTTGCGTTGGAGCGGGAAAGGATTCCTTTCTTCCCACTGTAAAAGACTATGTGCAACATCTCTTACAACTTTGCAATAAAGAAGATAAAGCTAATCTAGTCGGTGCAAGTCTTTCGTTTGAAATCGAAAATTCTGCATGCATTCTTCATTTCAGGAACTATCTGGCTTAACACTTGGAAACTGCACCGATCTTAATATTGAAGTTTTCTCTTCTTTGCAAGGGCTAATAATATAACGTCTTCATAACCGTTTATATCATTCAATAGAGAGATTATTAACAATTCCTCCTTGGTGTTTTAGATGAGCTAACAACAGCTGATTGCTCTGTATCACCAAACTGGAAGACAGAAGCGCGATACCAGCTGAAGGTCATTGACACCGAAAGTTTCCGGACGGATCCGAATAAAAAAAAAATGACTCCGTTGCGCGAAAATTGTTTGTGATTCATCCCCGTTAACTATTAACGTCACTTGACACGTGCCCACTGCAGGATGTAAAACGTTTAACGTTAACAGGCAGAGGGGCGCTAAAACTCTCCTAAAACGCCTACAGGGAAATACACAATAAACCAATTCATGCAAATGTTTTTCTCGCCTAAAATGAAGTATATAGAAGAAAAGGTACCTATGAAAACAGTTTGTTGATGAATGGGTAGAAAAGGTACTTCAGGTTTGGTATTTTCTTTATTACGTGTAATAAGTGGGAGAAATATTGCATTCCACCCAACAAATCGATATCAAGTTTTCACCAGAAACACATGTGGTACATGTGACCTTGACTAGACGTGCCACGTGACTTCATGAAGAGTAAGATCTCTGCCTGCACCAGCAGACTGCTGATAAGGCTACTGGGCTACAGATAACTAACTTGACACCCCTTTTTCTTTCAAATAAACAAGTGCACTCGACCATAAACTACTGCGCAACATTACGTCTTACGCCTCGTCTCAAAATACCTCTTTAAACGTTTGTAAACTAAAAAAATGATAGAGATAAGAAACCTATATATAAGTTTAACATATTACAAGAATAGGAAACAAAGGTTTCGAGCAAATTACCGCAGGTCAATCTGACGTTTACATTGAAAATTTTGAAACAACTTTCACTTTCTCCAAGATTTCTCTATGGACTTTGATTAAAATACTAATGACTGAGATAGTTCACTGACATATAAAATGTTTCTTTTAAATTTCTGGGGCATGTCCTCTTCATTCTGGATGACATTTGTGTAAATCTTAAGTCGTAAGAGATAGCTCAAGTCTTTAATACACAAGTATAAAGCTCGTTAAATCAATTTATAAAAATACATTTTTTTCTTTTTGGGGGGAGTGAACCATATCGAAGATTTTATTTATTATTGTGTTTGAATTTTCAAATATATATTTCTATTAGATGCATGTTTACTTCGTCTGTTACGCAGCTAAGGGTACTTCGGCAGATGTACTGCATTCGAACCAAAAATTGTATACTGAGCTATTATTAGAATTGCACGTTTTGAACAGGGAATCAGTATTTACCCCACAGAGTGTGCGTGTACCTGTGCAAAAACGAAAAATCGCTTTAAGCATGGAGCACCAGATGTTCAAGAAAATGCATCACTCCAGACCAATCTATGCACGGGAAATCCTTCGAAAAGTTTCATTTTTTTTTTAAATGACACCAACAATTATGATTAAAGTACATGTTTACGATACTGTCATAATAAAATGCATATGTTTAGTCCTCGGATTTCTTTTTTTCCACTTCGAACCTGTTTTCTTCAACAGTTTCTACACTTGAAGTCAATGGTTTTTAAAACTGTTCTCAAAGATATCCTGACCCAAGCAAAATGTATCCTGTGCTTAACAATCGGATAGAGTTTATTTGCTTTCTTAATTATTTTCTGCATTTTGCAGCATTGGTGAACAACTTCCCCGATAATACACTTATGAAATTCACCCACAAACACTTTTCGATTGCTTTTCGGTATATTACTTTTACCCTCGGTGTACATAATAAAACAGAATGTTCACTTTGCTCTTGAAGTTGTTTACGCTTCTTTCTAATTATGAGAGTGAAATTTTCTCATGTTCCATAATAGTCTGCTACCCGCGCCTGTAACGTAGGTGGTAGCTTGTCTGCCTCACGCAGAAAAAAATTTGTTCAAAGTATTGTTTTTTCAAGAGGTTCCGAGTTCGAAGCTCAGTCAATGTGGGTTATTGGGATAAGGTTACTACAGGGGTTTTCTCTTATCCTGAAAGATGAATATTTGGAAACTCTGAGCTCTATGTACCCTGTACTCATTTGAACAGCATTTCATTCATCAGTTATATATAACATTTACAATATATAATACACTTATATATTATATGTATTACGCTGTCCCCTTTGTTGCCTGCTTCAGTGGGATATTAAAGGAATATCAAGGCAGCAAATGGCACTGATACCATCTAGCTTAACTTCTGGGATCTGGCCCTCTCCACTATCACCAGATAGAGGGGCATGGGTACGGGGCCCCTGATTACAGGGTGGGTTACACCAGTGCTGGTGTTACATTTTCAATCTTAATTGGATGGGGGAGGGACAAGACGTTTTCATGTGGGCATGTTGCCCTGGACCGAAGTGCAGTGCACAGCTAATATTGGCGGCCGCGAGTGTCCTCGGTGTGCAGAAGTCATGGGGACGGTGACCTCGATGTCGTACAGACAACGCTTCATTGCAAAACGGACATAGTGGAGAAGGCTCCTTTTTAAAAAGAAAACTATGAGTAAAAAAGCAGTGCCCAATTCGTAACCGAGCCAAACTCACCTCCTCGCGACGAGATGACCGACAGGAGGTAACCCAGGGAATCGGAAGTTCTTTGACAGATCTAAGTTTGTTATTGCGGAGAGCAATCCACTCTTCCTGCCAGCAGGTTTGCACAGCTCTCCGCAATTCGCCCCTAAAGTCTTCCCATGTCACAGATGGTATTCGAACCCTGGACTTCATGATAGCCGTCTTGGCTGCTGAATCCGCCATTTCATTCCCCCGCAAGCCTACGTGACCAGGTATCCATGCACACACCACGTTAACGCCAGAAGCGTGTAAAACGTGGAGGGCATCCTGTATACGCTGCACAATAGGGTGGTAGTTGTACAGCTGCCGTAGGCTTTGAAGTGCACTGAGGGAATCACTCAGGATTAAGCAGTCCCCCAACTTTCGTCGGCCTACGTGTAAAATGGCCCGGTATATTGCATAAAGCTCTGCAGTAAAAATGGAAGTGCTAGTGTGAAAGCCGAATGTATAGGGTTCGGTTCCACACACGTAAGCACAACCAACGCCATTTGAGTTCTTGGAGCCATCAGTATAAATTACAAAATGGTCCTCATATCGCGATAAAAATTCTAAAAAACATCTGCGGATACTAGACATAGACATGGTAGATTTATCATATTAAATCATGCCCAGATCAACCGGGGACGCTCTGCACAACCAAGGAGGGTATGTCCTCTCCCCCCTAGGATACATCTTGGGCATGTCAGTATCAAGATGTCTAAGGAGCTCCCGGAAACGAAAACCAGGTGGCTTTGGTTTCATAGTAGTGTTCCTATAACGCACGTCCATGAAGGTATTAAAGAACGGCGTAAACGATGGATGTGTGGGCATGCAATTAAGTCCACAGCCATAATTGGCTAATAACATGTTGCGCCTGTACTGCAGAGGAGGTTCTGCAGACTCAGCATACAGGCTTATAACTCGGCTCGTTGGAAATGCCCCAACAGCTATACGTATGCCACAGTTATAGACTGTGTCTAATCTCTTCAGCACAGATGGTCGTGCTGAGCCATAAACGATACTACCATAGTCTAATTTGGAACGGATGAGTGCCCGATAAAGTCGCAATAACACTGCACGATCCGCTCCCCACGATTTTCCACTTAGTACCCGCAAGATATTCAAAGATCGGTCACATCGTGCTTTCAGTTGTGCTATATGCGACGACCAACTAAGTTTTCTATCAAATATCAATCCAAGGAACCTCGCCTCATCTGCAAAAGGTAGTAGATCAGCGCCTAGCCGGAGCCTTGGAGGTAGTCGACTCTGCTGACGCCAGAAGTTTACACAGATGGTTTTCTCAGCGGAAAATCGGAAGCCGTTTTTTAAACTCCAACTCTTAAGGTTGTCCAAGGTGGTCTGAAGACGGCGCTCTAAAAACGGAGTGCGCTGAGATGTACAGTACACGGCAAAGTCGTCTACAAATAGGCATGACGAGACACCTGGAGGTACACATTTCGAGATAGAATTAATCGCAATAGCAAACAACGTAACACTTAGTACCGATCCCTGTGGTACACCGTTCTCTTGAACAAAAAGGTTCGAAAACACCGAGCCAACCCTTACTCGGAATACGCGGTCTTTCAGGAATTCCTGAAGGAAGAGTGGTAGGCGTCCACGTATATTCCAGGTGTGCAGAGTACGTAGCAACCCTGCCCGCCAACACGTATCATAAGCCTTTTCGAGGTCAAAAAATATTCCGACTGTTTGATAGTTCTTAAGAAATCCGTTCATAATCTGTGTCGACATGGACACAAGATGATCCACTGTTGAACGGCGTCGTCGGAAACCGCACTGGATGTTATTCAGTAGGTTGTGCGTTTCCAGCCACCATACCAACCGCCCATTTATCATGCGTTCCATCACCTTGCATACGCAACTGGTGAGGGAAATAGGGCGGTAGCTAGAAGGGAGGTGACGGTCCTTGCCAGCTTTCAAGATAGGTATAATGGTAGCTTCTCGCCACTTTTCAGGAAACGTGGCATCAACCCAAACACGGTTATAGACCTCGAGCAGGAATGCCTTACCTTCAGGTGAGAGATGTTGTAACATTTGAACGTGGATTCCGTCCGGTCCTGGTGCTGTCAGTCGCGATGACGAAAGAGCGTGTTCTAGCTCTGCCAAGATGAAAAGGCGGTTATAGTCTTCAAGGTTTCTGGAACTAAACACAAAACCTTGAGATTCTACCTGAGTCTTAATTGAGATAAACTCAGGAGCATAATTGCATGAGCTAGACACCTGAGCGAAAGCACAGCCGAAGGTGTTAGCCACAACAAACGGATCAACAACAACTCCTGCAGTTGTTTTCAGACCAGCGATTGGCAGGTGGGTTGATTTTCCGGCCACGCGCCTTAATTTATCCCATACAACAGATGAGGGTGTACATCTGTTAAAAGATGATACAAATTTGTTCCATGAGGTCTTTTTGCTATTCTTAATTATTTGCCTAGATTTTGCACGCGCTTTCTTATACTCAATTAGATTACTTAGCGTAGGGTGCCGTTGGAATACCCTTAGAGCACGTCTACGAGCACGAATAGCATTCCGGCAGTCGTTGGTCCACCATGGGACAGGAAATCGACCGGGTTGGGTAGCCGAACGTGGAATAGACTGTTCTGCAGCGGAAAGAATTTTCTCTGTGAGATGATCGACTAAATCATTCACAGAATCGTGCTCGTTGTATTCAAAGACAGCCAACTGGGTGTAAAGATTCCAGTTGGCACGATCAAAGCGCCATCTAGGGATACGTGAGGGAGACACATCTTGTGCTAAGAGACTAAGAAGACATGCAAAGTGGTCGCTGGAATGTAAATCAGAGATGACATTCCACTGTAATGAAACAGCTAACTGGGATGAACACACTGCCAAATCGATGTGCGAATAGGTGTTAAACGCGTCTGAGAGGAATGTGGGCTCTCCGGTGTTCAGGAGAACCAAGTTATTGCTCTCCAGGAATTTTGCAATGAGGTTGCCTCTCGAACATGCCCGATTTGAGCCCCAAAGTGGGTGATGGGCATTAAAGTCTCCAACTATTAGAAATGGTGTTGAAAGTTGGGAAACCAGATCTTCAAGGTCAACTAACGAGAGGTCATCTGATGGCGGGAGATATACAGTGCAAATGCAAAATTCTATTGATGGCAGCTTAATCCTTAGAGCTACAGATTGTAAATCAGACTGTAGCTGTAACGGATCTACAAATATGTCATCCCTGAGGAGCATCATAGTACCCCCGTGTGCAGGAATGCCCTCTTCTGTTTCAACATCACACCTCAGTGGTGTGTAGCGTCTGATTTTAAAGTTGTCTTGTGGTCGTAGCTTAGTCTCTTGTAAGCATATCACTAAGGGGTGATGCTTACTGAGCAAAAGGTCCAATTCTGGTCGATGCGCTCTTAATCCTCGTATGTTCCATTGTAGGATAGCCATTGGAACTATGGGATATAAGATGTAAAGGTAGTCTATATTAAGACGACTTCATGGGTGGCCGAATCAATTTGCCCTTTTTCTTTGGTGTAGGGCTAGTTTCGGCAGGTTTATCCTGCCTCTTCTTTGCTGCAGATGTAGCAGCGTGGTCAGCTGTTTCCTGCTCCATATCCTCTATGGAAGAGGACGGTTTTCCTTCTACAACTTTCGATTCGAGGGGCTCGAAGCGATTGGAAATTCCGACCGACGTAGATGACGGTCGCCGGTCGTGGTCCTCCCCAGAAGATGACTCCGACGATGATCTCGGAGATGCTCTAGGGCTACGTTTCTTGGACTTTTCTGGAGCAGACTTTGTGCTTTCTTTCAGGAAGGCAGTTCTATCATACTGCGTCTTGAACTTGATCTCTGGTGCTTGGTATACAATGGGCAATTTCGTCCTGTTGTTAGAAGTGGATGCTTTGTCAGGCGACTTCACTGACTTGATATTTTCAGTAGTCTGTGTTCTCGGAGTTTTAGATGTTGTTACTGATGCTCTTGGTTGCGATCTAGGCACTAGAACTTTCTCGGATATTGTTGCCCCGTTTATATCAGATGTTTGGGTACCAGCCTCCCGTTTCGGTGACGGAGTAGCCGCCACAGAGCTATAGGTACGGGAGGTGGTTGAAGAGGGCTTGAGAATACATAGAAGTTTCCGGGCTTCCTAAAAGGATACCTTTTTTTTTAACCCGGATCTCCTGAATAGCTCGCTCTTCAATATAACGGGGGCATTCTGGTGAACTTGATGGATGTTCACCGCTAAAATTTACGCATTCCGGAGGTGATGTACATGCATTTTCATGCATGCCGGCTCCACAGCTGACACATGTAGGTGCGCCTTTACAGAATGCACTAGTGTGACCGAACCGCTGACATTGGTAGCATCTCAGAGGGTTAGGTATGTATGGTCTAACCTCAATCACTTCATATCCTGCCCTGATCCTTTGAGGGAGATCTACCCGATCAAAGGTCAGGAACAGGGTACGAGTAGGAACCATATCCCCTCGTTCTCTCCTTTGGACACGATAAACTGCAGTTACGCCTTGTTCCTGGAGGTTCTGCTGAATATCCTCGTTGGACATTCCATCCAACGCGCTAGTGTTTACAACACCGCGCGAGGAATTCAGGGTCCTATGCATCTCCACTTTGACTGGATAACTGCCCAGCATGTTGGCTTTCAGTATCTTTGCTGCCTGGGATGCTGTAGTTGCTTCCACCAGCAGCGTGCCATTTCTAGATTTTGTACATGATTTAACAACACCAGCTATTTGGTCAAGACCTTTCTGTATAATAAACGGATTAACCGTAGAAAAAGTTCTACCTTCCTCCGTTCGTTTAATAACTAAGTAGCTAGGACCACACTCAACTACTTGCTTAACACTGTTTTCAAATAAATCCTTTCCACGTTTATTGTTTTTTGGGGGTGTATGTTAACCATAAATGTTGGTCTAAATTTCATCCCCCAGTGCTCCCCACCCACCACGGAGTCCAATAAGGGGTCACCCCACTGGGATGACAGGGCTACACAGGGGATATAGCGAGCTCGCCGTCCCACTCACCCTGGAGGTCGGTACAATACATAGTCCTGGCCGATTTATTAGGGGTGGGTTAGTCCCTAACCTCCCGTTTAGGCGAAGCAGAAGCCGAAGTAGTGTATTAGAAATGCGCACCCTCCCCGAATTCAGAAAAATACTGTTACGAGCTCAGATACGCATCCCTCAACCACCAGGACAAACCTTTCCACCGACACGGGTCTCCACGCACGGCCTACACGTGGGTGGGCCTGTTGACCGTCTCCCTCAACCACGAAGAGGAGCCCACACGAGGGAGACTGTTGGCTCGGGACCCCGGGTTCGCCAAACCCGTACCTACCGAAGTAGGCCCCTGGGGGGATGTGGGACGGCCAGTCATGTGGCGTCATCACTGGCTGGTTGGTGCCATCAGCCGCACCACAAAACAACGTTTTGGGCTCCTGGTCCCAAATCGCAGCAGAGAAACGCTGCGGCCTATCTTGCAGCTCTACGTGGACCAGGGTAGTCTATTAGTGACCGATGACTGGAGGGGTTATTGGGGCTGCGAGAATTCTTTTAGAGGCCATGGAGTGGTGGTACACCGGCGCAATTTTGTTAGTCCACCCTGAAATATGGATCCCTTGTGGGTTCCAGCTGGCACCTACAACGCCCAGTGCCTCGCCCAGCAATGGATTGGACCCCTTCCAGATCCGGGATTGGAACCGTTGCGGTACCATACCCAACGGATGGAGAATTCGTGGAAGGGGTTGAAGAAGGTTCTGTCTTCCTGTACCAGCATCACCAACGCTCACAGCTGTAGGCGAATGGATGTACAGAGAGAAAGTTCTCAAAACTATACCCTGGGAAACGAAGCGACTGGAAAGATTCCTGCGGGATATATCAAGGGCTTATCCAGGTGTGGGAAAAGCACCCATGACCACTGACATTGACAATTGTCAATGTCATGAGTGTCTGTAATAAAATCAACATTTGTCCAAAAATAAGGCCTAAAGAGCCTCTTTCATCGGTCACGCACCAGTAATTAAACGGCCCTTCTTAGGGACATCACAAGGTTTCCGTACAGTGGGTTGCACTGTTCACCACCACAATGAAAGTCCCAGGGGAATGAGGGCAAAGAGGGTGTAGGCACTATTATTATTGTTTATTACGAAATATTACAAATAAGTGCTTCTTCATTATATTGTTAATTACGAAATATTACTAATAAGTGCTTCTTTATTCTTAACTTATAACGAATCACGGTGAATAGCTGCGAAATATTACCAAGGAATTAATAGAATTTGTGCAACGCCACTGCATACATCCCGCCCGTCCACGCACCGCTCCCTCATTGACAAAGCTAAACGCAAATCGACAGTCAGCTCTTTCACCCAATAGCCGAACACTTACCCCAGTGGTCTGTTTACAGATATGCAGATTTACAAACAATGAACTTAATGACACTAACAAAGTATTTCAAACATAATAATAAACAGAGTGAAACGTTTACGACTACCCACCTCAATATTTCAAAATGGCGCAACACACAAATTCACTTTTTCTCCAAACATATATAAAACCCTTTTTCGCACAAACTGAAACAGTTCTATTCAAATAAAGAATACTTTTCTGCCGATATTATATTCATACCGAGGCTTTGTATAAAAGCAACAACTATGCATTCTTCTAATGAAACTCCACCTCAGTGTGCGATGCACTCACCAAGCGCTGCTCCAACAGAATGACGCCATACACTAAATGCTACGCATCTTGCGACATCCGCTTCAGGGCTACCAAATGTCACAATATCTTGAGATTTCCATGTCGGAATGAATGAGCGTATTGTATTGAACGGATCTATTATTTTGTGGACCAGGAGGTGCTGTTTTATTCGTTTGTGTACTAAACAGTTATCATGCATACCTTAAATGAAAAATTAAGGGGTACAGCATTATGTAGCCCCGATCGTGAATTGGCAACAGCTGCGGAAGTAAAGCCAAGAGCTAGCGCATTCTGCCGGTGATCTTATAGGCACGAAAAATGAAACAAATTAGCAATAACAATAAGCAAATAGAAATTAAAATTTAGTCATGAATATTTGTGTTAGAATTTTTACCTTACGTAAGCTTGTTAGAGTTAAAGCCTTTAATGGTTTTATGCATATTACGGCATATATAACAAACCGAGAGTTTACGAAATCTACCGATCCAAAGGACCGGCACCGAAAATTAGCAAATTAAAATTCTCAACTTACGTAACCTTACTAAAGTTAAAGCCTTCAATCGAGTATGAGAAGCTGCCTAGTTATACAGGAATAAAATTCAATAATGTATTTCCCGCTTCAATTAGAACCTGTAATAATTTAAATACATTTAAAACACATTTAAAAGCCTTTCTAATAGATAATGTCTTTTATACCATTGATGAATTTATGTATCACTGTGAAAATAACTAGGTTTTATTGCTGATTTTGACATATTATACTTATTTTGAGCAAATTATATTTATTATTAAATTCTATACCACTAAGCAATTTATGACTAGCCTGTAAATTAAATTTTATCTCTCCATTACTTTTTTTTTTCTAATCGTTCTAATCGAGTATCCAGTATTGTATGTATTATTTGATTATTACGTATGTATTGTGTTCAAACACTGTATTAAGTTGCAATAAATATGAATATGAAAACTAACTGAGGCGGTAAAGGCAATAGTAGACTTTACATTTTCTTTACACTATGGACAAGAAGATCTGCGCCTTTACTTTCACTCCTAACATTTCAGCGACATGATGTAAACTGTGAGCAAGACATGTCAAGACTTTTAATCCAGCTTCTGCTTTAACAATATGTGCAGCAGCATCTCTGAGAAATAAAAATGCACTGCCACACCATGCCCCTCTGGCCACAAGACAGCTAACAAGTCATTGCAAAATGTTTGCAATCGTGGAATGATTTACTCGGTCAAGTGTTACCAACATATATATTGTGATAATTTGGTATAATTGGGAAATCGTAGAAGACCTGCAAAAATATATTACAGCAATTAGAAAGAGCTCTTTAAAATATACAATTTCTGTGAAGTTTTAATAGCATCAGTATCTTCAAAACATTCCGTATAGGATTCCTACACTCTTCCAGATAGGTCGTCTTTGGGACATTCTCGATTATTTGATTATTCGTTTTAGCCATTTACCAAGGATAAACAATTTCTGAATGCTATAACCCAAAGTTATGAAGATACCGTATTTCACCTGCCGCATTGGCTGACATGACAAATCTTTGGAAGGTTACCATGTTTTAGTGCAAATGAACTATGATGTAACACTCGTATACGGCGGTGAGTTACTTTTCAAATAACAAAATATGATGTCCTATATGTATGAAAAGCATCAAATTCGGGACCTCCCGAAACCCTTCCACCTCCAAGTCTCTTTTATTACTCGACATGACTCGACAAAGCGTTGAGGTGTACTGATCTTCAATGACCAGCGATGCGATCATTTTCTATCTGGTGACAATAAGATTGAAATATTTATTAGTTGTCGTACAGTAAGGGACAAAACAAATGGAGCACTTGCGAGCTGTGTCTGAATTGTAACGTTAGCTACTTATACGCAACACGAGTGCATAGTTATGAAATATAACCTTAATGATTATAAAGGCTTTAAATATGTATCCACGTAATTATTTATTGTATTTTTCAAATAAGAAGCTTGAGGTTAGACAGTCCTACGCTTTTCCATAACGGAGAAAAAAGAAAAAATCTACTAAATTAGTTACTACACATTTTTTATTAAAAGACTACTGCGCCTGTAGGAAGAGCACGGTAATATAACCAATTTTGTAGAGTGAACGACGTTATTCTTACATATTTTAAGATTTAACAAGAGTGCAATAATGATAAATGTAGGGAATTAGAATACAAATCTGAAGCATAGCATATTAATATAGCAGCTTTGGAGCAAAATTGCGTTAGGCTGTTTGTACTTATTTCTGAGGTGTGTATAACAATAGGAGGACCACTGTTTCAGTTGGTTATGGGAAGTGAATTTAAAAAAATGATTCTTAAAGTTTACAAGTGTAATGATTTATTGTTGTTAATATTTAGCAAGCAAGTACTTCCGCGGCCCCCAACCAATTCGGCCCGAGCCGCCACTGCAATATCCTTATAAGGAAGTTCACCCTTAAGAGGCGGGCGCGCAACAACCTTCTGGCTTTATACAGCCAACCAGCCAGCCAGCACTACGCACGGACGGACATTTGCAGTCGTGCAGCAATTTACAGCGAAATATTGGCAAGATTTTAAACCAAAAGGACGCGGACCAGACCGGAAACCAAGAAAGGACGTAAGGGTACGTGAAGGGTACAATGGCTGTGGAAGATTTGGTTTCTGAGTGCAAATCCAGAATACTGCTTTAAGATGGCCCAAGTATGGGTTAACTGTTAGGTTGATAGCTCTAATTTGTTCGCCGATGGTGTGTTTGTGGTCGTATGAGTCGTGATGGGCTTGGAGTGTTCGAACGATCCTGTGCAGGTCGATCTTGCTGTTGTCCAGTCCGTTGGCTAAGGTCTGAAGTGTAGATGGGATGTCCATGGTGGCAGATTGGTGTGTTTGCTTGATGAGTGGCTCTAGGTTATGGTACTTGTCTTCTGCTTCTGAAAGTTTGTTGATGAGATCCTCCATTCGATCCAGGCGGGCAGAGAATTTTGCGAGTTCCGATGTGAAGGTCAGAATACAACAGCCATGTCCTCAGCAGACCCTCGTCAAACAATAATTTAAGGCAGGCATTACTTTTATTATTAAAATAGAAGGACAAGTCCCTTTTACTACTTTGTTGAGCTATTTCCCAATTTTCAACAATGTACCTACTGAATAAATCTTAAATATTCAAAGAACGCACAGAACGAAGAACATTCTCTTCTAACAGTACAATAGGTAATTCTGCTGGACAGCAAGCCTACTTTTGTAAAGCAATAAAACCTGAGAGGAAACAGGGTCAGTATTTTCCAAAACTGGCCTGCGCTAAATGCATCCATATATCTTTCTGCACCGGTGTTGCACAGATGTCTGGAGCATTTTTGCAGAGGTTGGCTACTAGTGTTACATATTAAGCAATGGAAAGAGCAAGATTTTAAACCAAAGAAGTCACTGGAAAAGAAGCTATCATGGAAGAAACTTATCCTCCATATATAGTGCAGTGAACACCAATTTTCAGTAATTTAATTGTAGAATTTTATATTTAAAATGAGTTTAAATAAGTTGTTTTAGTTAAAAATAGCAGCTTTTTAATTGTTACTTTCATTTGAAAGAAATCAAAGATATTATTGTTCAGTTAGCTCCACCTATTACTGGGAGCATACAAATATGAATAAATGTTAACACTTCTATGGTTAGTATTTTCCCTTTTGTCAGTTAAAATGAGGCACATTGTCCTATCAGTTTCACATCAACTTACAGGACAGTAATACAAAAAGACTGTTACATATAAAATATGAATTAAACCGATTTTTTGTATTGGTATAACACATTAAAATTTGGAAGAAATTTGGAAGAAATATTTTTTACACATAAGCTTCATTTACGTACCTATATTGAGAACATGTTTTGGGAACTATATATTATATAATCTACACTTCAGCCAGCAAGAATATCACAAAGAGTACCATCAAATCTTAAAAACTGCAACTAAAAATAGACATGGAAAAAGCCTTGTAGATAAAAAATAAAATCTTTCAAAGTTCAAAAAAGATTAGAACAGATCACAGCTCTTTCACCAATGAAACAAGAAATTAGATTTTCTAAATTTACATACCACCCATAAAATATTCAAAGGAATTTAATATAGCACTGGCACCGAAAAACAATTACAACATTAAAAATCTGCCTAACAGCAACAACACAGATAAGATCAACCAGATAAGATTATACAACAGACTACCAGAAAATATTAAACAAATGAAGAGCCTTATACATTTTAAAAAGAGAGTAAAACTCTTTTTACTGCAACATTCATTTTATTCTGTAAATGAGTTTTTAAATGTTAATTAGTCCACATTTGTGAACAATTATTTATATATAGCATTTCTCTATTGTCTTTATATAGTTTATATTTATTTGCTTTTTCTACTTTAGACTTTTGTTGGATCCTGTATCTGTTAGTTTTTATTCTTATGCAACAGAGAATGAAGCACTTGTAACTGAGGTTCTTGGAGGGCTCTATCCTGCTGTGGATATTGAAAGCAGAACTGTGCGATGTGAAAGTGATATAAGTGGTCTTCAAAGCCCCTCCCTTTGTGATGATGAAGGAACAGAACTGGAATCACCACCTGTTGAAAGGTTTAATGAAGAGGATAAACTGTCAGTGAGTCTGATGATGCATAATTTAATTAAAGGAAGCTCCTCTTATAACTTATTAAATTCATATGAAAGGAAAAGGCAGGACCAGTTTGGGCAAGAAGACAAGCTCTTGCTTTACCAGGACACATTACTCTCAGAAAATAGTATTTCACGATATGGTCTTAGTCATAATAGAGCATTAGCAGATGATAGGTTCATGGAGGATGATTCAGATGATGGAAGTTGTTTTGTTTTGAAGAGAGTTACAACCCAAGTGGTTCATCTGGACGACTAAGAATGGGAGGAGGAAAAGTCGGCTTTCATAACTATACTTCTGCACTTAATGACAAGGATTTGCCAAATGTTTCACCTGCAAGCAGTGTTGAATCAGCAGTACTAAATAGCACATGTGTAGAAAGTAGAGAATCATCTTTTATATCCACAGCTGACCAAAGCCCACAGGAAAGACCAAGGACAGGTCAGAAAATACCTGCTCCTGGTCTATCTAGGATGTCGCCGTTCCCTTCAGGAACACCCATAGTCTCTATTACTCCTGTCAGCACACCTGTGGTATCTACTGCTTCTTCACAATCTGCAACACCAACAAAGCGATTTTCTGATGTCACTACTTTGCGGTATTATACACCTTCACTTGCTGCAAGTGACAAACAGGAAACCCCCAAAAGACCCTCACGGTTGCTTGCAAATGATGCTGGTAAGAATGAAACAGAAACAAGCAATACTAAGGAAAGCTATGATCAGCAGAAAAATTCACCTGTAGGCGGCTTTCCAGATGTAGTTCTTGATGCTCATAAGTCATCAGAGAAACAAGATAAAGGAGCTTCTACACCGGTTGGTTCACACAAAACAACTCGAGGTACGTTACTTAGTGACATGGATAATGGTAAGTCTTCAAAGCGTTACCCAAATGTACCAGGATATCCAATATCGGCAGCCCCTACAATTTAAGAGCGACGGACGAGAGGAATACGCAGAATTCGCGCAGGGAATACGGGTAGGAATAGAAGTCGGGAGAAACTGTAAGACGATGATACGCAACGAAGAGGGTGTGTGACGAGCAAGGAAGATAGAAGAACGCGACCATGTCAATGATTAGTAAACGGAGGAGAGAAACCTAAACACCTGAGTATCATGGACTTCTGCACAACGCTGGACCTCAAGATAGAGATCTCACTGTTCACCACTACCTGGCATCCGAAGACATCCAAAGCTAGCCGAGCACAAAAAACGCAACCATACAACCCAAAACAATGCACCGAAACGATGTTCTGCTTCCCAACTCCTGTACCAGCCTCATTGCTCGTGCTGCGTGATATGTTTTCTCCTTACTAACTCATAAACACATCCTATACTAGCCAGCACAGCCCTCGGTTGGATAATATCAGGCCCTATTCCAAGGTCATCATACAAGTACAAGCTAAGTCTTCACCTCAGCATAATTTCTTCATCAGCACTGAAAACCTTGACACACAGTTAAGACGTTTCTGGGATTTGGAAGAATTTCCTCAGCATGTTCTTACTAAGGAGGAAAGGAGTGTGAAGAATATTATGTAAAAACAACCACTCGTAATGTCGATGGTAGCTTTACACTTCGTCTACCCGTCAAGGAGGACAAAAATTGCTTAGGTGAATCTAGACAGCAAGCCATCAATCGCTTTATGCACTTAGAACGACGTCTTCAAAACGACATCACACTTAAAGAAGATTACACTCAATTTCTCTCTGAATATGAATCCATGGGGCACATGAAGCAAGTGTCACCACCAAAGGAAGGCGAACCTTGTTACTATCTAGATGAACCTATCAAGGACTACGCTCTTACTACAGTCACAAATGGTTCCAAACCTGCATCCTTTTTGGCCATAAGGACTTTGCATCAACTAGCTTCAGAAGAAGAGGCTAAATATCCACTAGCTTCTCAAGCCATCCGTGAATCCTTCTACGTAGATGATTGCTTATGTGGTCATAATGATCTACAGCAAGCTTTACATATTCAGAGGCAGCTACTTCAGATGTTAGACAGTGGTGGATTCCCACTTAGGAAATGGTGTTATAATCATGAAGATATTTTAAAATCCATTCCACCGGAACACAGAGACACACAGCTTCCACTTTCATTGGATAGCAGTGAAAATGTGCATGCTCTTGGTCTCCTCTGGCATCCTGGAACAGATCAATTCCAGATACAAGACAATCCATCTCTTCAGGATAATCTAAATTCTAGCCACACCAAACGAAGCATACTTTCTGTCATATCATCTATTTTTGATCCTTTAGGCCTAGTGAGTCCTATTGTCATAAATGCCAAGATGTTTCTCAATCTCTTTAGTTGGAAAAACTCGGTTGGGATGAATTGATACCATCTCACCTCATCCAACAATGGCTAAATTTCTGCGGGACATTGTCCGTCATTCATGCTATACGTATTTCAAGACACGTCCTAATTACAGGTACATTAAGGGACATACAAATACATGGGTTTTGCGATGCCTCAGAAAAGGCTTATGGTGCCTGTATTTATCTTCGTTCTATGAACAGCTGCAATGAGGTGAAAACCATTGTCACTTAGGATCTCTTTACACAATCCTCGTCTAGCTGTAAACCTTCATAAGGCAGCAACAAAAGCATCAGAAGTCATGTCTGAAACCAACTCAATGTGAATTGCCTTTGTGGATAAACAGACAAAGATAGCTATGTAGGCCTTCACCTGACTCTTGCTGCGAGGCGAGCCATAACGTAGGAAGAATGGACCAGCGTAATCAACTGCAACTCGTAGGAGGGGTCTCGCTGGAGTCACTCTGTAGCTAGGTAGATTGCCCATTAATTGTTGAGCTCCCTTGGCCTTGAGTTTGAAGCACGGCAAGCACTTGTGCAGGACTGACTTAAGAGTTTCCCTTACTCTATAACTGAAGAAAATAAACAAAACCCCCAACATAAAATCAGCAATGAACTTAAGTTTACTGCAAATGAGGCCAAATTATTACCTCCAGACAATAATGAGGCACAAGGAAACAGTAATAAGCTTGCACATGAATTAGTAGATTTAACAAAAGTGCAAGTGGAAGGATCTGGCAGTGAAGAGACTAAGAAGGAATTGAAAGAAGTTAAGGCAGAAGTTTCTAGAAGTGATGAAAATAAACAAAACCCCCAACATAAAATCAGCAATGAACTTATGTTTACAGCAAATGAGGCACAAGGAAACTAAAAACAAGAGTAATATGCTTGAGAACAAACCAGTTTCCAAGGTAGATTCAATGTCACCTGCTCGAAAAATAAAGCCCATTTCCAAAGCTAGAGGAAGAACGAAGGAATTTGGAGGTGATTCTCCACATTTGAATGCCGAAAAGTCTCAGCGTGAAAAGTACAAACATAAGAGTCATGACAAAAAAACAGGCCTCTCCGTTGCTAGAGGAAACAATTGTAACAGAACTGCAGCAAAGCGTTGCAGAATATATAAATAGAAAATCTAAAAATGGCATTGCAGTGTCAGAAAATATGAATGTTAACCCTATTAAATGTGAAAAAGCGACAAAATTTCCAGAAACACTAGATGCCTCAGAAGAAAGAAAAAGTCAAAAGGACGTTGTTGACATAGGTAACAAGGAGGCAGGAGACAATTTAGGTGAGTCATCTAAAGGCAAAGGATATGATATGGAACATGTTGGCATTACTTATAAGAAGCAACAGCACAAAAAGAAGGAACAAGGTACTACAGCCAGGGCAGCAACAGTCAAATTTAATCATAGGAAACAAGTTTGGGAAGCTGATGTATCCAAGTTCCAGAAATAACTACACAAAACTCAAATATGGAATTTGACATGGATGCTTAGATTGATGGCTTCTTAGAACAATTTGAAGCAATTCCAATAGAAGTTGCAGATGAAATGTGTGTCACTGGCAATGCAGAAGATATTAAAAAACTGAGCTCAGAAAAGCTTGCAACAGCTGTAGAAGTTGATAATAACATTGCAGATGAAGTTAAAAAGGAAACAGTTGATGATGTTCCTCAGAAAGATGAAACATCAGAAGAAAAGAAAAAAGAGCTTTCAATTTTATCACATAGTTTGGAATCCGGTGAATACGTCTCTTCGGAGCGCTAATCACAAGACAATAAACCTGTACTTCTAAAAGGACGTTCATTATATCAACAGGTACTGGAGTTCAAATCCCAGGGGTTAAAAGATATTTAAAAACATAAACTTGCATCTACTAAGATTGATGAGGAAAATGTTTTAACGCTGCCAGGGAAAACTCGCAGTAAAGATGAATCCTCATCTTCTTGTTCTTCCTCTTTTACTGGTAAAGAAACCTTAATTCTGCCACTTAGACGCAGCATACCAGTAACAGATGACATTGGCAGATTAGATGAAGTTGATGTAATATTAAAGGAGAAGTTGAAGTGTAGAAACGTGGCCACATCATCACCTATGAAGTTTGAAGATAGTTTGGATAGTAAACTACTTCTTAAAAACGAGACACTTTCGTCTTTAGACAAATGTGTTAAGCAGGATATGGTATTATTTGATAATAAGCTTAAATCCATAAGTAGCCAGGTTCCCTTAGATGATATTGACAACCTTTTGAAGAAATCTGATAAAGTGAGGAAAACAAATTTGCTTTCTGAAAATAAAGACATGGATATATTTAGAAGAGAGAATCTCACTCTGAAGTCTTTTCTTCTCTGTGACTGTCATTTTAAAGTAATTAAGTGTACCTGAGTGTGGTAAATGAAGACATTTGGTTTGGTAGTAACTGATCAGATATAAAATATTCTTTACATAAAATATTATTTAATAAAAATTCCATCCAAAATTACAGAAATAATGGACCATGTATATGTCTCGTCAGTAAATACGAGGTGTGATAAATAAAGTAAATGTTCTTTTCTGAAATAATCTATTTTTAGTCATCCACATCAACTTTGTATCCATTTAAGTAAACTTAAAATGTGCTATAAACTCTGACATCAAGTGGCTAATATGGTAAGCTTTCACACATGTGCCATATTTCATTTTGAGCAATTTCGAGGTTAATTAACCAACCAGTATACAACAAATATATGTAGTGGATATTATGACTCTCGAAAAGGATACATCATTATTCGTCTACCTCCGTATAACTATGCTCGGAATGCAATTGAGCTGGCATGGGCAAAAACGAATGTTTTCAGAGGATGCAATGTTACTGGTGATATGTTGGCTACAAATCTGCGGAAAATTGCATCATCTTCCGTAATCACTACACATTGCAAGAAGATCTAAGAGCTGGAAGTGAAATATTGCAGAAACCAATGGGTAATAGAAAATGCAACTGATGAAATACCTTCAACACATCAAAGGACACTAGCGATGAAAGTGATGCACCAGACTCGAAGAATCACAATTTTTGTAATTTTTACGACCTCCAACGTTAAGTCCTATCGGACGATGAATGAGATGGGTAAAATGATGCTCAAATGAGCCCGGGGTCCATAGGGCTTATAGTTAGCAGTAGTACGTACCCCTCTGGAGCCAGACGGTCAAAGCCTTGGCGTTATTTTCCAGCTTAATCTCTCTCCATCTTAATCGAGCCACACGTTCAGGAGCCAAATATGTGGCGATATTCCTCCACTCGCAGCAGATAGGAAGCACGCCAACTGTTTGGAAGATGCAGGTCAAGATTTGATTAAATAAGAGTCATGAGATCTTTTCTCAGGTGTGGACTTTTGGTAACAGAAATACAAATTTATGACTCCGATTTCGTAATATATTATTTAATTGTATAATCTAACGTCTACTCGTCACTATTACGAATACCCAATAACTAGTTTTGAAGGTTATTAACCTTCCGTTACAAAACTTTTACGGTCACCGCGACATTTTTCACTCATCAAATAAGACTGAAGAACCTATCTATCTCAAGATTTTCCGTAACTATCATTACTCTATTAATTTTAAGATTGGCTGGTGTACTGCAACGTCACCGCATTACGTAATACAATTATTACTACGGCAATCACAAAATTACACATATATTTGTTTTTCATATGTCATTACATGGCCTACTAAATCATATCAGAGAACAATGCTCATATAAAAAGTTCTAACTAAAACATCGTTACAAATGCTCCCTTCAAGATATATGGAAAATAATTTTAACTTATTTCACTTAAATACTTCAATGTGTTCCAATATATTTTGAACAATCCCCCAACTATGGCCCAATGCCACAACTATGGACTGTGTCTAATCTCTTCACACGATACTACCATAATCTAATTTGGAACGGATGAGTGCCCGATAAAGTCGCAATAACACTGTACGATCCGCTCCCCAAGATTTTCCATTTAGTACCCGCAAGAGTACAAGGAGTGGTCACATCTTCTGTCAGTTGTGCCATATGCGACGACCAACTAAGTTTTCTATAAAATATCAATCCAAGGAACCTCGTCTCATCTGCAAAAGGTCAGCGCCTAGCCGGAGCCTTGGAGGTAGTCGATTCTGCTGACGCCAGAAGTTAACACATGGTTTTCTCAGCGGAGAATCGGAAGCCGTTATTTTAAAGTCCAACCCTTAAGATTGTCCAAGGTGATCTGAAGATGGCGCTCTAAAAACGGAGTGCGCTGAGATGTACAGTAGACTGCAAAGTCGTCTATAAATAGGCATGACGAGACACCCGGAGGTACAAATTTCGGGATAGAATTAATCGCAATAGCAAACAACTTAACACTTAGTACCGATCCCAGTGGTACACCGTTATCTTGAACAAAAAGGTTCGAAAAAACCGAGGCAACCCTTACTCGGAATACGCGGTCTTTCAAAAATTCCTGAAGGGTGAGTGATGATGAGTATAAGGGCGCTCAACTGCAGAGGTCATCAGCGCCCTTTTTAAAGGAAACTGGTCATGGCAAAAGCCAGATATAAATTATTCTAAAACACTAAAGCCATAAATTCTATTTGCTAAATCCTAAAATCTGGTCTCGAAAAGAATCTAAAAACCTTCTTCACTACTGCGTTATCGTCCGCTAGCATTTCTGCAAGGCTGACCGGCAGCTGCATAGACGTCCTAAGGTCTGCTAGGTGAAAGCACTCTAGCAGCACGTGTCGTACAGATAACGCTTCGTTGCAAAACGGACACAGTGGAGAAGGCTCCTTTTTAAAAAGAAAACTATGAGTAAAAAAGCAGTGCCCAATTCGTAGCCGAGCCAAACTCACCTCCTCGCGACCAGATGACCGACAGGAGTTAACCCAGGGAATCGGAAGTTATTTGACAGATTTAAGTTTATTACTGCGGACAGCTGACCACTCTTACTGCCAGCAGGTTTGCACAGCTCTCCGCAATACGGCCCTAAAGTTTTCCGATGTCAGATGGTATTCGAACCCTGGGCTTCATGATAGCCGTCTCTGCTGCTGAATCCGCCGTTCCATTCCCCCGCAAGCCTACGTGACCAGGGATCCATGCACACACCACGTTAACGCCAGAAGCGTGTAAAACATGGAGGTCATCATGTATACGCTGCACAATAGGGTGGAAGTTGTACAGCTGCCGTAGGCTTTGAACTGCACTGAGGGAATCACTTAGGATTAAGCAGTCCCCCAACTTTCGTCGACGTACGTGTAAAATGGCCCGGTATATTGCATAAAGCTCTGCAGTAAAAATGGAAGTGCTAGTGTGGAATCCGAATGTACAGAGTTCGGTTCCACACACGTAAGCACCACCAACACCATTTGAGTTCTTGGAGCCGTCAGTATAAGTTACAAAATGGTCCTGATATCGCGATAAAAATTCTAAAAAAACATGTGCGGATACTAGATATAGACATGGTAGATTCATCATATTTAGTCATGCCCAGATCAACCGGGGACGCTCTGCACAACCAAGGAGGGTATGTTCTCTCCCCACTAGGATACATCTTGGGCATATCAGTATCAAGATGTCTAAGGAACTCCCGGGATCGAAAACCAGGTGGCTTTGGTTAAGTAGAAGTGCTCCTATAACGCCCGTCCATGAAGGTGTTAAAGAACGGCGTAAACGATGGAAATGTGAGCATGCAATTAAGGCCACAGCCATAATTGGCTAATAACATGTTGCGCCTGTACTGCAGAGGAGGTTCTGCAGACTCAGCATACAGGCTTATAACTCGGCTCGTTGGAAATGCCGCAACTGCTATACGTATGCCACAATTATGGACTGTGTCTAATCTCTTCAGCACAGATGGTCGTGCTGAGCCATAAACGATACTACCATAATCTAATTTGGAACGGATGAGTGCCCGATAAAGTCGGAATAACACTGTACGATCCGCTCCTCACGATTTTCCACTTAGTACCCGCAGGATATTCACAAATCAGTCACACCGTGCTTTCAGTTGTGCTATATGCGACGACCAACTAAGTTTTCTATCAAATATCAATTCAAGGAACCTCGTCTCATCTGCAAAAGGTAGTAGATCAGCGCCTAGCCGGAGCCTTGGCGGTAGTCGGCTCTGCTGACGCCAGAAGTTAACACAGATGGTTTTCTCAGCGGAGAAACGGAAGCCGTTTTTTAAACTCCAACTCTTAAGGTTGTCCAAGGTGGTCTGAAGACGGCGCTCTAAAAACGGGGTGCGCTGAGATGTACAGTAGACGGCAAAGTCGTCTACAAATAGGCATGACGAGACACCTGGAGGTACAGATCTCGAGATAGAATTAATCGCAATGGCAAACAACGTAACACTTAGTACCGATCCCTGTGGTACACCGTTCTCTTGAACAAATAGTTTCGAAAAAACCGAGGCAACCCTTACTCGGAATACGCGGTCTTTCAAAACTTCCTGAAGGAAGAGTGGTAAGCGTCCACGTATATTCCAGGTGTGCAGAGTACGTAGCAACCCTGCCCGCCAACACGTATCATAAGCCTTTTCGAGGTCAAAAAATATTCCGACTGTTTGACAGTTCTTAAGAAATCCGTTCATAATCTGTGTCGACATGGACACAAGATGATCACCTGTTCAACGGCGTCGTCGAAAAGCGCACTGGATGTTATTCAGTAGGTTGTGCGTTTCCAGCCACCGTACCAACCGCCCAATTATCATGCGTTCCATCACCTTGCATACGCAACTGGTGAGGGAAGTAGGCTGGTAGCTAGAAGGGAGGTGACGGTCCTTGCCAGCTTTCAAGATAGGTATAATGGTAGCTTCTCGCCACTTTTCAGGAAACGTGGCAGCAAACCAAACACGGTTATAGACCTCGAGCGGGAATGCCTTACCTTCAGCGGTTGGTGTTTTGGCAACGCCGACATGCATAAGCAATGTGTGGAATGTGGTAATCGTTTCCACTTCCATGCTTTTTGGGATAATTGCTTTCCACATTAAGTAATCCCTGCCAGGTTATTTAAATAAGATGTTATTATGTATTCCTATGCTCCATGTAGTGTTACTGTTAATCTCAGATGCTGTATTACATAAATGTGATAAATGAATATCTTCCCTTTGAAGATTTCGCAAATTTCTAAGTGTCTTTGCGAAAGAAGGCGTTATTGTGAGGTTAAGTACCATTAGTTTAACTTCATGTGTAGGAATTGCTATCGTCTTCTCCGGTAAGAAGCGGTTTGCAGAAAGGCATGATAGTGCATCAGTGAAAACTTTGTCTGACCCTGCAATGTGTTTAATTTCTATGTCATGAGATGTGATTTCATGAATGTATCGTGAAATCTTTGAATTTGTGAGTTTGCACTTGTGAATGAAGGACAAACTGATGTGGTCTGTGTACAATATTATCTTGCAATTGAACACGTAATCCTTGAACTAAGAGTGAGTGAGTGTGTGGTGTTTTAGGGCCCGTCGACAACAAGGTCATTTGGGCTCGAAGTCAACACTAAAACCCTAAACCTACAAAAATTTAGCTAAAAGATAAATTAAAATACTTAACTCAACACTAAAGTATTAAAAGGAGATAAAAACAATCTAAAGACTAATAATTTAAAATCTCTAAAATTAATAAATATAAAATACAAGTCCGACTTGTTTATTAAAACTGTTTTGAGCTACAAACCTCAGTGCCTTAACCACGGCCACTGGGTCGTCCCCTAAATCATCGATCAATTTAGTCCCCAAGCCAAAAGACTGTCGAACGCGGGCGTACTGCGGGCAATCAAGCAATACGTGCCACACAGTGAGGCGTAATGCACACGGAGCACACACAGGGGCCGGCTCCCCTCTTAACAGATGGCCATGAGTCGCTCGGGTGTGCCCAATTCTCAGCCGGGTGAGTATCACCTCGGCCCGCCGGTTATCCCCGCAGGAAGTAGGCCAGGGTTGTACGCTCTCCTTTATCGGAGTTGTTTGCCTTCTATAGCTGACCAGGATTGCTGCCAAGCAGATAGGAGCTGGTGACGCAAAAAACGTTGCACATCCTGGTAGGGCACCGTAGTTGTTAAACTTCGGGGCAAACGACAAGCGGACTTAGCAGCCGAGTCCTCGTTCCCGGAAATGCCCACATGGCATGGGGTCCAAGTGAAAACAAAATGGTATCCGCGAATGAGCATTTGCGAGATCTGGGCCTGTATTTTTAAAACAAGGGTGTGAGCGGCAGTGTGCTGTTGCAAGGCCTGAAGAGCAGTTAGAGAGTCAGTGCAAACAATAAAAGAGCCAGGAGCGAACTTGCAAATAAAAAGTAGCAAATAGAATATGGCATACAGCTCTGCTGAGAAGACCGAAGTGGAGTCCAGAAGACAAAATTTATGAACCTCACCGTTAATAAAAAAGCGCAACCCGTAGTGCTTCCTAACTGAGAACCGTCCGTAAAGACCGGAACATAGGGTAACGGCCCAGTAGTTCGGCAAGAAGTTGTTGGAACACCGAATGTGGAGTATCGAGTCTAGAGTTGCTGTACAGAGCGAGATCGAACCGCGCACGATCGAGTTGCCAAGCAGGATAAGGGCTGATGGACGACCTCTCCACGCGAGGCATTCGGAGGCCATGCGAATGTAGATCCCGAAATATTATTCCCATGGGCATGTCCGAGAACCAGGCACATATAACGGTGCACTAAAGCTGGATACAGAACTGGTTTGAAACAAGGATGATTGGGGTAACTTTCCAATTTCGGCACCTATGAGCAGATTAACAGCGAGCGACGAATATGGAGTGGAGGTTTGCCTGAGTCTGCATACAGGCAGTCGACTCGAGTGGTGGGGAAAGCGCCCGTGGCAAGGCGGAATCCAGTATGATGCACGGTGTCTAAAAGGCGAAGTTTAGAGGTGGTCGCTGCGCCATAAATAAAACTGCCGTAGTACAGCTTGGACCGAACCAGAGAGCGGTACATACTCAACATTACCGTGCGATCACCCCTCCCCAAGAGGCTCCAGATAATACCTTCAGCACCCGAAGAGAACGATCGCAAGAGGCTCGAAGGTGACGAATATGGTGCTCCCAGTTGTCTTTCCAAGTAGAGGCCCAAGAACTTCAGGTGCGAGACAATTGGCAGCGGTGTGCCGGTCAAATGAACATCAGGAGGCGGGTGAATACCTCGTAGGCGATGAAAGTGGATACTCTGTGACTTCCCAGATGAAAAGCGGAAGCCGGTTTGAAGCGCCCAAGGTGCTAGCTGGGTGATGGTCAGCTGCAGTTGGCGCTCAATGTGATCTATGTTGGCTGACCTATAATAAAACGCGAAGTCGTCAACATAGAGTGATGATGGAATTCCGCTTCGAACGGCACCAGTGATGCCGTTCATAGCTACGGCAAAAAGGGCGACGCTCAAAATCGACCCTTGAGGTACGCCGTTCACCTGTATCCGCTCGCGGGATATCGTGTTTCCTATGCGCACACGAAAACGGCGAAGTTTTAAAAAGTTGCATAGGAATTCGGGTACATGACCACGCATACCGTAACCATGTAGCTTACGGAGTATGCCGTACCGCCAAGTGGTGTCATAGGCCTTCTCCAGGTCGAGGAACACGCCCATGGCATGCTGCTTCAGTAGAAAGGCATCGGAAATATACCCCTCAAGGCGTGTTAGATTATCGACACTTGAGCGATGGCGACGAAAACCGTATTTCAATTTGGACAGATGGTTACCTTTTTCTAGCCATCAATTTAACCGAGCATTTATCATTCGCTCGAAGGTCTTACAGATGACACTCGTCAGGCAAATGGGGCGGTAGCTAGATGGAAGTGTGTGGTCCTTTCCGGGTCGAGGGATGGGGATGACAATACAATTAGAGTAAGAATTAATCGCAATAGCAAACAGTGTAACAGTCAGGACCGATCCTTGTGGGACCCCGTTCTCTTGCATAAAAAGGTTTGAATAAACCGAGACGACACTATCTCGGAAAACGTGATTGTTCATTCTTTACCGAAGGAACACGGCTAGGCGCCCACGAATATTCCAGCTGTGCAGGGTGCGTAAAACACCTGCACGCCAACAGGTATCATAAGCTTTACCGAGGTCGAAATATACGCCGACTGTTTGGCAGTTCGACTGGAAGCCGTTCATTATCGGCGTCGACATCGATACGAGGTGGTCTACCGCAGAACGCTGACGTCGGAAACCATACTGAATGTTCGTCAGAAGGTTGTGGGTTTCCAGCCACCACACCAACCGCCCATTGATCATGCGTTCCATCACATTGCAGACGCAGCTGGTGAGGGAAATAGGACGGTAGCTGGAAGGCAGATGTCGGTCATTACCAGGTTACAAAATGGGAACGATGGTGGCCTCACGCTACTTCTCAGGGAAACTGCCGTCAACCCAACACGGTTGTACAATAATAATGTACAGAAATCAAAATCTGTAAAGAATATTCAATCAGAAAGGAATGTCTCGAACTTGAAACAGGTTTCTTCTCTAATGCAGGTTAACCCAAACCTTTCTTCTTTGAGTACCACATACATCAGCTGCAGTCCTCAAAAACGAACAACAAAGCACATTCCATTTGGAAAGAAATACCAAGGAAAGAAAAAACAAGGAAATCCTGTAGGAAACAGTTGCACCAATTTCCAGTCTTCCTCCTACAATTAAAATCGTATCAGCATCTGCAAGTATATCTGAATTCCCTGCAGTGACATCCAGTACAACATTTAGCACTGCTCACATAAGCAAAGAAAAAGTATAGATGATGATGATTGGAACTTAGAACGCTCAACATCTGGGTCATCCGCGTCCTTAAAAACAAGTGGCCTAAAAGCTATATAAAAGTCTAAAACTATAAATCTACACAATCAAATAAATCAAAGGTAAAAACACCGCCATAACGAGGAGGATTCGTTTAAAATAGAAGCTAAAATCATAAAATCAGAATCGGGTTAAAATAGCTATAAAGACCGAGATAATTGGGATTAAATTCTAAAACCCACAGCTAAATCAAACGCTCAAACTTTGACCACAGCAGTTTCGTCATCCGCGAGGATCTCCGCAAAGCTGGCCAGCTGCTGGAGGGACCTGCGGAGACGCGCCAACCTAAAATAATCTAAAAGCAAGTGACGGACGGTCAGGTCAGCACTGCACAGTGGGCAAACGGGAACCGGGGTCCTATTCAATAAAAAGCTGTGGCTAAAATAACAATGTCCTATGCGCAACTGACCCAAAGTAATCTCCTCCCGCCGAGAAAGGCGCCAGCAGCTCACCCCGTTGAGCGGAAGCTCCTTCTCAATTAGAAGCCTGTTGCCACGCAGAGCGGACCACTCATCGCGCCAGCACGAGAGCGCCGCCCTACGGATAACAAGTCCAAAGTTTTCCGCTGTAACGTACGGTATGGTATAACTGGGTTTTATCACTGCCTCCTTCGCTACCGAATCCGCAAGTTCATTTCACGCAAGCCAACGTGACCAGGAACACATGCACACACCACGCTAGCGCCAGTGGCATGCAGAACGTGGAGGGCGTCCTGGATATGCTGTACAAGAGGATGTTGGTTGTACAGCTCACAAAGGCTCTGAAGGGCACTCAGCCAATCACTAAGGAAAAGGCAGGCACCCAACCTGCTGCGGCCAGCATAAAAAATGGCTCGGCATATTGCATGGAGTTCCGTAGTGTACAGGGAAGCACTGCCATGGAGACCGAATGTGAAGGGTTCGGCCCCCTGGTCATACGAACAGTCAAAACCAGCAGAGCTCTTGGACCCGTCAGTATAAAGGACTTTATTATTTTTATATACCGATCAAAGCTCTAAAAATAAACTACGGATGCTACTCGTGAGCCTCGTAGATTTCCTGTGCACCGTCAGACCCAGATCCACGTAAGGTCAGCACGCAACCACGGAGGGTGCACTCGCTCGCCCCTAGGAAGCATTCTAGGCAGCTCAAAGCATGGCGCCTAAGAGGCTCCCGGAAGCGAAATCCTGGCGGATTTGGACTCAGGCGGATGCTGCTATAACGGGCGTCAAAGGAGGTATCACAAAAGAGCTAGTTGGAAAGACCACAGTAGCTAACCGAAGGCCAGAGTTGTGCACTGGGTCTAAATTCTTAAGCACAGATGGACGAGCTGAAGCATAAACTTTGCACCCATAGTCCAGTATGGATCGAACTAATTTGCGATACAAGCAAAGCAGCACTGCGCAATCCGCTCCCCAGGATTTTCCACTAAGTATCTGCAAGGTATTAAGAGAACGTTCACATCGTGCTCTTAACTGCGGTATAGCCGATGACCAGCTAAGCCATCGATCAAAAACAAGTCTGAGGAACCTAGTTTCATGGGCAAATGATAAAACATGGCGACCTAGCCGGAGCCTTGGAGGTAGTCGACTCTGCTGACGCCAGAAGAGAATCGGAAGCCGTTTCTTAAACCCCAACCCTTAAGGTTGTCCAAGGTGGTCGGAAGACGGTGCCCTAAAAACGGAGTGCGCTGAGATGTACAGTAGACGGCAAAGTCGTCTACAAATAGGCATGACGAGACACCTGGAGGTACAGATCTCGAGATAGAATTAATCGCAATGGCAAACAACGTAACACTTAATACCGATCCCTGTGGTACACCGTTCTCTTGAACAAATAGGTTAGAAGAAACCGAGGCAACCCTTACTCGGAATACGCGGTCTTTCAAAAATTCCTGAAGGAAGAGTGGTAGGCGTCCACGTATATTCCAGGTGTGCAGAGTACGTAGCAACCCTGCCCGCCAACACGTATCATAAGCATTTTCGAGGTCAAAAAATATTCCGACTGTTTGACAGTTCTTAAGAAATCCGTTCATAATCTGTGTCGACATGGACACAAGATGATCCACTGTTGAACGGCGTCGTAGAAAAGCGCACTGGATGTTATTCAGTAGGTTGTGCGTTTCCAGCCACTTACCAACCGCCCAATTATCATGCATTCCATCACCTTGCATACGCAACTGGTGAGGGAAGTAGGGCGGTAGCTAGAAGGGAGGTGACGGTCCTTGCCAGCTTTCAAGATAGGTATAATGGTAGCTTCTCGCCACTTTTCAGGAAACGTGGCAGCAAACCAAACACGGTTATAGACCTCGAGCGGGAATGCCTTACCTTCAGCGGTTGGTGTTTTGGCAACGCCGACATGCATAAGCAATGTGTGGAATGTGGTAATCGTTTCCGCTTCCATGCTTTTTGGGATAATTGCTTTCCACATTAAGTAATCCCTGCCAGGTTATTTAAATAAGATGTTATTATGTATTCCTATGCTCCATGTAGTGGTACTGTTAATCTCAGATGCTGTATTACATAAATGTGATAAATGAATATCTTCCCTTTGAAGATTTCGCAAATTTCTAAGTGTCTTTGCGAAAGAAGGCGTTATTGTGAGGTTAAGTACCATTAGTTTTTCTTCATGTGTAGGAATTGCTATCGTGTTCTCCGGTAAGAAGCGGTTTGCAGAAAGGCATGATAGTGCATCAGTGAAAACTTTGTCTGACCCTGCAATGTGTTTAATTTCTATGTCATGAGATGTGATTTCATGAATGTATCGTGAAATCTTTGAATTTGTGAGTTTGCACTTATGAATGAAGGACAAACTGATGTGGTCTGTGTACAATATCATCTTGCAATTGAACACGTAATCCTTGAACTAAGACTGAGTGAGTGTGTGGTGTTTTAGGGCCCGTCGACAAGGTCATTTGGGCTCGAAGTCAACACTAAAACCTAAAACCTACACAAATTTAGCTAAAAGGTAAAATAAAATACTTAACTCAACACTCAACTATTAAAAGGAGATCAAAACAATCTAAAGACTAATAATTTAAAATCTCTAAAATTAATAAATATAAAATACAAGTGCGACTTGTTTATTAAAACCGTTTTGAGCTACAAACCTCAGTGCCTTAACCACGGCCACTGGTCGTCCCCTAAAACATCGATCAATTTAGTCCCCAAGCCAAAAGACTGTCGAACGCGGGCGTACTGCGGGCAATCAAGCAATACGTGCCACACAGTGAGGCGTAATGCACAGGGAGCACACACAGGGGCCAGCTCCCCTCTTAACAGATGACCATGAGTCGCTCGGGTGTGCCCAATTCTCAGCCGGGTGAGTATCACCTCGGCCCGCCGGTTATCCCTGCAGGAAGTAGGCCAGGGTTGTACGCTCTCCTTTATCGCCCGGAGTTGTTTGCCTTCTAAAGCTGACCAGGATTGCTGCCAAGCAGATAGGAGCTGGCGACGCAAAAAACGTTGCTCATCCTGGTATGGCACCGTAGTTGTTAAACTCCGGGGCAAACGACAAGCGGACTTAGCAACCGAGTCCCCGTTCCCGGAAATGCCCACATGGCATGGGGTCCAAGTGAAAACAAAATGGTATCCGCGAATGAGCATTTGCGAGATCTGGGCCTGTATTTTTAAAACAAGGGTGTGAGCGGCAGTGTGCTGTTGCAAGGCCTGAAGAGCAGTTAGAGAGTCAGTGCAAACATTAAAAGAGCCAGGAGCTAACTTGCAAATAAAAAGTAGCAAATAGAATATGGCATACAGCTCTGCTGAGAAGACCGAACTGGAGTCCAGTAGTCAAAATTTATGAGCCTCACCGTTAATGAAAAACGCGCAACCCGTAGTGCTTCCTAACTGAGAACCGTCCGGAAAGACCGGAACATAGGGTAACGGCCCAGTAGTTCGGCAAAAAGTTGTTGGAACACCGAATGTGGAGTATCGAGTCTAGAGTTGCTGGAAAGAGCGAGATCGAACCGCGCACGATCGAGTTGCCAAGCAGGATAAGGGCTGATGGACGACCTCTCCACGCGAGGCATTCGGAGGCCATGCGAATGTAGATCCCGAAATATTATTCCCATGGGCATGTCCGAGAACCAGGGCGCATATAACGGTGCACTAAATCTGGATACAGAACTGGTTTGAAACAAGGATGATTGGGGTAACTTTCCAATTTCGGGACCTATGAGCAGATTAACAGCGAGCGACGAATATGGAGTGGAGGTTTGCCTGAGTCTGCATACAGGCAGTCGACTCGAGTGGTGCGGAAAGCGCCTGTGGCAAGGCGGAATCCAGTATGATGCACGGTGTCTAAAAGGCGAAGTTTAGAGGTGGTCGCTGCGCCATAAATAAAACTGCCGTAGTCCAGCTTGGACCGAACCAGAGAGCGGTACATACTCAACATTACCGTGCGATCAGCCCTCCCCAAGAGGCTCCAGATAATACCTTCAGCACCCGAAGAGAACGATCGCAAGAGGCTCGAAGGTGACGAATATGGTGCTCCCAGTTGTCTTTCCAAGTAGAGGCCCAAGAACTTCAGGTGCGAGACAATTGGCAGCGGTGTGCCGGTCAAATGAACATCAGGAGGCGGGTGAATACCTCGTAGGCGATGAAAGTGGATACTCTGTGACTTCCCAGATGAAAAGCGGAAGCCGGTTTGAAGCGCCCAAGGTGCTAGCTGGGTGATGGTCAGCTGCAGTTGGCGCTCAATGTGATCTATGTTGGCTGACCTATAATAAAACGCGAAGTCGTCAACATAGAGTGATGATGGAATTCCGCTTCGAACGGCACCAGTGATGCCGTTCATAGCTACGGCAAAAAGGGCGACGCTCAAAATCGACCCTTGAGGTACGCCGTTCACCTGTATCCGCTCCCGGGATATCGTGTTTCCTATGCGCACACGAAAACGGCGAAGTTTTAAAAAGTTGCATAGGAATTCGGGTACATGTCCACGCATACCGTAACCATCTAGTTTACGGAGTATGCCGTACCGCCAAGTGGTGTCATAGGCCTTCTCCAGGTCGAGGAACACGCCCATGGCATGCTGCTTCAGTAGAAAGGCATCGGAAATATACCCCTCAAGGCGTGTTAGATTATCGACACTTGAGCGATGGCGACGACAACCGTATTTCAATTTAGACAGATGGTTACCTTTTTCTAGCCATCAATTTAACCGAACATTTATCATTCGCTCGAAGGTGTTACAGATGACACTCGTCAGGCAAATGGGGCGGTAGCTAGATGGAAGTGTGTGGTCCTTTCCGGGTCGAGGGATGGGGATGACAATACAATTAGAGTAAGAATTAATCGCAATAGCAAACAGTTTAACAGTCAGGACCGATCCTTGTGGGACCCCGTTCTCTTGCATAAAAAGGTTTGAATAAACCGAGACGACACTATCTCGGAAAACGTGATTGTTCATTCTTTACCGAAGGAACACGGCTAGGCGCCCACGAATATTCCAGCTGTGCAGGGTGCGTAAAACACCTGCACGCCAACAGGTATCATAAGTTTTACCGAGGTCGAAATATACGCCGACTGTTTGGCAGTTCGACTGGAAGCCGTTCATTATCGGCGTCGACATCGATACGAGGTGGTCGACCGTAGAACGCTGACGTCGGAAACCATACTGAATGTTCGTCAGAAGGTTTTGGGTTTCCAGCCACCACACCAACCGCCCATTGATCATGCGTTCCATCACATTGCAGACGCAGCTGGTGAGGGAAATAGGACGGTAGCTGGAAGGCAGATGTCGGTCATTACCAGGTTACAAAATGGGAACGATGGTGGCCTCACGCTACATCTCAGGGAAACTGCCGTCAACCCAACACGGTTGTACAATAATAATGTACAGAAATCAAAATCTGTAAAGAATATTCCATCAGAAAGGAATGTCTCGAACTTGAAACAGGTTTCTTCTCTAATGCAGGTTAACCCAAACCTTTCTTCTTTGAGTACCACATACATCAGCTGCAGTCCTCAAAATGGAACAGCAAAGCACATTCCATTTGGAAAGAAATACCAAGGAAAGAAAAAACAAGGAAATCCTGTAGGAAACAGTTGCACCGATTTCCAGTCTTCCTCCTAGAATTAAAATCGTATCAGCATCTGCAAGTATATCTGAATTCCCTGCAGTGACATCCAGTATAACATTTAGCACTGCTCACATAAGCAAAGAAAAAGTATAGATGATGATGATTGGAACTTAGAACGCTCAACATCTGGGTCATCCGCGTCCTTAAAAACAAGTGGCCTAAAAGCTATATAAAAGTCTAAAACTATAAATCTACACAATCAAATAAATCAAAGGTAAAAACACCGCCATAACGAGGAGGATTCGTTTAAAATAGAAGCTAAAATCATAAAATCAGAATCGGGTTAAAATAGCTATAAAGACGGAGATAATTGGGATTAAATTCTAAAACCCACAGCTAAATCAAACGCTCAAACTTTGACCACAGCAGTTTCGTCATCCGCGAGGATCTCCGCAAAGCTGGCCGGCTGCTGGAGGGACCTGCGGAGACGCGCCAACCTAAAACAATCTAAAAGCAAGTGACGGACGGTCAGGTCAGCACTGCACAGAGGGCAAACGGGAACCGGGGTCCTATTCAATAAAAAGCTGTGGCTAAAATAACAATGTCCTATGCGCAACTGACCCAAAGTAATCTCCTCCCGCCGAGAAAGGCGCCAGCAGCTCACCCCGTTGAGCGGAAGCTCCTTCTCAATTAGAAGCCTGTTGCCACGCAGAGCGGACCACTCATCGCGCCAGCACGAGAGCGCCGCCCTACGGATAACAAGTCCAAAGTTTTCCGCTGTAACGTACGGTATGGTATAACTGGGTTTTATCACTGCCTCCTTCGCTACCGAATCCGCAAGTTCATTTCACGCAAGCCAACGTGACCAGGAACACATGCACACACCACGCTAGCGCCAGTGGCATGCAGAACGTGGAGGGCGTCCTGGATATGCTGTACAAGAGGATGTTGGTTGTACAGCTCACAAAGGCTCTGAAGGGCACTCAGCCAATCACTAAGGAAAAGGCAGGCACCCAACCTGCTGCGGCCAGCATAAAAAATGGCTCGGCATATTGCATGGAGTTCCGTAGTGTACAGGGAAGCACTGCCATGGAGACCGAATGTGAAGGGTTCGGCCCCCTGGTCATACGAACAGTCAAAAACAGCAGAGCTCTTGGACCCGTCAGTATAAAGGACTTTATTATTTTTATATACCGATCAAAGCTCTAAAAATAAACTACGGATGCTACTCGTGAGCCTCGTAGATTTCCTGTGCACCGTCAGACCCAGATCCACGTAAGGCGCAGCACGCAACCACGGAGGGTGCACTCGCTCGCCCCTAGGAAGCATTCTAGGCAGCTCAAAGCATGGCGCCTAAGAGGCTCCCGGAAGCGAAATCCTGGCGGATTTGGACTCAGGCGGATGCTGCTATAACGGGCGTCAAAGGAGGTATCACAAAAGAGCTAGTTGGAAAGACCCCAGTAGCTAACCGAAGGCCAGAGTTGTGCACTGGGTCTAAATTCTTAAGCACAGATGGACGAGCTGAAGCATAAACTTTGCACCCATAGTCCAGTATGGATCGAACTAATTTGCGATACAAGCAAAGCAGCACTGCGCAATCCGCTCCCCACAATTTTCCACTAAGTATCCGCAAGGTATTAAGAGAACGTTCACATCGTGCTCTTAACTGCGGTATAGCCAATGACCAGCTAAGCCATCGATCAAAAACAAGTCTGAGGAACCTAGTTTCATCGGCAAATGATAAAACATGGCGACCTAGCCGGAGCCTTGGAGGTAGTCGACTCTGCTGACGCCAGAAGAGAATCGGAAGCCGTTTCTTAAACTCCAACCCTTAAGGTTGTCCAAGGTGGTCGGAAGACGGTGCTCTAAAAACGGAGTGCGCTGAGATGTACAGTAGACGGCAAAGTCGTCTACAAATAGGCATGACGAGACACCTGGAGGTACAGATCTCGAGATAGAATTAATCGCAATGGCAAACAACGTAACACTTAATACCGATCCCTGTGGTACACCGTTCTCTTGAACAAATAGGTTAGAAGAAACCGAGGCAACCCTTACTCGGAATACGCGGTCTTTCAAAAATTCCTGAAGGAAGAGTGGTAGGCGTCCACGTATATTCCAGGTGTGCAGAGTACGTAGCAACCCTGCCCGCCAACACGTATCATAAGCATTTTCGAGGTCAAAAAATATTCCGACTGTTTGACAGTTCTTAAGAAATCCGTTCATAATCTGTGTCGACATGGACACAAGATGATCCACTGTTGAACGGCGTCGTCGAAAAGCGCACTGGATGTTATTCAGTAGGTTGTGCGTTTCCAGCCACCGTACCAACCGCCCAATTATCATGCATTCCATCACCTTGCATACGCAACTGGTGAGGGAAGTAGGGCGGTAGCTAGAAGGGAGGTGACGGTCCTTGCCAGCTTTCAAGATAGGTATAATGGTAGCTTCTCGCCACTTTTCAGGAAACGTGGCAGCAAACCAAACACGGTTATAGACCTCGAGCGGGAATGCCTTACCTTCAGCGGTTGGTGTTTTGGCAACGCCGACATGCATAAGCAATGTGTGGAATGTGGTAATCGTTTCCGCTTCCATGCTTTTTGGGATAATTGCTTTCCACATTAAGTAATCCCTGCCAGGTTATTTAAATAAGATGTTATTATGTATTCCTATGCTCCATGTAGTGGTACTGTTAATCTCAGATGCTGTATTACATAAATGTGATAAATGAATATCTTCCCTTTGAAGATTTCGCAAATTTCTAAGTGTCTTTGCGAAAGAAGGCGTTATTGTGAGGTTAAGTACCATTAGTTTTTCTTCATGTGTAGGAATTGCTATCGTGTTCTCCGGTAAGAAGCGGTTTGCAGAAAGGCATGATAGTGCATCAGTGAAAACTTTGTCTGACCCTGCAATGTGTTTAATTTCTATGTCATGAGATGTGATTTCATGAATGTATCGTGAAATCTTTGAATTTGTGAGTTTGCACTTATGAATGAAGGACAAACTGATGTGGTCTGTGTACAATATCATCTTGCAATTGAACACGTAATCCTTGAACTAAGACTGAGTGAGTGTGTGGTGTTTTAGGGCCCGTCGACAAGGTCATTTGGGCTCGAAGTCAACACTAAAACCTAAAACCTACACAAATTTAGCTAAAAGGTAAAATAAAATACTTAACTCAACACTCAACTATTAAAAGGAGATCAAAACAATCTAAAGACTAATAATTTAAAATCTCTAAAATTAATAAATATAAAATACAAGTGCGACTTGTTTATTAAAACCGTTTTGAGCTACAAACCTCAGTGCCTTAACCACGGCCACTGGTCGTCCCCTAAAACATCGATCAATTTAGTCCCCAAGCCAAAAGACTGTCGAACGCGGGCGTACTGCGGGCAATCAAGCAATACGTGCCACACAGTGAGGCGTAATGCACAGGGAGCACACACAGGGGCCAGCTCCCCTCTTAACAGATGACCATGAGTCGCTCGGGTGTGCCCAATTCTCAGCCGGGTGAGTATCACCTCGGCCCGCCGGTTATCCCTGCAGGAAGTAGGCCAGGGTTGTACGCTCTCCTTTATCGCCCGGAGTTGTTTGCCTTCTAAAGCTGACCAGGATTGCTGCCAAGCAGATAGGAGCTGGCGACGCAAAAAACGTTGCTCATCCTGGTATGGCACCGTAGTTGTTAAACTCCGGGGCAAACGACAAGCGGACTTAGCAACCGAGTCCCCGTTCCCGGAAATGCCCACATGGCATGGGGTCCAAGTGAAAACAAAATGGTATCCGCGAATGAGCATTTGCGAGATCTGGGCCTGTATTTTTAAAACAAGGGTGTGAGCGGCAGTGTGCTGTTGCAAGGCCTGAAGAGCAGTTAGAGAGTCAGTGCAAACATTAAAAGAGCCAGGAGCTAACTTGCAAATAAAAAGTAGCAAATAGAATATGGCATACAGCTCTGCTGAGAAGACCGAACTGGAGTCCAGAAGTCAAAATTTATGAGCCTCACCGTTAATGAAAAACGCGCAACCCGTAGTGCTTCCTAACTGAGAACCGTCCGGAAAGACCGGAACATAGGGTAACGGCCCAGTAGTTCGGCAAAAAGTTGTTGGAACACCGAATGTGGAGTATCGAGTCTAGAGTTGCTGGAAAGAGCGAGATCGAACCGCGCACGATCGAGTTGCCAAGCAGGATAAGGGCTGATGGACGACCTCTCCACGCGAGGCATTCGGAGGCCATGCGAATGTAGATCCCGAAATATTATTCCCATGGGCATGTCCGAGAACCAGGGCGCATATAACGGTGCACTAAATCTGGATACAGAACTGGTTTGAAACAAGGATGATTGGGGTAACTTTCCAATTTCGGGACCTATGAGCAGATTAACAGCGAGCGACGAATATGGAGTGGAGGTTTGCCTGAGTCTGCATACAGGCAGTCGACTCGAGTGGTGCGGAAAGCGCCTGTGGCAAGGCGGAATCCAGTATGATGCACGGTGTCTAAAAGGCGAAGTTTAGAGGTGGTCGCTGCGCCATAAATAAAACTGCCGTAGTCCAGCTTGGACCGAACCAGAGAGCGGTACATACTCAACATTACCGTGCGATCACCCCTCCCCAAGAGGCTCCAGATAATACCTTCAGCACCCGAAGAGAACGATCGCAAGAGGCTCGAAGGTGACGAATATGGTGCTCCCAGTTGTCTTTCCAAGTAGAGGCCCAAGAACTTCAGGTGCGAGACAATTGGCAGCGGTGTGCCGGTCAAATGAACATCAGGAGGCGGGTGAATACCTCGTAGGCGATGAAAGTGGATACTCTGTGACTTCCCAGATGAAAAGCGGAAGCCGGTTTGAAGCGCCCAAGGTGCTAGCTGGGTGATGGTCAGCTGCAGTTGGCGCTCAATGTGATCTATGTTGGCTGACCTATAATAAAACGCGAAGTCGTCAACATAGAGTGATGATGGAATTCCGCTTCGAACGGCACCAGTGATGCCGTTCATAGCTACGGCAAAAAGGGCGACGCTCAAAATCGACCCTTGAGGTACGCCGTTCACCTGTATCCGCTCCCGGGATATCGTGTTTCCTATGCGCACACGAAAACGGCGAAGTTTTAAAAAGTTGCATAGGAATTCGGGTACATGTCCACGCATACCGTAACCATCTAGTTTACGGAGTATGCCGTACCGCCAAGTGGTGTCATAGGCCTTCTCCAGGTCGAGGAACACGCCCATGGCATGCTGCTTCAGTAGAAAGGCATCGGAAATATACCCCTCAAGGCGTGTTAGATTATCGACACTTGAGCGATGGCGACGACAACCGTATTTCAATTTAGACAGATGGTTACCTTTTTCTAGCCATCAATTTAACCGAACATTTATCATTCGCTCGAAGGTGTTACAGATGACACTCGTCAGGCAAATGGGGCGGTAGCTAGATGGAAGTGTGTGGTCCTTTCCGGGTCGAGGGATGGGGATGACAATACAATTAGAGTAAGAATTAATCGCAATAGCAAACAGTTTAACAGTCAGGACCGATCCTTGTGGGACCCCGTTCTCTTGCATAAAAAGGTTTGAATAAACCGAGACGACACTATCTCGGAAAACGTGATTGTTCATTCTTTACCGAAGGAACACGGCTAGGCGCCCACGAATATTCCAGCTGTGCAGGGTGCGTAAAACACCTGCACGCCAACAGGTATCATAAGTTTTACCGAGGTCGAAATATACGCCGACTGTTTGGCAGTTCGACTGGAAGCCGTTCATTATCGGCGTCGACATCGATACGAGGTGGTCGACCGTAGAACGCTGACGTCGGAAACCATACTGAATGTTCGTCAGAAGGTTTTGGGTTTCCAGCCACCACACCAACCGCCCATTGATCATGCGTTCCATCACATTGCAGACGCAGCTGGTGAGGGAAATAGGACGGTAGCTGGAAGGCAGATGTCGGTCATTACCAGGTTACAAAATGGGAACGATGGTGGCCTCACGCTACATCTCAGGGAAACTGCCGTCAACCCAACACGGTTGTACAATAATAATGTACAGAAATCAAAATCTGTAAAGAATATTCCATCAGAAAGGAATGTCTCGAACTTGAAACAGGTTTCTTCTCTAATGCAGGTTAACCCAAACCTTTCTTCTTTGAGTACCACATACATCAGCTGCAGTCCTCAAAATGGAACAGCAAAGCACATTCCATTTGGAAAGAAATACCAAGGAAAGAAAAAACAAGGAAATCCTGTAGGAAACAGTTGCACCGATTTCCAGTCTTCCTCCTAGAATTAAAATCGTATCAGCATCTGCAAGTATATCTGAATTCCCTGCAGTGACATCCAGTATAACATTTAGCACTGCTCACATAAGCAAAGAAAAAGTATAGATGATGATGATTGGAACTTAGAACGCTCAACATCTGGGTCATCCGCGTCCTTAAAAACAAGTGGCCTAAAAGCTATATAAAAGTCTAAAACTATAAATCTACACAATCAAATAAATCAAAGGTAAAAACACCGCCATAACGAGGAGGATTCGTTTAAAATAGAAGCTAAAATCATAAAATCAGAATCGGGTTAAAATAGCTATAAAGACGGAGATAATTGGGATTAAATTCTAAAACCCACAGCTAAATCAAACGCTCAAACTTTGACCACAGCAGTTTCGTCATCCGCGAGGATCTCCGCAAAGCTGGCCGGCTGCTGGAGGGACCTGCGGAGACGCGCCAACCTAAAACAATCTAAAAGCAAGTGACGGACGGTCAGGTCAGCACTGCACAGAGGGCAAACGGGAACCGGGGTCCTATTCAATAAAAAGCTGTGGCTAAAATAACAATGTCCTATGCGCAACTGACCCAAAGTAATCTCCTCCCGCCGAGAAAGGCGCCAGCAGCTCACCCCGTTGAGCGGAAGCTCCTTCTCAATTAGAAGCCTGTTGCCACGCAGAGCGGACCACTCATCGCGCCAGCACGAGAGCGCCGCCCTACGGATAACAAGTCCAAAGTTTTCCGCTGTAACGTACGGTATGGTATAACTGGGTTTTATCACTGCCTCCTTCGCTACCGAATCCGCAAGTTCATTTCACGCAAGCCAACGTGACCAGGAACACATGCACACACCACGCTAGCGCCAGTGGCATGCAGAACGTGGAGGGCGTCCTGGATATGCTGTACAAGAGGATGTTGGTTGTACAGCTCACAAAGGCTCTGAAGGGCACTCAGCCAATCACTAAGGAAAAGGCAGGCACCCAACCTGCTGCGGCCAGCATAAAAAATGGCTCGGCATATTGCATGGAGTTCCGTAGTGTACAGGGAAGCACTGCCATGGAGACCGAATGTGAAGGGTTCGGCCCCCTGGTCATACGAACAGTCAAAAACAGCAGAGCTCTTGGACCCGTCAGTATAAAGGACTTTATTATTTTTATATACCGATCAAAGCTCTAAAAATAAACTACGGATGCTACTCGTGAGCCTCGTAGATTTCCTGTGCACCGTCAGACCCAGATCCACGTAAGGCGCAGCACGCAACCACGGAGGGTGCACTCGCTCGCCCCTAGGAAGCATTCTAGGCAGCTCAAAGCATGGCGCCTAAGAGGCTCCCGGAAGCGAAATCCTGGCGGATTTGGACTCAGGCGGATGCTGCTATAACGGGCGTCAAAGGAGGTATCACAAAAGAGCTAGTTGGAAAGACCCCAGTAGCTAACCGAAGGCCAGAGTTGTGCACTGGGTCTAAATTCTTAAGCACAGATGGACGAGCTGAAGCATAAACTTTGCACCCATAGTCCAGTATGGATCGAACTAATTTGCGATACAAGCAAAGCAGCACTGCGCAATCCGCTCCCCACAATTTTCCACTAAGTATCCGCAAGGTATTAAGAGAACGTTCACATCGTGCTCTTAACTGCGGTATAGCCAATGACCAGCTAAGCCATCGATCAAAAACAAGTCTGAGGAACCTAGTTTCATCGGCAAATGATAAAACATGGCGACCTAGCCGGAGCCTTGGAGGTAGTCGACTCTGCTGACGCCAGAAGAGAATCGGAAGCCGTTTCTTAAACTCCAACCCTTAAGGTTGTCCAAGGTGGTCGGAAGACGGTGCTCTAAAAACGGAGTGCGCTGAGATGTACAGTAGACGGCAAAGTCGTCTACAAATAGGCATGACGAGACACCTGGAGGTACAGATCTCGAGATAGAATTAATCGCAATGGCAAGCAACGTAACACTTAATACCGATCCCTGTGGTACACCGTTCTCTTGAACAAATAGGTTAGAAAAAACCGAGGCAACCCTTACTCGGAATACGCGGTCTTTCAAAAATTCCTGAAGGAAGAGTGGTAGGCGTCCACGTATATTCCAGGTGTGCAGAGTACGTAGCAACCCTGCCCGCCAACACGTATCATAAGCCTTTTCGAGGTCAAAAAATATTCCGACTGTTTGACAGTTCTTAAGAAATCCGTTCATAATCTGTGTCGACATGGACACAAGATGATCCACTGTTGAACGGCGTCGTCGAAAAGCGCACTGGATGTTATTCAGTAGGTTGTGCGTTTCCAGCCACCGTACCAACCGCCCAATTATCATGCATTCCATCACCTTGCATACGCAACTGGTGAGGGAAGTAGGGCGGTAGCTAGAAGGGAGGTGATGGTCCTTGCCAGCTTTCAAGATAGGTATAATGGTAGCTTCTCGCCACTTTTCAGGAAACGTGGCAGCAAACCAAACACGGTTATAGACCTCGAGCGGGAATGCCTTACCTTCAGCGGTTGGTGTTTTGGCAACGCCGACATGCATAAGCAATGTGTGGAATGTGGTAATCGTTTCCACTTCCATGCTTTTTGGGATAATTGCTTTCCACATTAAGTAATCCCTGCCAGGTTATTTAAATAAGATGTTATTATGTATTCCTATGCTCCATGTTGTGGTACTGTTAATCTCAGATGCTGTATTACATAAATGTGATAAATGAATATCTTCCCTTTGAAGATTTCACAAATTTCTAAGTGTCTTTGCGAAAGAAGGCGTTATTGTGAGGTTAAGTACCATTAGTTTTTCTTCATGTTTAGGAATTGCTATCGTGTTCTCCGGTAAGAAGCGGTTTGCAGAAAGGCATGATAGTGCATCAGTGAAAACTTTGTCTGACCCTGCAATGTGTTTAATTTCTATGTCATGAGATGTGATTTCATGAATGTATCGTGAAATCTTTGAATTTGTGAGTTTGCACTTATGAATGAAGGACAAACTGATGTGGTCTGTGTACAATATCATCTTGCAATTGAACACGTAATCCTTGAACTAAGAGTGAGTGAGTGTGTGGTGTTTTAGGGCCCGTCGACAACAAGGTCATTTGGGCTCGAAGTCAACACTAAAACCTAAAACCTACACAAATTTAGCTAAAAGGTAAAATAAAATACCTAACTCAACACTCAACTATTAAAAGGAGATCAAAACAATCTAAAGACTAATAATTTAAAATCTCGAAAATTAATAAATATAAAATACAAGTGCGACTTGTTTATTAAAACCGTTTTGAGCTACAAACCTCAGTGCCTTAACCACGGCCACTGGTCGTCCCCTAAAACATCGATCAATTTAGTCCCCAAGCCAAAAGACTGTCGAACGCGGGCGTACTGCGGGCAATCAAGCAATACGTGCCACACAGTGAGGCGTAATGCACACGGAGCACACACAGGGGCCGGCTCCCCTCTTAACAGATGGCCATGAGTCGCTCGGGTGTGCCCAATTCTCAGCCGGGTGAGTATCACCTCGGCCCGCCGGTTATCCCTGCAGGAAGTAGGCCAGGGTTGTACGCTCTCCTTTATCGCCCGGAGTTGTTTGCCTTCTAAAGCTGACCAGGATTGCTGCCAAGCAGATAGGAGCTGGCGACGCAAAAAACGTTGCTCATCCTGGTATGGCACCGTAGTTGTTAAACTCCGGGGCAAACGACAAGCGGACTTAGCAACCGAGTCCCCGTTCCCGGAAATGCCCACATGGCATGGGGTCCAAGTGAAAACAAAATGGTATCCGCGAATGAGCATTTGCGAGATCTGGGCCTGTATTTTTAAAACAAGGGTGTGAGCGGCAGTGTGCTGTTGCAAGGCCTGAAGAGCAGTTAGAGTCAGTGCAAACAATAAAAGAGCCAGGAGCTAACTTGCAAATAAAAAGTAGCAAATAGAATATGGCATACAGCTCTGCTGAGAAGACCGAAGTGGAGTCCAGAAGTCAAAATTTATGAGCCTCACCGTTAATGAAAAACGCGCAACCCGTAGTGCTTCCTAACTGAGAACCGTCCGGAAAGACCGGAACATAGGGTAACGGCCCAGTTGTTCGGCAAAAAGTTGTTGGAAAACCGAATGTGGAGTATCGAGTCTAGAGTTGCTGGAAAGAGCGAGATCGAACCGCGCACGATCGAGTTGCCAAGCAGGATAAGGGATGATGGACGACCTCTCCACGCGAAGCATTCGGAGGCCATGCGAATGTAGATCCCGAAATATTATTCCCATGGGCATGTCCGAGAACCAGGGCGCATATAACGGTGCACTAAATCTGGATACAGAACTGGTTTGAAACAAGGATGATTGGGGTAACTTTCCAATTTCGGGACCTATGAGCAGATTAACAGCGAGCGACGAATATGGAGTGGAGGTTTGCCTGACTCTGCATACAGGCAGTCGACTCGAGTGGTGCGGAAAGCGCCTGTGGCAAGGCGGAATCCAGTATGATGCACGGTGTCTAAAAGGTGAAGTTTAGAAGCGGTCGCTGCGCCATAAATAAAACTGCCGTAGTCCAGCTTGGACCGAACCAGAGAGCGGTACATACTCAACATTACCGTGCGATCACCCCTCCCCAAGAGGCTCCAGAGAATACCTTCAGCACCCGAAGAGAACGATCGCAAGAGGCTCGAAGGTGACGAATTTGGTGCTCCCAGTTGTCTGTCCAAGTAGAGGCCCAAGAACTTCAGGTGCGAGACAAATGGCAGCGGTGTGCCGTTCAAATGAACATCAGGAGGCGGGTGAATACCGCGTAGGCGATGAAAGTGGATACTCTGTGACTTCGCAGATGAAAAGCGGAAGCCGGTTTGAAGCGCCCAAGGTGCTAGCTGGGTGATGGTCAGCTGCAGTTGGCGCTCAATGTGATCTATGTTGGCTGACCTATAATAAAACGCGAAGTCGTCAACATAGAGTGATGATGGAATTCCGCTTCGAACGGCACCAGTGATGCCGTTGATAGCTACGGCAAAAAGGGCGACGCTCAAAATCGACCCTTGAGGTACGCCGTTCACCTGTATCCGCTCCCGGGATATCGTGTTTCCTATGCGCACACGAAAACGGCGAAGTTTTAAAAAGTTGCATAGGAATTCGGGTACATGACCACGCATACCGTAACCATGTAGTTTACGGAGTATGCCGTACCGCCAAGTGGTGTCATAGGCCTTCTCCAGGTCGAGGAACACGCCCATGGCATGCTGCTTCAGTAGAAAGGCATCGGAAATATACCCCTCAAGGCGTGTTAGATTATCGACACTTGAGCGATGGCGACAAAAACCGTATTTCAATTTGGACAGATGGTTACCTTTTTCTAGCCATCAATTTAACCGAGCATTTATCATTCGCTCGAAGGTCTTACAGATGACACTCGTCAGGCAAATGGGGCGGTAGCTAGATGGAAGTGTGTGGTCCTTTCCGGGTCGAGGGATGGGGATGACAATACAATTAGAGTAAGAATTAATCGCAATAGCAAACAGTGCAACAGTCAGGACCGATCCTTGTGGGACCCCGTTCTCTTGCATAAAAAGGTTTGAATAAACCGAGACGACACTATCTCGGAAAACGTGATTGTTCATTCTTTACCGAAGGAACACGGCTAGGCGCCCACGAATATTCCAGCCGTGCAGGGTGCGTAAAAGACCTGCACGCCAAGAGGTATCATAATCTTTAGCGAGGTCGAAATATATGCCGACTGTTTGGCAGTTCGACTGGAAGCCGTTCATTATCGGCGTCGACATCGATACGAGGTGGCCTACCGTAGAACGCTGACGTCGGAAACCATACTGAATGTTCGTCAGAAGGTTGTGGGTTTCCAGCCACCACACCAACCGCCCATTGATCATGCGTTCCATCACATTGCAGACGCAGCTGGTGAGGGAAATAGGACGGTAGCTGGATGATGATGATGATGATGAGTATAAGGGCGCTCAACTACAGAGGTCATCAGCGCCCTTTTAAAAGGAAACTGGTCATGGCAAAAGCCAGATATAAATTATTCTAAAACAGTATAAATATGTTAAAAAAGACAAAAAAACATACGCGTTGAAAAAAAAAAATAAAATAAAATAAAAATGTCATCCAAAAACCATAAATTCTATTTGCTAAATCCTAAAATATAATTTCGAAAAGAATCTAAAAACCTTCTCCACTACTGCGTGATCGTCCGCTAGCATTTCTGCAAAGCTGACCGGCAGCTGCAGAGACGTCCTAAGGTCTGCTAGGTGAAAACACTCTAGCAGCACGTGTCGTACAGACAACGCTTCATTACAAAACGGACATAGTGGAGAAGGCTCCTTTTTAAAAAGAAAACTATGAGTAAAAATGCAGTGCCCAATTCCTAACCGAGCCAAACTCACCTCCTCGCGACGAGATGACCGACAGGAGGTAACCCAGGGAATCGGAAGTTCTTTGACAGATCTAAGTTTATTATTGCGGAGAGCAGACCACTCTCCCTGCCAGCAGGTTTGCACAGCTCTCCGCAATTCGGCCCTAAAGTCTTCCGATGTCACAGATGGTATTCGAACCCTGGGCTTCATGATAGCCGTCTTGGCTGCTGAATCCGCCATTTCATTCCCCCGCAAGCCTACGTGACCAGGGATCCATGCACACACCACGTTAACGCAAGAAGCGTGTAAAACGTGGAGGGCATCCTGTATACGCTGCACAATAGGGTGGTAGTTGTGAAGCTGCCGTAGGCTTTGAAGTGCACTGAGAGAATCACTCAGGATTAAGCAGTCACCCAACTTTCGTCGGCGTTCGTGTAAAATGGCCCGGTATATTGCATAAAGCTCTGCAGTAAAAATGGAAGTGCTAGTGTGGAATCCGAATGTATAGGGTTCGTGTCCACACACGTAAGCACAACCAACGCCATTTGAGTTCTTGGAGCCATCAGTATAAATTACAAAATGGCCCTCATATCGCGATAAAAATTCTAAAAAACATGTGCGGATACTAGACATAGACATGGTAGATTTATCATATTTAGTCATGCCCAGATCAACCGGGGACGCTCTGCACAACCAAGGAGGGTAGGTCCTCTCCCCCCTAGGATACATCTTGGGCATGTCAGTATCAAGATGTCTAAGGAGCTCCCGGAAACGAAAACCAGGTGGCTTTGGTTTAATAGTAGTGTTCCTATAACGCACGTCCATGAAGGTATTAAAGAACGGCCTAAACGATGGATGTGTGGGCATGCAATTAAGTCCACAGCTATAATAGGCTAATAAAATGTTGCGCCTGTACTGCAGAGGTGGTTCTGCAGACTCAGCATACAGGCTTATAACTCGGCTCGTTGGAAATGCCCCAACTGCTATACGTATGCCACAGTTATGGACTGTGTCTAATCTCTTCAGCACAGATGGTCGTGCTGAGCCATAAACGATACTACCATAGTCTAATTTGGAACGGATGAGTGCCTGATAAAGTCGCAATAACACTGCACGATCCGTTCCCCACGATTTTCCACTTAGTACCCGCAAGATATTCAAAGATCGGTCACATCGTCTTTAAGTTGTGCTATATGCGACGACCAGCTAAGTTTTCTATCAAATATCAATCCAAGGAACCTCGTCTGATCTGCAAAAGGTAGTAGATCAGCGCCTAGCCGGAGCCTTGGAGGTAGTCGACTCTGCTGACGCCAGAAGTTTACACAGATGGTCTTCTCAGCGGAAAATCGGAAGCCGTTTTTTAAACTCCAACTCTTAAGGTTGTCCAAGGTGGTCTGAAGACGGCGCTCTAGAAACGGAGAGCGCTGAGATGTACAGTAGACGGCAAAGTCGTCTACAAATAGGCATGACGAGACACCTGGAGGTACACATTTCGAGATAGAATTAATCGCAATAGCAAACAACGTAACACTTAGTACCGATCCCTGTGGTACACCGTTCTCTTGAACAAAAAGGTTCGAAAAAACCGAGCCAACCCTTACTCGGAATACGCGGTCTTTCAGGATTTCCTGAAGGAAGAGTGGTAGGCGTCCACGTATATTCCAGGTGTGCAGAGTACGTAGCAACCCTGCCCGCCAACACGTATCATAAGCCTTTTCGAGGTCAAAAAATATTCCGACTGTTTGATAGTTCTTAAGAAATCCGTTCATAACCTGTGTCGACATGGACACAAGATGATCCACTGTTGAACGGCGTCGTCGAAAACCGCACTGGATGTTATTCAGTAGGTTGTGCGTTTCCAGCCACCATACCAACCGCCCATTTATCATGCGTTCCATCACCTTGCATACGCAACTGGTGAGGGAAATAGGGCGGTAGCTAGAAGGGAGGTGACGGTCCTTGCCAGCTTTCAAGATAGGTATAATGGTAGCTTCTCGCCACTTTTCAGGAAACGTGGCATCAACCCAAACACGGTTATAGACCTCGAGCAGGAATGCCTTACCTTCAGGTGAGAGATGTTGTAACATTTGAACGTGGATTCCGTCCGGTCCTGGTGCTGTCAGTCGCGATGACGAAAGAGCGTGTTCTAGCTCTGCCAAGATGAAGAGGCGGTTATAGTCTTCAAGGTTTCTGGAACTAAACACGAAACCTTGAGATTCTACCTGAGTCTTAATTGAGATAAACTCAGGAGCATAATTGCATGAGCTAGACACCTGAGCGAAAGCACAGCCGAAGGTGTTAGCCACAACAAACGGATCAACAACAACTCCTGCAGTAGTTTTCAGACCAGCAATTGGCAGGTGGGTTGATTTTCCGGCCACGCGCCTTAATTTATCCCATACAACAGATGAGGGTGTACGTCTGTTAAAAGATGATACAAATTTGTTCCATGAGGTCTTTTTGCTATCCTTAATTATTTGCCTAGATTTTGCACGCGCTTTCTTGTACTCAATTAGATTACTTAGCGTAGGGTGTCGTTGGAATACCCTTAGAGCACGTCTACGAGCACGAATAGCATTCCGGCAGTCGTTGGTCCACCATGGGACAGGAAATCGACCGGGCTGGGTAGCCGAACGTGGAATAGACTGTTCTGCAGCGGAAAGAATTTTATCTGTGAGATGATCGACTAAATCATTCACAGAATCGTGCTCGTTGTATTCAAAGACCGCCAACTGGGTGTAAAGATTCCAGTTGGCACGATCAAAGCGCCATCTAGGGATACGTGAGGGAGACACATCTTGTGCTAAGAGACTAAGAAGACATGGAAAGTGGTCGCTGGAATGTAAATCAGAGATGACATTCCACTGTAATGAAACAGCTAACTGGGATGAACACACTGCCAAATCGATGTGCGAATAGGTGTTAAACGCGTCTGAGAGGAATGTGGGCTCTCCGGTGTTCAGGAGAACCAAGTTATTGCTCTCCAGGAATTTTGCAATGAGGTTGCCTCTCGAACATGCCCGATTTGAGCCCCAAAGTGGGTGATGGGCATTAAAGTCTCCAACTATTAGAAATGGTGTTGAAAGTTGGGAAACCAGATCTTCAAGGTCAATTAACGAGAGGTCACCTGATGGCGGAAGATATACAGTGCAAATGCAAAATTCTATTGATGGCAGCTTAATCCTTACAGCTACAGATTGTAAATCAGACTGTAGCTGTAACGGATCTACAAATATGTCATCCCTGAGGAGCATCATAGTACCCCCGTGTGCAGGAATGCCCTCTTCTGTTTCAACATCACACCTCAGTGGTGTGTAGCGTCTGATTTTAAAGTTGTCTTGTGGTCGTAGCTTAGTCTCTTGTAAGCATACCACTAAGGGCTGATGCTTACTGAGCAAAAGTTCCAATTCTGGTCGATGCGCTCTTAATCCTCGTATGTTCCATTGTAGGATAGCCATTGGAACTATGGGATATAAGATGTAAAGGTAGTCTACATTAAGACGACTTCATGGGTGGCCGAATCAATTTGCCCTTTTTCTTTGGTGTAGGGCTAGTTTCGGCAGGTTTATCCTGCCTCTTCTTTGCTGCAGATGTAGCAGCGTGGTCAGCTGTTTCCTGCTCCATATCCTCTATGGAAGAGGACGGTTTGCCTTCTACAACTTTCGATTCGAGGGGCTCGAAGCGATTGGAAATTCCGACCGACGTAGGTGACGGTTGCCGGTCGTAGTCCTCCCCAGAAGATGACTCCGACGATGAACTCGGAGACGCTCTAGGGCTACGTTTCTTGGACTTTTCTGGAGCAGACTTTGTGCTTCCTTTCAGGAAGGCAGTTCTATCATACTGCGTCTTGAACTTGATCTCTGGTGCTTGGTATACAATGGGCAATTTCGTCCTGTTGTTAGACGTGGATGCTTTGTCAGGCGACTTCACTGACTTGTTATTATCAGTAGTCTGTGTTCTCGGAGTTTTAGATGTTGTTACTGATGCTCTTGGTTGCGATCTAGGCACTAGAACTTTCTCGGATATTGTTGCCCCGTTTATATCAGATGTTTGGGTACCAGCCTCCCGTTTCGGTGACGGAGTAGCCGCCACAGAGCTATAGGTACGGGAGGTGGTTGAAGAGGGCTTGAGAATACATAGAAGTTTCCGGGCTTCCGAAAAGGATACCTTTTCTTTAACCCGGATCTCCTGAATAGCTCGCTCTTCAATATAACGGGGGCATTCTTGTGAACTTGATGGATGTTCACCGCTACAATTTACGCATTCCGGAGGTGATGTACATGCATTTTCATGCATGCCGGCTCCACAGCTGACACATGTAGGTGCGCCTTTACAGAATGCACTAGTGTGACCGAACCGCTGACATTGGTAGCATCTCAGAGGGTTAGGTATGTATGGTCTAACCTCAATCACTTCATATCCTGCCCTGATCCTTTGAGGGAGATCTACCCGATCAAAGGTCAGGAACAGGGTACGAGTAGGAACCATATCCCCTCGTTCTCTCCTTTGGACACGATAGACTGCAGTTACGCCTTGTTCCTGGAGGTTCTCCTGAATATCCTCGTTAGACATTCCATCCAACGCACTAGTGTTTACAACACCGCGCGAGGAATTCAGGGTCCTATGCATCTCCACTTTGACTGGATAACTGCCCAGCATGTTGGCTTTCAGTATCTTTGCTGCCTGGGATGCTGTAGTTGCTTCCACCAGCAGCGTGCCATTCTAGATTTTGTACATGATTTAACAGCACCAGCTATTTTGTCAAGACCTTTCTGTATAATAAACGGATTAACCGTAGAAAAAGTTCTACCTTCCTCCGTTCGTTTAATAACTAAGTAGCGAGGACCACACTCAACTACTTGTTTAACACTGTTTTCAAATAAATCCTTTCCACGTTTATTGTTTTTTTGGGGGTGTAGGTTAACCATAATATTAGGTCTAAATTTCATCCCCCAGTGCTCCCCACCCACCACGGAGTCCAACAAGGGGTCACCCCACTGGGATGACAGGGCTATACAGGGGATATAGCGAGCTCGCCGTCCCACTCACCCTGGAGGTCGGTACAATACCTAGTCCTGGCCGATTGATTAGGGGTGGGTTAGTCCCTAACCTCCCGTTTAGGCGAAGCAGAAGCCAAAGTAGTGTATCAGAAATGCGCACCCTCCCCGAATTCAGAAAAAAATGTTACGAGCTCAGATACGCATCCCTCAACCACCAGGACAAACCTTTCCACCGACACGGGTCTCCACGCACGGCCTACACGTGGGTGGGCCTGTTGACCATCTCCATCAACCACGAAGAGGAGCCCACTCGAGGGAGACTGTTGGCTCGGGACCCCGGGTTCGCCAAACCCGTACCTACCGAAGTAGGCCCCTGGGGGGACGGTAGCTGGAAGGCAGATGTTGGTCATTACCAGGTTACAAAATGGGAACGATGGAGGCCTCACGCTACCTCTCAGGGAAACTGCCATCAACCCAACACGGTTGTACAATAATAATGTACAGAAATCAAAATCTGTAAAGAATATTCCATCAGAAAGGAATGTCTCGAACTTGAAACAGGTTTCTTCTCTAATGCAGGTTAACCCAAACCTTTCTTCTTTGAGTACCACATACATCAGCTGCAGTCCACAAAAACGAACAACAAAGCACATTCCAGTTGGAAAGAAATGCCAAAGAAAGAAAAAACAAGGAAATCCTGTATGAAACAGTTGCACCAATTTCCAGTTGATATTGATATTGAATTCTGTTTTTTTAAAGCTAACTTAACTATATTATCTGTGCTATGTACAGAACTACAAACATATAACATTGCATTTAAGTTTATTCTACAACACTCGAGAAACACGATAAACCACTTGCTTTAACTATAAAGGAAAGAAAAAAAAATATCCTCGAAATCCAATGAAGTCAAGCAAATTGCAGTTATTTAGAAAACAGGTTACAAAATTAGACGTTTAGTAACAAGATGCTCAATCTACAAGAAGCAAGTTACTAAACGTAATATTGTAATGTTTTCTACAACATTTTCTGCTAGGATCAGAGTAATTTAGCATTTATTGTATATTTAGTATATCTAATTTTACTTACCGTGGAAACGATATATTTAGAGAGAGTAATATGGGCTTTGAAAAACTCATGATTAAGTAATGACTTATATTTTGCAATTTTGGCTAATTCAGTGGACCAAGTTATGAAAGACAATACTTCCAGTAAATCATACAAATTTCGATTGAGAAATTTTGGCAATCCTTCAAACCCTACAGGACGCATATCACAAATAAATTTGAAAAAGTTTTATCATCTGATTCTAAAGCAGCTGTAATATCCATAACATCTGATATAACTGCTAAAAACCTAAATATTGCAGAATGCCACAAAACCATAAAACAGTTAATCAATGTAAATGAAAGAGTTATACTTCAATGGAAATCAGCACAATGTGAAATATATGGTAATAAAACAGCTAACTGAATCAGTTATTTTAGATATGTCTTGTAAAAATGTAATCAAAGGAATTAAAATGTGTAATGTTTAATAAAATATATATATGTGAGGTAGGTAATGGTGGAACCATGACGTCAAATGAGAGGAAGTTGTTAAACGTTTAAAAAGATTTTGTTCTTCTGCTTAAGAATGTCGTAGGAGAAAGACACATTTCAGTCTCTCCGAGGCTGTGCAGAATTATTTTTAAGTGTGCATTTAAGATGCACAAAGTGTGTGTAAGAAAGTAATAGTTAATCTATATACCAGTCATCATTTGTTAAAGAACATTAATATTATTTGAATTTGTATCGTAAATTGAAAGTCTTTCAGAAGTATTAAATCTTCATGTTTGAAAAAGAAAAGAATTATTTGTCCATTCTTCAGTAATAGTAATATTAAATTCCTCTACTCCGAGAAAATAACTTATCGCTCCAGAATTACTGATGCACCCACCCAAAGTAAGAGTTGCAGGGGAAACTTCTAGATCGTCACCAAAGGTGAGAAATTCACTAGCATCCACCTTCATCCTATTAAACTGCTCCAAGGTGATCGCCACAACCTGACCTTTTAGAACAATGTCGTCTACAGTGTTCCACATCAAACTGCTTCGTAACTTTCTAGCCAAAAAAGGCAGTAAAATTATGTCAAACTCATTTGAGCCACTAGGTTATCACTATTAGAAGAATTGTAGCAACATATAATTAAAAAATTAAGGAAGAATATATTACAAATAAAAGGAAAGCTATGAGAAAATGTATGTTACAACACAACTGGAATCAATATACCTCCAAGAAAATCTTCTGTAGCAACTTTGATTTTTAAGGGACCATGACTGCCACAATAAACATTTATTCAGGATTGGTATATTGAAATCTCAGTGTCCTTTCTGTACACTTAAAGAACATATGGCTGTAAGCCACCTGCTTTGCTGCCCAACTTTTAGTCAACATACCAACATAACATCAAAATACTGGAGTGCAAGAGAACAAATGGCTTCATTGCCAACTGCTTAACATTACATACCAATAAATCAAGCAACTTCTGATAAAAGAAAAATGTGCCTCCAATGAGTACTACAAGTTGCAATGGTTGTAATAATATAACTACTACTAATTAGAATAGAAATCTTTATCCACAACACATTAAAGGCATCTAGCAGATGATCATTCAAGTATAATTATTTTATTATATTATATGATATTGTATATATTATTGTTTATATTTGTGTTATATCCGGAGTTTCATTTGTGGTTATAACATTTATAAAAGTCGCATCGTAAGTTGGTGATTGGCGTTTTGCCTCCACGTGCTATTCAGCTGCGAAAACAAGGAGAGGGAATAAACACGTCACTGACACGTCATTGCGGTCGCCTAGCAACCAACAATCCACTAATCAAAAGTAAACTGTTGCCATAGCAACCCAGCACGCTTATCCTACGTTGCCAACTCTATTGCACTACACCACGTGCTTTATGTGTGACGCTAGTCTATTGGCATGTTGATGATGATGATATGGATATAAGGGCGCTCAACTGCTTGGTCATCAGCGCCCTTACAGAAACTGATTCATGGTAATAGCCAGATATAAATTAGTCAAAATTTCAAAAACATATCAAAACAAAATGACAAATATGAATAAGCCCAAATGCGTACAAATAAAATTATAACAATAATAAAAACAAAAGCAATTATTTCCCATAAAATACTAAGAGCCACAAAAATATTTCTTTCAATAAAAAAAAAGCTGGCCATAACAAGATCTACCTGCCCAGAGGTGGTCGAACCAATTTGTTGCACTTCTTTGGGGCAGGACTAGAGCTTTCAGCAGGTTTTTCCTGCCTTTTTCTCACTGTCATTTGAGCAGTGAGAACAGGATCCACCCGCTCCACATCGTCAATGGAAGAGGACGGCTTATGTACTGGTGACTTCGAATCCAGTCTCTCGACAGGATTAGAAACTGCGATCGGTGAAGATGAAAGTCACCGATCGGGGTCCTCTCCAGATGAGTCCTCAGATGTTGTGGACGGAGATGTTCGCGGACTTTTCTGCTGGCTAGCTCTCTTTTCACTTCTCTTATTATTTACCTTGAGGAAGTCCGTTCTGTCATAAGTGGTCTTAAATTTTCTGGGCAACACATCTACTACCGTTTCACTTGATCTTGAAGTAGATGCTTTCGCCGGTGACTTGATTAAAACCTTCTTCTTAGGACTAAACCTGGTCGGCGCGCTCACTGTTGCTCGTGTTGGTGTTTGTTGCTTTGTCTGTGATCTTTAAGTGATCTTTCGGATACTACCTCCCCGTTTATTTCACAGGTTTGTGTTGCGACTTCACACCTAGGTACCGGCTTTGCTGCAACTGCACTATAAGTAACGGTCCTAGGTACAGAAGGCTGGCAAATACACAAGAGTTTCCGGGCTTCTACGAAGGACACCCTCTCTCTTACCCGGATCTCCAGGAATGCCTTCTGCTCCATAAAACAGGGACATTCTCTGGAGTTAGCTGAGTGATTACCATTGCAGTTAACACACTTTGCAGGTGAAGTGCACACATTGTCATGCTTGACTTCCCCGCAGTCAACGCAAGTGGCGACTCCATTACATGAATCACTTGTGGGGCCAAAGCGCTGGCATTTATAACACCTCAGTGGATTAGGTATATACTGCCTTACTTCAATAGCTTCATACCCTGCCTAAATCCTTTTCGGGAGCTCCACCCGATCAAAGGTAAGAAACAGGGTACGAGTGGGCACTAGTTCACCTCGTTCTTTGCGGTGAACTTGATATACATTTCCGCCAAGTTTTGCTGAATCTCCACATTGGACATACCATCCAATGCGCTGGTGTTTACAACAGGCAAGGAGTTCAGAGTCCTATGCAATTCAACGCGCACCGCATAGCTCGCAAACATATTGGCTTTCAAGATTTTAGCAGCCTGAGTCGAAGAAACTGCTTCGACCAGGAGCGTGGCATTGCGAGATGTAGTACATGCCCTCACAGAACCAGCAATACTATCTAAGCCCTTCTGAATAAAAAATGGACTCACAGTACTAAACTTCTGACCTTCCTCAGTTCTATAAATAACTAAATAGAGAGGACCACTACACTCGGCTATTTCATTTCCACTTTTGCTACTAATTTTAATAGAGGGGTTTACCATAATAGATAAGACTAAGTTTCATCCCCCAGTGCTCCCCACCCACCACGGAGCCCAACAAGGGGCCATCCCACTGGGATGACAGGGCTACACAGGGGATATAGCAAGCTAACCTCCCACTCACCCTGGAGGTCGGTACAATACCTAGTCCTGGCCGATTGATTAGGGCTGGATTAGTCCCTAACCTCCCGTTTAGGCAAAGCAGAAGCCAAAGTAGTGTATTAGAAATGCGCACCCTCCCCGAATACAGAAAAACACTGTTACAAGCTCAGATGCACATCCCTCAACCTCCAGGACAAACCTTTCCACCGACAAGGGTCTCCACACACGGCTTACACGTGGGTGGGCCTGTTGACTATCTCCTTCAACCACGAAGAGTAGCCCACAGGAGGGAGACTGTTGGCTCGGGACCCCGGGTTCACCAAACCCACACCTACCGAAGTAGGCCCCTGAGGGGTCAGCATGTTGAGGTTTGCAATAAGCAGACACTGTTACTATTGCTGCTTTGCGTATGAATCAGTGGTATCACAATACCCTCGTCGTTCGTTGCCCTTTAGTATGAGATGGTATGCGTTGTTGGAAGGGAACAGGTGTGGATTTAGTTTCAAGGAATATCTTATGAGGTTTTCTGGGTGAATGACCAACCTTTCAATTTAATGACCAACCCTTCTTACCTGCCTTTGTCCGGTCCAGTTCTAACATGAATAACCCTTACGGTACTTAGGGTAATTTCTCCCTGTCATCACTGTCAAACTAAGAGTGTGCTGCTTCAAGTAGTGAATGTTTCAAAGGGTGTAAACAGCTTTACATTTTTGCAACATAATTCGTGTGTTTCGGTGATCAACTTTAGTGTTTCAGTGTAACTATAATATTTAGCTAAATATCGTTACTAATGGCTGTCACAAACACTTGTGCTACAGAAACAGACAGAAAGAAATTATCTGTGAAGACCACCAAAAATGTTTTCGGGTACGGAATCCCAATTAAAGGACAAGTAAGGGAAATTAAATGTGTGTTCAAGACCATTTAAAAAAAAAGGTATGAATTGCTAGAACCGTTAAAACAAACCGCAGTTCCCAAAATATATACTTAATGAAATTGCTGCAGAAAAAGGCCACAAAATTATTAGACTTCCTCTCTACCATTGCCATTTTAATGCAATAGAGTTGATTTGTGCCCAAATAAAGGGATATGTAGCGCGCAACAATACAGATGTCACTATAACACCTGTTATAAAACTAACAGAAGCAATAGCAAAAATAAGTGCTAAAAATGTGGAAGATGCTGTTTGTCACACTAAGAAGTTATAGTAGCAGCATCGGAAAATGATGGCGTTTTGGAAGAAAGTGGAGGACCTCATGAATTCCGTGGGAGATTACAGTAGCTCTGACGGCGACGACCAAGGTGACAACGATCAGCAAAGCAGTACCAATGACAGCAACGACTCTGAGATAAGCAGCATATTCCCATTGGAATAGAATGCATAATTCTGTGCAGGTATGGCACTTTTTTTTCTCTAAATCTTATCTGTAGCTAACCATTTAGTTTTTGTTCATTTCGAAGATTTCGTATGCTGTAATTAGGTAACTGCTCACTTAAACGTGTAGACAGTCTTACGGCAGTCTTATGATTAATACTGCAATACACAAATTTCTAGGAATATGTGCGTGTACATTACTGCAGTCGAACTTCCTCCTCCCCTCTACCCACCATCTTAGTTGCCTAGCACGTGGAGAGCAACGGTAAAGTGGTAACGCCGCTATCTCCAATCCTTCCCCACTCCTTCAACCGTCAATCACCAACTTATAATGCACCCATAATAATAAATATCCTGATGATGGGAGCGATACACACTCAGAAACTTTGATTTCTAATCATCTGTTTACCTGGCTTGCTGCCCGAGAAGAAATTGAACATGTAATAATCACGTCGATAGTATGTAAATGTAGCTGTGTTGGCAGTGAACAAAAGTCTGATGTTTTAGCATCTAGATCATGTAATGGATGCCACATAAACTAATAAATTAACATAAAAAGTAAGCCCATATATGAACATTAAATATATACTTAAGCTTTTTATCATTTCAGTTCTGGCTTTTACATTCTGGACGCATAATCTGTTATTTTGTTAATAGAGTGTGTGGTATGCGAGTAAAATGGTCCAGAACAACAAATAAAAAGTAAAAGCATGGAAACAACTATAAACGAAGTTGCAGCAATCCCAAAATTAAAAAATGTAGATACGTATCCATTGTGCTAACTGGAAATATCAGTGTTTTTTCATGCAAGAAGGTTGCATAAGATAGTGAGTGAATAGAGATGATTTGTTATCAAGCAAAGAAAGTGAAACTGCTGTGGAACAATGGAAGACTAAGGATGCAAAGCCACAGTGTATTATTCACAGAACACGATCATAATGTGAAGGCCCATATTCTTTGTGCGAGACATCTAAGGAAATGTGGGACACCTTAAATTCAATACACAAGAAACTATTCAACAGAGTTGAACTGCAAATGGAATTCAAATATATATATATATATATATATATATATATATATATATATATATATATATATATATATATATATGATAAAATAAACGATATGATCGCTAATATAAGTCATATACAAAACATAGCTTTTAAGCTATACCACTTATACAAAAATTGAAGTGAAGAAATTACCATAACCAAGATTCTAACCACTCTCCCTGAACATAAGCATCTTGCTAGTGCTTGGGATTCGACAGCAGAATAACCTCAAAGCCAGACTAAGCAAGAAGAAGATTGCATAGTAATGAGCAGAAGAAACAGGTGTAGCATTTAAAGCACTAAAGGTTGAAGGTAAACAAACTTTAAAAAGTTTTGGATGCAAACATAATGGTCATGAGATCACAGGAGGAGCGGAAGCACTTTATGTTAAGATTAGAATTTTATTTATTATTTTAAATTATGTAATAATAAGTGTGGAATTACATATAACAACTTTTTTCCTATCTTTTGCTGTTTATGCAGCAGCTAGTCTCCTATATTTAGCCTGTAAGATTCATCCTGATCTGAGTTACTGTGAGTCAGATTTTGCAGGTGACATGGACTGCAAAAGTACAACTGGTTTCATTAGTATGATTTGAGGAGGACCAGTCATACTGAGCACAAGTAAGCAAAGTATCGTGGCACAATTCTCAACAGAAGCATAATATGTTGCCTCTGCACACTGCTGTAAGCAATTAAAGTTTTTGAAGAATTTTGTTGAAGAACTTCTCAGTGTAAAGCCAAAACTTAAACGATGTATTCAGATTATCAAAGGTGTATTAAAATTATCAAATCTGTCAAGCATCATGCAACACAAGTCAGATATTAAGTATAATTTCAGTCGTGATGAGCTAAATAAAAGTTGCTTTAATTTAGAGCATTATCCTACTGCTGAACAAATTGCTGACACTAACAAAACCTTTGCAATCTGGAAGATTTAAAGAACTGTCAAACAACTTATATATATATCATTTGTAATATATACACTTCATTTAAAACTTTTCAAAGCATGTTAAAAAGTTATTTTAATGTAAAAGTATTTTCTCTTTGTGGAAGTGACTATATATTGTGTTGAAATATTGTATGGATGCAACATATGTATGCTAATGAAATGTGTTGTGATAGCAACATCTAATATTCATGTTGGTAGCATAGTGGCAGTTAACGAAGGACTGATGTTTAAGCAATCTTGCATCATTAATGAATGCCACATAAACTAATAAATTAATGTAAAAAGTATTTACAGTGTACTGTTCTAAAGTCCATGTATTGTCAACATTAAAACTAACCAAATAACATGTTTGCACCCATTATTATACCCCTGCAGCCACAAATATTAATCTGCTATAGTTAATTCTAGGATTGATATCTTAATATTGGATACTGAAAATTAATAATGTTCTATCTTTGTTTTTCAATATATATGATTACATTTCAAACAAGAGGCCAATATATTTCTTTAGAAATAAGGCAAAAACATTTGAAACGTGCAAGAAAATCATTAATCGCTTTACCTTCGAACACTTCAACGTGGATTGAACGTTTCGAGTATGGTGAAAAATATCTGTATATTATGCAATATTTTAGACAAATTGTGACTTTTGAAGATGTAATGGAGACCTATTATCTGAACATGTTATGCCATAACATTACTAAATCTTGGCATTTGCTATCCCCTAACTATAACATTAACCTTACTTCTAAATATATATCAGCAGTTTAACAACACAATATCTAAAGTTCCCTAAATGCTAACGTTGATAAATATAGTAAGATACTGAACCACGATTTAACCATGTTACCTGCTGGGTACTCAAAACTAAGATGATGTTAAATATATTTCAAACATTTTCCAGAAAATAACCACAGGGGAGGATGACCCACTGAACATATATTTCACATAAGATTTTCAATAAATAACACACGAATTCACAATTTCCGATTAGGCACTTCTATATGTAGCTCCTTCAACGTTGAGCTTTTGGATGTGAAAACGGCGTCCTCCAGGGCCACTAAAATGAACAGTACACTGTAAATACTTTTTACATTAATTTATTAGTTTATGTGGCATCCATTAATGATGCAAGATTGCTTAAACATCAGTCCTTCGTGTGTCATGGCTACAGCCACAAATATTAATATGCTATATTTCAAACGAATCGTCATGGCTCCCAATCTCACAATACACTTATCGCTAAAAAATCGCCAGTGGTGTTTATAATTTAAAGTTCACATTTAAATACGAAAGTGATTATCGAAATGATTCCTTCAATACATAATGAAGTTAAAAAAACACGTCGATAATGTGCTTTCCCTTTAAATAAACCAGAATAAAATAAAATAAAACCGAAATAAATTTCGCTAATGAAAACGGAATGTTACCAAAACTGGAATACATTTTATAAGTAATACGCAGCACACTATTAGCTCTTGGCCATTGTGCCCCGCTAGCTAATACATCTAAACCATTTGTAATTTTTCAACCAGGACTTCTAAAGCTCTCCGAGTCCAAATACTGGAACAGAGTTCTTGCGTGTTTGTGCATCTACTCACTGCTTCTAACTGATGAATCCAATTAAAATATCGATACGTATAACAAGATATGAAACCATTTCGCGCCCTCCAGTTTCCTCGCCATAACTATTACGCCACATAATTATGACGACGATAAACGGATATTTGAAAGATCTTTTATGAAATAATAATCACACATGTAGATGACACCTTAAACACTAATTCCGCATAAGATTTTCAATAATTAACACAAGCATTCACAATATATATTGTGATACCGCACTTAGCGTCACCCCCTTACAGACAAAGAAAATCCATTCGCCATACTTGTATATTAAAAAATAAGAGGCTAAACCGATACTTAAAACATTACCTATGAAATATTAACCACTAATGAAGATTACACCTGAAACACTCGATTTTTAATAATTAAGTTACACACAAAACTTTGATACAAAACTTTTCTTGAACTTTCACAAGCGTTACACTTTTCGGCCATCTTCTGTACTTCTGACTCCTCTGAATGCGTCACCCACGCTACTCTTACCCGGCATGCATTGACTTTACCTTGATTGGCTACCAACCGCCACCTACGCAGTTATCTACCAATAAGGACTATAATCACGTGACCCTGTCGATGTGCGTAGTAATGCATTTCCATGACTGCCAATCTTACAATATGCCTATCACTAAAAGCTGGCTGCTAAAAATCAACATCTGTATTTAATTTATATTTTTATTTTTGAAGTCGTTTATTGTATACATTATTATATTAAATTATCAAAACAGATCTCTGTGAATCTTTGGGAATTAACATAAATTAAAGATCCCCTAGAAAGCTTGAATATATTATATATTCAATACGCTTTGTTTAAAAAAGAATGCCCATTATAAGATCCACGTTTAATGTTTAAATGTATACTGACACGAAATTCTAATAACCAAAATAGTATACCCAACAACGGTTATAAATTTTATAATAGTGTCAGTCACATGAAGTATTTCACACAAAAATACTAATCCTGTAACATTTCTATCCGTGAGTTTTTCAGCACAAGTCAGAAACAAAATTACAAGCAATAACAATGTGATATCGATGTTTTAAACAAAATCCATCTCAAACTACTGTTTACTTTGAGAAAGTTTGTTTATGTCTTATTTCCTCCATTCTGATGGAGGATCGCTGATGTCCATCATTTTCTTGTTCTTTTATTATCAGCATTATTATCATCATAATCATCATCATCAATGTATTTTTGTATTACAGATATTCACACAAAAAGTAAATTTATCTTTAAATAATCTTCAAGAAGCCATTGAGGCAGATGCAAACGACGATTTGCGAAACATTTCCTCAAAATAGGTACGAAAGTGAAGCAGATGTGTAAAAAATACGACTCATCTAAAATTTAGTAATTTTTCGCTTCACTGTGGTGTTCCAATACAGTTAAATCTCGATATAAGATAGACAGTTTTATCATCATATAAATTCAGCTTATACTTTAAATTTCAATACATTTTCAGGTGGCACATTAGTACCCAGTAAAATTAAAATATGAACAAATATTTTCAGCAAGGGTAATTTTTATGAAGAAAATGCAATAACAACAAAATCTCTACTATTTCAATGAAAATCAATGAAGGATACTCCGCCATTCAGTTCAACCACTGATTAGCGTAGCCTGCAGGCTAAAAATTTATTTTGGAATTGCCACTGAAGGGAACATAAGTTTAAGCCATCTTTTGATTATGTTTAGGTTTGCCTACCATCCTAGGAGATTTTATTAACACTTTGTCACCAACCACTTAAATCCAAACACTCCCGCATGAGGTCGAAGGGAGAAAGGAAACAGAATGACAGCTGTCACAAACTGCATGCCTTATTTGTTTGGAAATTTTATTAATATATTCCTTATTTAATTATCGACCTACAGTATGCGTGATATGCAATGACTGAAAATGTGTGAAATAATTAAGCCAAGGTCCTTAGAGCTTAGACCTATCATTCATCTTTTAGGATAAGGAAGCTCCAGAAAAATCTTATCCAGGTAACTAATGTAGTTAATATAATTTTGAGTCAAACTAATACTCAGTGCTCCACTTATTGCTAGTATTTACCTAGAACGCGTTTCATTAGGATATAATTTTGAGTCGAACTAATACTCAATGTTCCACTTATTGCTAGTATTTACCTAGAATGTGTTTCGTTGGGATTTTCCTAACAAAACACGTTCCAGCAATAAGTGGAGCATTGAGTATTAGTTCAACTCAAAATTATATTAATTTTGTGCTTCATTGTATCATAGTCCTTACACATTGGAACTAATGTATTTGTTGGCATTGGCTAACTCTAAATGATAGTGAAGGAACTATAATTTATGTGCTCTTAGTAGAAATTCTTGCTGTATAATTCAGTTATGTACCTTTTATATTTTATATTTAGTTTAAATGGCACCCTTTAAATAATTTTGGTTTATTTTTTGAGTTAAATAAATCCAGTTCTCGAAGAACTGACTAAGCTATAAAAGTTCTAAGCCACCCTCTAGGGTTCTTGATGAATAAACATGTAGATCTATGTAAGTTAAGTAATGCAGCGATGTAAGTACTGAAGAAAGTAACTTTTATCCTTAAAAATGTATCAAGTAATATGAATAATAAGATATTATATAATTTCGACTCGGGACCATACATAATTGTTACTAATGGTAACAATGGTAATGCAAGGTAAATCCACCCAATGAGCATGGGAAAATATTGTATGAGAACAAATTTATGGTAAAATCTATTATACCCCTTGGGAGAAATAAAATTGAGGAACATTTTAATCAATTTAATGAGGTAAATGATTTCTTACAATCTGATTTTGATGAGAAGTAAAGACTTAAAAGTTTAATTTCATCCTACAATTGCGTTCAAAAGGTATAGCAGAGAGAGTTGACACATAGTTGACAGAAGAACAAATCAACACCTATTCTGGGAATTATGTAAATGATAGAAATGTGCAGAGGTTCTCAAGAAAAGTACTCGAAAATGATACAGTTAAATTTGTATAAACTCAAACTATCTACGTTTAGAGGACAAATGCTTCCAGGTAGAATGCACATATATAGTAGGTACAGCATGTCAGGATTCAGAATTTACTGAAAGGCCTTTTCAATTTAGAAGATGCTGCAAATTTGGTCATTAATTGTAATGCTGTCATTAAAAATAGGTTTGTATTAAAAGACTTATTCAGTCACATTTTAATAGAACTTATAACTTCACTCTTCACTTCACTTAATAACAGGAAAAGAAAACTGAAGCTTGGAAGCACAGGAAATAAGTACAATAGGAAGGATTCAGTACTTGGGGTTTCAGTTTAGTAGTAATGGAACAGCTCATAATGTTAGGAAGGTCCTACTGACACGCGTTCTAGGTAAATACTAGCAATAAATGGAGCATTGATAACTAGTTCGACTCAAATTTATTTGGGAAATGTTCTTAACAATAAACATTTTCTCGCATTTTGAAGGAAGGCCACACCATGGCTGAGTGGTTAGACTACTCGACTCTCACCAGGTGACCGCAAAGTGAAATTTGTGCTGGGCAACACAGCGCTGGGGCAGGTCTCCTCCGAGATTTCCAGTTCCCTCCAACCCATCTCATTCCACTAGTGCTCCATCTTCGTCTTATATATCATCAATGTCACTGTCTTTTATACTGCATGTAGTAAAAGTGGGCATTAAACACTACACATTTCATTTCATTTATGTTGAAAGTACTGTGTAGCTAATAGAAAGATTAAACTTCTTTACAAGATTTGACAGCTTATGTGTATCTAACCCTCAAAATTTACGAACATTCCGGCAGATAAAGCTCTAAGCTAATTATAAACATGGCTACAGTCCTTCAAGATCTAGATCAACAATATGGAAGTAGATCAAACCATACCATTAATGATGCTGTGTGTTGAAGAAAATTCTTTCACGTTTCAATGACAAGTAAATGTAAACAAAAAAGCCTAGCCATGGGTAATCCACTTTAACCTTTCTGAGCAGATCTGTTTATGTGAAATTTAGAGACATGTATCACAACAGTCTCTTTATATATTTGTATAAATTATGGGCCAGATATGTTGATGATATTTTGATGTAGTCCTGCAAAAGTTTTTAAATGAATCTTTAAAACTGCTAAAGACATAAGATCATCACATAAAGTTCCTAATGAAAAAAGAGGAAAAGAATCAATTATCTTTCTTGGACTTAATGAATATGCAACAATATGATATTATAACATTTGGAATCTATAGGAAACCAACTCACACAGATAATTACATAAAGTACAATAGTTTCAATCCTCTTTTACATATATTAACCGCTCTTAGAAGCTTGATTCATAGACTTAACAGCATATCTCTGGATTTAAGACAGCTCGCTGCCCTTTAAAAGACAGATAAATACTTTACATACAAAAATTTTACATTCCATTAATTTGAATTTCTTAAGTTTGGACGAATATTTAAAGTCGTAACAGCAAACTAGCACCACAAAACAGATTCTCACTCAAGAAGCTGTTAAATAGTCCTGTAAAAAACACAATGGCCACACCGTGGATGAGTGGTTAGACCGCTTAACTCTCACCAAGGTGGCCCGGGTTCAATCGCAGATGACCGCAAAGTGAGATTTGTGGTGGACAACATGGCGCTCAGGCGGGTTTTCTCCGAGATCTCCAGTTACCCCCGTTGTCTCATTCACAGCTTGCAGTGACACATGTAGTAAAACCAGACATTAAACACTAAATACATTATTTCAGTTAATTGATGGAAATCAAGCATATCCTCACACTAGCCGTATACAGGCTAAGGTATTGGATTGATAGAGTCAACATGAAAAGTTCAATGCCATGGTCGGAATCCTGTTATTCGGATCCCGGCCGAGGCATTTAATTTTTATGTCGACTCTATCAAACTACACACATATTTAAAACACAATAGCACTAGGACAGTTGTCAGGCATACATAGGATAGATGGTGAGGACTATAACAAATCCTATATTGGATAGACAAAAAGAAATTTAAAAATTAGATTGACAGAACACTAAAGAAACAAAAAAGATAAGGAAATAGAAAAGTCAATAGTTGCTTCTCTTTTCTGGAATGAGAACCACTATATCGGGGAGGAGATTAAATTACTGAAACCATTAACAATGAAACTTGAACTTACAACTTGGGAGAAGATTTTAATTGTAAAGAATATTCCATATGTTTTAAATATTGATGTGGCATCAGTGAATGATTTAATGCACTTAGGTAGGAGATATTCCGAGAAAGGGAGCCAGTTACAAGTTATCCACATGATAGCCAATTGTGACGATAGTGGTCAGTTGCCATTGAGCTGAGGATGGGACTGGGACGAATTCCAAACACATTATTGATTTTAATAGTTGTTGTAAATGAAGTTTTATATTGTCATAAAACATGACTCAATAAATCTTTTAATATGAAATCAACATCAATTTTAACAATGCTTTTAATTAAGCGATCCAGTGATCCAGTGATCCAGTGATTAATCCAGTGATTAACACTGTTATCGCATACCCAAAAAACCACGAAATTTGGTAAACCCAGATGATTGACCCATCAACATAATAATAACTTGTGTTAGTTGTGTTCAATGTAATTCACTCGCAATAACTTGAGTTGCAAATTTGCATATGATTCTTTGAGGATCACAAATAGGCAACAGGCACTGAACCAAAAGAATTTCCGTTATGTAGGAAGACACCCGTTAAACTTCCCTTTGAAGCATCATTGAATAATCTCTATTCACTTGGTTTATAGTTTGGAAGTCCAAGTTTTAGAATAAGTTCTTTGCCATTATTGCAGTATATAAGATAGCCATCTTTGAAGATAAAAGTGTTTAAAATCACTTTCAGGTTTTTGGTATAAATAGAATGATGTTTCAGGACAAAGCACATTCTTATTTTGGAGTCCTCTCTTGTATTTTTCTTTAGTCTTTGGTAATAATTCAGCCAACTCCCTCCTCAATATTATTAACCTCCCTAATTCTCATTTTAATTTTTTCTCTTAGTAATTTCAGCCACCTAACAGCTACCCATTGTTCCTACCATAATTTTCCCTCTTTACAAATCCCAAATAAAGTGAATCTTTTGTATAGGTAAAGCCCAACTATCAGGCACTTATGTTTTCTCTTACATAACCATACATTGTTTAACTATATTCTGGTCTTCCAATGTTCTAATTCAATACCAGAACTTTATCAATCTTTTAATCAGTAGCCCATTACTTCCAATTCCATTTAGTTCCAGCATTACTACTCGCTTAATGGTGCAACAGGCAAACTCAAAATTAACCAAACAAAACTTCTAAATTTTAAGTGCACCTCTTGCCACCCTTCATCACATCGCCGTACCTCTATCCCATATAGCATTTTGGTTTCCACTATTGCCTTATGCAATCTTTCTAACCATTTAATTTGTATTCCTGGTATTTTAAATACACATGCTCTTTCCCCTTTTACACTTAGCTAAAACTACATTTCTTTGGTCATGCCATCTTCCATTAATACTTAACTGAATCCCCAAGTAGGTATAGTCGCGCTGGTGGAACGGTTACCATGGATTTATCTTTGTTAACAGAAACCTCTCAGATAACGCACTGATTATTCTTGTAAGAGTGAGAGGGGTACTGATTGGCCTCCGGGTCGTGTGCTAAGCACCAATGAACACACACTTCAGCCAATGGAATTCACAGGAATCACAAATGACAGATATATGTTTACTCCACGTGGAGTAATCAGTGTGTTACCTGAGAGGTATCTATTAGCAAAGATAAATCCATGAAACCATTCGAACAGCACCACTATACTCAATTTTGCTCACTATAGCTATTTTTTGTGCTTCCATCTTAATTTTGTTCTTTTTTTAATGTATATCCCTTTCAAGACCACAATCATGGTCTTTTTATAATTCATCTTTAACTCCAAACTTCTGCAAAAGCCCCCCAAGACATTAAGAGCTCTTGAAAATGCCCCAGTAGATATAGATGACACTACCAAATCATGTGCAAATAACAATGTTAGAATTTCCCTATTGTTTACTAATTACTTCCAGGATGGAAATGTAATAGTTCTGCCACACTAGCCATGTGTAGGCTAATATTTGGACAGATAGAGTCAGACTGAAAACTTCAATGCCATGGCTGGGATTTGAATCAATGTTCAAATGCCATGGTTTGTATCCCGGCCATGACATTGAATTTTTCAGTCTGACTCTATCTACTTCCAGGATATCATCTGTAAACAGATTAAATAAAATTGGGCCCAACTTACACCCTTGCCTAGGTCCTATACTATTCTTAATAACTTTAGAAACTGTATTCACATCCATCTTTATCTTAACAGCTACTTCTTTCAACCGTAGCTTCAGCCATAATGCTTTCAATGTGTATCAAATGCCTTCTCCAAATCCATAGAAACAATAAAAACTTCAGGATTATGGGAGGAATATTGTTGTTTTGTAATACCCGACGGTTGACAATAAAGTCATTAGTCTTCTTGCATTCCAATATTTTTCATAATTATTCTGTATATTGTGAACTGCTGTACATTTCTGAAGATGATCATAGAGCACTTCTTCATTTAGACTGCGTAGTAGACAAAGTGGCGACCTATATATTCTAATTTTATGCAAATGTTTTTCCGTACAATCACTTCCTGTTAATGATCGGAAGGCTGCAATTGCTGATTTCCTAGGTAGATCTGTTATTACTTTTGGATTCTGGGCAAGAACTTTCCATTTTCTTCCTTGAGATAATGTAACGTTATTTATCTTTTTTAAATTTTCATATTTACCTTTTATTAATTATTTTACAGAATCAAATGTTAATTTTCTAGTTGCTCCATACGTTAGAAGTCTTGATTTCTTGGCTAAGTAGTCTGCTGTCTCATTGCCATATGTACCTCAATGTACTGATGGCTGCCTCAGTAGCATAGATGGTAGCATGTCTGTCTTGCGTTCAAGAAGTCCCGAGTTCAAATCTCGGTCAGGGTGAGTTACCTGGATAAGGTCTTTTCCGGGGTTATGTAAAAAACTGAAGCTGCTGACAGTGAAGTAAACTAGGTTATTAATAATAACTAGACACTAGTAACACAACTTCACTTATCTTATTTAAAACCTGGGGACCGGTTTCAAAGCAAACATCTGCTTTATCCTCAGCCACTCAGCTTGACACTCACCCACTAACTGACTGACTGACCTTGACCACTACCGGAGTTTGAAGGATAGCTCCTTATCTAACTGCCATCTACCGGGGACAACATAAACTTATTGATGATGTCTATAGGAGGGATATCAAAATTCGTTACGCGTTCCTTATGTTTCAAAATAAATATCTTCTCCCAAACCATTAAATCTATCGGTTCCTTCAATTGTTTCAATAATTTAACTTCTGGATTTACTTCATGATTATATGACCAAAAATGATCCGCCACTGCCGATTTCTCGGTCTGTCTATATTTAATATTTCTAAAATGTTCTTTCGCTCTGGTATCTAAATTACGCTTGGTTCTGCCAATATAGATCTTATCGCATTCTAAACAGTTAACTTGATAAATGCCAGATTTTTTGTTGTCTGAAATTTTGTCTTTTTTAGAAAACTGTAGCAAATTCTTTATACTGTAATTATTATGAGGTGCTAGTATTATACCCACTTCTTTGAAAATTTTTTGGAACTTTTTATTTGCCCACAGATGATAAGTAAATTTTTTGAAAATATAATCCTCTTTTACTTTTTTAAGAGTGGAAACATCATTAACATTTTTTTGATGTTTAAATTTTTCCATTCCTCTGATTATAAAATCTTTATTAAAGCCGTTAATTAAAGCAGTGTTTACAATATGTTTATATTCCGCATTAAATTCTTCTTCATTTAGAGGTATGTTTATCAATCTGTAAATCAAACTATTAAAAACAGCAAATTTGTGTGACATAGGGTTAAAACTTTTATTTTTGATATAATTATCCGTGTGAGTTGACTTTCTATAGATGCCAAAACTTAATTTATTGTTATTTTTCATTATTTTTAGATCTAGAAAGGGGATGTAGCCATTGTTTTCAATTTCTATCGTGAACTTGATAGCTTTATCCTGTGAATTTAGAATATTTAAAGCCTCATCTATATATCTTTCAGGAACTATGGCAAAAATGTCATCTACGTATCTATACCATATTTTAAAAATTGAAGGAAAAGCTTTAGTGACTTCTATTTCAAAAAAACTCATAAATAGATCAGCAAGAAAGGGTGAAAGGGGACTACCCATGGGTGAGTGGGTGAGTGTCAAGCTGAGTGGCTGAGGATAAAGCAGATGTTTGCTTTGAAACCGGTCCCCAGGATTTAAATAAGATAAGTGAAGTTGTGTTACTAGTGTTTAGTTATTATTAATAATCTTTTCCGGGGTTTTCCCGTATCCTTAAAAGACAAATATCAGGTAACTCTAAGCTCTATGGACCCCGGGCTCATTTGAGCATCATATTTCCCATTTCATTCATCGTCTGATATGACTTGACGTTGGAGTACGAAAATTACCAAAAAAAAAAAAAAAGTAAAATGTGCTGATATTCATTGTAATACTATTCTCTAATAACATCTCCTATATATTCAAATATATAGCAGGCAATAAGTGGAAGAATTGTCTATACATTAAGGTTATTATTTAATTACTCCATCAATTCAGTATAGAATATGGAATAATTTTAATCGGTAAAATGTTTGTTACATTAAACAGAAAACTAGAATCAATTATTTACAGCATGGTGAAGCAATCCTTAGGAATCCTGGGTTCTCCTAAAAAATGTAACTTAAAAAAATAATTCAAATCGAATTTAATGTATTACATTCATATTCATAGGAGTGCCAGGATAGCACACTGGTTTCGTTAGCAGCTCCCGTGCTAAGGGTCCCGAGATCGATTCCCAGCTCTGGGGTGGTGATTTTAAGTCGGCCCTATCCACACCTTCACCTCTGTCTAGAACATGTGAAGTGTCCCCTATGCCCAACATGGCTCGGAGTCCATGGTATAAGCTGTAGGTCCTCTCACCTCACCGTTATTTTCAGTATTGCCCTACCATTGGAGGTAATGGACATCGCCCGCTGGGTGCCTCCACCTCAGAACTGGGTCCGGTCATCACGTGGTGGGGCGAGGTTACCTTGAAGGCCAAGGCTGCCATGTGGGGAGTGTTGGTAACCTGCCAACCAACATTCATATTCATAGCACAAAAGTGAATTGAGAAGATATTGACACACTGCTTCAGCCACACATGAAGCAGTGTGTCAATATCTTCTTGATTCACTTTTGTGCTAAGATGTGCTTCACTGACTCTACGCTTCTTTCAAGTTTATACTTTGATTCATATTCATATTTTACTTAATGACCTAAAAGCTGCAATAAACTGCCGTTTTTGACATAATTGAAGGTAACAAGTTTAAAATACAATGTTGAGATTAGAATTAAATTACTCATTAGTATTGTAAAATGGAATCGTAAAAACTATTTGTAGTCGGTTTATTGACACTTGTCACCTACTTTTTTTCATATTATTGGGGGACTAGTTTCAAAGGCCATTGCCTCCATTTTCAGCCTCTCTCCAATTAGCATCCATTGTTGTCTGCTCTCCTCTCTCTGGTTTTTGAACTATGAACTTCTCTGTCAAATTATCTATTGGTGGGATTTCAAAATTCATTACGCGGCCCTTATTTTTCCATATGAATATGTTCTCCTATGTTGTTAATTTATTTTAGTTTATCACTCCTTGTACTAATTTTGGATTTGGATCAATGTCATGGTTTTCGGATAGAAATGAAATGCTAACTGCTGACTTTTGTTGTTTCAATCTGATGTTTCTAAGATGCTCTTTGACTTTGGTTTTTAGATTTCTTTTAGTTTGACTTATGTAGCATTTTTCATAATTTTTACAGCTTATCTTGTACATTCCGGATCTGTTAACTGATGGAATTTCATCTTTTGGTTTTGACTTTAGCAGTTTTCAAACTGAATGTCCATTAGTGGGTGCCAAGATTATATTTTGTTCCTTAAAGTCCTTTTTAAATTTAATACATTTTTTGGGTGATATGTGAATGAACTGAATATGCTGTTGCTTTCTTTTTCTTTTGTAAATGTGGTGCTTCCTTAATGATTTTCTTTGGTTTAGCTGTCCTACTTTTCTTAAATACCAGACCTTTATTGTGTCTATTTTCTTCTGCTATGAATAGTATAGCTTTTCGTTCTTTGACACATTCTTCTTTATCCATGGGAATGTTGACCAGTCTGTGTGTAAGGCTGTTTATTACTGTATGCTTTTGTATAATTGGGTTGTAGCTATTATTTTTTATGTAATTTTCTGAAAGTGTTGGTTTCCTGTAAATTCCAAATTTTATTTTTATTATTATTCCTGATGATATTTAGATCCAAGAAACATAGTTGTACATTAATTTCCTTTTCTACTGTTAATGAGATAGTCCTTTCTTGCAGATTGAGTAATTTTATGCATCATCTAAATGCTTATCGGCACTGTTGCAAAGATGTTCTCAACATATCTATACCAAACCTTGAAGATCCATGGGAAGGCCTTTTTAATTTGTGTTTCAAATGCACTCATAAATAAATTTGCTTCAACTTGGTTAGAATAGTCTACACATGTTTTTAAACCTAGATTAAGCAAATTCAGTCCTGATTTTATGAAACTTTGGTTTGATAGATTAACAGCATTGTTTGGATGATCTTTTAGGTTATGTTTGGCTATTTGTGTTGGCTTTTCAAAAGTGCTTGGTTTCTGGCATAATTTTTTAAGTTTATTTTTTAAATTTGCTGTTTTTCTCTTCCTTTTTCCATTAAGATATTAAGGCTTGGAAATAAAGATGTCCCATCAAATGAAACCAGTCTCTCATTTCTGTAAAACTTTATATATTCGATTTTTTTTACCAGATCTAAAGAGTTTTTTAAATTTGCGCTTTCAAATTTAGGGAAACTGTTGAATTTGTTTAGTAACCATTTGACCAAATTATATATAGGGGCATTTATGCTGCTAGTGATAGGTCTCATGCCTTTCCCTGTTTTGTGAATTTTTGGCAGCTCATATACTCTTGGTAATGTTAGATTATCTACTTTAGCTCTGTGAAATTCTTTTTTGGTAATTATTTTTCTCTCTTTTAGAATTTTATTTGTGGTTTCAATGCAGTAGTTTAATTGGTTAGTTTCTACGATTTGGTAATTATTGTCTTCTAACAGGTCCTCCATCCTTAGTGTAACCTGCTTTTTCCAAATTTAATAGTTTATTTCCCTTGTCTGCTTTAATATAAATAACTGGTTTCTTTTTATAGGCTTTTATGATTTAGTTGCTAAAATTATTTTCATTTCATTTTTAATTTGTTCTCCTATATTGGAGCATTTGTTTTCTACTGCGTTTCTATTTTCTTCATTTAGTGTTTGTGTAGCAATTTGGATGTCAGCAATATAATCTCCAAGTTGGTTGGAATAGTCTACACATGTTTTTAAATCTACATTAAACAAATTCAGTTCTGATTTTGTGAAACTTTAGTTTGATAGATTAACAACACTGTTTGGGTGATCTTTTAGGTTATGTTTCGCTTTTTGGGTTGGCTTTTCAAAAGTGCTTGCTTTCTGTCATAATTTTTTAAGTTTGTTTTTTAAATTTCCTGATTTACCCTTCGTTTTTCCATTATGATAGTCAAATAAATTGTTTTCAAATTTTCCCAAAATATATTTCCTAATTTTTTGGTAAGCTTTTGATGCAAATTGTACAATTTTATTTCTAACACATTTCTATTTCTGTTATATTTGTTCTTTTCTACTTCTAACACTTTTTTCTCTGCTGCTTTTTGATGTTTACTATTTTGATCAAATTTCACTACTTTTCTGAAGAAATTAGGTACTACTTTTTCCGGATACACATATTAAACCTTATGTCAGCTGCAATTCTCCTCCATTTTTTTTTTTTGTAGTTTTTCGAAAAGTTTTATTTCAGCATGTTTTCCAATAATAAAAGTTCAGATCCTACCCTATTGTATCCATTTTTTTTTTTTTTTGTAGCACACCTTAACCTCCAATTTCTTATTCTTCAAGACTTGTTAGCCTATTAGTTATGTGTGCTTGGAGGAATTTACTAACAGTGACGTCAAAACTAATCGTAAATATTGTTACTAAATATTGTTAATCGTTACTAAATTCGTCCAAACACACATAACTGTCAAATGGAATAAGAAGGAGTCAATATTTCAACTTTTGTTTGAAGTGGTTGACGCTACAATATTGAGCTTATATAGGCAGTTTATTAAACATTTTGATTTATATATTGTAAAACTTCTGCGTGAATTTTGTCAATCTTAGTGGATCAGTGACCAAAAATTGATTTTTACTCGTACAATAATTGTGGACTTTATCATGAGTCCTAACTGTATGTAACTTCAGTAACTTGGATTGAAAGTATGCAGTTATAAATATACTGATTATGACAGTAGGTATCTCCCTCTGTATAAACAAAGGGTGACAATGATCACATTAAATGTTGCACCTATAATAATTTGAATTGCCTTCTTTTGGATTAAGGGTATTTTGTCAATATTGGTTCCATTGTCCCATATGTGGATTATATATGATTGTTTAAATAAGCAGTCCGAAATCAATGTCATAAGTTGACAAAGTAAAAATAATACTCAAGATATTCTGGTACACTATGATTAATATGATTAGACCAAGATAACTTGGAACCAAGTACTATACCAAGAAGTTTGAATTCAGAAATTTGATTAATTGAGGTTTCGCTCAGTGAGAATAATAAGTGTCAGGTTTTATCAACGTTCACCCCAACACTATTGGATTCAAACCACATTACATCATGATATGCACTCTCCATGAATGAATTCAATTCCTGTACAGTCTTCAGTTTAGAAAGCCATGACATATCATCAGAAAATAAAATACAGTCACAACCAAGATTATCAGACTGATCATTAGTCATTATTAATAAGCAGAAAGGGCCAATTATCGAGCCTTGAAGAACAGCATATTCAACTGATGCAAGATGAGATAAAACACCTTCATGTGAAGTAACCTGAGTTCAATTAAATACCTAAACCCTTATTAAATCGAGTTCTTTACCCCTTATACCATTATAATATAATTTATTACAAAGTATAATACAATCAAAATCTTCCAAAAGGTCACAGAATACAGCTACGATACTTTCACTATTTTCAAAACCGCCGATTACTGTTTCAAACAAATTATGAAGAGCAACTAATGTGGGTAATCCAGATATGAAACTATAATGTAATTTATTATCATTTAGATTAAGACAGCAATTCTTTAATGCAAATTCTTAGCAAAGATGAATTATTTTATGGAGGACAGCCTTATTAGTATATTTAGTACAATGATTAGAGATGACTATTCACATAAATTACTGCATTATATGGAAAACCTTCTACCTTTGTATATTTAGGAAAGGCACATTAAATGTTGAAGAAGAATGGATTACCTAAGTTTACCAATGTACTGTATACATTGGAATATTGTTATGTTTCAAGTAGATATATGTAGCTATATAAACCTTTCTGAATAAGATAGGCGTGAAATAAAACATCAGTTTTCTGAATTAGTGGAGAAAGATGAATGAAATCTTAGCAAATCTGCCCGCCAACACGTATCATAAGCCTTTTCGAGGTTAAAAAATATTCCAACTGTTTGACAGTTCTTAAGAAAAATGTTCATAATCTGTGTCGACATGGACACAAGATGATCCACTGTTGAACGTCGTCGTCGAAAACCGCACTGGATGTTATTCAGTAGCTTATGCGTTTTCAGCCACCATACCAACCGCCCATTTATCATGCGGTCCATCACCTTGCATGCGCAACTGGTGAGGGAAATAGGACGGTAGCTAGAAGGAAGGTGATGGTCCTTGCCAGCTTTCAAGATAGGTATAATGGTGGCTTCTCGCCACTTGTCACGAAACGTGGCATCAACCCAAACACGGTTGTAGACCTTGAGCAGGAATGCCTTACCTTCAGGTCAGAGAAGTTGTAACATTTGAACGTGGATTCCGTACGGTCCTGGTGCTGTCAGTCGCGATGATGAAAGAGTGTGTTCTAACTCTGCCAAGGTGAAGAGGTGGTTATAATCTTCAACGTTTCTGGAACTAAACACGAAACTTTGAGATTCTACCTGAGTCTTAATGGAGATAAACTCAGGAGCATAGTTGCTTGAGCTAGAAACCTGAGCAAAAGCACAGCCGAAGGTGGTAGCCACAACAAACGGATCAACACCAACTCCTGCAGTTGTTTTCAGACCAGCGATTGGCAGGTGGGTTGATTTTCCGGCCACGCGCCTTAACCTATCCCATACAACAGATGAAGGTCTACATCTGTTAAAAGATGATACAAAGTTGTTTCATGACGTCTTTTTGCTATCCTTAATTATTTGCCTAGACTTTGCACGCGCTTTCTTGTACTCAATTAGATTACTTAGGGTAGGGTGTCGTTGGAATACCCTCAGAGCACGTCTACGAGCACGAATAGCATTCCGGCAGTCGTTGGTCCACCATGGGACAGCAAATCGACCAGGTTGTGTAGCCGAATGTGGAATACACTGTTCTGCAGCAGAAAGAATTTTCTCCGTGAGATGATCAACTAAATCATTCACAGAATCGTGTTCGTTGTATTCAAAGACAACCAACTGGGTGTAAAGGTTCCAGCTGGCATGATCAAAGCGCCATCTAGGGATACGTGAGGGAGACACATCTTGTGATAAGAGATTAAGAAGACATGGAAAGTGGTCGCTGGAATGTAAAACAGAGATGACATTCCCCTGTAATGAAACAGCTACATGGGATCAACACACTGCCAAATCGATGTGCAAATAGGTGTTAAACGCGTCTGAGAGGAATGTGGGCTCTCCGGTGTTCAGAAGAACCATGTTATTGCTCTTCAGGAATTTTGTAATGAGGTTGCCTCTCGAACATGCCCGATTTCAGCCCCAAAGTGGGTGATGGGCATTAAAGTCTCCCACTATTAGAAATGGTGTTGAGAGTTTGGAAACCAGATCTTCAAGGTCAATTAGCGAGAGGTCATCTGATGGCGGTACATATACATTGCAAATGCAAAATTCGATTGATGGCAGCTTAATCCTTACAGCTACAGATTGTATATCAGACTGTAGCTGTAACGGATCCACAAATATATCATCCCTGAGGAGCATCATATTACCCCAGTGAGCAGGAATGCCCTCTTCTGTTTCATCATCACACCTCAGTGGTGTGTAGCGTCTGACTTTAAAGTTATCTTGTGGTCGTAGCTTAGTCTCTTGTAAGCATACCAACAAGGGGTGATGCTTACTGACCAAAAGTTCCAGTTCTGGTCGATGCGCTCTTAAGCCACGTGTGTTCCATTGTAGGATAGCCATTGGAACTATGGGATATAGGATGTAAAGGTAGTCTACATTAAGACGACTTCATGGGTGGCCGAATCAATTTACCCTTTTTCTTCGGTGTAGGGCTAACACCTTTTTCATCCGATTTATCTTGGCGTTTTTTTTTTGTTTTTTTTGTTGTTGTTGTTGCTGTTGTTGTTGCCGTTCTTGCAATGTGGTCCGTATCCTCTTGTTCCATTTCTTCAGCGGATTGGGTCCCTTTTCCTATTGACAACTTCGGTTCGAGAGCCCCAAACCGATTGGAAACAGAGATCGACGGAGATGATGGTCGTCGTTCCGGGACCTCTCCGGAAGACTCCTCAGAGGTGGAACTTTTTGATGCCCAAGGACTTTGACTTCTGCGCATCGGACGAACCGTATCCTTCAGAAAATCAGACCGTTGATAGCTGGTCTTAAAAGTTTTGGGTGGTGCCTCGTACACAACTGGCTTAGCAGGCTTCGTATAGCTCGATGCTCTGACCGGAGACCTGGGAGCTGTTTTCTTCCCTGCTGGTGCTTTGGACGAGGTAGGGGTAGATTGAGATGTCTTGACAGGCTTCAGAGCTTCTGATGGAATAAGGATTCTGTCTCAGATACTGACCTCACTAATATCACTGGCCTTAGTTGCCATCTCCCTTCGCGGGACCGGCTTAGCTACAATTGAGCTATAGGTACCGGACATCGCAACGGAGGGCATGCGAGTACGTGCGAGTTTCCGGGGTTCCGAGAAGGATATCTCCTCTTTCACCCGGATCTCCTGAATCTCCTTTTCCTCGCGGAATCGTGGGCAATCTCTGAAGCTGGAAGGGTGTTCGCCAGCACAGTTCACACATTTTGCGGGTGATGTGCACTCACCTTCGTGCAACGACATCGCACAATTCATACATGTAGGCGCACCATTACAGAAGTCCTTAGTGTGGCCGAAGCGCTGACATCTGTAGCAACGTAAAGGGTTCGGAATATATGGCCGTACCTCGATTACTTCATACCCTGCCCTAAGCCTTTGTGGGAGATCTACCCGATCAAAGGTCAGGAACAGGGTACGGGTAAGCATCAATTCCCCTCGCTCTCTTCGCTGAACACGATATACAGCTGTCACCCCTTGGTCTTTCAGGTTCTGCTGGATCTCCTCATTGGTCATTCCGTCCAGCGCACGGGTGTTCACCACACCGCGCGAGGAGTTCAAGGTCTTGTGTACGGAAACGCTCACCGGATAACTGCCTATAATGTTGGCCTTCAAGATGGCTGCTGCCTGGGAGACGGAATGTGCTTCCACCAGCAGCGTGCCATTTCGCGATCGAGTACATGATTTTACCGGACCCGCTATCTTGTCTAATCCCTTCTGGGTGACGAAAGGGTTCACTGATGTAAATTTCTTGTCCTCCGCCGTTCTGCTTATCACCATGTAGCGAGGACCACAGGACTCTACTACTTCCTTTCCATTATCCTTCACAGTTTTAGAATTAAGAACACGTGCCATTGCGGTAATGTCCTCCACCATTGCAAACGTCTCCGATGGCGTGCTCACATCCTGGGCGCCACCCCGGCTTAGGTGAGAGTCCTGGCCTGGACCTTGCTCACCCTAGGGTCACACCTCCCAGTGTAAAGACAGAGGGACACAATCGCCTTCAGGAGTGTAACAGCTCATGCAATGGCCCCTCCCCGGGACTGACCTTTATCAGTGGATACGAGCACAGTCCTACATGGTAACAAGGGGCTGGGAGTTACGCGTTACCTAGTTCACCCCTTGCGCTTCCCACTCCGACGACCCGCGCTATGTTACCCGTCAGACATGTGCTCAGGGAGGAAAAGGAAAAAGAACAAAAATAAATGGGGTCAAACACCGAAGTGGACCATATTTTGGGCGTTTGAAGGAACACTCTCACCTCGCGGAGGAACCCAATCGAGAGATTACTCCAGAGTCTCTTCTGCCAGTTTTCGGGGTTACTGATGGGCCTTCTCGGTAACTGTAGCGGTCTTGGGGTACACCAAGTCCCCGCCGTACATCGCCCCATCAGTAAATCCCCTACTTCCTGTTGCCCACCCCTCGGGACGAGGACCGCAGAGATTGGATTTTGAGGGGCGTTTTTATTTTCGTTTACACTCAGCTGGAAAAATGGCGGGTGAACAAAATCAGAAGAGAAGCCGTGGGATAAATTTCTCATCAATCTAGAAAGAATTGTTAGCTCAATTAGTAACTAATTATAACGATATTGTGGAAAATAAGAGGGCGGTTGTGGTAAATGTGAAAGAGAAAGATGTGACAAGGAAAAGATTGGAAATGAGTTCAAATGCAAATGTCACAACCAGAAGTACGAAGCATCTTCGTCAATATTACGTAAATTTAAAACGAGGTGGGAAGAAGGACAGAAGTGACGAGGGACTTGAATGTTTCAAGACGGGAGGTGGACAGTGTATTATCCTCAGGATTCAGCGAATTATAAAATCCCACTTATTAATACTTGAAGCAAAGGCGAGATCAGCATAATTCGATGCATGCTCTAATCTCTCTTGTACTTCCCCAGTAACCTCCGTAACAAACTTATTTCTATAGTTCCGCAGCAAATCATTTCTGATAGTCCTAAATATAATTTTTCCTCATAGGCCATTCTGTATTACGAATGCTATTTAAACGGTCTAAATATAGCAAATCGACATCAAAAGCTGGGTTCACGCCCGCTATCTAGACAATTCTACAATTGCTAACGACTAACAACAGAAATATGGCCCGTTAGTTTAACAGGAGATTTAACACGAGTGTTAAGCTAACACTTGTTGGTGAAATGCAATCTTTGTTATAACTATTGCTATACAGGCTATACCGCTCGCAAAAGTTAAAGGCATATGAACGCTGGCCAATACTCAAGCGGAACGCTGTTGCCAAGTGTAGTGCGTGTACCGGCAAGGGATCTGTATAATCGCGCTGCTGGAACGGTTACCATGAATTTATCTTTGTTAACAGAAACCTCTCAGATAACGCAGTGATTACTTTTGTAAGAGTAAGAGGGGAACTGACGCACCTCCCGGCCCTGTGCTAAGCACCAATGAACGTATCACTTCAGCCAATGGAATTTGCAGGCATCAAAAATGACAGATGTTTACTCCACGTGGAGTAATCAGTGCGAGAGATATCTATTACCAAAGATAAATCCATGGTAACAGTTCTAGCAGCGCGACAATACATAGCACGTTTTACACGCCAGCAAAGGTTTAACCTATTTTGCCAGTAATTAAACAGCAATTGAATCCAGAGGGTCTGCTCCCATCAGTCCTGCACCCGTAGTACCAAGACCCGGGCCTCTTTAAACCAGGGAGTATCCGAGCTTTCCCAAAGGGCACTCGGCGTCCTCCGTGGGGCTTTTCATAGGGCAAGACCTGAGTTACTAACAAGCCCCCCCCCCATCTGGTCCAAGGACACAAGACGGGATGGAAGTGCATACGCCACTTACGCCCGCCAACACCAAAGTTGAAGGCTACCGATATGACCTCGGTGGGGCCGCCTGGCGATCTGGCACACCTTCTACTAGCTCTGCAGGCTGGTACCCGGGAATATTAATGGCTTTCCTCAACCCCGTCCGCAGACGTACACGATTCCCACGGGTATCGGAACCACTGCCCCCTCGAGACCAACCCAATCCGAACAACTCCCAGAGGGAAGGGCTCGAATGTTCGGCCCGAGGTTCCTCTAGTAACGTCAGAGGTACCACGAGCGCTAGAGATCCGCAGCGCCCACACCACGGCAGCTGAAGGAGACGGATCCCCTCCCCTACTGGAGGTAATTAAACAACACATTAAATATTCATAAAATAATAAAATCTTACCTCAACACACGTCACAGTAGTATAACAGCAGGTACGGTTTCCAATTCAGTAACTCGCTTTCCAACTTTGTGGGTCTTCCCTGGAGATTTAAATACAGGCACGCTTCTGTTTTCTAAGGATGAAGCTACTTCACCACACATTCGTGACACTGTGTACACTACCTACACCTCAATTTTCTAAGTTAATTGAAGGATTTTTTTTATAAATCTACACTTGCCGTATATTGTGGATTAGAGAGCTTTCGTAGAAACTTGTTCATATTAAATATATTTTTTCTGCCCTGAGAGTAAACCACTTCACGTTCGTTGACCGAAAAATCACTTGCCCCAGCTTCGGGGGACATGTTCACGTATTCGGATCACAAGCACTGGAGAAACAATACATGTATAATAATAAATGAATATAATATTAACAATATTTCTGCACGAGTTCGACTCACGACTTCACGATGCCGTTCGCTTTAAGGGTATGTATGGCTGAAATTTCCTGAACATTTTCAAAAAATCACTTTTTCCTCTTTTTAGTCTATAAAATAGTGTAAGCCTTCCTGAATCCAAAGAATCCTTAGATAGCATCCGCCAGCCATTTTTAAATGATCTAATCTAGTTTGAAAAATACGTGAATGCTAGTGTTATATTGGATTCTATTTCTTTATCCTTATTTTCTCGCTATTGGAAATTTTAGCATTTTTCATCATTTAAGATGCTTCTTGCGTCGCAGTTTTAGTTGTTAGACTACTGAAACTTGATACACACGTTCATAGAGACATAGTGAATAGAAAATGCCCAGGGTTTTATTGTGATATATATATATATACTTTCTTTACTTCAAAGCACAAAAATTTCAAATTTTCGGAAAAGAGCCATATCCATAGCTTTAAAAGTTTATGGAGCCTAAAGTTATTGAGACACTGAGAAACCTAGGGGAAATTCAAGAATTGAATGTATTGGGAACCTGTTGTTAAAATATTAGACCAAAATTTAAGTTATTCTATCGCAAGGAACTTTTTTAGGCGAAGTAACCGAAAATAAATAAACTTGACCATATCTCCAAACTATCAAAGTAAACATGACAAAATTTGGGCTGTATCATATTTGCACTAAGTTACATCTGTAATATAAATCTTAAACAGCTAGCGTTATTAGTTCAGGATTTCAAATTTTCAGTCATAGTTATCCTTAACAAAATAACACACCACTACTCTGAAAATGAACTGAACACTATCTCGGTCTGTTTCAAATTGCAGTAGGTGCATTGTTTATTTATGCTTTAGATAAGTGTGGTCAGGATCGAATGTTGTTTTTCAGGCTTATCGGTGTTGATTGGATGGATGTTGGGTAACCAAAACCATGTGAAAGATAAAACGGCATCGCTCGTGGTTCTAATTATTGTGAGGCAATTTTCTTACGGTCACAATTTTTCGCACTAAAATTCAATCTTATTATATTCTGTTAGCTTAATGTGAAACAAACACGCCGTAGTAGTTTCATTGTTGGCACTGCTGGTTCCTCCCTGTGAGAACCAGGAGAGTTCAGACATGTTCAGTATCGCATACCGCTGCAATGGAGCTAACATGCAGTTAAAGTTAATGTTAGAGGAAGTTTTGGAGTTTCTTTCAAACGTAATCACTGCTGATGAAACTTGCCTATATCATTTTGATTCTGAGAGCAATAAGCAAAGCTCAGTGTGGAAATCTCCTTCATTATCAAACCCCAAAAAAGCAAAAATGGTTGCTTCTGCTGGGAAAATTATGGCCATCTCATTCTTTGATATTCATGGAATGGTTTATCAGCATGTTGTACCTGCACACACATCGGTAACTGGAAAATACTACAGGGATGTCCTGAAAACATTGCAAGTCCATATCAGGCGAAAAAGACCACATTTAAATGAAGCGGGCTGGATGCTGCGCCACGATAATGCGCGGCCGCACATTGCCAATGTTGTTGCTGAATATCTTGCAAAAATCAGCATGAAATACATGTCTTACCCTCCCTATAGTCCGGATGTGATCTTTTTCTATTCCCTAACTTGAAGAAACGCCTTCGTGGGAGGCATTATCCATCATCAGAAGCAGTGGTGAAGGCTGCGAATGGGATTTTGAAGGATCTCTCAAAAATGGTTTCCAGCATGTCTTTGAAAACTGGCAGAAACGCTGGGACAAGTGCATTGCATTCAGGGGAGACTATTTTGAGAAGGACCATCGAAATTATGAGGATGATTAAAGGTACGTTGCCAAAAATAAATTGTGATCATTCTTTATTGAACATCCCTCGTATTTATCCGAGCGTAATTAATGAGGTAATCAGGCGCGTGAGATGCGTGTACCGTATTGGGCAGAGCTGGTACAAGGGGTAAGCTTAGGAGACGCTGGATACGGTATGGCCCGCATGCATATGGCTTTAACTTTTGGGAAGATTCTACCAGACGTGTTAAGTCTTAACATTTGTTGGTGAAATCGGGCATAAGTGGAGGATTTGAGTAAATACTGCGTTTCTTATTGCTGTGTAAAGATAAACATTCACTGGATATAAACTCAAACGATTGTATCACTAAAATGTTTAAATTCCATTAGGAAGCCTAACACAGAGTTCCAGTTTTAAAAATGGTAAAACATATTGTCACCCAATTAGCGTAAGGCACGACCGGCGACAGCTGGAAGGGACCTGAGGCAGCCGAGCCACGCCCCCCGCCCATTAATCTGTCACTAACTGAGGGGTGATTAGGGAAATGTCAGTTGTCCCTGGACGCTTCTCTCCCCTTCTCCTGTCCTCCGGAACTTTCGTGGTGATCGGCGCGAACCAGACACTTCTAGAAAAACAGTGACATTCCTATAAAAAGGGCTTCAATGAGACAGTCAGTCAGTGTTTGGCGAACAGCTGTAAGAGTGCAGCGCTAGTGTAAGAACGAGAAGACTGTGCAACGGAAGAATTTACGGAATTGTGAGCGTACAGTGGAATTGTAACGGACGAACTGGTGAATCTTATTTGTGTGCATTGCGTAATTCTGTGTAATTGGCAAGTGTTTAACTGTAAGTCGGTGGAACTAAAGAACATTTTTAGTGGTGTAATTGGACTTTTCATTTCACGAACCCACAAAGTCACACTGGTGTCAGGAAGCGGGACCACAACATCACCGAATATTATGGCCATGGAATCGGCATTGGAAATGCTTTTGCAGAAGATGAACGAATTAACAGCGAAGTCGGAGGCGGCAAATAACAACTTGCCCGCAGATTTGAAGGAAATGAAGACGGCAAATGAAACCTCACTGCAAAAACGGAAGCGGCAAATAACAGCCTGGCCGCGAAGCTGGAGACTACAAATAACAACCTGGCCGCAGAGTTGAAACAAATGAAGACGGCCAACGACATCACCGAGAGGATGCAAGAAATGAAGGCCGAATTAACGGCGAAGACGGAAACGGCCAACAACAACTTGGCCACGACAATGACCGCAAAAATGGCCGAACTGACCACGGAAATGAAGGTGGCGAACGAGGCTCTCGCCGCAAAATTTGAAGAACAGTTGGCCGGCGTGAGGGATGACGTGACGGAGCTGGGCAAGCGGATGGGCCAAGTGGACGAGCGCGTCGAGGACCTGGCGAGCCGCGTTAAAACCCTGGAAGGGAAGGCCGACAGCAGCGTCAAGTCCCTGAATGCCATGGTGGAGGACGTCGTCGGCAGGAGGTTGAAGGATTTGAAGGCTGACCCACCGGGACGCGACACGACATCGGCCCGCGACATACCTCCGAAATATAACGGCGCGTCAACATTTGAGGTCTTCCGCGGCCAGTTCGACACAGTGGCCAAGCACAACAGATGGTCACCGGAGGAGGAGGCCACCCACTTAATAGCCAGCCTCCAGGGACGGGCCGCGGAAGTCCTAAACGCGGTGCAGACAACGGCGGCGCCCAAGGACATCTGGGAGGCCATGGAGAATCGCTTCCGGAACCACCGCTTAGCCGCAGCATACCGCAGCCAGCTAAAGGCAAGGTCACAGCAGCCGGGGGAGACGTTGCAGGAGTTTGCCATTGCGATTGAGCAGCTGGCTAGCAAGGCCTTGGTTGACCTGCCACTGGAGTTCGTATCCCGGGAAGCCGCCTACAATCTTGTCGGCGGGGTACGGAACACGGAGATTCGTCAGCGCCTAATGCTCGGCGAATATAAAGCCATTCACGAGGCGCTGACAGCGGCATTAAGGATGGAGGCGGCCAAAGTAACATCTACCCCGACGTCGAGAACGAGGAGTGTCCGCTACGCCGGAGACAGAAGACCAGATGAGGGACGCCGGCGAACACCTAGTGGCCTGTGTTGGGAGTGTGGACAGCCCGGACACCTGCAGAGAGACTGCCCACACCAGGAAGAGCAGCCGAAAAAACGAGTAAGGGCCGTCGTGGAGAGGAGCACGTCGACGCCATCACCACCATCCCATCGAGTGACACTGCGCGCCGTCAGCCGGCGTATGGATGACAGCGTCATCGCGGACGGTTGGGTAAGATGAAAGCCGTGCCGCGTGCTGGTGGACACCGGGGCGGCCGTGACCATCATCAGACCTGACGTGGCGAAGGGTTTGCCGACAAGGAAGCCGAGGCGACCATACCAGCTTGTCACGGCATCGGGCGACACCTTGCCTGTGGAGAAGGAGGCCCTGCTGGAGCTGAACTTGGGACGGAATGCCGTGCGTCTGTGGGTGTTCGTCGCGAAGGTGGCTGAGGAGGTGATTCTGGGACTGGATGTCCTCTGGAGCAATGAGGCGACGGTCGACTTTGGCAAGAAGGTCCTGCGGCTTAACGGAGAAGAGGTTATGCTCCGTCAACCCGAAGAGCGCTTTGGAATCTGCAGGGTCGTCTTGGACGAAGACGTGGTTGTCCCCGCGAGGAGCGAGGTGGTGTTGACGGCGCGACTGGAGGGCCAGAGAACAGGAACATGATGCTGGACCAGAAGACGCCTGTACATGGACTGTGTGTAGCCAGGGCATTGCTGCCGTGCCGAGAGGAGGTGCCCGAGAGACTGCTAAATCCAACGGACGCCGATCACGACGTCCAGGCCGGGACGGAATTGGGAACGTGCGAGCCAGTGGTGAGCGTAACAGCTATCGACGAGACACAGGAGCCGGCGCCGAAGCAACACCTGGGGCCCCGGCTAGAAGGCTTGGTGGAGAGGGCGGCCGAACACCTGACCGCAGAACAGCTGGAGAAGTTTCGACAACTGCTAAGACGGTATCAGCGCGTCTTCAGCCAAGGTGATAAATAAATAAATAAATAAATAAATAAATAAATAAATAAATAAATAAATAAATAAATAAATAAATAAATAAATAAATAAATAAATAAATAAATAAATAAATAAATAAATAAATAAATAAATAAATTCTGCCTAACTTTTATCCAGGCATCTAGATTCAAAACCTGGACTATTTCTCTATAATTCTAATTGATATTTTATTATTATATTAGTTCTTCCTTTGATATTTTTGCAGATACAATCCTAATTATAAATCTTAGTTTTTATCCTCATCAAATACTTCTATTTCTCAGCCTTTCTGAACGCCTAATTCTCTCTACGCCGGCAATCCTTCTTCTGCCTTCTCCTATCACTCTTTGTTTTGTCTGATACTGTTCCATCACTCTAGTCGATATTAAGGCTACCATTTCTTCTAGGATATTAAAGTTGTCTACCTGTCTTACTATATCCCATATGTATTTCCCTCCTAGACTTCTACGCTGTTCTCCTACCAAATCTTCATGTGATTTACATTCAAATGTAACGTATTCTGGCGTATCTATTACATGACATTGCTCACATAAGTCGCTTTCTTCCCTTTTTATTATTTTGAAGTACGTTTTAAAAGGGCCATGACCGGATGTGTATTGAACACCAAATCTACGTGGTTGTATGCTTCTTGGCTTGAGTCGTTCTCGAATGTTCGGGAAAATTTCATATACTCTCCTTCCTGTTTGCTCCGCATCCCATTCTTTTTGCCATTGTTTAATCAGCTGCTGTTTTATCTCATCTTTATTCTTACATTCTGTCCCAACTATTTCTTTAATCGCCAAGGTGATAGTGACTACGGCCGCACAGACAAAGTGCTTCACCGCATCGACACCGGGGACGCCCGGCCTATTCGGCAACCACATAGACGCGTTCCGCTGGCGAAGCAAGGGGCGGTACGAGACATGCTGGAGCACATGAGATCCAGGGGAGTGATTGAAGAGTCTGGCAGCCCTTGGTGTTCCCCTGTAGTCTTGGTGACGAAGAAGAACGGCGAGCTGCGCTTCTGCGTAGACTACAGAAAGCTGAACGCTGTCACCCGGAAGGACTGTTTTCCCTTACCCCGGATTGACGACACCCTGGACACGCTAGCTGGCGCACAGTGGTTCTCGACCCTGGACCTGAAGTCGGGCTACTGGCAGGTAGCTCTAGACCCAAGAGACAAGGAGAAGACCGCATTCTCGACAGGCCAAGGGCTCTGGCAGTTCACGGTTATGCCCTTTGGTCTCTGCAACGCACCAGCTACCTTCCAACGCCTCATGGAGTCAGTGATGAGAGGGCTGACTTACGACGCCTGCCTGCTATACCTGGATAACATCACCGTCGGTAAGACTTTTGAAGACCATCTCCAGAATCTGAGTAAGGTGCTACAGAGACTGCAGGCGACCAACTTAAAGCTGAACGCGAAGAAGTGCCAGCTCTTCCGCAAGGAAGTGAACTACTTAGGCCACATAGTCTCAGCAACCGGAGTGGCCACAGACCCGGAGAAGACAAAGGCTGTGAGACATTGGCCTCGCCCAAGGGATAAGAAAGAGCTGCGCAGTTTCCTGGGGCTGTGTAGTTATTACCGCCGCTTCATAAAGGGGTTCTCCAACATCGCCAAACCCCTCACCCGCCTGACAGAGGAACACCTGCCTTATGTGTGGACGGAGGACGCCGAAGGCGCTTTCCAGCTCTGAAGGAGACCCTGTGCAGTGCTCCAATTTTGGGTTTCCCACAACTGGGTGGCGCCTTCATTGTGGACACCGACGCCAGCGACCATTGCATTGGAGGTGTCCTATCGCAGATCCAGGACGTCCATGAGCGGGTGATAGCCTACTACAGCAAGACGCTATCCAAGGCAGAGAAGAACTACTGCGTCAGCCGACGGGAGTTAGTGGCGGTAGTAAAGACATTGGAGCACTTCCAAAATTACCTGTACGTTCAGCCATTCCACATGAGGACTGGCCATTCCGCCCTAACCTGGCTATTGAGCTTTAAGAACCTGTAAGGCCAGACAGCACGTTGGGTCCAGAGGCTGCAGGAGTACGACTTCACCTCGGGACATCGTAGAGCGAAGAGCCACGGTAACGCAGACGCCATGTCCCGAAGACCCTGTCCGGAAGAGTGCGGCCAGTGCACAAGAGTGGAAGAGAAGGAGCTTTCCGCAGGAGTCCGAGTAGTAACGGCAGTGCCTGCGGACGGCTGGGATAGCGCAGGCCTGAGGAGGGAGCAGCTGGCGGACGCATACTTGGGGCCACTCTTGAGGGAAGTGGAGGCAGGGACGAGACCAACCTGGGAGGACATCGCACCGAGGAGCGCCACCTACAAGTCGTACTGGGCCCAATGGGACTCGTTGAAGACCAGAGAGGGCGTGCTGTTCCGGGTATGGGAATCACCCAATGGGAAGACGCAGAGAGAACAGTTGGTACTTCCCCGGAGTAAGGTCCCGGAGGTCTTGGAGGAAGTGCACGCCGGTACTTCGGGAGGACGCCTGGGAGCGAACCGAACGATTGACAAACTACGGCAGCGCTACTACTGGCTGAGACTTCGAGGAGATGCTGAGAGATGGTGCTGTCAGTGTCACGTGTGCGCGGCGAGTCGCGGCCTCCAGACTAGGAGTCGGGGTCGCATGCAGCAGTACAACGTCGGAGTGCCATTCGAACGGATCGCCGTTGACATTGCTGGACCGTTCCCAGTTTCCGACCGAGGCAACAAGTACCTAATGGTGGTCGTGGACTACTTCACCAAGTGGCCGGAGGTGTATGCCATCCCAAACCAAGAGGCAAAGACAGTCACAGATTGCCTCGTGGAGCAAGTGTTCTGTCGATTCAGGGTGCCGTTAGAGCTACAGGGTGACCAGGGTACCAAGTTTGAGTCCAACCTAATGAAGGAGGCACTACAAAGGCTTGGGGTGAACAAGACTTGCACTACGCCTCTACATCCCCCGTCGGATGGCATGGTCGAAAGATACATCAAGACCTTAGAGGAACACCTGAGGAACGTCGTGGCAGCCATCAGCGAGACTGGGACGTCAAGGTGCCACTGTTCTTGCTGACCTACCGCTCGTCTACAAACGACACAACTGGGATGACGCCAGCCAGCTTAATGTTCGGCCGAGAGTTACACCTCCCTGTGACCTGGCTTTTGGAAGCCCTCCGGAAGCGAAAAGCCAGCGACCGAGTATGTGAAGAACTTGGTGGACCATCTCCACGACATGCACGAGATGGCTCGCCAGAACATCCAAAAGGCGAGCGACCGCATGAAGACCAGGCATGACAGGCAAGCCAACAGCCAAGGGTTCCAGCAAGGTGACCTGGTCTGGATGTACCGTCCTACCCGGACCAAGGGACGCTGCCCGAAGCTCCAGCAGCCATGGCAAGGACCGTACCGGGTGGTGAAGAGGATTAACGACGTGGTCTACCGCATCCAGAAAGGTTCCCCGAGGGAAGATGTTGGTGGTACACCTGGATCGTCTAGCCCGCTACGATGGTGCTGTTCGAGACGACCAGCTTTGTGGAGGCAGCAGTGTCACCCAATTAGCGTAAGGCACGACCGGCGATAGCTGGAAGGGACCTGAGGCAGCCGAGCCACGCCCCTCGCCCATTAATCTGTCACTAATTGAGGGGTGATTAGGGAAATGTCAGTTGTCCCTGGACGCTTCTCTCCCCTTCACCTGTCCTCCGGAACTTTCGTAGTGATCGGCGGAAAACCAGAGACTTCTAGAAAAACAGTGACATTCCTATAAAAAGGGCTTCAATGAGACAGTCAGTCAGTGTTTGGCGAACAGCTGTAAGAGTGCAGCGCTAGTGTAAGAACGAGAAGACTGTGCAACGGAAAATTTACGTAATTGTGAGCGTACAGTGGAATTGTAACCGACGAACTGGTTAATCGTAATTGTGTGCATTGCGTAATTCTGTGTAATTGGCAAGTGTTTATCTGTAAGTCGGTGGAAATAAAGAACATTTTTAAGTGGTACAATTGGACTTTTCATTTCACGAACCCACAAAGTCACAATATAAAAGAATTATGATAAAGCTGTTATAATGCCCTTAATTGGTTGAAACCGCAGGAGGTTTCCCATTTTAATCCCATGCTACCGTATTATGGCTTACCTGAGGGTTATTGAATGCACAGCTTTCAAGCACTTAAAGCTACATTGAAATGCCATTTATATACTCCTATTTATTTGAGAATTGCGACGAATCGTACCAGCCATTATTCATTTAATGAGGACATGTTTTGTGAATTTCAATCGTTTGACGTAGCCCATTTCATACTTCATAACTCTGACCAAGACCGCACTATTTAACGAAACCCGGTTAATCTGAAAGCTGGTTAATGGCTTTGTAATAGGCGCCCTGTACATAAAATCCATTACAGATTGTGGTTGTGATGCTCGGCTTATCTCTCTCAAATTATGAAACTATTCCATTTCGCAGATGTTGAAAATAGTGGATTACCAACTAACGAACGTTAAATGTCCCTTTCCATTAGCTAATGGAAGCTCCTGGAACTCCACCAACCCGGGAATAACACTTAATCTGTAATACAAGATTATAATTTCAATTACACGGTAGAGTGATGTAACCGAATGGATTTATTTTATACATCACATGCAAAAACTGAACCAGTTCTTTTTACAAGCAAGTAATCCACTCATGAGCCAGGATTTTAATTAAAAAGCCATTTTTCTCTCTAGCTGTACCTCGCTTTGCACTAAAGCCTGTTTCACACATATTTTTATCTTGACACCGAAGATAAATAGAGCCACGATTTTGCGGAAAACCGCGAAATAAGGGCCGTTAAAATTCAATTGGGGAATTAAGAATTTTGTACACGGTAGAATTCAGAGTTGGGAGCACGTTCTGATTAAATACTATCTTATATTCAATCTTACAGTTTAATTACACGTAAATAAACTTATTAGCTAGAACTACTCGACCTCAAGTCGAATTGGAGATTGAACTAACTTATTTTCTTTTTATATACTTCCTACTTTCTTTCAGATATTAATATACGATAGGGTAGAATTTGATACTGGGGAGGAAGGATGAGGCAGGAGGAGACAGAGGTAGGCCAACCCCAGGAGTCATGGCAGTGCAAAGGGTAGGGTCCCTACCGTTTACCAGCTTCAAATTCCCTGCAGTCCAGAACAATGGCACCCCTCCTATCGTGACCCTGAAACAGTCCACTAGGCCGGCTCGCAGACCGGACACTGTCCCACCGGAGGGCGGAAGTGTTTTCGATGATTACTTCAACCTGCCATGCAGCGCCGAGACGCCCACCGACACTACTTGAAGAGACTACCCGATGAGAGATGATGTGAAATGACAATGACGAAATGGAGAGAAGGAAATTCGGGTTACGTAATTCAACTGGCGACCTTGATGATGATGATGATCATGATCATGAAGTGTGTATATAAGGGCATCCAACAACGTGGTAATCAGCATCCTTTCAAACATTCAAACATGGCAATAGCAAGGGTTAAATTTGACTATAACATACAAAAATAAAAGTAAACTGACAAATAAATGTCCAATGAGAAGAAAGAAAACAGTGAGAAACCATACATAAGAATTTACAAACGCAAAAATGAATACAAAAATTATCTTTATTAATTCTGTAACTTAAAACGAAAACAAAAACTTTAAATTGATTAATACTTTTTCCTTCTTTTCTATTATATTAGGAATCAAATTCAACGTCTGTAAGATCTGAAGATTCATAACTTCAATATCATTAATGTCCAATAGTTTTTAATGTTAAAGTAGGATTTGAGTTTTCATACCTGCCCTTCGATGGCCATGTGGGATTTTCCTAAAGGAAAAAAAAAACTACCTGCCCTGCGGTGCTCGAATTAATTTGCATTGGGCTAACATTTTTGGGGCGTTGGGCTAACATTTTCAGGAGGTTTGTGCTTTTTTTGTCACTGTCGTTCCGGCAGTGAGGGCACGATCTTCTTTATCCATAACATTTATGGAGGAGGACTTCCTTCCAACTAATTTCGCTTCCAATTCCTCGAACCGGCCGGAAACTGCAACCGACGAAGATGACAGTCACCGATATTTCTTTTTGGGGTGTGGGGGGAGGGTAGATTTAGGAGTCTGAAAAATATATTTCCAGTGAAATCTTGATGTCCAATTATCTTTTGTCAACCTGGAGAAAGCCCCGTAAAATGGGTCAGCTAGTCTAGCCTCGTGAATCGAACCCGGACCTCCCGATTGCGGGAGGTATTTACAATAAGTACACTCAGAAGGAAAATTGGATGCCAAGATTTCATCGGAAATATATTTTTTGACACTCCTGAATCCCCCCCCCCCAAAAAATAAAACATTTTATAAAAGCCTATATACGTGTATGTATCTGAATGTCTATCTGTGTGAATAGAGTAACTTAAAATCAAAAAGTTGGTTTAATATAAAACTTGGTATATACCTTTCCACCCTCCAACAATGCAGCACGAAAATGTTAAAGCAAATACTCCACCCGAAGTTACGCTTTGTATGTAACAATTTTTTAGAGAAATTTTAATTTTGCATAAAAAGTGACTAATTTTGATTAAAATAACCCATGTTTGAATTATTTTCATAACAAATGAAATGTAAACCTATTTTCTGAAAATGGTCTCAAAAGCACTCGAGAAAGACAACACGAAACATGCGAAAAATGCATCTATTTAAAGCAGAGAGTACATCTAAAAAAAAGAAATAAAAAAAAACTTTTTATTGGGTTCCCAGTTCCAAGTATTACATGATATGGATTTTAATTGTTCTGTAATGTAAAGTTGTTCCTTATTGCTTGGCAACTCTTGCATATGTACCGCGATCAGCAGTTCAAAGCCATCTCATTGTCACCAGCTCTTAAGGGTTTGACTATCTCTTAAAGCCTATGCATTTCCCTTATCTTGTTTTATCTACAAAGAAATTAGCAGTAAAAGTAGAAATCGTTATGTCGATTAATATGAAGGAGATAGAAAAATAAACATTTGTAAGAATAGTTTAAAGAATTGGTAAACATTGTCATGTTAGTGTATCACATTAGAATTTTGAAATTAAAGTCGAATGATCTGGAAGATTCTTTAGTTCTCCGGTGAAATTGGAGTTATCAAAGTTTTGGGTGAATTCAGTTGTTTCTGTACTCCCTGTTCAGTATATACTAGAGAATAATAAATTTCGTCTACTTCTCTTGGTCTAGGACACTGTGCTCTATATTTATTGTCATTTGCCCCTTTTGCTATTTTAGGCGTCGAGTGAGGGAGGAACAATGGATCAGAGAGAGAAATCCGGGGATGGGTGATCAGCCCAGTCCCCGGATGAGAGTGAGGGAAGTAGATGAACGGAATGAAGGCGAAGTGACGAAAGGAAAAATGGTAATGGAACAATTGGCGGAATGATGGCGGTGGAAATCGGAGATCCCGGAGAAAACCAGCCCCAGCACCGGTTGTTCATCACATATCTCACTTTGCGGTCGCCTGGGATTGAGCCCAGGTCACCTTGGCGAGAGTCAAGCGGTCTAACCGCTCGGCAAATAATTTTCTGAGTTGTTAATTATAAAATGCCTATTGGTTCACTGAGTTATACTGTGACCTCTGCATTATTTTGTTCTTTTAAACAATTTCTTGACATTTCCCGCTGATGATTTTTATTAAAACACACAAAGGAAATAGAACAAAAGTGTTATAGAGGTTTATTCAATTATGTTGATATTAGTATCTCGCATACAGATTGATTCTCATTCGATTTCTTATGCCTTAGTTTGTTGTAGGCAGTGCAGTGATCTTGAGCAATGAAATATTTCAGTAAAAGCTTTGATGCGAGTCTCTTACCTGTTTTCCCTGGCTTTCATGGCCATGATATCTCATTTTGATTACTTCACCCTCTCAACTATCACTGAATTGTTTATTTCACTCGTCACTATGTATTCTAGCAAATTAAATACTATAGCTCCAGAAAGGTTTTTCACTTAGACACAGTAACTTATCACGGAAATAGACAATTTTGCCTTTAATCATACTTTAATTCTTCTACGCCTCATATATCTTCTTTTTGTTTGTTTGTTTCTTTCTTTTTTCTTTCTTTCGTTCCTTTCTTTCTTTCTCTCTCTCTTTCTTTCTTTCCCTCATTCTTTCTTTGTCTTTCTTTCTCACTCTTTTCTTTCTTTCTTTCTATCTTTCTTTCTTCCTTTCTTTCGTTCTCTCTTTCTTTCTTTCGTTCTTTCCTTCCTTCCTTCCTTCTTTCTTTCTCTCTTTCTTTCGTTCTCTCTCTTTCTTTCCTTCTCTCTCTCGTTCTTTCTTTCTCTTTTTTATTTCTCTTTCTTTCTCATTCTCTTTCTTTCTTTCTTTCATTCTTTCTTTCGTTCTCTCTTTCTTTCTCTCCCTCTTTCTTTCTCTCTCTCTTTCTTTCTCTTTCTTTCTCTCTCTTTATTTCTTTCTCTCTCTCTTTCTTTCTTTCTTTCTCTCTTTCTCTCACTCTCTCTTTCTTTTTCCCTCTCTTTGTTTCTTTGCTTCTTTCTTTCTGTCTTTCGTTCCCTCTTTCTGTCTTCCTTTCTTTCTTTCCTCCTCCTCCTCCTCCTCCTCCTCCTCCTCTGAGTAGTCATTATTACTGTGATCCTCGTCACTATTTTCCATCCAATTGGCTTCAATTACAGTTCTTTCAATTCTTTCTTCCACTACTGCACCTTTTTTCCATTACTTCTATTCCATTTCATTTACAGGATAGCATATCCATTCCATTTACCAATTTACTGAAATCATTGGCGGCACACTTCAACGTTTTTTTCTTTTTTAATGTTACAATTAAATAAGCAATCAAAAGAGTCGACATGAAAAATTCAATGCCACGGTCGGGATTTGAACGACGGGTCTATTGGTTTCCGTCCAGTCGCTCTTACCCATTGAGCTACCATGGCCAATTTGCCATCATGAGATAAAATTCTCCAATTGACTCGTATGTTTCCTGGTAAACCACTAGGGGCTATTGCATTCGAAATACATCGTTTGTGGCGACTTACTATTTATTGTAAGTACTTGAGTCCTAGGCTTCATCATTTTAACTCTTATTATTTAAGTTAATTGATGGAAGTTATTCATTTCTTTATACTAGCCGTATACAGGCATTGGATTGATAGAGTCGACATGAAAAATTCAATACCACGGCCGGGATTTGAACCACGGATCTACTGGTTTCCGTCCAGTCGCTCTTACCCATTGAGCACGTCGACTCTATCAATCCAATACTTTAGCCTAGTGTGAAGAAATTAATAATTTTCATCAATTAACTTAAATTATACTGAGTAGCCTTGTTGCCTAGAATTAAACCATACAGTAATTGTTTGGTGCTATGTTCAGCAAAGGGAATAATGTAATATTGTAACCAAGAAAGTATATCTCTTCTTAAAGAACTTAAAGTTTTAGGTATTCCGTTAAGAAGCATTATCTATCTATTCCTAGCACCAAGTTAGGAAGTAAATTTGGATTGTATATTGCGTGTAGCTATTTAGCATAATTTTCAATATTCCTTTCTTCATGAAAGTGCTAAGTTTTTTCATTGTGAATTATAACTTTTCTTGCACTTTCTTAATTACTCTATGCTCAGGAGAGTAGCGATCCTTATGCGTTGGCTTTTCTTTAAGGTATTCATATACATTAGCAATCACCTCACAACTTTGGTTATGAAGTCTTTCCTTTTAACTTTGTAAATACAGGAGGCATTATCACAACACTAATATATACATACGACAGAGTCACCGTACACCATGGCAAAGCGAGCAGGCGTCAGATGTTTACGTGAAGTTATCGCACATGCCCGGCGAGTCCAGTGTATGTATACTCTATTCAGATGCAATCTTGTCTTCTGGACAGCAACGTTTCACACATCGGCAGGCACGAGAAATCAAATATAACGTGATTGAATATTGTGACAAAGAGAAAGAAGAGGGCATTAAAATCCCATTATATTTATTTATATTTTCATCCATTCATTATTATTATTGCACTCACAAAACATTGTATTTCATAATAATATCTAAAATTATACACATAATTTTGTATAGCCTTATATCATGTTAGTTACGGGAATCAACTATTTGCATTCGTATAGATTGATCACGCTTTAGAAAATTAGACCATATACTTCCTGCAACTGTTTATTTCATAAGGAAAGCTTTTCATTAATGCCATTTTTAATTACAGAAAGAACTGATAATTACTGGTAAAAGGGATGGATTACTAACACAAGAAACTCGAAGTTGATAATACGGACAGTGATAGACATATTTCAGTGACTTAACATTGCTGATGAGAAATCACCTTTTAGAATTTATTTCCGATGTACAGATTGAGTGCACTGGAAAATTAGTTGTATTACCGTGCCCTACTTTAGTTGCGGTAGTCATTTAATTACAAAAGTGTAGTTGGTTTTCTCTTCTTTTTTCCTGTTATGGAAATTGCAGGAAATAGGACCGTTCAGCTTCATTTTCATTCTTTAAAAATATTAGAATAAATAATTACGTGGATACATATTTAATGCATTTATAACCATTTAACTTATTTTTTATTATGCACACCTGTTGCGTATAATCATCCCTGTTCAAGAAACATTGCTGCAATGAAATATCTGTGGCATTTGTTTTATATTACATGCATTTTCTATGGAGTAAGGAGTATTTGCTAATCTGTGACATTTTCACTTCTTTGTAAATATGTACCACTGTTCGTGTCCTAATATTTTACATGTTACCAACTTATGAATTTAATTAAGAAGACTTTGCAGATCAGGTTAGTAGCAAAAAGAATGTTTTCAGTGATGAAAGAATTGTCAACATCCCATGAGCTGTTTTGGAAATTACCTACTTACACAAATAACCCAACTTACCTCTTTTGACATGGAATTGGTACAGTTTATATTTTCACACAACCGAGAGCAAAAAAAAAAAAAAAAAAAAAAAAAAAAAAGGACTAGTGTCATGATCGTAATGGTGTTCTTTTACTGCTTTATTTTTTTTTCTTACTTGCTGTTCCCATATTTTTATGACCGTACTAATTCCTATTCAACACTAATCAAGCCTTTCTGTAACTAAGTTTGATACAAACAAGAATCAATCAATTGTAATGGGCTTGACACGTAGGGCCAGAAAAAGTCACTCTTAATGAATTCTAATGTGATTCCTGTACACAAGTAAAAATAACGAGGCAATGTAACATGATTTGTGGCTCGACCATGAGAGAGAGAGAGGGATGTGTGAGGTATGACTGAACTTTAGCATTAAAATCCCCAACAGCCATAGTTTTATCCCCCTCTCCTATGTTAGTGATATATTTTTTTATGTTATGTATTTCTCGATTAAGTTTTCATGTTAGAATTATAACTTTATACATTCACTGCTAGCCATCTAACCTACGGGCGCTTAATGTGCTTAAACTATTTCAACTTTTCTGCCCGCCTTGGTAGCGTGGTGGTAGCGTGTCTGCCTCATGTTCAAGAGGTCCCGAGTTCGAATCTCGGTCAGGGTGAATTACTTGGATAAGGTTTTTCCGGGGTTTTCCCTTATCCTGAAAGACGAATGTCGGGCCAAGTTCTACGGACCCTGGGCTCGCTTGAGCATCATTTCACCCATTCCATTCATCGTTCGATATGTCCACGTTGGAGGACGTAAATTATTATATTAGGCGCGATGTAACTACAACATAATTTGTGGCCCTTACCAGAATTGTTACTCCGGACAAAAAGTTAACATTGTCACGTACAATAAATAATGCTGTTGTGAAAACAAAAGGAATCATAAAGTTTAAAGAATTAAGCAAACACTAGTGCGGCAAGTAAAACCATCACAATACAAGATTGTCCAAATTTTTTCTTTTTGAAGAAAAATAGCAAGTTCCAATAATAATTTCATCATTTAATGTTATCATAGATTTCATAATCGAAAATTGCAATCGAAGGGATCTTACACTTATACTTCTTTGAAAGAAATGCGTTCTTGTGATTAATTGAAAAAGGTAGTACATCTTTCTCATTGATGAATAAACAAATATATAAAATAGAGTTTAGAACAAAATAACAAAAAATAGGAAATAAAAAAGCAAAAATGTTGGTCTATCTTCTTTTCTGGTTTTCTAATTTCCTATTCTCCTTCTCTCTTTTTGCTGTAATTTACGTCCTCCGAAGTTAAGTCATATCGGACGATGAATGGAAGGGGTGAAATGATGCCCAAATGAGCCCAGGGTCCACAGAACTTTAGAGTTACCCGACATTCGTTTTTCACGATAAGGGAAAACCCCGGAAAAAACCTTATCCAAGTAATTCACCCTCACCAAGATTCGAGCTCGGGTCCTCTTGAACGTGAGGCAGACATGCTACCACCACGCTACCGAGGCGGGCTTTGCTCTTCTCTTTTGGCTTATACTTGGAATATTAGAGTGAGTGAGTGAGTGAGTGAGTGAGTGAGTGAGTGAGTGAGTGAGTGAGTGAGTGAGTGAGTGAGTGAGTGAGTGAGTGAGTGAGTGAGTGTGTGGTGTTTTAGGGCCGTCGACAACAAGGTCATTTGGGCCCGAAGTCAACACTGAAACCTAAAAGCTACACAAATTAATCTAAAATGGAAAATAAAATAAAAACACTCAACTATTAAAAGTACATAAAAAACCCATCCCAAGACTAATAAATTAAAATCTCTAAAATTAATAAATATAAAATGCAAGTCAGATTTGTTTATTAAAACCGATTTCGGCAACAAACCGCAGTGCCTTAACTACGGTCACTGGGTCGTCCCCTAAAACACCCAGCAAGTTAGTCCCCAAGCCTACTGACTGGCGAACGCGGGCGTACTGCGGGCACTCAAGCAATACATGCCGCACAGTGAGGCGTACTGCACATGGAGCACACACTGGGGCCGGTTCCCCTCTTAACAAATGACCATGAGTCGCTCGTGTGTGCCCAATTCTCAGCCGGGTGAGTATCACCTCGGCTCGCCGGTTATACCTGCAGGAAATTAGCCAGGGTTGTACGCTCTCCTTTATTGCCCGGAGTTGTGTGCCTTCCAAAGCTGTCCAGGAGTGCTGCCAAGCAGATAGGAGTTGGCGACGGAAAAAACGTTGCACATCCTGGTATGGCACCGTAGTTGCTAAACTCCGGGGCAAACGGCAAGCGGACTTAGCAGCCGTGTCCGCCTCCTCGTTCCCGGAAGTGCCCACATGGCCTGGGGTCGAAGTAAAAACAAGATGGTATCCGCGACTAAGCATTTGGAGATCAAGGCCTGAATTTTTAAAACGAGCGTTTGAGCGGCAATGTGCTGTTGCAAGGCCTGAAGAGCGCTTAGAGCGTCAGTGCAAACGATAAAATTGCCAGGAACTAACTTACAAATAAAAAGGAGCAGAATGAGGATGGCATATAGTTCTGCAGAAAAAACAAAGGTGAAGTCCAGAAGGCGAAATTTATGAGCCTCACCAGTAATGACGAATGCGCAACCCGTAGTGCTACCTAACTGGGAACCATCTGTAAATCCCGGAACATAGGGCAACGTCCCAGTAGTTTGGCAAAAAGTTGTTGAAATACCGAATCTGGGGTAGCTAGTCTCGAGTTGGTGGAAAGAGCGAGATCGAACCGCGCACGCTGGAGCTGCCATGCGGGATAACGACCCAGGTATGACCGCGGCACGCGAGGCATTCGGAGGTCATGTGTACGGGAGAGTTCCCGGAATCTTATTCCAGTTGGGCTTGTCCGTGAGCTAGGGTGCATATAACGGTGGGATAAATCGGGATGCAGAACTGGTTTAAAACATGGATGGTTTGGGTAAGACGCCAACTTCGCAACGTATGAACAGAGCAGTGTCGAGCGACGAATAGAAAGTGGAGGCTCGGCGGAGTCGGCATACAAGCAGTCGACGCGACTTGTGCGGAAAACTCCTGTGGCAAGGCGGATAGCTGTATGATGTAAGGTGTCTAAAAGCCGAAGTTTAGAGGCGGTCACTGCGCCATAAATAAAACAGCCGTACTCCAGCTTGGATCGGACCAGGGAGCGATACAGCCTCAATATCACTGTCCGTTCGCCCACCCAAGATACCCCAGATAAAATCTTGAGCACCCGGAGGGAACGATCACAAGAAGCTCGGAGGTGTCGAATATGATGCTCCCAAGTCAATTTTCTGTCCAAATAGAGGCCTAAGAATTTCAAGTGCGGGACAAACGGCAGGGGTGTGCCGTTCAAGTGAGGATCAGGTGGAGGGTGAATACCCCGTAGACGATGGAAGTGGACACATTGTGTCTTCGCAGGCGAAAAACGGAACCCGGTTCAGAGCGCCCAGGCTGCCAGCTGGTTGATGGTCAACTGCAGTTGACGCTCTATATGATCTAAGTTACAAGAACGATAATATATAGTGAAGTCGTCAACATACAGAGACGATGGAATACCGCCGCGGACGACCATAGTAATGCCGTTAATAGGCACGGTTAAAAGGGCGACGCTGAGAATCGACCCTTGAGGTACACTATTCTCCTGGATCCGCTCCCTTGATATTCTGTTCCCTATACGGACACGAAAACGACGTAGTGCTAAAAGGTTACCTAAATATTCCGGTAAGTGGCCTCGCATACCGTAACTGTGCAGGTTACGTAGTATGCCATACCGCCAAGTGGTGTCATAGGCCTTCTCCAGGTCAAAGAAAACTCCCACCACATGCTGCTGCAGTAGAAAGGCATCATGAATGTAAGCCTCAATGCGTGTTAGATTGTCATCACTAGAGCGATGGCGACGAAAACCGCATTGAAGGCTGGAAAGCTGGTTATTGATTTCGAGCCACCATACCAACTGAGAGTTTACCATTCGCTCAAAGACGACAGACGACACTCGTCAGGCAAATGGGGTGGTAGCTAGATGGAAGTGTTCGGTCCTTTCCGGGTCGAGGGATGTAGATGACAATACCCTCTTGCCAGGAAGACGGAAAGACCCGCTCATGCCAGATGCGGTTATACATGCCTAAAATGAAGGACATCGCATCGGGTGGAAGATGTAGCAGCATCTGTCTGTGGATGTCATCGGGACCGGGAGAAGAGTCCTTAGCTAGGGCTAAAGAATGTGCAAGCTCGGCAGCGGTAAAGGTTGGTTGTACGGCTCATTACATTCGCTATTAAAATTAAGCTTTGTTCGCTCCGCAGCTTCCTTAATAGGAAGGAAGAGGGCGTCCTAACTAGCCGTCTGGCTAGTAGCAGCGAATGAGCTGGCAAGGGCTTCGGCTATATCTTGCTCGGTAGTGCAGATGAAACCGTTGAGGGCAAGTCCGGGAATGACCGTTCGGCGATACTTGCCATACATCCGCCGAACAGCTGACCATACCTGTTTGGCGGAGCTGCGACGAGAAAGAGAAGACACGTAGGCTTCCCAGGATCGTCGTTTCGCATTGCGAAGCACAAAACATGCCCTAGCTCGAGAACCTTTAAAAGCAACGAAGTTCTTTTCTGTCGGGTGCAACTGAAAAAGCCGCAAAACACGTTTGCGTGCTTTGATAGCCACACGGCATTCCTCAGACCACCAGGGTACAGGGGTATGACGTGGGGTAGAAGAACCTCGAGGAATGCTGGATTCAGCGGCGAGCAGGATGGAACATGTAAAATATTCCACCATTTCATCGACGGTGTCAAAACCATCGTCGGTGAGGTGTATACGGGAATGAAACTTTTCCCAGTCAGCCTTGGAAATAATCCAGTGAGGATGTCGCGAAGGCGCATGGTGGCGGCCGGATAAAAGGATGTTAATTGGGTAATGATCGCTCCCAAAGAGGTCGGAAAGCACAAACCAATCAAGGAGTGAGAACTAATACCGGGCTGCAGAATGAGACGTCTAGTACCGAGTGCGTACCATAAGCGGATGACAAGAATGTCGGGTCACCAGTGTTCAGCAAAATCAGGTCATACAAATCGAACGCGTCTACTATGAGGCAGCCACGAGCATCATCAAAGTCGGAGGCCCAGAGCGTGTGTTTGGCATTCAAATCTCCCAAGATGAGTAACGGTGAGGGGAGCTGAGCCAAAACAGCCTGAAGATCCTACTTTTGAATTACATACAGCGGAGGAAGATAAATGTTGCAAATGGTAAAAGAGATGCTCTCCCGCTGTATACGAACAGCGACAGCTTGCAACGGTGTGGTTAATGGTTTATTGGTGGCAGAGATATTAGGCGCCACTAAAGTAGCAACGCCACCGCTTGCTCGTGTGCCTGCAACGGAGTCTCCCCTAAATGCCAAAAAAGATGTTAGCTGTAATGAGTGATAGTGATGCAAATGGGTTTCTTGGAGACAAATAACTGATGGTGACCGTTGAGAAACTAAAAACTGTAGGTCTTGAACTTCAGCTCGGAAACCATTGACGTTCCACTGGATTATTTCCATAAAGAGTTTTTCACGGGCCGTTTTAAGTTTTTTCTTGACTTTGGCTGACTTGGGCCCTACAATTCGAAAATCGTTAGCCTCCTGTGACTCCGCTGATGTTCGGGAGTCAGAACTCCTACGGCTCGTAGAACGAGACCGGGATCTAATAGAAGGCGAGCGACTTCGCGATCTATGTTGTGGCCGGGATCGGTTTTTCACATTTACTACGGGATTGTTGTTACTCGTTGATGGCTTGGTGGCTGGAGTCTGTACGGCTGAAACAGAGGTAGTGCTGGTGGATATACAAGCAGTCTCAGACGTGGGGTTAACGGCTAGAAAGTCAGTCTGTATGGAGGCGTGGGCGACAGGGACGTGTTCAACAGCAACAGTGGTATTTGGAATACGGCAAGCTGCTAATGCATATCCAGTAGAAGTGGTAGCAGGCTTTAGTTGTTCAAAGCACCGTCGTGCCTCTGGAAAAGTCAGGCGTTCCTTTACACGTAGCCCCTGAATACTTTTTTCGTCCATGAATCTAGGGCACTCTCGCGAGCTGGAGGAATGACTACCGCCACAGTTCACGCAACAAGGTATTCGACTGCAGTTTGGGTCGTCGTGTGTCGGTAGGCCACATTGCTCACAAAGAGCAGGATTGGTACACGTGACCTTAGTATGACCGAACCGCTGACATTGGAAACAGCGCATGGGGTTTGGGACATACTGGCGGACGCTCGCACGTTCATAGCCGCAATAGATGTACTCGGCTAACTTAGTCCCGTTGAAGGTAAGAAAAATCGTACGTAATGGGTACTCCTTGCCATCTTGTTTTCGTGTTACCGGTACGTCTGACAAACAAGTTGATCAGAGAGGCAACTTACTATTTCTTCATTCGCAAGACCATCTAAGCTGGAGGTGGTGACTACCCCTCTACAGGTGTTAAGCGTTTTGTGTGGGGCTACCCGGATAGGGTAGGAGCCCAACAAAGTCGCTTTTTGCAGTTTGCGAGATTGGTTTGCACTTGTGCTCTCTAATAGTAAGGTGCCTTCTCAGAGGCGCCTCGCATTTTTAACAGGGCCACTGATCTTATCTAGTTCACGCTTTAAATAGAACGGGCTAATATCTTCAAACGTTTTGCCATCACATGCCAAGGTCATCACTAAATAAGGGTCGGTGAAAGAGGTTTTGCGCGGAGACATTATCATATAGATCCCCATCCGGAACCGTCGGCGTCAGCCTGCCATCCGGGGGTTAAATAAAGAAAGACACCGAATCTTCACGGTGTGTGCCGTCATGGGGACCCCACCCATGACCGATCTCATTTGTACCTCAGAGGATGATGATGAGTATAAGGGCGCTCAACTGCAGAGGTCATTAGCGCCCTATTTAAAAGACACTGGTAATGGCAAAAGCCAGTTATAAATTCCTCTAAAATACTATAAATATGTCAATACAGTGACAAAAAATGCATATGCGTTAAGAAAATAAAAACAATAAAAACAACAAAAACAAAAACACAAAAAACCAGGGGCCTACTTCGGTAGGTACGGGTTTGGCGAACCCGGGGTCCCAAGCCAACAGTCTCCCTCGTGTGCGCTCTTCTTCGTGGTTGAGGGAGACGGTCAACAGGCCCACACACGTGTAAGCCGTGCGTGGAGACCCGTCTCGGTGGAAAGGTTTGTCCTGGTGGTTGAGGGATGCGTATCTGAGCTCGTAAAAGTGTTTTTCTGAATTCGGGGAGAGTGCGCATTTCTAATACACTACTTTGGCTTCTGCTTCGCCTAAACGGGAGGTTAGGGACTAACCCACCCCTAATCAATCGGCCAGGACTAGGTATTGTACCGACCTCCAGGGTGAGTGGGATGGCGAGCTTGCTATATCCCCTGTGTAGCCCTGTCATCCCAGTGGGATGACCCCTTGTTGGGTTCCGTGGTGGGTGGGGAGCACTGGGGGATGAACTTTACACCAACAGTCATGGTAAACCTTACTAAAACAATCAATTCCAAAAATTGTAGCAATGGAAAAGAAGTAGTAGAGTCTTGTGGTCCTCGCTACTTGCTAATCAGTCGAAATGAAGAAGGCCAGAAGTTTACGACACTGAACCCTTTTACGATCCAGGGGGGATTAGACAAAATTGCTGGTCCTGTCAAGTCTTGCACACGATCGCGAAACGGCACGCTCCTGGTTGAGGCGCATTCTAACTCCCAGGCAGCATCATTATTGAAGGCAAGCATGCTAGGCAGTTATCCTATAACCGTTACAATACATAAGACCCTGAACTCCTCGCGCGGGGTGGTAACCACCCGTGCGTTGGACGGTGTGTCCAACGAGGAGATTCAGGAGAACCTAAAAGACCAGGGTGTTACTTGTGTGTACCGAGTACAGCGCAGAGAACGTGGGGAATTCTTACCTACTCGTGCCCTGTTCCTTACTTTTGATAGGGTAGATCTTCCTCAAAAGATTAGGGCAGGATACCAGAGTATTGAGGTTCGGCCGTATATACCAAACCCCCTGCGGTGCTACAAGTGTCAGCGTTATGGTCACACTAGTTAACTGTGTAACGGATCTCCAGCATGCGTCAACTGTGGTTTGGCATTACACGATGGTGCGTGCTCCTCGCCTATTAAATGCATAAATTGTGCCGGGGGGCATCCATCTAGTTCCAAAAACTGCCCGCGGTATGTGGAAGAAAAGGCGATACAGGAAATCCGGGTTAAGTAGAAAGTATCCTTCTCGGACGCCCGGAAACTCCTGCGTACTCGCCTGCCCTCCGTCCCCAGGTCCGGTACTTAAAGCGCTGTCTTAGCTAAACCTGTTCCTAGAAAAGAAATTGCAACGCAAACCTGCGCTGCAGGTGAGGCTATCGTCTCAGATAGAGTTCTTGCCCCGACACAGTTACCGTAGGTCTACAAAACCATCAGCAGTGTCGGCAAATAGATCGCCTAAACGGACGAAGGAAAGTAAGCCACAGCCAAGTATTGTGTAGAAATTGTATCAAAACGTTTCAGTGAATTATTTGTATTATCTTTCAAATGTGCTATAATGTTAATGCTGGAAAATACTTTTAATAAAACTTATTTCATAAAAAAAAAAACCTCTGCCCTGTCCCCAGCCAAACCGTCGACTTCTACATCTAAGTATGACAAGCCTGTTAATATACGATCCACCGCCTAAAGTATTTAAGACCAGTTACCAGAGGACTGAATTTCTTAAAGATGCACCCGTATCCCCAGAAAGAAGGAATCATCCAGGAAATCCCGAAGCTGTTCTTCTAAATTACATTACTAAATTACATTAATTACATTATTCTTCCACATTACTAAAACCTTTCCACATATTTTCAAATGTTGGCATAGATATGTCGACGATGTGTTTGCGATAGTCCCTAGAAGACTAACCGACGATGCTATAAAGCTGCTAAACCTGCAAGAAAAATCCATAGTTTTCACCATTGAAGTGGAGCAGGATGAATGGCTACTTTTCTAGATTTGAAAATCATTAGATCACCAACAGGATTACAATTTGGAATATACCGAAAAGCAACACATGTTGACAGTTACATTAAATGCAACTCATTCAACCCAGTACAACATCAATATGCAGTATTCCATAGTTTAGTTCACAGATTAATCAACATTCCGCTAACAAAAACAGAATATGAACAGGAGTACGCTCACATACACCAGGTTGCCGAACTGAACAACTATAACACAAATTTCATCAAAAAACTGATCTACAGACACAAAAGAAACAAAAACTTAAGGGACATTACTACGTTAAAAAAACTAGAAAACCCAAACACCAGATATGCAAAATTTAAAAGGAATCAAAAGGAATCTAGGAACAAGAATGAAAGAACACTTCAGAAACATTAAATTCAAACACATGGACAAGTCGGCCGTAGCACATCACTTTTGGTCTGAGAATCACAACATAAAACAAAAAATAGAACTGATCAAACAGGCAAAGAAACCTCCGGAACTACAAATTTGGGAAAACATATTTATTACGAAAAAACAGGACCTCTTGATGAATTTTGAAATTCCCGCGGTAGATGACGTCATCAAACTTACCAGGACGTTAGATGGCAGCACAACACCAAGCCAGATGCAGACACCGGATGCATCATCAGTCAACCACAGAACTGACGATAGGGGAAAAGTTCCCAGAAACTAGTCTTCATAAAAAAACTTGTAAGTGGAGAAAAGTATATACAAGGTTGACTTATTTGCCTAATTTTAGTAATAATGTGTTTCCAATGTTAACAGATTTATCGTAAATGTTTTAGATACAAAAAGATATGAAGTTTTGGTTAAAATGAGTTTATTTTACTTTTAAGGCAAATACTTCTTCATAATGCTCATAATAATGTATAATGCAAAGAAAAAAAGCAAATCTCTTTCTTCATTTCATTACTTATATGTTAGGTTATATTTAATGTGGATTTTCACCTGAATAGAACAAAAAGAAAGATATTTTGTTTTATTATTAAATGCCAAGTATTGTGGCATTTGTTTTATATTACATGCATTTTCTATGGAGTAAGGAGTATTTGCTAATCTGTGACATTTTCACTTCTTTGTAAATATGTACCACTGTTCGTGTCCTAATATTTTACATGTTACCAACTTATGAATTTAATTAAGAAGACTTTGCAAATCAGGTTAGTAGCAAAAACAATGTTTTCAGTGATGAAAGAATTGTCAACATCCCATGAGCTGTTTTGGAAATTACCTACTTACACAAATAACCCAACTTACCTCTTTTGAAATGGAATTGGTACAGTTTATATTTTCATTTTCACACAACCGAGAGCAAAAAAAAAAAAAAGGACTAGTGTCATGATCGTAATGGTGTTCTTTTACTGCTTTATTTTTTTTTTCTTACTTGCTGTTCCCATATTTTTATGACCGTACTAATTCCTATTCAACACTAATCAAGCCTTTCTGTAACTAAGTTTGATACAAACAAGAATCAATCAATTGTAATGGGCTTGACACGTAGGGCCAGAAAAAGTCACTCTTAATGAATTCTAATGTGATTCCTGTACACAAGTAAAAATAACGAGGCAATGTAACATGATTTGTGGCTCGACCATGAGAGAGAGAGAGGGATGTGTGAGGTATGACTGAACTTTAGCATTAAAATCCCCAACAGCCATAGTTTTATCCCCCTCTCCTATGTTAGTGATATATTTTTTTATGTTATGTATTTCTCGATTAAGTTTTCATGTTAGAATTATAACTTTATACATTCACTGCTAGCCATCTAACCTACGGGCGCTTAATGTGCTTAAACTATTTCAACTTTTCTGCCCGCCTTGGTAGCGTGGTGGTAGCGTGTCTGCCTCATGTTCAAGAGGTCCCGAGTTCGAATCTCGGTCAGGGTGAATTACTTGGATAAGGTTTTTCCGGGGTTTTCCCTTATCCTGAAAGACGAATGTCGGGCCAAGTTCTACGGACCCTGGGCTCGCTTGAGCATCATTTCACCCATTCCATTCATCGTTCGATATGTCCACGTTGGAGGACGTAAATTATTATATTAGGCGCGATGTAACTACAACATAATTTGTGGCCCTTACCAGAATTGTTACTCCGGACAAAAAGTTAACATTGTCACGTACAATAAATAATGCTGTTGTGAAAACAAAAGGAATCATAAAGTTTAAAGAATTAAGCAAACACTAGTGCGGCAAGTAAAACCATCACAATACAAGATTGTCCAAATTTTTTCTTTTTGAAGAAAAATAGCAAGTTCCAATAATAATTTCATCATTTAATGTTATCATAGATTTCATAATCGAAAATTGCAATCGAAGGGATCTTACACTTATACTTCTTTGAAAGAAATGCGTTCTTGTGATTAATTGAAAAAGTTAGTACATCTTTCTCATTGATGAATAAACAAATATATAAAATAGAGTTTAGAACAAAATAACAAAAAATAGGAAATAAAAAAGAAAAAATGTTGGCCTATCTTCTTTTCTGGTTTTCTAATTTCCTATTCTCCTTCTCTCTTTTTGCTGTAATTTACGTCCTCCGAAGTTAAGTCATATCGGACGATGAATGGAAGGGGTGAAATGATGCCCAAATGAGCCCAGGGTCCACAGAACTTTAGAGTTACCCGACATTCGTTTTTCACGATAAGGGAAAACCCCGGAAAAAACCTTATCCAAGTAATTCACCCTCACCAAGATTCGAGCTCGGGTCCTCTTGAACGTGAGGCAGACATGCTACCACCACGCTACCGAGGCGGGCTTTGCTCTTCTCTTTTGGCTTATACTTGGAATATTAGAGTGAGTGAGTGAGTGAGTGAGTGAGTGAGTGAGTGAGTGAGTGAGTGAGTGAGTGAGTGAGTGAGTGAGTGAGTGAGTGAGTGTGTGGTGTTTTAGGGCCGTCGACAACAAGGTCATTTGGGCCCGAAGTCAACACTGAAACCTAAAAGCTACACAAATTAATCTAAAATGGAAAATAAAATAAAAACACTCAACTATTAAAAGTACATAAAAAACCCATCCCAAGACTAATAAATTAAAATCTCTAAAATTAACAAATATAAAATGCAAGTCAGATTTGTTTATTAATACCGATTTCGGCAACAAACCGCAGTGCCTTAACTACGGTCACTGGGTCGTCCCCTAAAACACCCAGCAAGTTAGTCCCCAAGCCTACTGACTGGCGAACGGGGGCGTACTGCGGGCACTCAAGCAATACATGCCGCACAGTGAGGCGTACTGCACATGGAGCACACACTGGGGCCGGTTCCCCTCTTAACAAATGACCATGAGTCGCTCGTGTGTGCCCAATTCTCAGCCGGGTGAGTATCACCTCGGCTCGCCGGTTATCCCTGCAGGAAATTAGCCAGGGTTGTACGCTCTCCTTTATTGCCCGGAGTTGTGTGCCTTCCAAAGCTGTCCAGGAGTGCTGCCAAGCAGATAGGAGTTGGCGACGGAAAAAACGTTGCACATCCTGGTATGGCACCGTAGTTGCTAAACTCCGGGGCAAACGGCAAGCGGACTTAGCAGCCGTGTCCGCCTCCTCGTTCCCGGAAGTGCCCACATGGCCTGGGGTCCAAGTAAAAACAAGATGGTATCCGCGACTAAGCATTTGCGAGATCAAGGCCTGAATTTTTAAAACGAGCGTTTGAGCGGCAATGTGCTGTTGCAAGGCCTGAAGAGCGCTTAGAGCGTCAGTGCAAACGATAAAATTGCCAGGAACTAACTTACAAATAAAAAGGAGCAGATAGAGGATGGCATATAGTTCTGCAGAAAAAACAAAGGTGAAGTCCAGAAGGCGAAATTTATGAGCCTCACCAGTAATGACGAATGCGCAACCCGTAGTGCTACCTAACTGGGAACCATCTGTAAATCCCGGAACATAGGGCAACGTCCCAGTAGTTTGGCAAAAAGTTGTTGAAATACCGAATCTGGGGTAGCTAGTCTCGAGTTGGTGGAAAGAGCGAGATCGAACCGCGCACGCTGGAGCTGCCATGCGGGATAACGACCCAGGTGTGACCGCGGCACGCGAGGCATTCGGAGGTCATGTGTACGGGAGAGTTCCCGGAATCTTATTCCAGTTGGGCTTGTCCGTGAGCTAGGGTGCATATAACGGTGGGATAAATCGGGATGCAGAACTGGTTTAAAACATGGATGGTTTGGGTAAGACGCCAACTTCGCAACGTATGAACAGAGCAGTGTCGAGCGACGAATAGAAAGTGGAGGCTCGGCGGAGTCGGCATACAAGCAGTCGACGCGACTTGTGCGGAAAACTCCTGTGGCAAGGCGGATAGCTGTATGATGTAAGGTGTCTAAAAGCCGAAGTTTAGAGGCGGTCACTGCGCCATAAATAAAACAGCCGTACTCCAGCTTGGATCGGACCAGGGAGCGATACAGCCTCAATATCACTGTCCGTTCGCCCACCCAAGATACCCCAGATAAAATCTTGAGCACCCGGAGGGAACGATCACAAGAAGCTCGGAGGTGTCGAATATGATGCTCCCAAGTCAATTTTCTGTCCAAATAGAGGCCTAAGAATTTCAAGTGCGGGACAAACGGCAGGGGTGTGCCGTTCAAGTGAGGATCAGGTGGAGGGTGAATACCCCGTAGACGATGGAAGTGGACACATTGTGTCTTCGCAGGCGAAAAACGGAACCCGTTTCAGAGCGCCCAGGCTGCCAGCTGGTTGATGGTCAACTGCAGTTGACGCTCTATATGATCTAAGTTACAAGAACGATAATATATAGCGAAGTCGTCAACATACAGAGACGATGGAATACCGCCGCGGACGACCATAGTAATGCCGTTAATAGGCACGGTTAAAAGGGCGACGCTGAGAATCGACCCTTGAGGTACACCATTCTCCTGGATCCGCTCCCTTGATATTCTGTTCCCTATACGGACACGAAAACGACGTAGTGCTAAAAGGTTACCTAAATATTCCGGTAAGTGGCCTCGCATACCGTAACTGTGCAGGTTACGTAGTATGCCATACCGCCAAGTGGTGTCATAGGCCTTCTCCAGGTCAAAGAAAACTCCCACCACATGCTGCTGCAGTAGAAAGGCATCATGAATGTAAGCCTCAATGCGTGTTAGATTGTCATCACTAGAGCGATGGCGACGAAAACCGCATTGAAGGCTGGAAAGCTGGTTATTGATTTCGAGCCACCATACCAACTGAGAGTTTACCATTCGCTCAAAGACGACAGACGACACTCGTCAGGCAAATGGGGTGGTAGCTAGATGGAAGTGTTCGGTCCTTTCCGGGTCGAGGGATGTAGATGACAATACCCTCTTGCCAGGAAGACGGAAAGACCCGCTCATGCCAGATGCGGTTATACATGCCTAAAATGAAGGACATCGCATCGGGTGGAAGATGTAGCAGCATCTGTCTGTGGATGTCATCGGGACCGGGAGAAGAGTCCTTAGCTAGGGCTAAAGAATGTGCAAGCTCGGCAGCGGTAAAGGTTGGTTGTACGGCTCATTACATTCGCTATTAAAATTAAGCTTTGTTCGCTCCGCAGCTTCCTTAATAGGAAGGAAGAGGGCGTCCTAACTAGCCGTCTGGCTAGTAGCAGCGAATGAGCTGGCAAGGGCTTCGGCTATATCTTGCTCGGTAGTGCAGATGAAACCGTTGAGGGCAAGTCCGGGAATGACCGTTCGGCGATACTTGCCATACATCCGCCGAACAGCTGACCATACCTGTTTGGCGGAGCTGCGACGAGAAAGAGAAGACACGTAGGCTTCCCAGGATCGTCGTTTCGCATTGCGAAGCACAAAACATGCCCTAGCTCGAGAACCTTTAAAAGCAACGAAGTTCTTTTCTGTCGGGTGCAACTGAAAAAGCCGCAAAACACGTTTGCGTGCTTTGATAGCCACACGGCATTCCTCAGACCACCAGGGTACAGGGGTATGACGTGGGGTAGAAGAACCTCGAGAAATGCTGGATTCAGCGGCGAGCAGGATGGAACATGTAAAATATTCCACCATTTCATCGACGGTGTCAAAACCATCGTCGGTGAGGTGTATACGGGAATGAAACTTTTCCCAGTCAGCCTTGGAAATAATCCAGTGAGGATGTCGCGAAGGCGCATGGTGGCGGCCGGATAAAAGGATGTTAATTGGGTAATGATCGCTCCCAAAGAGGTCGGAAAGCACAAACCAATCAAGGAGTGAGAACTAATACCGGGCTGCAGAATGAGACGTCTAGTACCGAGTGCGTACCATAAGCGGATGACAAGAATGTCGGGTCACCAGTGTTCAGCAAAATCAGGTCATACAAATCGAACGCCTCTACTATGAGGCAGCCACGAGCATCATCAAAGTCGGAGCCCCAGAGCGTGTGTTTGGCATTCAAATCTCCCAAGATGAGTAACGGTGAGGGGAGCTGAGCCAAAACAGCCTGAAGATCCTACTTTTGAATTACATACAGCGGAGGAAGATAAATGTTGCAAATGGTAAAACAGATGCTCTCCCGCTGTATACGAACAGCGACAGCTTGCAACGGCGTGGTTAATGGTATATTGGTGGCAGAGATATTAGGCGCCACTAAAGTAGCAACGCCACCGCTTGCTCGTGTGCCTGCAACGGAGTCTCCCCTAAATGCCGAAAAAGATGTTAGCTGTAATGAGTGATAGTGATGCAAATGGGTTTCTTGGAGACAAATAACTGATGGTGACCGTTGAGAAACTAAAAACTGTAGGTCTTGAACTTCAGCTCGGAAACCATTGACGTTCCACTGGATTATTTCCATAAAGAGTTTTTCACGGGCCGTTTTAAGTTTTTTCTTGACTTTGGCTGACTTGGGCCCTACAATTCGAAAATCGTTAGCCTCCTGTGACTCCGCTGATGTTCGGGAGTCAGAACTCCTACGGCTCGTAGAACGAGACCGGGATCTAATAGAAGGCGAGCGACTTCGCGATCTATGTTGTGGCCGGGATCGGTTTTTCACATTTACTACGGGATTGTTGTTACTCGTTGATGGCTTGGTGGCTGGAGTCTGTACGGCTGAAACAGAGGTAGTGCTGGTGGATATACAAGCAGTCTCAGACGTGGGGTTAACGGCTAGAAAGTCAGTCTGTATGGAGGCGTGGGCGACAGGGACGTGTTCAACAGCAACAGTGGTATTTGGAATACGGCAAGCTGCTAATGCATATCCAGTAGAAGTGGTAGCAGGCTTTAGTTGTTCAAAGCACCGTCGTGCCTCTGGAAAAGTCAGGCGTTCCTTTACACGTAGCCCCTGAATACTTTTTTCGTCCATGAATCTAGGGCACTCTCGCGAGCTGGAGGAATGACTACCGCCACAGTTCACGCAACAAGGTATTCGACTGCAGTTTGGGTCGTCGTGTGTCGGTAGGCCACATTGCTCACAAAGAGCAGGATTGGTACACGTGACCTTAGTATGACCGAACCGCTGACATTGGAAACAGCGCATGGGGTTTGGGACATACTGGCGGACGCTCGCACGTTCATAGCCGCAATAGATGTACTCGGCTAACTTAGTCCCGTTGAAGGTAAGAAAAATCGTACGTAATGGGTACTCCTTGCCATCTTGTTTTCGTGTTACCGGTACGTCTGACAAACAAGTTGATCAGAGAGGCAACTTACTATTTCTTCATTCGCAAGACCATCTAAGCTGGAGGTGGTGACTACCCCTCTACAGGTGTTAAGCGTTTTGTGTGGGGCTACCCGGATAGGGTAGGAGCCCAACAAAGTCGCTTTTTGCAGTTTGCGAGATTGGTTTGCACTTGTGCTCTCTAATAGTAAGGTGCCTTCTCAGAGGCGCCTCGCATTTTTAACAGGGCCACTGATCTTATCTAGTTCACGCTTTAAATAGAACGGGCTAATATCTTCAAACGTTTTGCCATCACATGCCAAGGTCATCACTAAATAAGGGTCGGTGAAAGAGGTTTTGCGCGGAGACATTATCATATAGATCCCCATCCGGAACCGTCGGCGTCAGCCTGCCATCCGGGGGTTAAATAAAGAAAGACACCGAATCTTCACGGTGTGTGCCGTCATGGGGACCCCACCCATGACCGATCTCATTTGTACCTCAGAGGATGATGATGAGTATAAGGGCGCTCAACTGCAGAGGTCATTAGCGCCCTATTTAAAAGACACTGGTAATGGCAAAAGCCAGCTATAAATTCCTCTAAAATACTATAAATATGTCAATACAGTGACAAAAAATGCATATGCGTTAAGAAAATAAAAACAATAAAAACAACAAAAACAAAAACACAAAAAACCAGGGGCCTACTTCGGTAGGTACGGGTTTGGCGAACCCGGGGTCCCGAGCCAACAGTCTCCCTCGTGTGCGCTCTTCTTCGTGGTTGAGGGAGACGGTCAACAGGCCCACACACGTGTAAGCCGTGCGTGGAGACCCGTCTCGGTGGAAAGGTTTGTCCTGGTGGTTGAGGGATGCGTATCTGAGCTCGTAAAAGTGTTTTTCTGAATTCGGGGAGAGTGCGCATTTCTAATACACTACTTTGGCTTCTGCTTCGCCTAAACGGGAGGTTAGGGACTAACCCACCCCTAATCAATCGGCCAGGACTAGGTATTGTACCGACCTCCAGGGTGAGTGGGATGGCGAGCTTGCTATATCCCCTGTGTAGCCCTGTCATCCCAGTGGGATGACCCCTTGTTGGGTTCCGTGGTGGGTGGGGAGCACTGGGGGATGAACTTTACACCAACAGTCATGGTAAACCTTACTAAAACAATCAATTCCAAAAATTGTAGCAATGGAAAAGAAGTAGTAGAGTCTTGTGGTCCTCGCTACTTGCTAATCAGTCGAAATGAAGAAGGCCAGAAGTTTACGACACTGAACCCTTTTACGATCCAGGGGGGATTAGACAAAATTGCTGGTCCTGTCAAGTCTTGCACACGATCGCGAAACGGCACGCTCCTGGTTGAGGCGCATTCTAACTCCCAGGCAGCATCATTATTGAAGGCAAGCATGCTAGGCAGTTATCCTATAACCGTTACAATACATAAGACCCTGAACTCCTCGCGCGGGGTGGTAACCACCCGTGCGTTGGACGGTGTGTCCAACGAGGAGATTCAGGAGAACCTAAAAGACCAGGGTGTTACTTGTGTGTACCGAGTACAGCGCAGAGAACGTGGGGAATTCTTACCTACTCGTGCCCTGTTCCTTACTTTTGATAGGGTAGATCTTCCTCAAAAGATTAGGGCAGGATACCAGAGTATTGAGGTTCGGCCGTATATACCAAACCCCCTGCGGTGCTACAAGTGTCAGCGTTATGGTCACACTAGTTAACTGTGTAACGGATCTCCAGCATGCGTCAACTGTGGTTTGGCATTACACGATGGTGCGTGCTCCTCGCCTATTAAATGCATAAATTGTGCCGGGGGGCATCCATCTAGTTCCAAAAACTGCCCGCGGTATGTGGAAGAAAAGGCGATACAGGAAATCCGGGTTAAGTAGAAAGTATCCTTCTCGGACGCCCGGAAACTCCTGCGTACTCGCCTGCCCTCCGTCCCCAGGTCCGGTACTTAAAGCGCTGTCTTAGCTAAACCTGTTCCTAGAAAAGAAATTGCAACGCAAACCTGCGCTGCAGGTGAGGCTATCGTCTCAGATAGAGTTCTTGCCCCGACACAGTTACCGTAGGTCTACAAAACCATCAGCAGTGTCGGCAAATAGATCGCCTAAACGGACGAAGGAAAGTAAGCCACAGCCAAGTATTGTGTAGAAATTGTATCAAAACGTTTCAGTGAATTATTTGTATTATCTTTCAAATGTGCTATAATGTTAATGCTGGAAAATACTTTTAATAAAACTTATTTCATAAAAAAAAAAACCTCTGCCCTGTCCCCAGCCAAACCGTCGACTTCTACATCTAAGTATGACAAGCCTGTTAATATACGATCCACCGCCTAAAGTATTTAAGACCAGTTACCAGAGGACTGAATTTCTTAAAGATGCACCCGTATCCCCAGAAAGAAGGAATCATCCAGGAAATCCCGAAGCTGTTCTTCTAAATTACATTACTAAATTACATTAATTACATTATTCTTCCACATTACTAAAACCTTTCCACATATTTTCAAATGTTGGCATAGATATGTCGACGATGTGTTTGCGATAGTCCCTAGAAGACTAACCGACGATGCTATAAAGCTGCTAAACCTGCAAGAAAAATCCATAGTTTTCACCATTGAAGTGGAGCAGGATGAATGGCTACTTTTCTAGATTTGAAAATCATTAGATCACCAACAGGATTACAATTTGGAATATACCGAAAGGCAACACATGTTGACAGTTACATTAAATGCAACTCATTCAACCCAGTACAACATCAATATGCAGTATTCCATAGTTTAGTTCACAGATTAATCAACATTCCGCTAACAAAAACAGAATATGAACAGGAGTACGCTCACATACACCAGGTTGCCGAACTGAACAACTATAACACAAATTTCATCAAAAAACTGATCTACAGACACAAAAGAAACAAAAACTTAAGGGACATTACTACGTTAAAAAAACTAGAAAACCCAAACACCAGATATGCAAAATTTAAAAGGAATCAAAAGGAATCTAGGAACAAGAATGAAAGAACACTTCAGAAACATTAAATTCAAACACATGGACAAGTCGGCCGTAGCACATCACTTTTGGTCTGAGAATCACAACATAAAACAAAAAATAGAACTGATCAAACAGGCAAAGAAACCTCTGGAACTACAGATTTGGGAAAACATATTTATTACGAAAAAACAGGACCTCTTGATGAATTTTGAAATTCCCGCGGTAGATGACGTCATCAAACTTACCAGGACGTTAGATGGCAGCACAACACCAAGCCAGATGCAGACACCGGATGCATCATCAGTCAACCACAGAACTGACGATAGGGGAAAAGTTCCCAGAAACTAGTCTTCATAAAAAAACTTGTAAGTGGAGAAAAGTATATACAAGGTTGACTTATTTGCCTAATTTTAGTAATAATGTGTTTCCAATGTTAACAGATTTATCGTAAATGTTTTAGATACAAAAAGATATGAAGTTTTGGTTAAAATGAGTTTATTTTACTTTTAAGGCAAATACTTCTTCATAATGCTCATAATAATGTATAATGCAAAGAAAAAAAGCAAATCTCTTTCTTCATTTCATTACTTATATGTTAGGTTATATTTAATGTGGATTTTCACCTGAATAGAACAAAAAGAAAGATATTTTATTTTATTATTAAATGCCAAGTATTGTGGCATTTGTTTTATATTACATGCATTTTCTATGGAGTAAGGAGTATTTGCTAATCTGTGACATTTTCACTTCTTTGTAAATATGTACCACTGTTCGTGTCCTAATATTTTACATGTTACCAACTTATGAATTTAATTAAGAAGACTTTGCAAATCAGGTTAGTAGCAAAAACAATGTTTTCAGTGATGAAAGAATTGTCAACATCCCATGAGCTGTTTTGGAAATTACCTACTTACACAAATAACCCAACTTACCTCTTTTGACATGGAATTGGTACAGTTTATATTTTCACACAACCGAGAGCAAAAAAAAAAAAAAAAAAGGACTAGTGTCATGATCGTAATGGTGTTCTTTTACTGCTTTATTTTTTTTTTCTTACTTGCTGTTCCCATATTTTTATGACCGTACTAATTCCTATTCAACACTAATCAAGCCTTTCTGTAACTAAGTTTGATACAAACAAGAATCAATCAATTGTAATGGGCTTGACACGTAGGGCCAGAAAAAGTCACTCTTAATGAATTCTAATGTGATTCCTGTACACAAGTAAAAATAACGAGGCAATGTAACATGATTTGTGGCTCGACCATGAGAGAGAGAGAGAGGGATGTGTGAGGTATGACTGAACTTTAGCATTAAAATCCCCAACAGCCATAGTTTTATCCCCCTCTCCTATGTTAGTGATATATTTTTTTATGTTATGTATTTCTCGATTAAGTTTTCATGTTAGAATTATAACTTTATACATTCACTGCTAGCCATCTAACCTACGGGCGCTTAATGTGCTTAAACTATTTCAACTTTTCTGCCCGCCTTGGTAGCGTGGTGGTAGCGTGTCTGCCTCATGTTCAAGAGGTCCCGAGTTCGAATCTCGGTCAGGGTGAATTACTTGGATAAGGTTTTTCCGGGGTTTTCCCTTATCCTGAAAGACGAATGTCGGGCCAAGTTCTACGGACCCTGGGCTCGCTTGAGCATCATTTCACCCATTCCATTCATCGTTCGATATGTCCACGTTGGAGGACGTAAATTATTATATTAGGCGCGATGTAACTACAACATAATTTGTGGCCCTTACCAGAATTGTTACTCCGGACAAAAAGTTAACATTGTCACGTACAATAAATAATGCTGTTGTGAAAACAAAAGGAATCATAAAGTTTAAAGAATTAAGCAAACACTAGTGCGGCAAGTAAAACCATCACAATACAAGATTGTCCAAATTTTTTCTTTTTTAAGAAAAATAGCAAGTTCCAATAATAATTTCATCATTTAATGTTATCATAGATTTCATAATCGAAAATTGCAATCGAAGGGATCTTACACTTATACTTCTTTGAAAGAAATGCGTTCTTGTGATTAATTGAAAAAGGTAGTACATCTTTCTCATTGATGAATAAACAAATATATAAAATAGAGTTTAGAACAAAATAACAAAAAATAGGAAATAAAAAAGAAAAAATGTTGGTCTATCTTCTTTTCTGGTTTTCTAATTTCCTATTCTCCTTCTCTCTTTTTGCTGTAATTTACGTCCTCCGAAGTTAAGTCATATCGGACGATGAATGGAAGGGGTGAAATGATGCCCAAATGAGCCCAGGGTCCACAGAACTTTAGAGTTACCCGACATTCGTTTTTCACGATAAGGGAAACCCCGGAAAAAACCTTATCCAAGTAATTCACCCTCACCAAGATTCGAGCTCGGGTCCTCTTGAACGTGAGGCAGACATGCTACCACCACGCTACCGAGGCGGGCTTTGCTCTTCTCTTTTGGCTTATACTTGGAATATTAGAGTGAGTGAGTGAGTGAGTGAGTGAGTGAGTGAGTGAGTGAGTGAGTGAGTGTGTGGTGTTTTAGGGCCGTCGACAACAAGGTCATTACACGATGGTGCGTGCTCCTCGCCTATTAAATGCATAAATTGTGCCGGGGGGCATCCATCTAGTTCCAAAAACTGCCCGCGGTATGTGGAAGAAAAGGCGATACAGGAAATCCGGGTTAAGTAGAAAGTATCCTTCTCGGACGCCCGGAAACTCCTGCGTACTCGCCTGCCCTCCGTCCCCAGGTCCGGTACTTAAAGCGCTGTCTTAGCTAAACCTGTTCCTAGAAAAGAAATTGCAACGCAAACCTGCGCTGCAGGTGAGGCTATCGTCTCAGATAGAGTTCTTGCCCCGACACAGTTACCGTAGGTCTACAAAACCATCAGCAGTGTCGGCAAATAGATCGCCTAAACGGACGAAGGAAAGTAAGCCACAGCCAAGTATTGTGTAGAAATTGTATCAAAACGTTTCAGTGAATTATTTGTATTATCTTTCAAATGTGCTATAATGTTAATGCTGGAAAATACTTTTAATAAAACTTATTTCATAAAAAAAAAAACATCTGCCCTGTCCCCAGCCAAACCGTCGACTTCTACATCTAAGTATGACAAGCCTGTTAATATACGATCCACCGCCTAAAGTATTTAAGACCAGTTACCAGAGGACTGAATTTCTTAAAGATGCACCCGTATCCCCAGAAAGAAGGAATCATCCAGGAAATCCCGAAGCTGTTCTTCTAAATTACATTACTAAATTACATTAATTACATTATTCTTCCACATTACTAAAACCTTTCCACATATTTTCAAATGTTGGCATAGATATGTCGACGATGTGTTTGCGATAGTCCCTAGAAGACTAACCGACGATGCTATAAAGCTGCTAAACCTGCAAGAAAAATCCATAGTTTTCACCATTGAAGTGGAGCAGGATGAATGGCTACTTTTCTAGATTTGAAAATCATTAGATCACCAACAGGATTACAATTTGGAATATACCGAAAAGCAACACATGTTGACAGTTACATTAAATGCAACTCATTCAACCCAGTACAACATCAATATGCAGTATTCCATAGTTTAGTTCACAGATTAATCAACATTCCGCTAACAAAAACAGAATATGAACAGGAGTACGCTCACATACACCAGGTTGCCGAACTGAACAACTATAACACAAATTTCTTTAAAAAACTGATCTACAGACACAAAAGAAACAAAAACTTAAGGGACATTACTACGTTAAAAAAACTAGAAAACCCAAACACCAGATATGCAAAATTTACATTTCATCCAAAATACTTCAAAAAATTTTAAAATATATTTAAGAGCTTCAACATAAAATTAGCCCCTCAAAACAAACACAACATCCGCAACTTACTAAACCACCTCTAAAAACTTACTAAACCACCTCTAAAAAATAGCACACCGAAAACTCAATTATCAGGCACTTACCAAATGAGTTGCCAGGATTGTGACAAGATATACATTGGTAAGATCAAAAGGAATCTAGGAACAAGAATGAAAGAACACTTCAGAAACATTAAATTCAAACACATGGACAAGTCGGCCGTAGCACATCACTTTTGGTCTGAGAATCACAACATAAAACAAAAAATAGAACTGATCAAACAGGCAAAGAAACCTCTGGAACTACAGATTTGGGAAAACATATTTATTACGAAAAAACAGGACCTCTTGATGAATTTTGAAATTCCCGCGGTAGATGACGTCATCAAACTTACCAGGACGTTAGATGGCAGCACAACACCAAGCCAGATGCAGACACCGGATGCATCATCAGTCAACCACAGAACTGACGATAGGGGAAAAGTTCCCAGAAACTAGTCTTCATAAAAAAACTTGTAAGTGGAGAAAAGTATATACAAGGTTGACTTATTTGCCTAATTTTAGTAATAATGTGTTTCCAATGTTAACAGATTTATCGTAAATGTTTTAGATACAAAAAGATATGAAGTTTTGGTTAAAATGAGTTTATTTTACTTTTAAGGCAAATACTTCTTCATAATGCTCATAATAATGTATAATGCAAAGAAAAAAAGCAAATCTCTTTCTTCATTTCATTACTTATATGTTAGGTTATATTTAATGTGGATTTTCACCTGAATAGAACAAAAAGAAAGATATTTTATTTTATTATTAAATTAATATTAAAGATCTCTGTTATACACCTAGTACCTGTATAATGTTTCTTTGTTACGTTATTTTCCAATTATTTCCAAAATCTATGGGTTGCTTCATTTCTGAAAAAATTATCATGAACTTTATTGCATATAGCACTTTTCGTAAAATTGTTGTATTTCTTCACGTGCTGTTTGCATTTACACGATTTTCTCAGTGTTATTAGAGTTCCGGATGCTTGCTGTTCCATTCTAACACTATGTACACTACTTGCGGTAACACCAAGAAGATTACCAGTTTCTTTCTCAATGTTTTTATAGATGATTCCGGGTTTCTTTCTTTAAGCACTGCGAAACAATGTGCGATCATTTGCGTTTCGTCATTTTTTAAAGGTTTGCCTCGATTGTGTTTAATTTCGGCTGAAGCACTGGCCTGCTCCATGATGAAAAGCGTACTGAATTTAAATTGCATATACATGAGTGTTGTTGGGCTTGTGAGGTACACGAGATGTACAGGAAATACAGGATCAACTCCACACTATAAACAAAAACATCTTAATCAGCATTCAACTCGATACAGATGTCGTTGCAAGAGAGCTGCCTGGTATAGGAATGCAAGAATCCTTTAGTAATTGTTACATAAAATGCAGCTTAACTTAACATAAAAAGTTAATAGTGTACATAATTTCACCTGCCTTCTGTCTAATCTGTATATATTATACACAACATATCTATGTGGTATGTGAAGCAGAAGGATGAAATGTTGGACTATTACGTTTATAATAAGAATGAAAGTATTAGCATACTTTTCTCTCTCGTAAATTAGCTCTTGCAGAGCATGATCAGAAAACTACGTACAGTACTGTACTTAAAGAAGGGGTTTATAGTACACATGCAAATAAAAGAAACTGACAATTAACTGGCTAAACCAATCAACAGCTTAACCGTTTTGTCTCTCTCTCTCTTTTCCCACCCAGATGTTTACAGCAGGATTAAACTAGGATTAGACACATTATAGCAAACTAACTACAAAGTACCTAAATTGCACTACCTAGCTAACTAATTACACTAAACACACATAAGTCATTAATTTACACTAACTAGTTAATTACACTAAAGGCAGCATTGCATTCCAATACAACATCCATGTCCTCAGCAGACCCCCGTCAAACAATAATTTAAGGCAGGCATTAATTTCATTACTAAAATAAAAGGACAAGTCCCTTTTACTACTTTGTTGAGCTATTTCCCAATTTTCAACAATGTACCCACTGAATAAATTTTAAATATTCAAAGAACGCACAGAACGAAGAACATTCTCTTCTAACAGTGCAATAGGTAATTCTGCTGGACAGCAAGCCGCCTACTTTTGTAAAGCAATAAAACCTGAGAGGAAACAGGGTCAGTATTTTCCAAAACTGTCCTGCGCTAAATGCATCTACATATCTTTCTGCACCGGTGTTGCACAGATGTACCACTCAAGTAGTGGTACTAATGAAGGACTGCAGAATGAAAGGTCTAGGACGGAATGTGTACCATAAGCGGATGATAGGAATGTCGGGTCACCAGTATTTAGCAGAAGGTCAGACATCGAAGACGTCTACGAGGAGGCATCCACGGGCGTCATCAGTGTCTGATCCCCAGAGTGTGTGCTTGGCATTCAAATCTCCAAAAGGAGTAGTGGTGATGGGAGCTGAGCCAATAGAGTTGAAAGATCCCGCTCTGGAACTATACTGAGCGGCGGCAGGTACATGTTACAGATGGTAAAACTGATGCTCTCCAGCTGTATCCGAACGGCCACAGCTTGCAATGGTGTGGTGAGAGGAACGTTGGCGGAGGAGAGGATAGGCGCCAATAAGGTGGCAACGCCACCGCTTGCACGCATACCTGCAAGAGAGTCGCTTCTAAATGCCGAAAAAGTGAAGGTGTAACGAGTGATTGGGATATAAGTGGGTTTCCTGGAGACAAATAATTGACGGTGACCGTTGGGAAACTAAATGTTGTAGGTCTTAAGCACGAGCTCGAAAACCATTGACATTCCACTGGATTATATCCATTTAGAGAGGTGTAATGGGCCGTCTTAACTTTTTTCTACACCTCGGATGACTTGGTGCCCACGATGCGAAAGGCGCTAGCGTCCTGCAGCTCTCCAGATGTACGAGTCTGAAGAACTCCTTCGGCTCGCTGAGCGAGATCGGGATTTCTTCGAAGGTGTGCGACTGCGTGATCTATGTGATGGCCGCGATCGGTTCCTTACAACCACTACGTGGTTAGCAGTACTTGTGGACGGCTTGGGTACTGGTGTCTGTAAGGCTGAAGTGGTGGTGGTGGTGGTAGTAGTAGTAATGCTGTTGGTAGCTGTAGATGTGTTTCGAGACGTGGGAGGAACCCCTAGAAAGTCGGTCTGTGTGGAGGCGTAGGCGACAGGGACGTGTTGTACAGCAACAATGGTATTTGGAGTACGGCGAGCTGCTAATACATATCCAGTAGTAGTGGTAGCAGGCTTTAGTTGTTCAAAGCGCCGTCGTGCCTGTGGAAAAGTCAGTCGTTCCTTTACACGTACCTGCTGAATACTTTTTTCGTCCATGAATCTAGGGCACTGTCGCGAGCTGGAGGGATGACTACCGCCACAGTTCACGCAAGAAGGTGTTCGACTGCAGTTTGGGTCTTGTGTCGGTAGGCCACATTGCTAAAAAAGAGCAGGATTGGTACACGTGACCTTAGTATGTCCGAACCGCTAACATTGGAAACAGCGCATGGCGTTCGGGATATACTGGCGGCCGCTCGCACGTTCACAGCTGCAATAGATGTACTCGGGTAACTTAGTCCCGGTGAAAGTAACAAAAACCGTGCGATTTGAACCTCAGAAAAGATACACTTCCACATCCACTGCTTGTCCGTATGGGTAAACCGTTCACCACACACACCCCGGCTTTAGCCCCTACCACAGGAATAACCGCCTGTGGCTCCCCACTTTAGGCCGCGCTGCGTATAAAAGGCACACGCGGATTCAGGGGACTTGTGGTTGATTACACCGGGGTTCCGTCAGCGGTAACACGTCCGGTCCGTGATACTAACCCAACGGCACATGGCCGTCGGGAGATTAACACAGACCGGGCCCTCAAGGAGCTACGTGGGTGTACTTGACGGTGTGGTCGGGCTCCGCACCTAAGGCTACACACAGGGGCAGTGCGAAGGGTCCGCTCAACTTTCAGTTTTGAGACCTCCGGAGAGCACACATGTCGGAAGCCGCGCTGAAAACCGTGGGACAGAACCACGGAGATAGGAGAGATCCCTGTTGGTGAGACAGGAGTTATAAACCCAAGACCTTACGTGCTAATAATAAAAAAAAACTAGAAGAGGAAGAAGATGATGCTTACTGACAAGCAGTAGCTCAACGTGGCGCAGTTGATGGAGATGAAGGGGATGAATTGAAGGTGAGTTGCTAGGGACCCCGGGATCGCCAATCCTGTACCTACCGTAGTAGGTCCCTGGGGAAAATACCAGAGCCCCTTCTGCCAGTTTTCGGGGTTACTGATGGGCCTTCTCGGTAGCCGTAGCGGTCCTGGGGTACATCAAGTCCCCACCGTACATCACCCTATCAGTCAGTCCCCTACTTCCTGTTGCCCACTCTCGAAACGAGGACCGCAGAGGTTGGATTTTGAGGGGCCGAACCTCAGAGAGGACCAAAATGCGCCAACTGCCGAGAAGCCCACATAAGCATCTATAGCGGTTGGCCCGAAAGACTGGTTATAGTGCAGGCAAGGCAGGGCAGGACCCCAAATAGGGAGCCAGCACAAGTTCGGCCTGGAGTCGGTTTTGCAATGGAAATGTGTTAGCAATGGAAAAGAAGTAGTCGAGTCTTGTGGTCCTCGCTACTTGGTAATCAGTCGAACTGAAGGCCAAAAGTTTACGACAGTTAACCCTTTTACCATTCAGAGGGGATTAGACAAAATTGCTGATCCTGTCAAATCTTGTATACGATCGCGAAACGGCACGCTCCTGGTTGAGGCGCATTCTAACTCCCAGGCAGCATCATTATTGAAGGCAAGCATGCGAGGCATTTATCCTATATACGTTTCGATACATGTGACGACCTATTCTTACTTTGAATAATTAAGAAACACGTGTTTAGGTCGAACACTCGGGAGCAAACACTCAGAGCAGAACTACATGCTTTAGCGAGAGGATGGGATCTTTACTATAATGGTTCATTGGTAAAAAGGTAGGGTAAAACTAATTAAAAGTGGAATTCACTTAATAAGAGTATTTAAAACAAACAGATTTACAAAACACGGCCATAAAGGCCGTTTACCTGCCCAAAAAGCGGAGCTGCCTACAGATACATCCTAACCCATCAGTGGGCAATAGAGAGAGTGTCTCTTGCCTAAAGACACATCCAGTCATAAAGCAGGGGAGGGAGAGACGTCACCCACCACTTGTGTCAAAGAGTAAATTAATACAGTCCGTGATATCTCTCCCTCGCTTCCCCAAAGATCAATGGATACATTGATCTTTAAAACAATATTACCTTAATGTTGACATAGTTTTACAGTACATTTAAACATTAAAAAAACGAAACACTTATAATTGTGTAGTCCCCAGTATACAACTGTTAGTTTGATAGTTTAGCCCCAAAACAAAATAAAAAAAATCACTGTCATAGCACAACCCCACTGAATTAGATGCACCAAGGTGTATTTGTTTCTTTTTCTGGGAAGCGCTAGTCCCTGTAGATGTCTGCTGTAATCAGGGGAACCATTTCCCACGCACAGTGATAGTACGTAAGGTGGTGTCACCCTTACTCGGCTAACACGAGTCCACTGGAACCTGTGGTGAGGGGAAAACACCTCCGTCACCCGACGATTGTGAGTGTGCTGTAGAGGATGACCATACACAGGTTGCTAGCAAACCTGCCAGGAATTTGGGGGGTTGTTGTAGTTGCAGTAAATAGTGGCTAGATGTGTTATGGCTGGGGCTCCTAATGACATTCAACTAACCAAATTGGAACAATTTTACAAGAGTATCAGAGACAAAGAAATTTAATTGAAAGTAACATACAAATTGAGTAGAAAACATTAGATAACATACAAAACATTGAAAAATAAGCTGTGATTACAAATAGAATACATCAAAGTTTTTTTGAATAAGTGAACCTAAAATTACAATATAATATGTATGTGCACATATTAATATGAAACTATGTGTGTGGCCACAGATAAACCTAATTAAGGGTACCCGTGAAAAGAAAAAAAAATTGTAGTGCGCACTACCTAGATTTGACTTACAAAAATTTAACATTTTAGAACTTACAAGCAGGGTTTCACATTTCTGTTGAAGAGAAAAGAATAGGCAATTAATACAAAACATTTGACAATAAAGTGTATTGCAAAACACTCACATTTAAGAAAGAAATGATTTGAACACAGACATTAATACAATATTTTAAAGTAATGTATTGAAAAGATTACAAATGAAAGATGAACACAGCATTCTATTGCAATTACAATCTACCATTTAATGTTTATTTAGTATACAATCAGTTTCTCACCCAAAATTTTTCCTATGTTTCATTGAATAATAAAAAGATTTTCTTAGCTATGGCATAAGCCGACTGTGTAATGACATCATAGTTGTTTTTGCTAACATAACTAATTAAACATATACATGTCCCCCTTCATGCAACATAATGCAATGAACAGTACATTATCATATACAAATAACACTTGCAAGCATGCAATAAAAAGCCCAAACACTAATAAACATGCATAACATAAAATACCACAAAATATTACATCTCAACGTTGTGTCAGGAACCTAAGGCCCATTTACCCTGTAAAAGTTAACACACATAAAAAAGTACTATTAAATCGATCTTCACACCATCCACAGTTACATTACAGCACTGCATTAAAGCTACAACTGAGTGGCTATTATCAGTTTTTAAGCTTCTTGGCTCTTTATGCAGAATTACTAAGTGGATTTTAAAAAACACAAAAAAATACTATCCAAAATTGAAGCCAGAACTAGCTAGGACTCCCTGTTCCTAACTAGGGGTGGGGAACAATCCCTACCTACTAGAGCTACACATAAGAATAATCATGACGTATGACGAATTTTAACCTTAGATAATTGAAACAATACGCTTCATTTGCTTAATTGCATCTATTCTTTTTCCAGAACTTCTTTACGTCAAACACAACCATGTTTTATCATCAGCATACAGACAATGAAACTTAAAGTGTCGATGAGCAATCATAAATATTGGTACTGTATAAACATCAGTATATAAATAATGGTCCATATAAAGATACATAATTTAATCTTCCTAAAATGGAAATTTAGAAAAAGTATATTAATAAATTAGGTTAATTATCAAAGGATGGAAATAATCATAGTGAAAGAAAAACTACAGATTAGGGTTGTTCAATGTCCACCAACTTCTCCCAAAGCACTTGAGCTGTAAAAAAAAATATTCGTAAAACACTTGCAATAATCATTCATTACAGAGAATAATAAATCTACTATACATCTCTCGACACTGAGGTACCACACAGGGTCAGACACCAAAAATGATCTATTCTGCAGGCACATAACAGCTTCCCTGCAACATTTCAAATAAACTTCTTCATACTGCTTCCTTTATACAACCACTGCATTCAAGGGCACATAACAGCAAATCCTTGAAGCCAAAATAATTTTCACAGTACACACAAACAATAATTAATCCTGAGGCACTCTTGCAATGGTGTGGTGAGAGGAACGTTGGCGGCGGGGATGATAGGCGCCACTAAGGTAGCAACGCCACCGCTTGCACGCATACCTGCAAGAGAGTCGCTTCTAAATGCCGAAAAAAGTGAAGGTGCAAAGATTGATTGGGATGTAAGTGGGTTTCCTGGAGACAAATAATTGACGGTGACCGTTGGGGAACTAAATGTTGTAGGTCTTAAGCACGAGCTCGAAAACCATTGACATTCCACTGGATTATTTCCATTTAGAGAGGTTTAATGGGCTGTCTTAACTTTTTTCATCACCTTGGATGCGAAAGGCGCTAGCGTCCTGCGACTCTCCAGATGTACGAGTCAGAAAAACTCCTTCGGCTCGCTGAACGAGGCCGGGATTTCTTCGAAGGTGTGCGACTGCGTGTTCTATGTGATGGCCGCGATCGGCTCCTCACAACCACTACGTGGTTAGCAGTACTTGTGGACGGCTTGGGTACTGGTGTCTGTAAGGCTGAAGTGGTGGTGGTGGTAGTAGTAGTAGTGCTGTTGGTAGCTGTAGATCTGTTTCGAGACGTGAGAGGAACCCCTAGAAAGTCGGTCTGTGTGGAGGCGTAGGCGACAGGAACGTGTTGTACAGCAACAATAGTATTTGGAGTACGGCGAGCTGCTAATGCATATCCAGTAGTAGTGGTAGCAGGCTTTAGTTGTTCAAAGCGCCGTCGTGCCTGTGGAAAAGTCAGGCGTTCCTTTACACGTACCTGCTGAATACTTCTTTCGTCCATGAATCTAGGGCACTGTCGCGAGCTGGAGGGATGACTACCGCCACAGTTCACGCAAGGTGTTCGACTGCAGTTTGGGTCTTGTGTCGGTAGGCCACATTGCTCAAAAAGAGCAGGATTGGTACACGTGACCTTAGTATGTCCGAACCGCTAACATTAGAAACAGCGCATGGCGTTCGGGATATACTGGCGGACGCTCGCACGTTCACAGCCGCAATAGATGTACTCGGGTAACTTAGTCCCGGTGAAAGTAACAAAAACCGTGCGATTTGAACCTCAGAAAAGCTACCCTTCCACATCCACTGCTTGTCCGTATGGGTAAACCGTTCACCACGCACACCCCGGCTTTAGCCCCTACCACAGGAATAACCGCCTGTGGCTCCCCACTTTAGGCCGCGCTGCGTATAAAAGGCACACGCGGATTCAGGGGACTTGTGGTTGATTACACCGGGGTTCCGTCAGCGGTAACACGTCCGGTCCGTGATACTAACCCAACGCCACACGGCCGTCGGGAGATTAACACAGACCGGGCCCTCAAGGAGCTACGTGGGTGTACTTGACGGTGTGGACGGGCTCCGCACCTAAGGCTACACACAGGGGCAGTGCGAAGGGTCCGCTCAACCTTCACTTTTGAGACCTCCGGAGAGCAAACATGTCGGAAGCCGCGTTGAAAACCGTGGGACAGAACCACGGAGATAGGAGAGATCCCTGCTGGTGAGACAGGAGTTATAAACCCAAGAACTTACGTGCTAATAACAATAAAAAACTAGAAGAGGAAGAAGATGATGCTTACTGACAAGCAGTAGCTCAACGTGGCGCAGTTGATGGAGATGAAGGGGATGAATTGAAGGTGAGTGACTAGGGACCCCGGGATTGCCAATCCCGTACCTACCATAGTAGGTCCCTGGGGAAAAATACCAGTCTCTTCTGCCAGTTTTCGGGGTTACTGACGGGCCTTCTCGGCAGCCGTAGCGGTCCTGGGGTACACCAAGTCTCCTCCGCACATCACCCAATCAGTCAGTCCCCTATTTCCTGTTGCCCACCCCTCGAGGCGAGGACCGCAGAGGTTGGATTTTGAGGGGCCGAACCTCAGAGAGGACAAAAATGCGCCAACTGCCGAGAAGCCCACATAAGCGTCTATAGCGGTTGGCCCGAAAGACTGGTTATAGTGCAGGCGAGGCAGGGCAGGACCCCAAATAGGGAGCCAGCACAGGTTCGGCCTGGAGTCAGTTTTGCAATGGAAATGTGTTAGCAATGGAAAAGAAGTAGTCGAGTCTTGTGGTCCTCGCTACTTGGTAATCAGTCGAACTGAAGGCCAAAAGTTTACGACAGTTAACCCTTTTACCATTCAGAGGGGATTAGACAAAATGGCTGATCCTGTCAAATCTTGTATACGATCGCGAAACGGCACGCTCCTGGTTGAGGCGCATTCTAACTCCCAGGCAGCATCATTATTGAAGGCAAGCATGCTAGGCATTTATCCTATATACGTTTCGATACATGTGACGACCTATTCTTACTTTGAATAATTAAGAAACACGTGTTTAGGTCGAACACTCGGGAGCAAACACTCAGAGCAGAACTACATGCTTTAGCGAGAGGATGGGATCTTTAGTATAATGGTTCATTGGTAAAAAGGTAGGGTAAAACTAATTAAAAGTGGAATTCACTTAATAAGAATATTTACTACAACATACAGATTTACAAAACACGGCCATAAAGGCCATTTACCTGCCCAAAAAGCGGAGCTGCCTACAGATACATCCTAACCCATCAGTGGGGAATAGATAGTGTATCATGCCTAAAGACGCATCCAGTCATAAAGGAGGGGAGGGAGAGACGTCACCCACCACTTGCGTCAAAGAGTAAATTAATACAGTCCGTGATATCTCTCCCTCGCTTCCCCAAAGATCAATGGATACATTGATCTTTAAAACAATATTACCTTTATGTTGACATAGTTTTACAGTACATTTAAACATTAAAAAAAGGAAACACTGATAACTGTGTAGTCCCAAGTATACAACTGTTAGTTTGATAGTTTAGCCACAAAACAAAATAAAAAAATCACTGTCATAGCACAATCCCACCGAATTTGATGCACCAACAAGGTGTATTTGTTTCTTTTTCTGGGAAGCGCTAGTCACTGTAGATGTCTGCTGTAATCAGGGGAACCATTTCCCACGCACAGTGATAGTACGCAAGGTGGTGTCAGCCCTTACTCGGCTAACACATGAGTCCACTGGAACCTGTGGTGAGGGGAAAACACCTCCGTCACCCGACGATTGTGAGTGTGCTGTAGAGGATGACCATACACAGGTTGCTAGCAACCTGCCAGGAATTTGGGTGGTTGATATAGTTGCAGTAAATAGTGGCTAGATGTGTTATGGCTGGGGCTCCTAATGACTTTCAACTAACCAAACTGGAACAATTTTACAACGGTATCAGAGACAAAGAAATTTAATTGACTGTAACATACAAATTGAGTAGAAAACATTAGATAACATAAAAAACATTGAAAAATAAGCTGTGATTACAAATAGAATACATCAAAGTTATTTTGAATAAGTGAACCTAAAATTCCAATAAAGAACAGTAACATGTATGTGCACATATTAACAATATGAAAACTATGTGTGTGGCCACAGATAAGCCTAATTAAGGGTACCCTTGAAAAGAAAAAAAATTGTAGTGCGCACTACCTAGATTTAACTTACAAAAATTTAACATTTTAGAAATTACAAGCAGGGTTTCACATTTCTTTTGAAGAGAAAAGAATAGGCAATTAATACAAAACATTTGACAATAAAGTGTATTGCAAAACACTCACATTTAAGAAAGAAATGATTTGAACACAGACATTAATACAATATTTTAAAGTAATGTATTGAAAAGGTTACAAATGAAAGATGAACACAGCATTCTATTGCAATTACAATCTACCATTTAATGTTTATTTAGTATACAATCAGTTTCTCACCCAAAATTTTTCCTATGTTTCATTGAATAATAAAAAGAGTTTCTTAGCTATGGCATAAGCCGACTGTGTAATGACATCATAGTTGTTTTTGCTAACATAACTAATTAAACATATACATGTCCCCCTTCATGCAACATAATGCAATGAACAGTACATTATCATATACAAATAACACTTGCAAGCATGCAATAAAAAGCCCAAACACTAATAAACATGCATAACATAAAATACCACAAAATATTACATCTCAACGTTGTGTCAGGAACCTAAGGCCCATTTACCCTGTAAAAGTTAACACACAAAAAAGTACTATTAAATCTATCTTCACACCATCCACAGTTATATTACAGCACTGCGTTAAAGCTACAACTGAGTGGCTATTATCACTTTTAAGCCTCTTGGCTCTTTATGCAGAATTACTAAGTGGATTTTAAAAAACACAAAAAAATACTATCCAAAATTGAAGCCAGAACTAGCTAGGACACCTGTTCCTAACTAGGGGTGGGGAAAAATCCCTACCTACTAGAGCTATACATAAGAATAATCATCATGACGTATGACAAATGTTAACCATAGATAATTGAAACAATACGCTTCATTTGCTTAATTGCATCTATACTTTTTCTAGAACTCCTTTACGTCAAACACAACCATGTTTTACCATCAGAATACAGATAATGAAACTTAAAGTGTCAATGAGCAATCATAAATATTGGTACTGTATAAACATCAGTATATAAATAATGGTCCATATAAAGATACATCATTTAATCTTCCTAAAATGGAAATTTAGAAAAAGTATATTAATAAATTAGGTTAATTATCAAAGGATGGAAATAATCTTAGTGAAAGAAAAACTACAGATTAGGGTTGTTCAATGTCCACCAAATTCTCCCAAAGCACTTGAGCTGTAAAAAAAATATTCGTAAAACACTTGCAATAATTATTCATTACAGAGAAAAATTAATCTACCATAGATCTCTCGACACTGAGGTACCACACAGGGTCAGACACCAAAAATGATCTATTCTGCAGGCACATAACAGCTTCCCTGCAAAATTTCAAATAAACTTCTTCATACTGCTTCCTTTATACAAACACTGCATTCAAAGGTACATAACAGCAAATCCTTGAAGCCAAAATAATTTTCACAGTACACACAAACAATAATAAATCCTGAGGCACTCTTCCACAAACATCAGGATACTACATACACACAATTTAAAAAGAATTAACGAAAAATTACAGCATATTTACTCCTAAAAGAAACGTTGAGTGAAACAAAGGACAAGCAATATCAGATTTTTCACAAACTTCCAGAACAGTAATTTAGACATAATCTCCCTTCAAATTATTAGTTAAATTTAAAACACAAGGTTTAAATAAACTATCAGTAATAACTGAAACATAACATACCTGGAAAAAAAATGAATTGGAAAAAATTACTACAGAATAAACAAGTTTTAGTAAAGACCAAAAGAAAATTAAACACAGCAAATAAAATGAAATGGCATCTGTTACGTTGGATTTGATTTTGTAAATTAGAAATATAAAAGAAAATTTATAACTTATGGGGCTACAGGATCATAATAAGGGAAAATTCTGGAAACATGGACACTTTGATGTTCAGTGCATGGGGCTTGTGGTCGACCAACAATATAAGTTATAGGAGAAATTTGTTTAATAGTTTGAAATGGTCCAAGATACCTATGAAGGAGCTTAGTAGAGTTAGAGTGTGGTGTTTTAGGGCCCGTCGACAAGGTCGTTTGGGCACGAAGTCAACACTAAAACCTAAAACCTACACAAATTTAGCTAAAAGGTAAAATAAAATAAAACCACTCAACTATTAAAAGGACATAAAAAACCATCTAAAGATTAATAATTTAGAATCTCTAAAATTAATAAATATAAAATGCAAGTCAGACTTGTTTATTAAAACCTATTTGAGCAACAAACCGAAGTGCCTTAAACACGGCCAATGGAACGTCCCCTAAAACATCGACCAATTTAGTCCCCAAGCGACAGGCGAACGACGCCAATCAAGCAATACCTGCCGCACAGTGAGGCGTACTGCACACGGAGCACACACAGGGGCCGGTTTCCCTCTTAACAGATGGCCATGAGTCGCTCGTGTGTGCCCCATTCTCAGCCGGGTGAGTATCACCTCAGACCGCCGGTTATCCCTGCAGGAAGTTGGCCAGGGTTGTCCGCTCTCCTTTATCGCCCGGAGTTGTGTGCCTTACAAAGCTGTCCAGGATTGCTGCCAAGCAGATAGGAGCTGGCGACGGAAGAAACTTTGCACATCCTGGTATGGCACCGTAGTGTTTAAACTCCGGGGCAAACGGCAAGCGGATTTAGCAGCCGCGTCCGCCTCCTCGTTCCCGGAAATGCCCACATGGCCTGGGGTCCAAGTAAAAACAAAATGGTATCCGCGACTGACCATTTGCGAGATCTGGGCCTGTATTTTTAAAACAAGGGAATGAGTGGCTGTGTGCTGTTGCAAGGCCTCAAGAGCACTTAGGGAGTCAGTGCAAACAATAAAAGAGCCAGGAGCTAACTAGCAAATAAAAAGGAGCAAATACAAGATGGCATACAGCTCTGCTGAGAAGACCGAAGTGGAGTCCAGAAGTGGAAATTTATGAGCCTCACCATTAATGAAGAACGCGCAACCCGTAGTGCTACCTAACTGAGAACCGTCCGTAAAGACCGGAACATAGTTAGGGTAACGGCCCAGTAGTTCGACAAAAAGTTGTTGGAACACCGAATGTGGAGTAGCGAGTCTAGAGTTGCTGGAAAGGGCGAGATCGAACCGCGCACGATCGAGTTGCAGAAGCGGAAGCCGGTTTGTGGCGCCCAAGCTGCTAGCTGGGTGATGGCCAGCTGCATGATGATGATGTGTATAGGGGCGCTCAACTACGGCGGTCATCAGCGCCCTTTAAAAAACAAGTCATGGCAAAAGCCAGATATAAAGATTTCTAAAAATATATATTATTATCCATAAACCTGTTAAAACTACGCACATATATATACTAAAAAAACAACAAAAAAAGATACTTGAGGTTAAATTCTAAAATCCACAGCTGAAACAAATGCTAAAACGTTGCCCACTGCCGTTTCGTCATCCGCGAGGATATCCGCCAAGCTGGCCGGCAGCTGGAGAGACCTGCGGAGACGTGCCAAGCTATAACAATCTAAAAACAAGTGACGGACAGTCAGGTCACCACTGCACAGTGGGCAAACAGGAACCGGGGTTCTATTCAATAAAAAGCTGTGGCTAAAATAACAATGCCCAATGCGCAACCGAGCCAAAGTCACCTCCTCGCGACGAGATGACCGACAGGAGGTAACCCAGGGAATCGGAAGTTCCTTAATAGATCTAAGTTTATTATTGCGGAGAGCGGACCACTCTTCCTGCCAGCAGGTTAGCACAGCTCTCCGTAATACCGCCCTAAAATCTTCCGATGTCACACATGGTAGTCGAACTCTGGGCTTCATGGTAGCCGTCTTGGCTGCCGAATCCGCCATTTCATTCCCCCGCAAGCCTACGTGACCAGGAATCCATGCACACACCACGCTCACGCCAGAAGCGTGTAAAACGTGGAGGGCATCCTGTATCCGCTGCACAATAGGGTGGTAGTTGTACAGCTGCCGTAGGCTTTGAAGTGCACTGAGGGAATCACTCAGGATTAAGCAGTTCCCCAACTTTCGTCGACGTACGTGTAAAATGGCCCGGTATATTGCATAGAGTTCTGCGGTAAAAATGGAAGTGCTAGTGTGGAATCCGAATGTATAGGGTTCGGTTCCACACACGTAAGCACAACCAACACCATCTGAATTCTTGGACCCGTCTGTGTAAATTTTAATATGGTCCTGATATCGCGATAAAAATTTTAAAAAGCATGTGCGGATACTAGACATAGACATGGTAGATTTATCGTGTGTGGTCATGCCCAGATCAACGTGGGGCGCTCTGCACAACCAAGGAGGGTATGTCCTCTCCCCCCTAGGATACATCTTAGGCATTTCGCTATTAAGACGTCTAAGGAGCTCCCGGAAACGAAAACCAGGTGGCTTTGGTTTTATAGAAGTGTTCCTATAACGCACGTCCATGAAGGTGTTAAAGAACGGCGTAAACGTTGGATGTGTGGGCATGCAATTAAGTCCACAGCCATAATTTGCTAATAGCATGTTGCGCCTGTACTGCAGAGGAGGTTCTGCGGACTCAGCATACAGGCTTATAACTCGGCTCGTTGGAAATGCCCCAACTGCTATACGTATGCCACAATTATGGACTGTGTCTAATCTCTTCAGCACATATGGTCGTACTCAGCCATAAACGATACTACCATAATCTAAATTGGAACGGATGAGGGTGCGATACAGACGCAATAACACTGTACGATCCGCTCCCCACGATTTTCCACTTAGTACCCGCAAGATATTTAAAGATCGGTCACATCGTGCTTGCAGTTGTGCTATATGCGACGACCAACTAAGTTTTCTGTCAAATATCAATCCAAGGAACCTCGTCTCATCTGCAAAAGGTAGTAGATCGGCGCCTAGCCGGAGCCTTGGAGGTAGTCGACTCCGCTGACGCCAGAAGTTAACACAGATGGTTTTCTCAGCAGAGAATCGGAAGCCGTTCTTTAAACTCCAAACCTTAAGGTTGTCCAGGTTGGTCTGGAGACGGCGCTCTATAAACGAAGTGCGCTGAGATGTACAGCAGACGGCAAAGTCGTCTACAAATAGGCATGACGAGACCCCCGGAGGTACACATTTCGAGATAGAATTAATCGCAATAGCAAACAGCGTAACACTTAGCACCGATCCCTGTGGTACACCGTTCTCTTGAACGAAAAGGTTCGAAAAAACCGAGCCAACCCTTACTCGGAATACGCGGTCTTTCAAGAATTCCTGAAGGAAGAGTGGTAGGCGTCCACGTATATTCCAAATGTGCAGAGTACGTAGCAACCCTGCACGCCAACACGTATCATAAGCCTTTTCGAGGTCAAAAAATATTCCAACTGTTTGACAGTTTTTAAGAAAGCCGTTCATAATCTGTGTCGACATGGACACAAGATGATCCACTGTTGAACGGCGTCGTCGAAAACCGCACTGGATGTTATTCAGTAGGTTGTGCGTTTCCAGCCACCATACCAACCGCCCATTTATCATGCGTTCCATCACCTTGCAGACGCAACTAGTGTGGGAAATAGGACGGTAGCTAGAAGGGAGGTGACGGTCCTTGCCAGCTTTCAAGATAGGTATAATGGTGGCTTCTCGCCACTTGTCCGGAAACGTGGCATCAACCCAAACACGGTTATAGACCTCGAGCAGGTATGCCTTACCTTCAGGTGAGAGACTGCAGTTGGCGCTCAATGTGATCTATGTTAGCTGATCTATAATAAACTGTGAAGTCGTAAACATAGAGTGATGATGGAATTCCGCTTCGAACGGCACTAGTGATGCCGTTGATAGCTACGGCAAAAAGGGCGACGGTCAAAATCGACCCTTGAGGTACGCCGTTCTCCTATATCCGCTCCCGTGATGTCGAGCTTCCCATGCGGACACGAAAACGGCGAAGTTTTAAAAACTTGCATAGGAAGTCGGGTAGACGACCACGCATACCGTAACCATGTATGTAACGGAGTATGCCGTACCGCCAACTGGTGTCATAGACCTTCTCCAGGTCCAGGAACACGCCCATGGCATGCTGTTTCAATAGAGAGGCATCGGAAATATACCCCTCAAGGCGTGTTAGATTATCGACACTTGAGCGATGGCGACGAAAACCGCATTGCCAGTTGGACAGATGTTTATGTTTTTCTAGCCACCAATTTAACCGAGAGTTTAACATTCGCTCAATGTGTCTTACAGAGGACACTCGTCAGGCGAATGTGGCGGTAGTTAGATGTAAGGGTACGATCCTTCCCGGGACGAGGCATTGCAATTACAACACCCTCTCGCCAGGAGGAAGGGAAAATCCGCTCATGCCAAATGCGGTTATAGATGTTTAAAAGGAAACATAGCGCCTCAGATGGAACATGTAGTAGCATCTGTCGGTGTACGTCATCGGGACCTGGAGAAGAATCCTTTGCTAACGCTAGATAACGGGCGAGCTCGGCAGCGGTAAAAGGTTGGTTGTACGGCTCGGAGCAGCCACTATTAAAATTAAGTGGTACCCGCTCCGCCTTATCCGTAATAGCCAGGAAGAGAGCGTCATAGCGGGCAGTTTGGCTAGTAGCAGCAAATGTTGTAGCTAGGGATTCAGCTATGTCCTGCTCGGTGGTCCACATGGAGCCGTTGTTGGCAAGGCCGGGAATTACCGTCCGGCGGCACTAGCCATACATCCGCCGAACAGCTGACCATTACTTGTTGGGCAGAGCTGCGCCGGTAAAGGGAAGACACATAGGCCTCCCAAGATTTACGCTTTGCGTTGGGCAGTATAAAACGTGCCCTAGCATGAGAACGTTTGAAGGCAACGAAGTTCCCTACCGTCGGATGCCGCTGAAAAACGCGCAAAGCACGTTTGCGTGCTTTGACAGCCAAACTGCATTCCTCAGACCACCACGGTACAGGGATACGACGTGGTGTAGATGAACCTCGAGGAATGCTGGATTCTGCAGCGAGCAGGATCGAGCAAGTAAAATATTCGACCATTGCATCGCTGGTGTCGAAGCCATCGTCGATGAGGTGTCTGAGGGAATGGAATATCCCCCAGTTAGCTTTGGAAATAATCCAACGAAGATTTCGAGAAGGTACACATTGGCGGCCAGAAAAATGAATGTTGATGGGGCAATGATCACTGCCAAAGAGGTCGGAAAGTATTCACCACTCAAGTAGTGGTACTAATGAAGGACTGCAAAATGAAAGGTCTAGTACGGTATATGTACCATAAGTGGATGATAGGAATGTCGGGACACCAGTATTTAGTAGATCAGACATATCGAAGACGTCTACTAGGAGGCATCCACGGGCGTCATCACTGTCTGATCCCCAGAGTGTGTGCTTGGCATTCAAATCTCCCAAAAGGAGTAGTGGTGATGGCAGCTGAGCCAATAGAGCTAGAAGATTCCGCTCTGGAACTATACTGAGCGGCGGCAGGTACATGTTACAGATGGTTAAACTGATGCTCTCCAGCTGTATCCGAACGGCCACAGCTTGCAATGGTGTGGTGAGAGGAACGTTTGCGGCGGAGATGATAGGCTCCACTAAGGTAGCAACGCCACCGCTTGCACACACACCTGCAAGAGAGTCGCTTCTAAATGCCGAAAAAAGTGAAGGTGTAAGGAGTGATTGTGATGTAAGTGGGTTTCCTGGAGACAAATAATTGACGGTGACTGTTGAGAAACTCAATGTTGTAGGTCTTGAGCACGAGCTCGAAAACTATTGACATTCCACTGGATTATTTCCATTTAGAGAAGTGTAATGGGCTGTCTTAACTTTTTTCTTCACCTTGGATGACTTGGGGCCCACGAGGCGAAAGGCGCTAGCGTCCTGCGACTCTCCAGAGATACGAGAGTCAGAAGAACTCCTTCGGCTCGCTGAGCGAGACCGGGATTTCTTCGAAGGTGTGCGACTGCGTGATCTATGTGATGGCCGCGATCGGTTCCTTACAAGCACTACGTGGTTAGCAGTACTTGTGGACGGCTTGGGTACTGGTGTCTGTAAGGCTGAAGTGGTGGTGGTGGTGGTGGTAGTAGTAGTAGTAGTGGTAGTGCTGTTGGTAGCTGTAGATGTGTTTCGAGACGTTGGAGGAGCCCCTAGAAAGTCGGTCTGTGTGGAGGCGTAGGCGACATGGACGTGTTGAACAGCAACAGTGGTATGTGGAGTACGGCGAGCTGCTAATGCATATCCAGTAGTAGTGGTAGCAGGCTTTAGTTGTTCAAAGCGCCGTCGTGCCTGTAGAAAAGTCAGGCGTTCCTTTACACGTACCTCCTGAATACTTTTTACGTCCATGAATCTAGGGCACTCTCGCGAGCTGGAGGGATGACTACCGCCACAGTTCACGCAAGAAGGTGTTCCACTGCAGTTTGGGTCTTGTGTCGGTAGGCTACATTGCTCATAAAGAGCAGGATTGGTACACGTGACCCTAGTATGTCCGAACCGCTAACATTGGAAACAGCGCATGGGGTTCGGGATATACTGGCGGACGCTCGCACGTTCACAGCCGCAATAGATGTACTCGGGTAAGTTAGTCCCGGTGAAAGTAACAAAAACGTAAAGCCGTTCATAGAGCTTCAGTCCTGCAGGTTAAGCATTGCTGTAGACGACGCTCCAGGAACGGAGTACGCTGAGAGGTACAGTAGACGGCGAAATCGTCCACGAATTAGCACGATGAAACCCCTCGTGGAACAGAGATAGAATTAATCGCAATAGCAAACAGTGTAACGCTTAGTACCGATCCTATTGGGACCCCGTTCTCTTGGATATAAAGGTTTGATAAAACCGAGCCGACCCTAACTCGGAACACCCGAGTGTTCATAAACTCCCGAAGAAACACGGGTAGGGATCCCCGAATATCCCAGCTGTGCAGGGTGAGTAACAGACCTGCACGCCAACACGTGTCACAGGCCTTCTCGAGGTCGAAATATATGCCGACGGTCTGATAGTCCTGCAAAAAACCGTTCATGATCTGTGTCGACATCGACACGAGGTGGTCAATTGTCGAACGGCGACGTCGGAAACCACACTGGGTGTTCGTCAGTAAGTTGTGTTTCCAGCCACCACACCAACCGCCCATTGATCATGCGTTCTATCACATTGCAGACGCAACAGGTGAATGAAATGGGACGGTAGCTGGAAGGCAGGTGTCGGTCCTTCCCTGGTTTCAGAATTGGAATGATGGTGGCATCCCGCCACTTGTCAGGAAAAGTGCCATCAACCCAGATACGGTTATAGACCTCGAGTAGGAAAGCCTTCCCTTCGGGAGAGAGATGTAAAAGGCGCACGTGGATACCGTCTGGTCCTGATACAGACGCTCGGGAAGATGATAGTGCATGTTCTAGCTCTGCCATGGTGAACAGGTGATTGTAGTCTTCAAGGATTCTAGATAGAAAGCAGAAACCTTGAGATTCCACCTGATGCTTAATTGAGAGGCACTCAGGTGCATAGTGATCTGAGCTAGATACCCGAGCGAAGGCATGCCCAAGGGTGTTAGCCACGTCTAGTGGTTCCACAACGACGCCTGAAGGAGTTTTCAAACCAGCAATCGGAATGTGGATCGATTTTCCGGCCACGCTCCTTAACCTATCCCACACTACAGGTGTATGGCGATTAAAAGACCCAACAATAGCAGTCCATGATTTCTTTTTGCAGTCCTTAACTACTTGCCGAGACCTGGCACGCATCCTCTTGTACTGAATAGGTTCTCCATTGTGGGGTGGCGTTGGAAAACCCTAAGGGCACGCCTACGAGCTCGGATTACATTCCGGCAGTCATCGGTCCACCAAGGCACAAGACGGAGATGGGGATTGGGAGACGAACGGGGGATAGACCGTTCTGCGGCGACAAGTATTCGCTCGCTAAGATGTTCTACGAGCTCGTTAACAGAGGCGTGCTTCTCATAACTAAAAACCGCCAACTGGCCAGAAAGGGCCCAGTTGGCTTTATCGAAACGCCAGGTATGCAAGCGGGTGGAACACACGTTTTGTGCTAGGAGACTAATGAGACACGGGAAATGGTCACTGGAGTGGAGGTCAGAGATGACTTTCATTGGAGGGACACTGCTAACTGCGGCGAACATACTGCCAAATCCATATGCGAAAAGGTGTTGAAGGCATCGGAAAGAAAAGTAGGTTCTCCGGTGTTCAGGAGAACCAGGTTGTTATTGTCCAGGAAATCGGAGAGAACTTTACACCTGGCACAAGTTCGAGATGAGCCCCAAAGAGGGTGATGGGCATGGAAGTCCCCCAACAGAAATGGGGTAGGTAACTGAACCAGATCTTGCAGCATGGTGAGTGATAGGTCATCTGAGGGTGGAATATACATGTTGCAGATAACCAGCTCTATCGTCGGCAGTACTATACAGGCAGCAACGGACTCTATGTTAGTGCCTAAAGGTGTTACGTCCACATAAACGTCTCTGAACAGAACCATCGTCCCTCCATGTGCCGGAATACCCTCTTCCGGGGCAAGATCACGCCGGAATGGAGTATACCGCCTATGTGCAAAGGAATCCTGAGGACGCAGTTTAGTCTCCTGCAAGCAAACTACTAGGGGGTCGTTCTTGCACTACTGTGGAAACACGAGAGGGAACGCCAGGACAGGTTTGTACAACGGCATCATGTTTCTCAACGGATTTGCGGACAGCGACAGCAAAGTTCAGGCTGGTGGTCGGGTTAAGTTGAAAATAGCGTTTTCTTGCTTCTGAAAAGGTGAGGTTTTGCCCTACACGCAGTTCTTGTATGTGGTTTTCTTCCAGAAAAGGGGGGCAATCGCGCCAGTTCGACGGATGCGCGCCTCCACAATTGACACATGAGGGGTCCTGGGAGCAATTGGAGCCGTCATGAGTTTCGCGGCCGCAACGAGGACAAATGGGCGAACCGGTGCATCGCTGTTGCGTATGTCCGAACTTCTGACAGCGGCAGCAGCGTATGGTGTTGGGTACATAGGGTTTCACCGGTGCACGCTCATAACCGCACTGGATGAAGGATGGAAGCACATGGCGTTCAAAAGTAGGGAAGACCGTGCGTAAGGGAAACGGTTGGTCGTCCTTTCCGATTACTCTGAAAGCTGATGTTACTCCTTGGTCCGAAAGACAGTTTACAATGTCCCCATATGTGAGCCCGTCCAGACTCGAGGTGGTGACCACTCCACGACAGCTGTTCAATGTTTTGTTCTTCCACTGTGATAGGGTACGAAGCCAAGAGACTAGCCTTAAGGAGTTTGCCTGCCTGGACGTCTTGGGCGATCTCAATGAGGAGACTGCCATCCTTGCACCGCGTAGCGTTCTTCACTGGGCCACAGATCTTATCCAGTTCGCGTGGGATGTAAAAGGGATTCACATGGGACATTCTTGCTTTCACAATTTAAGCGCATTACATAAAAACTTGGGGTTGAAGGTGTGCACAGAGGAGCCAAAATGATAGGTCCCCCTTCCGGAACCGTCGGCGTCAGCCTGCCATCCGGCGAAAAAGGCAGACACCAAAATCTTCCGGTCTGTGCCGGCCTGAGGTACCCAACTCAGTCCCGATGTCAGAGAGTACGTCAGAGGAGTTAACCTCCGACTATCACTACTGACTGGTATGCGATACTTTCACCATAGGCAGGCTCGACTTTATGCCCCTACCACTGGAATAACCGCCAGTGGCTCCCCACTTTAGGCCACGTGGTCTCAACAGAGCCAACGTGGATACAGGGGACTTGTGGTTGATTACATAGGGCCCCAAGCAGCGGTAACTCGTCGGGTCCTCTCGTGCACCCCGACGAACCCGGCCGTCGAGGAATCCGAGACGACCCGGCCCCCGGAGGGGCTAAGTAGGTGTACATGGCAATGGAACGGCTCCGCACCTAGTATCGCACAAAAGGGGTAGTGAGGAGGGTCCACTCAACCTTCACGCTTAAGACCTCCGGGGAGCACACAAGTTGAAAGCTGCGCTGAAAACCGTGGGACAGGAACCACGGAGAGAGGAAAGATCCCTGCTGGTGAGACAGAGTTAATAAACCTACACACTTACAGCTATTAGGGAACAATAAGCCTAGAAGAGGAAGCTTATGGCTAGGGGTGTCAAACGGAGCACATCCAAAATGGGGTGAGAGGGTGAAGATGTGGATGAGGATTACAGCAGAGCCTCTTCAGCCAGTTTTCGGGGTTACTGATGGACCTTCTCGGCAGCCGTAGCGGTCTTGGGGTACAGCAAGTCCCCTCCGTACTTCACCCAATCAGTCACTCATCTACTTCCTGTTGCCCACCCCTCGGGACGAGGACCGCAGAGGTTGGATTTTGAGCGGCTCGGCAGCCAAACGTGGAATAGACTGCCCTGCAGCGGAAGCAATTTTCTGTGAGACGATCAACTAAGTCATGTAAAGGTTCCAGTTGGCACAATCAAAGCGCCATTCGGGATACGCGAGGGAAACACATGTTCTAAGAGACTAAGAAGACATGCGAAGTGGTCGCTTGAATGGAAGAAGGAAGGAAGTGGGGTTTAAGGGCGTACAACCAGTAAGGTCATTAGCGCCCGATACAGGAACAGGGAAAATTAAAAGATAAAAACTAAAAAGTTAAAACGCGTCAACAAGAAGGATGCGGCACTTGAATACACAACTATAGATGAAAACCCGATGAGAAGCTACAACAGGTGTTAGAGAGGATAAAATCCAATAGTAAAAGCGCGGAACGAGATTATATTCGGGAGATGATGCCAAGTTGTCGGGTAAAAGCTAAAACACGTTCCACAGCTCCCGAGTCATCCGCTAAAATGCTGGGCAAGTCAGCGGCTATGTGCAAGGAAACACGAACTGGAGTTAATATGGGACAGTGTTCCAGCACATGCCGGACAGTCAACGGCGTGCCACAGCGAGAACAAAGAGCCGGATCTCTGCAAAACAAATGTCGGTGGCTGCACAAAACGACCTCCTCCAAACGGGAGAGACGGGAGGACGTCTTCCAGACAGAAGGAAGTAGTTTTATGACGCGCAATTTGATCCCTGAAATAGCGGACCAACACACAGCCCAACGAGAAAGAACACGCTGCCGGAGATAGCGTCTACAATCCTCCGCAGGGACAGAATGAGAAAATACCTCGACATCAAAATGCCAGACTTCGCTGCGGCATCCGCTGCTTCATTCCCTGGGATACCGATATGACCAGGGATCCATGCAAAACCTAAACGGACGCCAACGGTCACCAGCTGGCTAATGGAATCGTGCACGCATTGCACAATTGGGTGGTGGGTGTACAATGAGCGAATGCTCTGCAGGGCACTCAAGGAATCCGTGCACAAAACACAACAATGAAAACCTCGCTGGCGAACAAGAGAGGACTCTTTCCGGGGCAGTAAAAATGGAGCACTGCTCTTGAAGACGAAAACTAAAATTCTCAACACCAAACACAAAAGCACATCCTACCCCACGATCATCAATAGAGCCGCCAGTGTAAATGAAAACCGAGTCCCCAACGTGAGACTGCAGTTCAACGAAAGCAGCACGAAGAACTTCGGAAGGAGTGGAGGACTTGGGGTAATCGCCAACCCAAGATAAGAAGGTTCGGGGTGTAGCCAAGGGGGGAAATGAGTTTCTCCCCTGGGAAGATGATGTATATATGGGCGCTCAACTACAGCGGTTATCAGCACCCTTTTAAAAAACTACTCATGGCAAAAGCCGCACATAAAAAGTTTTTAAAAACTATACGAATGTAAATAAACCTATTAAAACTACATGAACATAGAAAGGAAAAAAAGCAAAAAAATCAAAACCTACCAAAAATTATGTTCACTATATCCGAAAGTCTAAACCAGAAAAGAATCTAAAAACCTTATCCACCAGTGTGTTATCGTCCGCTAGCATTTCTACAAAGCTGACCGGCAGCTGCAGAGATGTTCTAAGGGCTGCTAAGTGAAAACACTCTAGCAGCACGTGTCGTACAGATAACGCTTCTCTGCAAAACGACGCAGTGGAGAAGGCTCTTTTTAAATAGAAAACTATGAGTAAAAAAGCAGTGCCCAATGCGCAATCGAGCCAAAATCATCTCGCGACGAGATGACCGACGGGAGGTAACCCAGGGCATCGGAAGTTCCTTGACAGATCTAAGTTCTCCCCTGGGAAGAAACGCTGGGAGCTAGACAGCCAAGTACTCAATAACCTTGCGAAACCGCACACCTGGAGGGAGTAGGGCACGGGATCGACAGGCATACAAACAATCCAAGGACTCGTTAAAGAAAGAATGGAAAGTAGGGTGCTGAGGCCTACTGGCCAAATTGCAGGCATAGTTGCAGAGCAATATGTCACGCCGATAAGACAAAGGAGGTTCGCCAGCCTCCGCACAAAGGCTCAAAACCGGGCTGGTTGGAAATGCACCAGTTGCTAGACGGATACCTTGGTGGTGGATGGTACCCAAGCGACGGAGAATAGAGGGCCGTGCAGAGTAATACACAACACAACCGAAATCAAGCTTGGAGCGAACCAGCGATCGGTAGAGGCGCATCAAAGTAGTACGGTCGGATCCCCAATGATTTGCCACTTAAAATTCGTAAAATGGTGAGAGAACGTTGACACCGTGGTGTTAAATAATGATGTGTATAGGGGCGCTCAACTACGGCGATCATCAGCGCCCTTTAAAACAAAAGTCATGGCAAAAGCCAGATATAAAAATTTCTAAAAAAATATATTATATATAAACCTACTAATACTGCACACACATATATTTAAAAAACTTGCTAAAAATTTCCTTCACTAGATCCTAAAGTTTAATTTGGAGAAGAATGTAAATACCTTCTCCACCGCTGCGTTATCGTCCGCTAGCATTTCTGCGAAGCTGGCCGGCAGCTGCAGCGACGTCCTAAGGTCTGCTAGGTGAGAACACTAGCAGCACGTGTCGTACAGATAACGCTTCTTGGCAAAACGGACACAGTGGAGATGGCTCCCTATTAAACAGAAAGCTATGACTAAAAAGCAGTGCCCAATGCGCAACCGAGCCAAAATCACGTCCTCGCAACGAGATGACCGACAGGAGGTAACCCATGGGATCGGAAGTTCTTTCACAGATCGAAGTTTATTATTGCGGAGAGCCGATCACTCTTCCTGCCAGCAGGTTTGCACAGCTCTCCGCAATACGGCCCTAAAATCTTCCGATGTTACACATGGTACTCGAACCCTAGGCTTCATGGTAGCCGTCTTGGCTGCCGAATCCGACATTTCATTCCCCTGCAAGCCTACGTGACCAAGGATCCATGCACACACCACGCTCACGTCATAAGCGTGTAATACGTGGAGGCATCCTGTATACGCTGCACAATAGGGTGGTAGTTGTACAGCTGCCGTAGGCTTTGAAGTGCACTGAGGGAATCACTCAGGATTCTGCAGTTTCCTAACTTTCGTTGACGTACGTGTAAAATGGCCCGGTAGGAGTAAGTGATGATGAGTATAAGGGCGCTCAACTACAGACGTCATCAGCGCTATTTTTAAAAGCAACTGGTCATGGCAAAAGCCAGATATAACTTATTCTAAAACACTATAAATATGTTAAAAAAGACAAAAAATTCATACGCGTTGTGAAAAAAAATAGAAATGTCATCCAAAAACCATAAATATTTGCTAAATCCTAAAATCTAATCTCGAGAAGAATCTAACAACCTTCTTCACTACTGCGTTATCGTCCGCTAGCATTTCTGCAAAGCTGACCGGCAGCTGCAGAGACGTCCTAAGGTCTGCTAGGTGAAAACACTCTAGCAGCACGTGTCGTACAGACAACGCTTCATTGCAAAACGGACACAGTGGAAAGGCTCCTTTTTAAATAGAAAACTGTGAGTAAAAAAGCAGTGCCCAATTCGTAACCGAGCCAAACTCACCTCCTCGCAACGCGATGACCGACAGGAGGTAACCCAGGAAATAGGAAGTTCTTTGACAGATCTAAGTTTATTATTGCGGAGAGCAGACCACTCTTCCTGCCAGCAGGTTTGCACAGCTCTCCGCAATTCGGCCCTAAAGTCTTCCGATGTCACAGATGGTATTTGAACCCTGGACTTCATGATAGCCGTCTTGGTTGCTGAATCCGCCATTTCATTCCCCCGCAAGCCTACGTGACCAGGGATCCATGTACACACCACGTTAACGCCAGCAGCGTGTAAAACGTGGAGGGCATCCTGTATACGCTGCACAATAGGGTGGTAGTTGTACAGCTGCCGTAGGCTTTGAAGTGCACTGGGGGAATCACTCAGGATTAAGCAGTACCCGAACTTTCGTCGGCGTACGTGTAAAATGGCCCGGTATATTGCATAAAGCTCTGCAGTAAAAATGGAAGTGCTAGTGTGGAATCCGAATGTATACGGTTCGGTTCCACACACGTATGCACAACCAACACCATTTGAGTTCTTGGAGCCATCAGTATAAATTACAAAATGGTCCTCATATCGCGATAAAAATTCTAAAAAACATGTGCGGATACTAGACATAGACATGGTAGATTTATCATATTTAGTCATGCCCAGATCAACCGGGGACGCTCTGCTCAACCAAGGAGGGTATGTCCTCTCCCCCTAGGATACATCTTGGGCATTTCAATATCAAGATGTCTAAGGAGCTCCCGGAAACGAAAGCCAGGTGGCTTTGGATTAATAGTAGTTTTTCTATAACGCACGTCCATGAAGGTATTAAAGAACGGCGTAAACGATGGATGTGTGGGCATGCAATTAATTCCACAGCCATAGTTGGCTAATAACATGTTGCGCCTGTACTGCAGAGGAGGTTCTGCAGACTCAGCATACATGCTTATAACTGGGCTCGTTGGAAATGCCCCAACTGCTATACGTATGACACAATTATGGACTCTGTCTAATCTCTTCAGCACAGATGGTCGTGCTGAGCCATAAACGATACTACCATAGTCTAATTTGGAACGGATGAGTGCCCGATAAAGTCGCAATAACACTGCACGATCCGCTCCCCACGATTTTCCACTTAGTACCCGCAAGATATTTAAAGGTCGGTCACATCGTGCTTTCAGTTGTGCTATATGCGACGACCAACTAAGTTTTCTATCAAATATCAATTCAAAGAACCTCGTCTCATCTGCAAAAGGTAGTAGATCAGCGCCTAGCCGGAGCCTTGGAGGTAGTCGACTCTGCTGACGCCAGAAGTTAACACAGATGGTTTTATCAGCGGAAAATCGGAAACAGTTTTAGGCATGACGAGACACCTGGAGGTACACATTTCGAGATAGAATTAATCGCAATAGCAAACAACGTAACACTTAGTACCGATCCCTGTGGTACACAGTTCTCTTGAACAAAAAGGTTCGAAAAAACCGAGGCAACACTTACTCGGAATACGCGGTCTTTCAAAAATTCCTGAAGGAAGAGTGTTAGGCGTCCACGTATATTCCAGGTGTGCAGAGTACGTAGCAACCCTGCCCGCCAACACGTATCATAAGCCTTTTCGAGGTCAAAAATATTCCGACTGTTTGACATTTCTTAAGGAATCCGTTCAAAATCTGTGTCGACATGGAGACAAGATGATCCACTGTTGAACGTCGTCGTCGAAAACCGCACTGGATGTTATTCAGTAGGTTGTGCGTTTCCAGCCACCATACCAACTACCCATTTATCATGCGTTCCATCACCTTGCATACGCAACTGGTGAGGGATATAGGACGGTAGCTAGAAGGGAGGTGACGGTCCTTGCCAGCTTTCAAGATAGGTATGATGGTGGCCTCTCGCCACTTGTCAGGAAACGTGGCATCAACCCAAACACGGTTACAGACCTCGAGCAGGAATGCCTTACCTTCAGGTGAGAGATGTAACATTTGAACGTGGATTCCGTCCGGTCCTGGTGCTGTCAGGCGCGATGATGAAAGAGCGTGTTCTAACTCCGCCAAGGTGAAGAGGCGGTTATAATCTTCAAGGTTTCTGGAACTAAACACGAAACCATGAGATTCTACCTGAGTCTTAATTGAGATAAACTCAGGAGCATAATTGCTTGAGATAGACACCTGAGCGAAAGCACAGCCGAAGGTGTTAGCCACAACAAACGGATCAACAGCTCCTGCAGTTGTTTTCAGACCAGCGATTGGCAGGTGGGTTGATTTTCCGGCCACGCGCCTTAGCCTATCCCATACAACAGATGAAGGTGTCCATCTGTTAAAAGATGATACAAAGTTGTTCCTTGACATCTTTTTGCTATTCTTAATTATTTGCCTAGACTGTGCACGCGCTTTCTTGTCACTGAAGTAAAATGGGTCACACAAAATTGCAGGTCCTGACTTGATCACACCTGCATTCCTCCAACAGGGTATTGACTCGATTCAGTGCCTGCTCTGTAATATTTAGAGGGTTTGCTTAAACTAAGTGTCATTTATTTCTAAACCAGGGCATCATAATTATGCCCAGCAAAGGCATATCAACTAATGAACCTCTCTTTAGGGAAGCACTGAGTGAATCCATGGTGAGGTGTGGTCTGCAAAGGGATGTCTTGTCACTCCTGCTTTGGGACCTTATTTTGAGTTTGCTTCTGAGTGAACCAAATGAGAATATTTCACAGTTGGTTTTGCAGATATTGCAACAATCAGAGGCAATGGTGGAAATGACACTAAAGAAAGCTAAAGCTTGATGCAGCATGAACCAACTTTCAGTTAACCACAACAAAACGGAAGTGGTGCCCTTCATCAGAGGGAGATGGTAGTTACAGAACAGAACACTTTGGGGCAACTGCCCTTCTCTACAACCAAGCCAGAAAATTAGATAAAAAAACCACAGCTAATACCAATTTTACATAAAACAGTCCTACACACATACTAGTCAACATTCCCATGGATAAAGCACAATAGCTCAAAGAACAGAACGCCATACTCCACATAGCAGAAGAAAATGGTTACACCAGAAGTCTGGTGTTTAAAAAAGGTTAAACTAAAGAAAACCATTAAGGAAGCAATCGCATTTACAAAAGAAAAAGAAAGCCACAGCACATTCAGTGCATTCGCATTTCACCCGAAAACATTTAATAAACACAAAAAGATCTTTAGGGAACAGCCTGAACAGCTTAACCTCACACGATATCAACTTATATAATGCACTGCCACTGGAACTGAAAGGCTGCAGGAACATAAAAGGTTTTAAAAGGAAAGTTGCTGAAAATTTACTGAAGGCATATATTGATAGTTGATAAAGTGTTACACATTTATAGCTGGTTTGAAAGCTGAACTGTTTAAAAAATAATATGGATTAATGTCCCATAGAATATGTAGCTTCTATTTTTCTGTTAAGTTCTTTGTTACTTTCATTTCTTGAGTTATAGTGAATGTCTGTATCTTTGTATGTTTCATATATGTTATTCTTGTACGGTAATTCATTCCTACTATGAAAATGTAATATAAGTATTGTGAAGGGCTGTTTGCCATCATTTTATATATTTTTGTACTGTTCGCTAGCATGAGCTATGGCTCTGGGAACCTTTTCAGATAACAATAAATAAATAAAATATCTCACCACCTGATACCCAGTTATAAAATTGCTAAACCCATCAATTAACAGATCTGGAATATACCAAATAAGTTGTCAGAATTGTGAAAAATGCTACATAGGTCAAACTAAAAGAAATCTAAAACCCAGAGCCAAAGAGCACTTTAGAAACAGATTGAAACAAGATAGCCAGTAGGTGCATTTCATTTCTGGAACGAAAACCATGACATTGATCCAAATCAAAAAAAACTAAAAGGAGTGATAAACCAAAGTAAACTGAAATGCCCGCCTTGGTAGCGTAATGGTAGCATGTCATGTCTGCCTCCTGTTCATGAGGTCCCGAGTTCAAATCTCGGTCAGGATCAGTTACCTGGATAAGGTTTTTTTCCAGGGTTTTCCCTTATCCTGAAAGACAAAATGTCAGGTAACTAAGATCTACGGACCCTGGGCTCATTTGAGCATCATTTCACCCGTTCCATCCATCGTCCAATATGACTTAACGTTGAGGATTGTAACAGTACCTTTTGGTTATGTTTAAAGTATGAAAGGTTTAAAAATTTATAAAAATTAATTATGTAAATATATTTAATAATTTAAATATATAAAAATGTATGCAGTTGTGTGATTGGCCGAAGTAGTAGTGGTGTGACATGGTATGACGTGATCTGGTTACGTACCAGCGGATTGACACATTGGAGATGGAGAGGTAGTGGAATGTTTGCATGTAAAATAATGAAGAAAAGAAATGAAACTTCGTTGCTGATTTTGTACAAATGAAAATGGAAGATCATTTGTACAAAATTGCCACAGAATACCTTAATTTAAAAGTTACGAAATGCGGCATCGTGCTTGACAGCAAAACTTAACCTTTTACTACAGAAGTGTTATTCAATATTTGTAATAGAAACGAGTGAATTGTAGTTCATATTATGCAATTAAATAATATATTACGAAATCGGAGTCATACAAATCTTATTTCTAACACCACAAATCCACATTCACACCTAAGAGATCTCATGACTCTTATTTAATCAAAACTCAACCTGGATCTTCCAAAAAGTAGGCGTGCTTCGTATCTGCTTCGAGTGGAGAACAAATAATCTCCCGTTACAAATGGCGCCGCAACGTGTGGCCGAATAGGATAAAGAAGAGGAGATTAAAGCATCGTACAGCTAAGTGGGGATATAAAAGGAAAGAAGAAAGAAAACGAGAACTGGTTTAAGTGAGTGAAATTAAAAAAAAAATAGTAGTAGTAGATTAATGATACTGAGAAATCAAAAGTTAGTTAAAAAAATGGCGAGTAAGCAAATTACAATGGAAGAAGAAGCTAGTGACGGTGTAGATTCTAAAATGGAAAATGTAGGCCTGAGTAATGAGTCAATGTTGGAAAGAATAACGAGAATGTTATGCATCTCTGAGAAATAAAACTGCACTGCCACACCATGCCCCACTGGCCACAAGACAGTTAACAAGTCATTGCAAAATGTTTGCAATCGTGGAATGATTTACTCGGTCAAGTGTCACCAACATATATATTATGATAATTTGGTACAATTGGGAAATCGTAGAAGACCTGCAAAAATATGTTACAGCAATTAGAAAGAGCTCTTTAAAATATACAATTTCTGTGAAGTTTTAATAGCATCAGTATCTTCAAAACATTCCGTATTGCATTCCTACACTCTTCCAGATACGTCGTCTTTGGGACATTCTCGATTGTTTGATTATTCGTTTTAGCTATTTATCAAGGATAAACAATTTTTTAGTGCTATAACCCAAAGTTATGAAGATACCGTATTCTACCTGCCACATTGGCTGACATGACAAATCTTTGGAACGTTACCATGTTTTAGTGCAAATGAACTATGATGTAGCAATGGATACTTTTAGCAATGGATTTTTGATTCAAGAAATTAAGAAACACCCTTGTATCTATGACATCACATGCTCTGAGTTTAGAGACCGGGAGTTGAAAAAGACTGCGTGGATATCAGTAGTGAAAGCCATCGTTGGTGAAAGATGGGATCAAAAGAAATGGGCAGAAAAGAATCATTTCGGTAAAGAAGTTCAGAAACGCTGGAGGACTATTAGGGACAGCTATGCGAGTCCCTTAAAGGGAAAAGAAGAAACATGCAAGATACCTGCAAAACGCAGAAGATCTATCCGTTCTAAACACTTGTCATTTTTAAATTCCACTTCAAAACTTAAAAGTCCCCCTAAAATCGCAACTTTGGACATTTCAGAGCAAGAAATTGAAGCACCAGTATCTGAAGATACTGACCAAGAAGTGTATGAGAGTATCCCGAGTGTCTCTAGAAAAAGGTGTCCTTTTCACGCAGGCACTCATTCGGATCCAGATGAAATGTTTTTCTTTTCTCAGATTCCTAAAGTGAGAAAACTAAATGCCTCCGACAAACATGATTTTCAACTGAAGTTTCTTCAACTTATAGATCCATACGTTTCTAAAACAGCCAAGTAACGACGACTTACGCTGTGTTGCAATGGTAGACAAGAATTAAAAACATTCACAACTGAACTTATCAAGCTGTAAAAGCTGTTTTGCATCGCCCTTACCGGATTATATATATTATTGTATATGATTACTGTCTGGTATTAATAAACCAAAGGCTTAGTAAATACAAATGTGATAATGGTGGTGAACATAAAAATGCACAATTTATTAACTGGTGTAAAGAGAGAGGTATTGTTCTCGATTTTACTATATCTCATACTCCACAGTCGAATGGAAAGTCTGAACGACTGAATCTCACATTGATGAACAAAGCAAAGCAATAATGTTTGATGCAAAATGTAACAAAGAGATGTGGGGCAAACCAGTACTGACAGCTGCTAATCTTACAAATCGAAGTCCTACTAAAGGCTCAAACACCACACCAGCAGAGAAATGGTATAAAAAGAAACTAGATCAGAGTAGACTTTAACAACATGAACCAATTACATTGATAGCATGCTGTGATGCAGATTATGCTGGTGATAAAGAAGAAAAAGTACCGCAGGCTATGTAATAATGAGTGCTGGAAGCCCGATTTCATGGCACTCAAGAACACAGAGCTCGGTAGCAAATTCAACAAATGAGGCAGAGTACATTGCTGCAGCACAATGCTGTACGGAGTACGCACATTTGAGGACATTGACTGAAGAGCTGACAGGAACAACTGTGAAAGTAATTTTGTGTGTGGACAATCAAAGTTAAAAAAATTAATCAAATCCGGCCAGTTAAGTTTGAAAGGAAGAAGGCACATTGAGGTGAAATTCCATTATTTAGTGAGTGAGTGTGTGGTGTTTTAGGGCCCGTCGACAACCAGGTCATTTGGGCCCGAGGTCAACACTAAAACCTAAAAAGCTATAAAAATGTAGTTAAAAAGGTAAAATACAATAATAACACTCAAATGTTAAAAGGACACTAAAAATAATCTAACGACTAATAATTTAAAATCTCTAAAAGCAATAAATATAAAACACGTCAAACTTGTTTATTAAAACCGATCTAAAAAACAAACCGCAGTGCCTTGTCCACGGCCACTGAGTCGTCACCTAAAACAAGGTGCAAGTTAGTCCCCAAGCCCAAAGACTGGCGAACGCGGGCGTACTGCGGGCAATCAAGCAGTACGTGCCGCACCGTGAGGCGTACTGCACACGGAGCACACACAGGGGCCGGTTCCCCTCTTAACAGGTGGCCATGAGTCACTCGTGTGTGCCCAATTCTCAGCCGGGTGAGTATCACCTCGGCCCGCCGGTTATCCTAGCAGGAAGTTGGCCCGGGTTGTACGCTCTCCGTTATAGCCCGGAGTTGTGTGCCTTCTAAAGCTGTCCAGGATTCCTGCCAAGAAGATAGGAGATGGCGACGGAAAAAACGTTGCACATCCTGGTATGGCACCGTAGGTGTTAAACTCCGGGGCAAACGGCAAGCGGACTTAGCAGCCGCGTCCGCCTCCTCATTCCCGTAAATGCCTACATCGCCTGGAGCCCAAGTAAAAACAAAATGGTATCCTCGACCGAGCATTTGCGAGATCTGGGCCTGTATTTTTAAAACAAGCGAGTGAGCGGCAGTGTGCTGTTGCAAGGCCTGAAGAGCACTTAGACAGTGCAAACAATAAAAGAGCCAGGGGCTAACTTGCAAATAAAAAGGAGCAAATAGTAGATGGCATACACATCTGCTGAGAAGACCGAAGTGGAGTCCAGAAGTCGAAATTTATGAGCCTCACCGTTAATGAAGAACGCGCAACCCGTAGTGCTACCTAACTGAGAACTGTCTGTAAAGATCGGAACATAGTTAGGGTAACGGCCCAGTAGTTCGGCAAAAAGTTGTTTTTGTAACACCGAATGTGTGGTAGCGAGTCTAGAGTTGCTTGAAAGAGTTAGATCAAACCGCGCACGATTGAGCTGCCATGCAGGATAAGGGAAGATGGACGACCTCTCCACGCGAGGCATTCGGAGGCCATGGGAATGTAGGAGATCCCGAAATCTTATTCCCATGGGGCGTGTCCGAGAACCAGGGCGCATATAACGGTGGACTAAATCTGGACACAAAACTCTTTTAAAACAAGGATGATTGGGATAACTTGCCAACTTCGAGACGTAGAGCAGAGTAAGAGCGAGCGACGAATGTGGAGTGGAGGTTCGCCTGAGTCTGCATACAAGCAGTCGACTCGACTGGTGCGGAAAGCTCCTGTGGCAAGGCGGATGCCAGTATGATGAACGGTGTCTAAAAGGCGAAGTTTAGAGGCGGTCGCTGCGCCATACATAAAACTGCCATAGTCCAGCTTGGACCGAACCAGAGAGCGGTACAGCCTCAACATTACCGTACGATCGCCCCCCCCCCAAGATGCTCCAGATAATACCTTCAGCACCCGCAATGAACGATCGCAAGAGGCTCGAAGGTGACGATTGTGGTGCTCCCAATTGAGTTGTCGGTCCAAGTAGAGGCACAAGAACTTCAGGTGCGAGACAAATGGCAGGGGTGTGCCGTTCAAATGAACAGTGTGTGTGTGGTGTTTTAGGGCCCGTCGACAACAAGGTCATTCGGGCCCGAAGTCAACATTAAAACCTAAAAGCTACAAAAATTTAGTTAAAAAGGTAAAATACAATAAAAACTCTCGTATGTTAAAAGTACATTAAAAACCGATCTAAAGACTAATTTAAAATCTCTAAAAGCAATAGATATAAAACAAAAGTCATACTTCTTTATTAAAATCGATTTTAAAAATAAACCGCAGTGCCTTATCCACCGCCACGGGGTCGTCACCTAAAACACCAGGCAGGTTAGCTGCCAAGCCCAAAGACTGGCGAACGCGGGCATACTTCGTGCAATCCAGTAATACATGCCGCACACTGAGGCGTACTGAACACGGAGCACACACAGGGGCCGGTTCCCCTCTTAATAGATGGCCATGAGTGACTCGTGTGTGCCCAATTCTCAGTCGGGTGAGTATCACCTCGGCTCGCCGGTTATCCCTGCAGGAAATTAGCCAGGGTTGTACGCTCTCCTTTATTGCCCGGAGTTGTGTGCCTTCCAAAGCTGTCCAGGATTGCTGCCAAGCAGATAGGAGCTGGCGACGGAAAAAACGTTGCACATCTTGGTATGGCACCGTAGTTGTTAAACTCCGGGGCAAACGGCAAGCGGACTTAGCAGCCGCGTCCGCCTCCTCGTTCCCGGAAATGCCCACATGGCCTGGGATCCAAGTAAAAACAAAATGGTATCCGCGACTGAGCATTTGCGAGATCTGGGCCTGTATTTTTACAAGGGTGTGAGCGGCTGTGTGCTGTTGCAAGGCCTGAAGAGCACTTAGAAAATCAGTGCAAACAATAAAAGAGCCAGGAGCTAACTTGCAAATAAAAAGGAGCAAATAGTACATGGCATACAGCTCTGCTGAGAAGACCGAAGTGGAGTCCAGACGTCGAAATTTAAGAGCCTCACCGTTAATGAAAAATGCGCAACCCGTTGTGCTACCTAGTTGAGAACCGTCCGTAAAGACCGGAACATATTTAGGGTAACGGCCCAGTAGTTCGGCAAAAAGTTGTTGGAACACCGAATGTGGAGTAGCGAGTTTTGAGTTGCTGGAAAGAAGGAGATCGAACCGCGCACGATCCAGTTGCCAAGCAGGATAAGGGCTGATGGACGACCTCTCCACGCGAGGCATTCGGAGGCCATGGGAATGTAGGAGATCCCGAAATCTTATTCCCATGTGGCGTGTCCGAGAACCAGGGCGCATATAACGGTGGACTAAATCTGGACACAGAACTGGTTTAAAACAAGGATGATTGGGATAACTTGCCAACTTCGAGACGTACGAGCAGAGTAACAGCGAGCGAAGAATATGGAGTGGAGGTTCGCCTGAGTCTGCATACAGGCAGTGGACTCGACTGGTGCGGAAAGCTCCTGTGGTAAGGCGGATTCCAGTATGATGCACGGTGTCTAAAAGGCGAAGTTTAGAGGCGATCGCTGCGCCATAAATAATACTTCCATAGTCCAGCTTGGACCGAACCAGAGAGCGGTACAGCCTCAACATTACCGTGAGATCGCCCCCCCCAAGGTGCTCCAGATAATACCTTCAGCACCCGAAGAGAACGTTCGCAAGAGCTTCGAAGGTGACGAATGTGGTGCTCCCAATTGAGTTGTCGGTCCAAGTAGAGGCCCAAGAACTTCAGGTGCGAGACAAATTGCAGGGGTGTGCCGTCCAAATGAATATCAAGAGGCGGGTGAATACCCCGTAGGCGGTGAAAGTGGATACACTGTGTCTTCGCAGCTGAAAAACGGAAGCGCCCAAGCTGCTAGCTGGGTAATGGTCAGCTGCAGTTGGCGCTCAATGTGATCTATGTTGGCAGACCTATAATAAACTGCAAAGTCGTCAACAGAGGGATGATGGAATTCCACTTCGAACGGCACTAGTGATGCCGTTAATCGCTACGGCAAAAAGGGTGACGCTCAAAATTGACCCTTGAGGTACGCCTTTCTCCTGTATCCGCTCCCGTGATATCGTGTTTCCTATGCGAACCTGAAAACGGCGAAGTTTTAAAAAGTTGCATAGGAATTCGGGTAGATGACCACGCATACCGTAACCATGTAGGTTAGGGAGTATGCCGTACCGCCAAGTGGTGTCATAGGCCTTCTCCAGGTCGAGGAACACGCCCACGGCATGCTGCTTCAGTAGAAAGGCATCGGAAATATACCCCTCAAGGCGTGTTAGATTATCGACACTTGAGCGATGGCGACGAAAACCGCATTGCAAGTTGGACAGATGGTTGTTTTTCTAGCCACCAATTTAACCGAGAGTTTATCATTCGTTCGAAGGTCTTACAGATGACACTCGTCAGGCAAATGGGGCGGTAGCTAGATGGAAGTGTACGGTCCTTTCCGGATCGAGGGATGGGGATGACAATACCCTCTCGCCAGGAGGAAGGGAAAACCCGCTCATGCCAAATGCGGTTATAGATGTTTAAAGGGAAACATAGAGCCTCAGATGGAAGATGTAGCAGCATCTGTCGGTGTACGTCATCGGGACCTGGAGAAGAATCCTTTGCTAACGCCAGAGAATGGGCGAGCTCAGCTGCCGTAAAATGTTGGTTGTACGGCTCGGTGCAGTCACTATTAAAATTAAGTAGTACCCGCTCCGCCGTTTCCTTAATAGGCAGGAAGAGAGCGTCATAGCGGGCAGTTTGGCTAGTAGCAGCAAATGTGGTAGCTAGGGCTTCAGATATGTCCTGCTCGGTGGTGCACATGGAACCGTTGATGGCAAGGCCGGGAGTTAACGTCCGGAGATACTTGCCATACACCCGCAGAACAGCTGACCATACTTTTTGGGGTAGAGCTGCGCCGGGAAAGCGAACACACATAGGCTTCCCAAGATTTACGCTTTGCGTTGCGCAGTATAAAGCGTGCCCTAGCGCGAGAACGTTTGAAGGCGACGAAGTTCCCTTCCGTCGGGTGCCGCTGAAAAATGCGCAAAGCACGTTTGCGTGCTTTGACAGCCAAACTGCATTCCTCAGACCACCACGGTACAGGGCTACGACGTGGTGTAGGTGAACCTCGAGGAACGCTGGATTCTGCTGCGAGCAGGATCGAGCAAGTAAAATATAGGACAATTTCATCGATGGTGTCGAAAATATCGTCGATGAGGTGTATGAGGGTTTGGACCTTTTCCCAGTTAGCTTTGGAAATAATCCAGCGAGGATGTCGAGAAGGTACACATTGGCGGCCAGAAAAATAAATGTTAATGGGGTAATGGTCACTGCCAAAGAGGTCGGAAAGTACTGACCACTCAAGTAGGGGTACTAATGACGGACTGCAGAAAGAAAGGTCTAGTACGGAATGTGTACCATAAGCGGATGATAGGAATGTCGGGTCACCAGTATTTAGCAGAAGCAGGTCAGACTTATCGAAGACGTCCACGAGGAGGCATCCACGGGCGTCATCAGTGTCTGATCCCCAGAGCGAGTGCTTGGCATTCAAATCTCCCAAAAGGAGTAGTGGTGAGGGAAGCTGAGCCAATAGAGCTAGAATATCACGCTCTGGAACTATACTGAGCGGCGGCAGGTACATGTTACAGATGGTAAAACTGATGCTCTCCAGCTGTATCCGATTGGCCACAGCTTGCAATGGTGTGGTGAGAGGAACGTTGGCGGCGGAGATGTTAGGTGCCACTAAGGTAGCAACGCCACCGCTTGCACGCATACCTGTAAGAGAGTCGCTTCTAAATGCAGAAAAAGAGTGAAGCTGTAACGAGTGATTGGGATGTAAGTGGGTTTCCTGGAGGCAAATAATTGACGGTGACCGTTGAGAAACTAAATGTTGTACCTCTTGAGCACGAGCTCGAAAACCATTGACATTCCAATGGATTATTTCCAAAAAGAGGTTTTAATGGGCCGTTTTAACCTTTTTTTTTACCTTGGCTGACTTGGGCCCTACGATTCGAAAATCGTTAGCCTCCTGTGACTCCGCTGATGTTCGGGAATCAGAACTACGGCTCGTAGAACGAGACCGGGATCTAATATAAAGCGAGCGACTTCGCGATCTATGTTGTGGCCGGGATTGGTTTTTAACATTTACTACTGGATTGTTGTTACTCGGTGATGGCTTGGTGGCTGGAGTCTGTACGGCTGAAACGGAGACTGTGGTGGTGGATATACAAGCAGTCTGAGACGTAGGTTTAACGGCTAGAGAGTCAGTCTGCGTGGAGGCGTGGGCGACAGGGACGTGTTGAACAGCAACAGTGGTGTTGGGAGTACGGCGAGCTGCTGATGCATATCCAGTAGTAGTAGCAGGCTTTAGTTGCTCAAAGCGCCGTCGTGCCTCTGGAAAGGTCAGGCGTTCCTTCACACGTAGCTCGTCCATGAATCTAGGGCACTGTCGCGAACTGGAGGGGTGACTGCCGCCGCAGTTCACGCAACAAGGTGTTCGACTGCAGTTTGGATCGTCGTGTTTCGGTAGGCCACATTGCTCACAAAGAGCAGGATTGGTACATGTGACCTTAGAATGTCTGAACCGCTGACATTGGAAACAGCGCATGGGGTTCGGGACATACTGGCGGACGCTAGCACGTTCATAGCCGCAATAGATGTACTCGGTTAACTTAGTCCCGGCGAAAGTAAGAAAACCCGTACGTACTGGGTAATCCTTGCCATCTTGTTTTCGAGTTAGCCGGTACGCCTGACAAACGAGTTGATCAGAAAGGCAACTTAATACTTCCTCATTCGCAAGACCATCCAAGCTGGAGGTGGTGACTACTCTGCAGGTGTTAAGGGTGTTGTGTGGGGCTACCCGGATCGGGTAGGAGCCCAACAAAGTCGCCTTTTGCAGTTTGCGAGATTGGTCTGCATTTGAGCTCTCCAATAGTAAGGTGCCATCTCGGAGGCGCGTCGCATTCTTGACAGGGCCCTTGATCTTATCTAATTCTCGCTTTATGTAGAACGGACATATATCTTTAAATGTTTTGCCATCACAAGCCAAGGTCATTACCAGAAAAGGGTCGGTGAAAGAGGTTTTGCGCGGAGACATGATGATATTGACCCCCATCCGGAACCGTCGGCGTCAGCCTGCCATCCGGGGGTTAAACAAAAAAGACACCGAATCTTCACGGTCTGTGCCGTCATGGGTACCTCACCCATGACCGATCTCATTTGTACCTCAGAAAAGCTACCCTTCAATATCCACTGCTTGTCCGTATGGGTAAACCGTTCACCACGCACACCCCGGCTTTATGCCCCTACCTCAGGAATAACCGCCTGTGGCTCCCCACTATAGGCCGCGCTGCGCATAAAGGCACACGCGGATTCAGGGGACTTGTGGCTGATTACACCGGGGTTCCGTCAGCGGTAACACGTCCGGTCCGTGATACTAACCCAACGGCAACGCGGCCGTCGGGAGATTAACACAGACCGGGCCCTCAAGGAGCTACGTGGGTGTACTTGATGGTGTGGACGGGCTCCGCACCTAAGGCTACACATAGGGGCAGTGCAAAGGGTCCGCTCAACCTTCACTTTTGAGACCTCCGGAGAGCACACATGTCGAAAGCCGCACTGAAAACTTGGGACAGAACCACGGAGATAGGAGAGATCCCTGCTGGTGAGACAGGAGTTATAAACCTAAGACCTTAAGTGCTAATAATTATAATAAAAAACTAGAAGGGGAAGAAGGTGATGCATACTGATCAGCAGTAGCAGAGCGTGGCACAGTTGATGGAGGTGAAGGGGATGAAATGAGGGTGAGTGGCTAGGGACCCCGGGATCGCCAATCCCGTACCTACCGCAGTAGGTCCCTGGGGAAAAATACCAGAGCCTCTTCTGCCAGTTTTCGGGGTTACTGATGGGCCTTCTCGGCAGCCGTAGCGGTCCTGGGGTACACCAAGGCCCCACCGTACATCACCCCATCAGTCAGTCCCCTACTTCCTGTTGCCCACCCCTCGGGACGAGGACCGCAGAGGTTGGATTTTGAGGGGCGTTATGATTCGTAGATACCACTTCTGTTCATATGAATGTACGTAACTTCAGATGCTATCTCTCGTACATGAACCTACGTAAATCAATGTGTTAACGCATGCTCCAGAAATGCCGATTACGGCCAACCTCCCTGGACAACCCTCAAGTGCACAAGAAATGAGCAGTAACAGGTTACAACCTTATCGGTCATTCACACAGAATCAGCTTTTTCCAAACGTTTGTATAGATTTGAGATTCATAAGAGTGTTAACATAATAGATCCCACAATATACTTATCGCTATGTAAAAAATTAATACTTCATGAAGTTGATAAGGGATTATACATGTATAAATCAGGTCTTAAGGTCGTTTCATGTTTATCGTGTCAATATGTTATTGTTTGCCCCATGATCATTTGATTTTCGGGCGCATGAATATTTCCCTTGGCGCCAGTTATGCGGCCAGCTGGTCATGTGACTATCTACATTCACTCCAGCAGAGGCAAAAGTGGTCCAGTTCCAGTGAAAATCTTAAGGCAGACACCATGGTCCTGCTAATGGAAGACAATTCATCTCCTCTGCATTGGAAGCTTGGAATCATCACTGAGACTCATCCTGGTGGTGATGGTTTAGTGCGACTAGCAGAGGCGACATAGGCATGTATAATAGTTTATCGGCATTTAAACTAATGTTTAACAGACTTTAAAATGAATAGCACAAAAAACCTGACAGAATTCAATGTTGTAGAAGAAGGCACATCAAATGACAAGGATTGTTCATCCTCAGATCTTGAAAAATCATTTATGAATAGCAATGCAACAACCCAGCATCATTTTGAAGTGTGTAATGTAATATATATATAAACTGAGGTTGAAGATTCAGATACAGACTTACCAAATGAGAGAGTGCTTTGCTCCAGTGATCCTGAGAGAAATGATACTACAAGCAATGATTTTGAAATGGGCCACAAAACTTATATCAAACAGGAAGTTGATACTTCAAACACAGCTTTACCAAATGAGACAGATCTTGATTCTAATTGATAACGAGAGAAGTTATGAAAATGATACAAGGAGAAATAATTTTGAAATGGACAACAAAATATTCATCAAACAAGAAGTTGATACTTCAGACTCAAATTTACCAAATGATAGAGGGCTTTGTTTCATGGATCATGAGGAAAATTATATAAGGAGAAATAATTTTGAAATGGACAACAAAATATATATCAAAGGAGAAGCTGACGTTTCAAAATGCAGACATACCGAAGGATGGAAACCTGGAAGACTTGGAATCATCAGAATCATTTAGATTTTCTGATGCAGTTTGGTCAGAAACGTTTGCTGGAGAAGAAAGGGGAATATTTCCGATACGTCGTGATGTTCATGAACACAGATCTGAGAAGTGTGATAATGGAATTTTAAACTTAAGAAAACAAATAGACAAGCAAGCTATAGGATTGGGAAAAGAAAGTTCTGGGAAGGTATTAAGACCGAATGAAAACAAAAAGATGCACACATGTGGTATTTGCCAGAGGTGTTTTACTTGGCCTTCCAACTTGAAAATACACTGCTTGATTCATGAGGGTAAAAGATCACAGTATGCAATATTTGCAAGAAAAGTTTCATCCGATTATCGGATTTGAAACAACATAACTTAATTCATAAAGACATAAAACCACATAAATGTAAGGTTTGCAACAAGAGCTTTACTATAAAATCAGATCTCACACAACACACATTTATTCATGAAAACAGAAAGCCATATGAATGTGATGTATGGAACAAGGAGTTTACTCCAACATCAGATTTAAAACAACACAAGTTTATCCACGACGATATAAAACCATATCAATGTAATGTTTGTATGAAGAGCTTTAATCGGCCTTCATATTTTAAAACTCACAATTTTAAATCATGAGGGCAAACAATCACATGAGTGCAATGTTTGCAAGAAAAGTTTTATGCGATCATCAGATTTAAAACAGCATAAATTTATCCATGAGAGGAAAGGGCCACATGCTTGTGATCTTTGCCACAAGAGCTTTGGTGTGCTTTCAAATTTGAAGTCACATCCTTTGATCCATGAGGGTAAAAAGTCACATGAATGTAGTGTTTGCAATAGGAGCTTTACTCGATTATCAGATTTGAAGCAACACAGTTTGATTCATGAAGGTAAAAAGCGCATGAATACATGGTCTGTAACATGAAATTTAATCGGGTATCATATTTAAAAATACACATATTGATTCATGAAGGTAAAAAGCACATGAATGTGTTCTTTGTAAGAAAACGTTTGCTAGGTTATCCCATTTGAAGGGACATGTTTCAACTCATATACATGGAAATTAGAGTTCAAATCATGACACTTCAACTTTTATCTATATGTATCTATCTACCTGTAAGACCATTATGAGGGTAAATCACAATTTGTATGTTTTCATATCAGGATATTCTCAGATTGGTTATTGAAAAATATCACTGTTCTTGAACTGGCAGAGGACACACTTTCACAATGGGACGCCTATATTAACCCTTAGAAGTTCGCACTGTAGTTGGCCGTCAAGATCGCTGCTGCCTGGGAGACGGAATGCGCTTCCACCAGCAGCGTGCCATTTCGCGATCGAGTACATGATTTTACCGGACCCGCTATCTTGTCTAATCCCTTCTGGGTGACGAAAGGGTTCACTGATGTAAATTTCTTGTCCTCCTCCGTTCTGCTTATCACCAAGTAGCGAGGACCACAGGGCTCTACTACTTCCTTTCCAATATCCTTCACAGTTTTAGATTTAAGAACACGTGCCATTGCGGTAATGTCCTCCACCATTGCAAACGTCTCCGATGGCGTGCTCACATCCTGGGCGCCACCCCGGCTATGGTGAGAGTCCTGGCCTAGACCTTGCTCACCCTAGGGTCAGACCTCCCAGTGTAAAGACAGAGGGACCCAATCGCCTTCAGGAGTGTAACAGCTCATGCAATGGCCCCTCCCCGGGACTGACCTTTATCAGCGGATACGAGCACAGTCCTACATGGTAACAAGTGGCTGGGAGTTAGAGAAAGGCGGCTGATCCGACGTTGCCAAAAACTCAAAATAGGACAGATGACGGAATGGATGCTACGGAACATATCTTCCTGGGCTATGCAAAGATCATAAACACATTCTCGCCGATAAGACAGATTGAAGCAAAGATGAAAATAGCAAGTTTAATGATGGAGCTAGAACTTCAAAATTTACAAGAAACTTCGAGCCATAACTAACCGTCTACCTCTCGCTCAACTATTCAAGTCTCTAAATTACCGGTATCGGGCAGCGCAACAGCTAAGCCAAACTGTGAAGCCTAACGTAAAGAAACCACAGGTGAGCGTCACAGAGGCACGATACTTGTGGGCCTCCTACAGGCGTGGGTTTGCCATGGTAACCATTACGTCACTGCTGCGGGTGCACACTGCGCTGTATTTACAGGTTGCAGGAGGCCACATCTCCGGTACCTCCTCTTTGAGCTTTTCTCGTAACTGTGGCGTTGAGTAGATTCTAAGGCCAAAACACATGGTACATCATCAAACGATTCAGGAAGAAGGATCTTCGAGTGAACTTGTTTTACAAATAACAGCACTCCCACACTCAGTGAAGAAATAGTGCGTAAATAAAAGGGAGTGCTACCAATATTATTACTATTAGCAGCAGCATATATAAAATTATGGTTTAATTACATTCAAGGAAAGGAATGGAGATTTTCCAAAATCAGTTACCCGGACCCTGAAAATGTAAACACACGATCCGCCACTGACATCTGCTCAGGGTTACTAATGCTCATATATACATTTAACGTTCATATATAGGAGATACAGTTTTTGTTCCAAAAAAAACAAGCATGTGTTACAAAGAAGCGTTTATTGGATGTCTAACAACATAGGTGTACCACGTGTCAAGTGTTTGTTGAGTAAATTTTGTTACTGTGAGTGTGAGTGAGTGAGTGTGTGGTGTTTTAGGGCACGTCGACAAGGTCATTTAGGCCCGAAGTCAACACTAAAAACTACACAAATTAAGCTAAAATGTAAAATAAAAATAAAAACACTCAACAATTAAAAGTACATAAAGTCCCATCCCAAGACAACTTAAAATCTCTAAAATTAACAAATATAAAATGCAAGTTAGACTTGTTTATTAAAACCGATTTGGGCAACAAACCGCAGTGTCTTAACCACGGCTACTGGGTCGTCCCCTAAAACACCCAGCAAGTTAGTCCTCAAGCCTACTGACTGGCGAACGCGGTCGTACTGCGGGCACTCGAGTAATACGTGCCGCACAGTGAGGCGTACTGCACATGGAGCACACACTGGGGCCGGTTCCCCTCTTAACAAATGACCATGAGTCGCTCGAGTGTGCGACAGCTCAGCGGAGAAAACTTAAGTGGAGTCCAGAAGACGGAATTTATGAGCCCCACCGTTAATGAAGAACGCGCAACCCGTAGTGCTGCCTAACTGAGAACCGTCTGTAAAGATTAGAACATAGTTAGGGTAACGGCCCAGTAGTTCGGCAAAAAGTTGGAACACCGAATGTGGAGTAGCGAGTCTAGAGTTGCTTGAAAGAGCGAGATCGAACCGCGTACGATCGAGCTGCCATGAGGGATAAGGGCAGATGGACGACCTGTCCACGCGAGGCATTCGGAAGCCATGCGAATGTAGGAGATCCCGAAATCTTATTCCCATTGGGTGTGTCCGAGAACCAGGGCGCATATAAGGGTGGACTAAATCTGTACACAGAACTGGTTTAAAACAAGGATGATTGGGATAACTTGCCAACTTCGAGACGTACGAGTACAGTAACAGGGAGCGACGAATATGGAGTGGAGGTTCGCCTGAGTCTGCATACAGGCAGTCGACTCGACTGGTGCGGAAAGCTCCTGTGGCAAGGTGGATACCAGTATGATGCACGGTGTCTAAAAGGCGAAGTTTAGAGGCGGTCGCTGCACCATAAATAAAACTGCCGTGGTCTAGCTTATATTATATCAAGTGTGTTGTGATAAGTTAGAGTTAGAGAGACCTACTACCGATTTGTTACATACATTTAACCGTAAACTTTATGTAAATATACAATAACCCACCACGAACTAAGAGACAAAACCATGAATTGTGTTACAAAGAAGCGTTTATCGGATATCTAACAGCCTAGGTGTACCACGTGTCAATTGTTTGTTTAGTACATTTTGTTACTGTGATGTTATATCAAGTGTGTTGTGATAAGTTAGAGTTAGGAAGACCTACTACCAATTTGGTACGTACATTTAACTGTAAGCTTTATGTAAAGATACAATAACCCACCACGAACTAAGAGACAAAACCATGAATTGTGTTACCAAGAAGCGTTTATTGGATGTCTAACAACATAGGTGTACCTCGTGTCAAGTGTTTGTTGAGTACATTTTGTTACTGTGAGGTTATATCAAGTGTATTGTGATAAGTTAGAGTTAGGGAGACCCACTGCCGATTTGGCACGTACATTTAACTGTAAACTATATAAAGATAAAATAACCCACCAAGAACTAAGAGACAAAACCATGAATTGTGTTACAAAGAATCATTTATCGGATGTCCATCGGATGTTAAATAACAAAATTGGTATTTAAATTAACAAGAGTGTGACACAAAGATACAAAAAGGTCATTCTGATCCAAGCTTTCCTCTATATGGCACATTTTTCGATTTTTTTCCCAAATGGTTAAAACGATTTTGATTAACATATTTAAGAAGTTCTTATGTATGTCAGATAACTCTAAGCTCTATGTACCCTGGGTTTATTTGAGGATTATTTCATCCATTCGACGACGCATTGTCCGATATGGCTTAACGTATGAGGACGTTAATTACTAAACCAAAACAAAAAAAAGCCACTGAGCTACTTCACATTAAATTTTCCAACTCACTCTTACGTTTCCCGGTAAGCCACTAGAGGTTCTCGTATACAATGTGACACACACCCTTTGTGGTTACTTACTATTCTGTAAGTACTTAATCTCTGTTTCATATAACCTTGCTCAACTGAAGTGTATCACTCTGCGTTCAACTAACTTCCCCCTCACCCTAATTGGCTAATGCTTTCGCCCCATAGGCCATACGCGGTGTCTTCCCATCACATTTAAATATTGGTAGTACTGGCATTAAGCACACTCAACTCCCTTATCTACCACGAAAACCAGATGGCTTTGGTTTAATACAGGTGTTGCTATAACGCACGTCCATGAAGGTGTTAAAGAACGGCGTAAACGATGGATGTGTGGCCGTGCAATTAAGTCCACAGCCATAATTTGCCAATAACATGTTGCGCCTGTACTGCAGCGGAGGTTCTGCAGACTCAGCATACAGGCTTATAACTCGGCTCGCTGGAAATGACCCAACTGCTATACGTATGCCACAATTATGGGCAGTGTCTAACCTCTTCAGCACAGATGGTCGTGCTGAGCCATAAATGATACTACCATAATCTAATTTGGAACGGATGAGTGCCCGAAAAAGTCGCAATAACACTGTACGATCCGCTACCCACGAGTTTCCACTTAGTATCCGCAAGATATTTAGAGATCGGCCACATCGTGCTTTCAGTCGTGCTATATGCGACGACCAACTAAGTTTTCTATCAAATATCAATCCAAGGAACCTCGTCTCATCTGCAAAAGGTAGTAGATCAGCGCCTAGCCGGAGCCTTGGAGGTAGTCGACTCTGCTGACGCCAGAAGTTACCACAGATGGTTTTCTCAGCGGAGAATCGGAAGCCGTTTTTTTAACTCCAAAACTTAAGGTTGTCCAAGGTGGTCTGAAGACGACGCTCTAAAAACGGCGTGCGCTGAGATGTACAGTAGACGGCAAAGTTGTCTACAAATAGGCATGACGAGACCCCCGGAGGTACACATTCCGAGATGGAATTAATCGCAATAGCAAACAACGTAACACTTAGTACCGATCCCAGTGGCACACCGTTCTCTTGAACATAAAGGTTTGAAAAAACCGAGCCAACACTTACTCGGAATACGCGGTCTTTCAAGAATTCCTGAAGGAAGAGTGGTAGGCGTCCACGTATATTCCAGGTGTGCAGAGTGTGTAGCAACCCTGCCCGCCAACACGTATCATTAGCCTTTTCGAGGTCAAAAAATATTCCGACTGTTTGACAGTTCTTAAGAAATCCGTTCATAATCTGTGTCGACATGGACACAAGATGATCCACTGTTGAAGGGCGTCGTCGAAAACCGCACTGTATGTTATGCAGTAGGCTGTGCGTTTCCAGCCACCATACCAACCGCCCATTTATGAAATAAGTATTGTTCTTGCTGAAACATCAGTTGCTTCAGTCGTCATTGACGGTACTATGTGCGCGCGATATGAAGAGCGATCGGGTTCCAAGTCTTCATTTCATCTATTCCATAAATTAAGAGCAGCATCTGATTTGACAGTTATTTGAAATGGAAAAAATAGAAATCAAAGAGGAGATTCCTCTCACAGATGACATAGCCTCACAGAATGAGAGAGAATTCTTTCAAGAAGTTGTAATATAGTGAGTACAGTTTGAACATTTTGTTTTGTTTAAAAATATCTACACAAGAATCAGTATGTTTTAAGTTAAAATTATCCTAATACACTTTTTCTGTCCAGATGAACCCTTGGACAACTTCCCCATATTTCAATTCCAAATGATAAGTATGGGAAGGTAACACCATAATAAATACTTTTTAGTAGGTTAGTATCACCGATTGGCTTAAAATGTCTGATGAGAAATATTGATTTACTAACTTTTTTACATAGATAGTCAATGTGACTACACCATGTCAATTTATTGTTCATATAAAGCCGTAGGAATTTATGGCCACATATCCTTTACGCTAGAGTTATCTGTAGATTCATGTTAAAGTGAGCCTTGTTTGTCAGGCTAATTTGCATTGATGTAGTTTTTTCCATTTTGCATTTGAGGTTGTTTTTGTCAAAATAATTTAACAAACGTTCTCCCAGAGAGCTCATATCCTGAAATAAATTCTTGTTATTTACAGCAGAGCAGATGACAGTTGTATCATCTGCATAATATATTATACTTGCATTGTGAGCAGTAGGTAAATAATTTATATACATAATGAATAGAATTGGTCCTAAAACACTATCCTGAGGAACCCCGTACTTTATAGTCTTACAAGTGGAGTAATAGATGTTTTGATAGTCAATGTCTAGGTCTCTGCCCCATATATAACTAAAGTCTTATCAATGTTTTATATATCAGGATTTCATCTTTCCTAGTAAGTATTTTATTTTTTAACAATTTTAAATTTGCAACATTTTCGCTGCTCGTATGCAGTCTTTTATTGTAGTGCTTATTTTGGCTTCATTATCTAATGTATTCCGCAGGTAGCAATATTACAGTCTACTACACTTAAAATAAACAGTACAAATAATGACAAATGAAGTCAAGAATTGGTAAGCAACAGCAATACAGTGATAAAACTTTAACGTGTTAGGAAATTTAACACCACATGTAATAATAGCGGCACTTCTTCACCTTTCTTGCATTTTGTAAGTGTAACAGTATTTGGATGTATGGAGTCAAGTTGGGGAGTTCAATGCCATGCCTATGACTTGAACTATCGATCCAAAATCTTAGCCTATATACAGGTATTGTGAAGAAATGATTAATTTCCATCAATTAACTTAAATAATAAGAGTTTAATGATGAAACCTGGGATTTGACTACTGACGATGTTGAGTTTCCACAGGCAGTGTGTCTCGAATGCAAGAGCCCCTAGTGGTTTGCTGGGAAAGTGTATGAGTCATTTGGAGAGAGTAATGTCATGACGTCAGGTTGGCTATGGTAGCTTGGGGGGTAAGAGGGACTGGACGGAAACTGGGAGAACAGTGATTCAACTCCCGGCCATGGCATTGAGTTTTTCAGGTTGACTCCATCTATCCAGGTATTATATTTGCAAGGTGCGGGGGGGTGAGGAGGTGCTGCTATTGCACCTGTAGATTGCGAGAGTATGTGGTTGGCCATGGCACTAGCACAGATAACTGAGTCTGTGAACAGTAAAACAAACTGAAGTGTAATGTGCCCGGATAGCAGTAAGTGTTGAATCATAAACCTGCATCTTACTTATGAACATGTTAACTACAACTGCAATGGTAACAATTATTGTTTTATGTGTAAAGTGCAAGAAAGGTGAGCTTTGATGCCAGTTTATTAAGCTAGGAGAACTCTAACCTTTGTTCTTGAATGCTAATATGATTATAACTAAACCTAATAAATGATACATTTTCAAATTGTTGAGAGGAAAGAAGTGTTTCACATTGTTGGGAACTGACCACACATGCTCATGCACATGCGCACTGTAATGAGAATAGGTCTTTTTTTTACGTATCCCAGAACCAGGGAGAACTATAGTAATAGAACCTTATACACATAATTTGCTGTTATAATAATTAAATATCAGTGGAATATGACTGAGGTTTATGTAAATAAATGAGCATACAGCATACGCTATGTTAAAGTAAATGCAAAATTCATTTTTCTTATTGTTGCTGATTAAGATGCAAGCTGTGAGGCGGCATTCAGCGGTGAAAATAAAAGACGTGTTTGCTTTTGGTGCAACAGTATTGTAGCAACAAACGATGGGCACCTTGTGTTTTCTGTTGAACATTGCTTTTGTTTTTCATTCTCAATTGATTTTAATCAGTTGTGGAGAAAGGAAAAAGGAAATGTTACATGCTAGATTAGAAAGTAAAATTCCTACAAACTTGGTCACTTAATAAACAAAACAAAATTTGAATTTTCTTCAAAATAAGGAGATAGTAATACTGTTCTATGTACAGTCACAATAACAGAAATGCTATTTTGAAAAGTTTTAGCATTGGGTGCAAAGTAAACTAAATGCAGCCTTTAGCAGAAGGGGACAATGTTAATTTTGAAAGGACTCTTTTCAGTGGTTCCAGTAGAGACAGGCTGCAATCATTGGTTACATGCTAATAGCATAAGCAATATATTTAACGAATATCATGAATTCTACAGTATATTTCAAGTATAGTATCCTGAACTTCTATCTATTGACAATCAGCAACAATGTACACCACTCCAGACCCATCACCCAGACCAATGGATTTCTCCAAGGGAGCGCCTTCTTTACCGGTGCTGCACTAGCACCTAACTGAGCCACCCAGACCAACAAGTTTCAATAGTTTGCATGGTGTAAGCAACCTGTAAAAATATCAGGTGTCATCTCAAAATAGTTTCTGAGGTCTGTAATTTATCAGATTTTGCTTAAGTAATATGGAGCTTAACCACATTTTTTATTAACCTCATTCAAATCATTCCCTTCCTTTTATATTGAAAAAAAGCATATATCTTTCTTTCCCCCTTTCTTCCTTAAAGTAGATTCTTTCAAGCTACTCTTTATAAAGGAATTTTTCCCTTCCAAAAACAGAATTGTTTAAAATTGCAAAAACTAATGCTTGTAATATTGTAATCAGGATCAATTGTTAATTGTTTACTTCAGGCAAACTGCTCTGCATTTATCAACAAAGAAGAACCAAGGACATAAGAACAGCAGAAATGTTGTGCCAGACATAGCCATCTTCAATTCACCTTTTGAAGCTTTGCAACAGTGAATGCAAGTTTTTGCAGATCAAATAAATCTTATCAGCGACATTTTGTGATCCTGTTGCTTTGGGACAAAACACTGCTGTTAATTTATGGTGTAAGTGAAGCAAATGTGACCCAAAACTGAACTTGTAATATTCATGTATAGCAGTCCTCATTTATGGGGGATAAGCTTGATTGGCATTGTAGAAAAAAGATTGATTTTTTCAAAGATGGATATATTTAGAAGAGAGAATCTCACTCTGAAGTCTTTTCTTCTCTGTGACTGCCATTTTAAAGTAATTAAGTGTACCTGAGTGTGGTAAATGAAGACATTTGGTTTGGTAGTAACTGATCAGATATAAAATATTCTTTACATAAAATATTATTTAATAAAAATTCCATCAAAAATTACAGAAATAATGGACCATGTATATGTCTCGTCAGTAAATACGAGGTGTGATAAATAAAATAAATGTTCTTTTCTGAAATAATCTATTTTTAGTCATCCACATGAACTTTGTATCCATTTAAGTAAACTTAAAATGTGCTATAAACTCTGACATCTAGTGGCTAATATGGTAAGCTTTCACACATGTGCCACATTTCATTTTGAGCAATTTCGAGGTTAATTAGCCAACCAGTTTACAACAAATGTATGTAGTGGATATTATGGCTCTCGAAAAGGATACATCATTATTCGTCTACCTCCGTATAACTATGCTCTGAATGCAATTGAGCTGGCATGGGCAAAAACGAATATTTTCAGAGGATGCAATGTTACTGGTGATATGTTGGCTACAAATCCGCGGAAACTTGCATTATCTTCCGTAATCACTACACATTGCAAGAAGATCTAAGAGCTGGAAGTGAAATATTGCAGAAACGATGGGTAATAGAAAATGCAACTGATGAATTACCTTCAACACATCAAAGGGCACTAGCGATGAAAGTGATGCACCAGACTCGAAGAATCACAATTTTTGTAATTTTTACGACCTCCAACGTTAAGTCCTATCGGACGATAAATGAGATGGGTAAAATGATGCTCAAATGAGCCCGGGGTCCATAGGGCTTAGAGTTAGCAGTAGTACGCACCCCTCTGGAGCCAGACGGTCAAAGCTTTGGCGTTATTTTCCAGCAAAATCTCTCTCCATCTTAATCGAGCCACACGTTCAGGAGCCAAATTTGCGGCGATATTCCTCCACTCGCAGCAGATAGGAAGCACGCCAACTGTTTGGAAGATGCAGGTCAAGATTTGATTAAATAAGAGTCATGCGATCTTTTTCTCAGGTGTGGACTTTTGGTAACAGAAATAAAAATTTATATGACTCCGATTTCGTAATATATTATTTAATTGTATAATCTAACGTCTACTCGTCACTATTACGAATACCGAATAACTAGTTTTGAAGGTTATTAACCTTCCGTTACAAAACTTTTATGGTAACCGCGACATTTTTCACTCGTCATCAAATAAGACTGAAGAACCTATCTATCTCAAGATTTTCCGTAACTGTCATTACTCTATTAATTTTAAGATTGGCTGATGTACTGCAACGTCACCGCATTACGTAATACAATTATTACTACGGCCAATCACAAAATTACACATATATTTTTTTAATATGTCATTACATGGCCTACTAAATCATATCAGAGAACAATATTCATATAAAAAGTTCTAACTAAAACATATCGTTACAAATGCTCTCTTCAAAATATATGGAAAATAATTTTATCTTATTTCACTTAAATACTTCAATGTGTTTCAATATATTTTGAACAATGCCCCAAATTTTAACAATTTGGCTTACAACAATGAACTATAACATAAATATTACATAATATATAACAATAAACATATATTAAATGAAATATAATAATAAATGAAAATTAGACAACTTAGCATTACTACAAGGCCGACTTTACACAGGCCGGAATGCACAGAATCGGCAACACTGTGTAGACCGCTTGTTCTGCTCTGATTTTAACAGGCCTTACGAAGTTTGCAGTTTCTAATTAAAAATATTTATAGAATATTCTCTGCGGTGCGGTACGGTAAACGTTTACCTCATTTTCTATGTAGATGATGATGAGTATAAGGGCGCTCAACTACAGAGGTCATCAGTGCCCTTTTTAAAAGAAACTGGTCATGCCAAAAGCCAAAGATAAATTATTCTAAAACACTATAACTATGTCACTAGAATGACAAAAAATACATACGCGTTAAAAAAAACAATAGAAATATCATCTAAAAAGCCATAAATTCTATTTGCTAAATCCTAAAATCTAGTCTCGAAAAGAATCTAAACACCTTCACTACTGCGTTATCGTCCGCTAGCATTTCCGCAAAGCTGACCGGCAGCTGCAGAGACTTCCTAAGGTCTGCTAGCTGAAAACACTCTAGCAGCACGTGTCGTACAGACAACGCTTCATTGCAAAACGGACATAGTGGAGAAGGCTCCTTTTTAAAAAGAAAACTGAGTAAAAAAGCAGTGCCCAATTCGTAACCGAGCCAAACTCACCTCCTCGCGACGAGATGACCGACAGGAGGTAACCCAGGGAATCGGAAGTTCTTTGACAGATCTAAGTTTATTATTGCGGACAGCGGACCACTCTTCCTGCCAGCAGGTTTGCACAGCTCTCCGCAATACGGCCCTAAAGTCTTCCGATGTCACAGATGGTATTCGAACCCTAGGCTTCATGATAGCCGTCTTGGCTGCTGAATCCGCCATTTCATTCCCCCGCAAGCCTACGTGACCAGGGATCCATGCACACACCACGTTAACGCCATAAGCGTGTAACACCTGGAGGGCATCCTGTATACGCTGCACAATAGGGTGGTACTTGTACAGCTGCCGTAGGCTTTGAAGTGCACTGAGGGAATCACTCAGGATTAAGCAGTCCCCCAACTTTCGTCGACGTACGTGTAAAATAGCCCGGTATATTGCATAAAGCTCTGCAGTAAAAATGGAAGTGCTAGTGTGGAATCCAAATGTATACGGTTCGGTTCCACACACGTAAGCACCACCAACACCATTTGAGTTCTTGGAGCCATCAGTATAAATTACAAAATGGTCCTCATATCGCGATAAAAATTCTAAAAAAGGTGCGGATACTAGATATAGACATGGTAGATTTATGATATTTAGTCATGTCCAGATCAACCGGGGACGCTCTGCACAACAAAGGAGGGTATGTCCTCTCCCCCCTAGGATACATCTTGGGCATTTCAGTATCAAGATGTCTAAGGAACTCCCGGAAACTAAAACCAGGTGGCTTTGGTTAAGTAGAAGTGCTCCTATAACGCCCGTCCATGAATGTGTTAAAGAACGGCGTAAACAATGGATGTGTGAGCATGCAATTAAGTCCACAGCCATAATTGGCTAATAATATGTTGCGCCTGTACTGCAGAGGAGGTTCTGCAGGCTCAGCATACAGGCTTATTACTCGGCTCGTTAGAAATGACCCAAATGCTGTACGTATGCCACAACTATGGACTGTGTCTAAACTCTTCACACGACACTACCATAATCTAATTTGGATCAGATGAGTGCCCGATAAAGTCGCAATAACACTGTACGATCCGCTTCCCACGATTTTCCATTTAGTACCCGCAAGATATTTAAAGAGCGGTCATATCGTGCTTTCAGTTGTGCCATATGCGACGACCAACTAAGCTTTCTATCAAATATCAATCCAAGGAACCTCGTCTCATCTGCAAAAGTAGATCAGCGCCTAGGCGGAGCCTTGGAGGTAGTCGATTCTGCTGACGCCAGAAGTTAACACATGGTTTTCTCAGCGGAGAATCGGAAGCCGTTTTTTTAAACTCCAAACCTTAAGGTTGTCCAAGGTGGTCTGAAGACGGCGCTCTAAAAACGGAGTGCGCTGAGATGTACAGTAGACTGCAAAGTCGTCTACAAGTAGGCATGACGAGACACCCGGAGGTACACATTTCGAGACAGAATTAATCGAAATAGCAATAACGTAACACTTAGTACCGATCCCTGTGGTACACCGTTATCTTGAACAAAAGGGTTCGAGAAAACCGAGCCAACCCTTACTCGGAATACGCGGTCCTTCAAAAATTCCTGAAGGGTGAGTGATGATGAGTATAAGGGCGCTAAACTGCAGAGGTCATCAGCGCCCTTTTTAAAAGAAACTGGTCATGGCAAAAGCCAGATATAAATTATTCTAAAACACTATAAACATGTCAATATAATGACAAGAAATACATACACGTAAAAAAACACAATAGAAATGTCATCTAAAAAGCCATAGAGCCTGGGATCCATGCACACACCACGTTAACGCCAGAAGCGTGTAACACGTGGAGGGCATCCTGTATACGTTGCACAATAGGGTGGTAGTTGTACAACTGCTGTAGGCTTTGAAGTGCACTGAGGGAATCACTCAGGATTAAGCAGTCCCCCAACTTTCGTCGACGTACGTGTAAAATAGCCCGGTATATTGCATAAAGCTCTGCAGTAAAAATGGAGGTGCTAGTGTGGAATCCGAATGCATGCGGTTCGGTTCCACACATGTAAGCACAACCAACACCATTTGAGTTCTTGGAACCATCAGTATAAATTACAAAATGGTCCTCATATCGCTATAAAAATTCTAAAAAAAACATGTGCGGATATTAGACATAGACATGGTAGATTTATCATATTTAGTCATGCCCAGATCAATCGAGACGCTCTGCTCAACCAAGGTGGATATGTCTTCTCCCCCCTACGATACATCTTGGGCATGTCAGTATCAAGATGTATAAGGAGCTCCCGGAAACAAAAACCAGGTGGCTTTGGTTTAATAGTAGTGTTCCTATAATGCACGTCCATGACGGTATTAAAGAACGGCGTAAACAATGGATGCGTGGGCATGCAATTAAGTCCACAGCCATAATTGGCTAATAACATGTTGCGCCTGTACTGCAGAGGAGGTTCTGCAGACTCAGCATACAGGCTTATAACTCGGCTCGTTGGAAATGCCCCAAATGCTATACGTATGCCACAATTATGGACTGTGTCTAATCTCTTCAGCACAGATGGTCGTGCTGAGCCATAAACGATACTACCATAATCGAATTTGGAACGGATGAGTGCCCGAAAAAGTCGCAATAACACTGTACCATCCGCTACCCACGATTTTCCACTTAGTACCCGCAAGATATTTAAAGAACGGTCACATCGTGCTTTCAATTGTGCAATATGCGACGACCAACTAAGTTTTCTATCAAATATCAATCCAAGGAACCTCGTCTCATCTGCAAAAGGTAGTAGATCAGAAGCTAGCCGGAGCCTTGGAGGTAGTCGACTCTGCTGACGCCAGAAGTTAACACAGATGGTTTTCTCAGCGGAGAAACAGAAGCCGTTTTTTAAACTCCATCCCTTATGGTTGTTCAAGGAGGTATGAAGACGGCGCTCTAAAAACGGAGTGCGCTGAGATGTACAGTAGACGGCAAAGTCGTCTACAAATAGGCATGACGAGGCACCTGGAGTGAGTGAGTGATGATGAGTATAAGGGCGCTCAAATACAGAGGTCATCAGCGCCCTTTTTAAAAGAAACTGGTCATGGAAAAAGCCAGATATAAATTATTCTAAAACAGTATAAATATGTTAAAAAAAGACAAAAAATAAATACGCGTTGAAAAGAAATAATAAAAATGTCATCCAAAAACCATAAATTCTATTTGCTAAATCCTAAAATCTAATATCGAAAAGAACCTAAAAACGTTCTTCACTACTGCGTTATCGTCCGCTAGCATTTCTGCAAAGCTGACCGGCAGCTGCAGAGACGTCCTAAGGTCTGCTAGGTGAAAACACTCTAGCAGCACGTGTCGTACAGACAACGCTTCATTACAAAACGGAGACAGTGGAGAAGGCTCTTTTTTAAAAAGAAAACTATGAGTAAAAATGCAGTGCCCAATTCGTAACCGAGCCAAACTCACCTCCTCGCGACGAGATGACCTACAGGAGGTAACCTAGGGAATCGGAAGTTCTTTGACAGATCTAAGTTTATTATTGCGCAGAGCAGACCACTCTTCCTGGCAGCAGGTTTGCACAGCTCTCCGCAATTCGGCCCTAAAGTCTTCCGATGTCAAAGATGGTATTCGAACCCTGGACTTCATGATAGCCGTCTTGGCTGCTGAATCCGCCATTTCATTCCCCCGCAAGCCTACGTGACCAGGGATCCATGCACACACCACGTTAACGCCAGAAGCGTGTAACACCTGGAGGGCATCCTTTATACGCTGCACAATAGGGTGGTAGTTGTACAGCTGCCGTAGGCTTTGAAGTGCACTGAGGGAATCACTCAGGATTAAGCAGTCCCCCAACTTTCGTCGGCGTACGTGTAAAATGGCCCGGTATATTGCATAAAGCTCTGCAGTAAAAATGGAAGTGCTACTGTGGAATCCGAATGTATGCGGTTCGGTTCCACACACGTAAGCACAACCAACACCATTTGAGTTCTTGGAGCCATCAGTATAAATTACAAAATGGTCCTCATATCGCGATAAAAATTCTAAAAAACATGTGCGGATACTAGACATAGACATGGTAGATTTATCATATTTAGTCATGCCCAGATCAACCGGGGACGCTCTGCTCAACCAAGGAGGGTATGTCCTCGCCCCCCTAGGATACATCTTGGGCATGTCAGTATCAAGATTACTAAGGAGCTCCCGGAAACGAAAACCAGGTGGCTTTGGTTTAATAGTAGTGTTCCTATAACGCACGTCCATGAAGGTATTAAAGAACGGCGTAAACGATGGATGTGTGGGCATGCAATTAAGTCCACAGCCATAATTGGCTAATAACATGTTGCGCCTGTAGTGCAGAGGAGGTTCTGCAGACTCAGCATACAGGCTTATAACTCGGCTCGTTGGAAATGCCCCAACTGCTATACGTATGCCACAATTATGGACTGTGTCTAATCTCTTCAGCACAGATGGTCGTGCTGAGCAATAAACGATACTACCATAGTCTAATTTGGAACGGATGAGTGCCCGATAAAGTCGCAATAACACTGAATGATCCGCTCCCCACGATTTTCCACTTAGTACCCGCAAGATATTCAAAGATCGGTCACATCGTGCTTTCAGTTGTGCTATATGCGACGACCAACTAAGTTTTCTATCAAATATCAATCCAAGGAACCTCGTCTCATCTGCAAAAGGTAGTAGATCAGAAGCTAGCCGGAGCCTTGGACGTAGTCGACTCTGCTGACGCCAGAAGTTTACACAGATGGCTTTCTCAGCGGAAAATCGGAAGCCGTTTTTTAAACTCCAACTCTTATGGTTGTCCAAGGTGGTCTGAAGACGGCGCTCTAAAAACGGAGTGCGCTGAGATGTACAGTAGACGGCAAAGTCGTCTACAAATAGGCATGACGAGACACCTGGAGGTACACATTTCGAGATAGAATTAATCGCAATAGCAATCAACGTAACACTTAGTACCGATCCCTGTGGTACACCGTTCTCTTGAACAAAAAGGTTCGAAAAAACCGAGCCAACCCTTACTCGGAATACGCGGTCTTTCAGGAATTCCTAAAGGAAGCGTGGTAGGCGTCCACGTATATACCAGGTGTGCAGAGTACGTAGCAACCCTGTCCGCCAACACGTATCATAAGCCTTTTCGAGGTCAAAAAATATTCCGACTGTTTGACAGTTCTTAAGAAATCCGTTCATAATCTGTGTCGACATGGACACAAGATGATCCACTGTTGAACGACATCGTCGAAAACCGCACTGGATGTTATTCAGTAGGTTGTGCGCTTCCAGCCACCATACCAACCGCCCATTTATCATGCGTTCCATCACCTTGCATACGCAACTGGGGAGGGAAATAGGACGGTAGCCAGAAGGGAGGTGACGGTCGTTGCCAGCTTTCAAGATAGGTATAATGGTGGCTTCTCGCCACTTGTCAGGAAACTTGGCACCAAACAAAACACGGTTATAGACCTCGAGCGCCAATGCCTTACCTTCAGCGGTTGGTGTTTTGGCAACGCCGACATGCATAAGCAATGTGTGGAATGTGGTAATCGTTTCCACTTCCATGCTCTTTGGGATAATTGCTTTCCACATTAAGTAATCCCTGCCAGGTTATTTATATAATATGTTATTATGTATTCCTATGCTCCATGTAGTGTTACTGCTAATCTCAGATGCTGAATTAAATAAATGTGATAAATGAATGCCTTCCCTTTCGCAAATTTCTAAGTGTCTTTGCGAAAGAAGGCGTTATTGTGAGGTTAAGTATCATTAGTTTAACTTCATGTGTAGGAATTGCTATCGCCTTCTCCGGTAAGAAGCAGTTTGCACAAAGGCATGATAGTACATCAGTGAAAACTTTGTCTGACCCTGCAATGTGTTTAATTTCTGTCATGAGATGTGATTTCATGAATGTATCGTGAAATCATTGAATTTGTGAGTTCGCACTTATGAATGAAGAACAAACTGATGTGGTCTGTGTAAATATTATCTTGAAATTGAACACGTAATCCTTGAACAAAGAGTGAGTGAGTATTTGGTGTTTTAGGGCCCGTCGACAACAAGGTCATTTGGGCTCGAAGTCAACACTAAAACCAAAAACCTACACAAATTTAGCTAAAAGGTAAAATAAAGTACTTAACTCAACACTCAACTATTAAAAGGAGATAAAAACAATCTAAAGACTAATAATTTAAAATCTCTAAAATTAATAAATATAAAATACAAGTCAGACTTGTTTATTAAAACCTATTTGAGCAACAAACCTCAGTGCCTTAACCACGGCCACTGGGTCGTCCCCTAAAACATCGATCAATTTAGTCCCCAAGCCAAAAGACTGTCGAACGCGGGCGTACTGCGGGCAATCAAGCAATACGTGCCACACAGTGAGGCGTAATGCACACGGAGCACACACAGGGGCCGGTTCCCCTCTTAACAGATGGCCATGAGTCGCTCGGGTGTGCCCAATTCTCAGCCGGGTGAGTATCACCTCGGCCCGCCGGTTATCCCTGCAGGAAGTAGGCCAGGGTTGTACGCTCTCCTTTATTGCCCGGAGTTGTTTGCCTTCTAAAGCTGACCAGGATTGCTGCCAAGCAGATAGGAGCTGGCGACGGAAAAAACGTTGCACATCCTGGTATGGCACCGTAGTTGTGAAACTCCCGGGCAAACGACAAGCGGACTTAGCAGCCGAGTCCGCTTCATCGTTCCCGGAAATGCCCACATGGCACGGGGTCCAAGAAAAACAAAATGGTATCCGCCAATGAGCATTTGCGAGATCTGGGCCTGTATTTTTAAAACAAGGATGTGAGCGGCAGTGTGCTGTTGCAAGGCATGAAGAGCAGTTAGAGAGTCAGTGCAAACAATAAAAGAGCCAGCAGCTAACTTGCAAATAAAAAGTAGCAAATAGAATATGGCATACAGCTCTGCTGAGAAGACCGAAGTGGAGTCCAGAAGTCAAAATTTATGAGCCTCACCGTTAATGAAGAACGCGCAACCCGTAGTGCTACCTAACTGAGAACCATCCGTAAAGACCGGAACATAGGGAAACGGCCCAGTAGTTCGGCAAAAAGTTGTTGGAACGCCGAATGTGGAGTATCGAGTCTAGAGTTGCTAGAAAGAGCGAGATCGAACAGCGCATGATCGAGTTGCCAAGCAGGATAAGGCCCGATGGACGACCTCTCTACGCGAGGCAGTTGGAGGCCATGCGAATGTAGATCCCGAAATATTATTCCCATGGGCATGTCCGAGAACCAGGGCGCATATAACGGTGGACTAAATCTGGATACAGAACTGGTTTGAAACAAGGATGATTGGGGTAACTTTCCAATTTCGGGACCTATGAGCAGATTAACAGCGAGCGACGAATATGGAGTGGAGGTTTGCCTGAGTCTGCATACAGGCAGTCGACTCGAGTGGTGCGGACAGTGCCTGTGGCAAGGCGGAATCCAGTATATGCACGGTGTCTAAAAGGCGAAGTTTAGAGGCGGTCGCTGCGCCAAAAATAAAACTGCCGTAGTCCAGCTTGGACCGAACCAGAGAGCGGTACATACTCAACATTACCGTGCGATCCCCCCCATGAGGCTCCAGGTAATACCTTCAGCACCCGAAGAGAACGATCGCAAGAGGCTCGAAGGTGACGAATATGGTGCTCCCAGTTGTCTGTCCAGGTAGAGGCCCAAGAACTTCAGGTGCGAGACAAATGGCAGCGGTGTGCCGTTCAAATGAACATCAGGAGGCGGGTGAATATCGCGTAGGCGGTGAAAGTGGATACAGTGTGACTTCGCAGATGAAAAGCGGAAGCCGGTTTGAAGCGCCCAAGGTGCTAGCTGGGTGATGGTCAGCTGCAGTTGGCGCTCAATGTGATCTATGTTGGCTGACCTATAATAAAACGCGAAGTCGTCAACATAGAGTGATGATGGAATTCCGCTTCGAACGGCACCAGTGATGCCGTTGATAGCTACGGCAAAAAGGGCGACGCTCAAAATCGACCCTTGAGGTATGCCGTTCCCCTGTATCCGCTCCCGGGATATCGTGTTTCCTATGCTCACACGAAAACGGCGAAGTTTTAAAAAGTTGTATAGAATTTCGAGTACATGACCACGCATACCGTAACCATGTAGGTTACGGAGTATGCCGTACCACCAAGTGGTGTCATAGGCCTTCTCCAGGTCGAGGAACACGCCCATGGCATGCTGCTTCAGTAGAAAGGCATCGGAAATATACCCCTCAAGGCGTGTTAGATTATCGACACTTGAGCGATGGCGACGAAAACCGTATTGCAATTTGGACATATGGTTACGTTTTTCTAGCCATCAATTTAACCGAGCATTTATCATTCGCTCGAAGGTCTTACAGATGACACTCGTCAGGCAAATGGGGCGGTAGCTAGTGTGAAGTGTGTGGTCCTTTCCGGGTCGAGGGATGGGGATGACAATACAATTAGAGTAAGGATTAATCGCAATAGCCAACAGTGTAGCAGTCAGGAACGATCCTTGTGGGACCCCGTTCTCTTGAATAAAAAGGTTTGAATAAACAGAGACGACACTCTCCCGGAAAACGTGATTGTTCATTCATTACCGAAGGAACACGGCTAGGCGCCCACGAATATTCCAGCTGTGTAGGGTGCGTAAAAGACCTGCACGCCAACAGGTATCATAAGCTTTTCCGAGGTCGAAATATATGCCGACTGTTTGGCAGTTCGACTGGAAGCCGTTCATTATCTGCGTCGACATCGATACGAGGTGGTCTACCGTAGAACGCTGACGTCGGAAACCATACTGAATGTTCGTCAGAAGGTTGTTGGTTTCCAGCCACCACACCAACCGCCCATTGATCATGCGTTCCATCACATTGCAGACGCAGCTGGTGCGGGAAATAGCACGGTAGCTGGAAGGCAGATGTGGGTCATTACCAGGTTTCAAAATGGGAAGGATGGTGGCCTCACGCTAATTCTCAGTGAAACTGCCGTCAACCCAACACGGTTGTACAATAATAATGTACAGAAATCAAAATCTGTAAAGAATATTCCATCAGAAAGGAATGTCTTGAACTTGAAACAGGTTTATTCTATAATGCAGGTTAACCCAAACCTTTCTTCTTTGAGTACCACATCCATCAGCTGCAGTCCTCTAAAACGAACAACAAAGCACATTCCAGTAGGAAGGAAATACTTAAGAAAGAAGAAACAAGGAAATCATGTTGAAACAGTTGCACCAAATTCCAGTCTTCCTCCTGCAATTAAAATCCTAACAGCAAGTGCAAGTATATCCGAATTCCCTGCTGTGATATCCAGTACAACATTTAGCACTGCTCACATAAGCAAACAGAAAGTGTGGATGATGATGATTGGATTTTAGGGCGCTCAACAACTTGGTCATCCGCGACCTTAAAAACAGGTAGCCAAAAGCTATATAAGTCTAACACTATAAATTTACACAATCAAATAAATCAAAGGTAAAAACACCACCATAACGAGGCCTCGTTTAAAATAGAAGGTAAGATCATAAAATCAGAATAGCGTTAAAATAACTATAAAGACCGAGATAATTGGGATTAAATTCTAAAACCCACAGTTAAAACAAACGCTAAAACTTTGAACACCGCAGTTTCGTCATCCGCGAGGATCTCCGCCAAGCTGGCCGGCTGCTGGAGGGATCTGCGGAGACGTGCCAAGATAAAACAATCTAAAAGCAAATGACGACCCGTCAGGTCAGCACTGCACAGTGGGCAAACGGGAACCGGGGTCCTATTCAATAAAAAGCTGTGGCTAAAATAACAATGTCCTAAGCGCAACCGACCCAAAGTAATCTCCTCCAGCCGAGAAAGGCTACAGCAGCTCACCCTGTTAAGCGGAAGCTCCTCAATTCGGAGCCTGTTGCCACTCAGAGCGGACCACTTATCGCGGCAGCACGAGAGCGCCGCCTACGGATAACAAATCCAAAGTCTTCCGCTGTAACGTACGGTATGGTATAACTGGGTCTTATCGCTGGCTCCTTCGCTGCCTAATCCGCAAGTTCATTTCAGGCAAGCCAACGTGACCAGGAACACATGCAAACACCACCCTTGCACCAGTGGCGTGCAGAACGTGACGGGCGTCCTGGATACGTTGTACAAGAGGATGTTGGTTGTACAGCTCACAAAGGCTCTGAAGGGCGCTCAACGAATCACTAAGGATAAGGCAGGCACCCAACCTACTGCGGCCAACATAAAAAATGGCTCGGCATATTGCATGGAGCTCCGTTGTGTACAGGAAAGTCCTGCCATGGAGACCGAATGTTAAGGGTTCGGCCCCCTAGACATACGCACATCCAACACTAGCAGAGCTCTTGGACCCGTCAGTATAAAGGACCTTATAATCTTTATATCCCGATTAAAACTCTAAAAATAAACTACGGATACTACTCGTGAACGTCGTAGATTTTCTGTGCAGCGTCAGACCCAGATCCACGTAAGGCGCAGCACGCAACCACGGAGGGTGCACACGCTCGCCCCTAGGAAGTATTCTAGGCAGCTCAAGGTATGGCGCCTAAGAAGCTCCGGGAAGCGAAATCCTGGCGGCTTTGGATTCAGGCGGATGTTGCTATAACCGGCGTCAAAGGAGGTACCACAAAAGAGCTAGTTGAAAAACCCCAGTAGCTAACCGAAGGCCAGAGTTCTGCACTGGGTCAAAATTCTTAAGCACAGATGGACGAGCTGAAGAATAAACTATGCACCCATAGTTCAGTTTGGATCGAACTAGTGTGCCATACAAGCAAAGCAGCACTGCGCCATCCCCTCCCCACGATTTTCCACTAAGTATCCGCAAGGTATTAAGAGAACGTTCACATCGGGCTCTTAACTGCGCTATAATCGACGACCAGCTAAGCCACGTATCAAAAACCAGTCTGAGGAACCTAGTTTCATCGGCAAATGGTAAAACATGGCGACCTGGCCGGAGGAAGGGTGGAAACCGACTCTTGCTGCGCCAGAAGTTAACGCACAGTGTCTTCTCAGTAGAAAATCTAAAGCCGTTCTTAGAGCTCCATTCCAGAAGGTTGTCCAAGCATTGCTGAGGACGAAGGTCTGGGAACGGAGTACGCTGAGAAGTACAATAGAAGGGAAATCATCCACGAATAAGCACGATGACACCCCCCGAGGAACACAATTAGAGTAAGAATTGATCGCAATAGCAAACAGTGTAGCACTCAGGACCGATCCTTGTGAGACCCCGTTCTCTGGAATAAAAAGGTTTGAATAAACCGAGGCGACACTAACTCGGAAAATCTGAAGGTTCATTCACTCCCGAAGGAACACGGCTAGGCGCCCACGAATATTCCAGCTGTGCAGGCTGCGTAACAGACCTGCACGCCAATAGATATCATAAGCTTTTCCGAGGTCAAAATATATGCCGACAGTTTGGCAGTTCGTCTGGAAGCCGTTCATTATCTGTGTCGACATCGACACAAGGTGGTCTACTGTAGAACGCTGACGTCGGAAACCACACTGAATGTTCGTCAGAAGGTTGTGGGTTTCCAGCCACCACACCAACTTCCCATTGATCATGCGTTCCATCACATTGCAGACGCAGCTGGTGAGGGCAATAGGACGGTAGCTGGAAGGCAGATGTCCGTCATTACCAGGTTTCAAAATGGGAACGATGGTGGCCTGACGCTACTTCTTAGGGAAACAGCCGTCATCCTAACACGGTTGTAGAATAATAATGTACAGAAATCAAAATCTGTAAAGAATATTCCATCAGAAATGGATGTCTCGAACTTGAAACAGGTTTCTTCTCTAATGCAGGTTAGCCCAAACCTTTCTTGAGTACCACATACATCAGCTGCAGTCCTCAAAAACGAACAACAAAGCACATTCCAGTAGGAATGAAATACCAAAGAAAGAAAAAACAAGATCATGTTGAAACTGGTTCACCAAATTCCAGTCTTCCTCCTACAATTAAAATCGTATCAGCATCTGCAAGTATATCTGAATTCCCTGCTGTGACATCCAGTACAACATTCAGCACAGCTCACATATGCAAAGAGAAAGTGTGGATGATGGTGATGATGATGATTCGATTTTAGGGCGCGCAACATCTGGGTCATCCGCGACCTTAAAAACAAGTCGGTTAAAAGCTAAATAAAAGTCTAAAACTAGAAATCTACTGTCCGGCCGTTGTATCTCCGGCTCTGAGGTTTTGCGACTGTAAAACGTGGAAGGGGAAACCTAATAATACCAACATACAGTAATGAGCAATTGAAAACATATCCTCAAAATTATCTTTAGAATTTAAATATAGGACTATATTAACTTTAAAACACTGAAATACAATTTACAATTTCATCATAATGCAAGATATTTATTACACCACTCTATTCGAATATTTCATACACACCTTTCACTCACACACTAACTGCATCTGTTGGTAGTACTGGGAGTCTCTACATCCGGTGTCTTGGTCAGGAAGTTAAAACTGTCCGCTAGCGCCAATCAGCATTGTCGCTGGTAGGCGTGGCTCCCGAACCCAACACCGTGTTGCCAGCTTAAATTTGTTTGAGCCACGTGGCCTAATAGCGGCTTGTTTGGTGAACTTTCTTTGGTATATTTTTCGTTCGTAAATTCCGATGAATAGTGTTCGTAAGTCTTATTTTTATCGCTATTATAATAATATGGCTACTGGTTCGTGAAATATGCAAATACATGAAATATTTAAAATACGCATTGTTCCTCTGCTTGAAATTCCCGCTAAAGAACTGGCAACAGCCTGCTTCCCCCTCTCGAGAAATGTCATCGCCGGAGATAGAACGGTCGAACTGTACACAATAAAGTAAATCAAAGGTAAAAACACCGCCATAACGAGGAGGCCTCGTTTAAAATAGAAGTTAAAATCATAAAATCAGAATAGGAATAAAATAGCTATAAAGACCGACATAATTGGGATTAAATTCTAAAACCCACAGCTAAAACAAACGCTAAATCTTTGACCATCCCAGTTTCGTCATCCGCGACAATCTCCGCCAATTTGGCCGGCTGCTGGAGGGATCTGCGGAGACGTGCCAAGCTAAAACAATGTAATAGCAAGTGACGGACCGTCAGGTCAGCACTGCACAGTGGGCAAACGGGAACCGGGGTCCTATTCAATAAAAAGCTGTGGCTAAAATAACAATGTCCTGTGCGCAACCGTTCCCAAAGTAATCTCCTCCCGCCGAGAAAGGCGACAGCAGCTCACCCCGTTGAGCGGAAGCTCCTTCTCAATTCGAAGCCTGTTGCCACGCAGAGCGGACCACTCATCGCGCCAACACGAGTGCGCCGCCCTACGGATAACAAGTCCAAAGTCTTCCGCTGTAACGTACGGTATGGTATAACTGGGTTTTATCACTGCCTCCTTCGCTACCGAATCCGCAAGTTCATTTCACGCAAGCCAACGTGACCAGTAACACATGCACACACCACGCTAGCGCCAGTGGCGTGGAGAACGTGGAGGGCGTCCTGGATACGCTGTACAAGAGGATGTTGGTTGTATAGCTCACAAAGGCTCTGAAGGGCGCTCAGCGAATCACTAAGGAAAAGGCAGGCACCCAACCTACTGCGGCCAGCATAAAAAATGGCTCGGCATATTGCATGGAGTTCCCTAGTGTACAGGGAGGGTACATAGAGCGTAGAGTTACCAGACATTCATCTTTCGGGATAAGGGAAAACCTCCAATTTTAAGTCATATCGGACGATGAATGAAATGATGTTCAAATGAGTACGGGTTATATGGGGCTTGGAGTTGCCAGACATTCGTCTTTCGGGATATGGGAAAACCTCCAATGTTAAGTCATATCGGACGATGAATGAAATATGTTCAAATAAGTACAGGATACATAGAGCGTAGAGTTACCCGACATTTATCTTGCAGGACAAGGGAAAAAAGTAGGAAAAAGACCTCATTACCCTGACGAGATTGGAACTGGAGACCTTTGAACTGGAGGCAGATACGCTACCTACCACAGAGGCGGGCTGGGTAGTATTTGTCACAAGATATATAATTCCATTCTTGTTAAATTAAAACCATTAGGGTCCTTGTCGTTGTGTTTGAATACATTAGTGCGGTTTTAGTTGTTCGGGTATGTCGGTGGTGCTTATGTAGTATATATGTATATTATACATTGTGGCAGCGTCTGTCGGCTTTATATATTAGTGATTCCAAGCAGAAGCGTAATGGACGCAATACGGGCCCGCCTGCAAAAATTAAAATCCGAGCCCCCTAAAATATAGTGTATAATCGATCAGTAACTAACTGACATAACTTTAATAACATCTATATTATTGGATGCCATAGTTAGTCTCATTCACAATAGGCCCAAGGTCCTGTTTCCATGAGTTCTTACTTTTCTTTAGTTCTAAAGTCAGACCCGCTTCAACTGTTTTGCTTACGCCACGAATTGAAAACGACGCGTGCGTTCAAATGTGCATAGCTAGTTTTGTGTGGCAGTATACTTTTGGTTAGGCACCTCTAATCTCGAACTCCTTCCCTCCAAGCTGACGAAGATTTCTGCCCTCCAAGCAGCTAACACGGTTTACAGTAAACAGTCATTTTTAGATGAATAACACAACCATTCTATCCAAATTCTTTGTCCTACCAAAGTTAACTTTTCGTAATATTTAGTGGAGAAGGACCTGTTTTCCTGCTTAGCATCTTTGGGGAATGGGCTCGCTGGCTGACAAGGATTTTGTCTAACAAGGAACCTTTTAGTTTCATTATCTGCATGATCATTTGAATAGTCTGTGATTGGCCTAATTATATTTATGGCATTTGCTATTTCGTTTTCACTTTCACAATTATTATTGGTGTTCATTTCAGCGAAAAGGATCATTTATTTTCACTAATTTGTTTCTTTTTCTAGTTCACGCTTCTTCTTTCTTTTTTGTGCACCACTTAGATGTTCGTGCTTAACTTCAAAAGGTTTCATTTTACTGAAAAAGTACACAGTTAAATGGAAAAAGTTAAACTTTTCAGCAGTAAAGTTTTGAAAATATCACACCACCTTTTACGATGCACCTAGTTCCCGCGAATAAGCTCGTCTGAAACTGAGTTGACTGTTGACTGACCTGCCAGTTATTCACGTCTTAATGTATAATTGACATTGTTGTCAAAAGAGAAGTGTGACAAAAGTTAAATGTTTAGAAAAAATGTGCATATTACAATCTCAGGAACTCTACACATAAATAACGAATAACTTTCTGCCTAATGTGATATTTTGGTATTTCTTTTCATTGAGTAACTGTGCGCCGCTTGTTTGTGACGACAGAGAAACATGAGGCAAATCAGTGTTGTCAGAGAATTCGTAGTGAAGGACAAGCATTGTTAACACACACAGCTGTGCTAAACTCAACTAAACGTTGACCGATTCTAGGAAACCGTTTGGAATGACCTGACCATTAACTTTCTATGCAGACTGACATTAAACTTTATTATTTATTATGTAATATTTCAGAATTTATATCTGTATATATTCAAATTGTTACATTCATTAATAAGAATAATAATGCTTTTTCTTTTTTTTTCTGCGGGCCCCTAAAATACCGAACCCGCCCACATTGATGGCCCTGCACTCCCTAACGTTACGCCCCTGATTCCATGATACCGGGTTAAAGCTGAAAGTGTGTTTAAAAGTTAGTAGATTTATTGCCATGTAAAAGAACTACGGAACGAAATTATGGCACTGCGTGATCCTGACAATTATATACTCGGGCTGCATAGGTAATTGGCCTTTAGTCCATATTCAACTTGAGTTGGCTAGCAGTATTAATGATTGCGCATAAACGCTTCGGTTATGGATTGCAAGCCTTGAATATAAGTTCAATTTGTTGGCGCTCTTTATAGTTGCAAGTGGTTGTTTATTTAGCGGAAGTTTCGGATTTTCATGCAGGCGTCACGTGATCAACAATGCCTCCTTGCGCTCCTTTACGCGCCAAATACCGTAGTTGTGTGGGGGGTAAGTGAGTTAGTTACACTTTTGATAAGCTGAGGTCTGTGTTATTGTGTTTAGATATATAATGGGCCGTAAGAAACGTAATTGTACGAAAAGAAAAATGAAATTTCGAGGCAATCCGTATGTTGAAGTATCTAAAGTGATCATGGCCCGTAAGAAACGTAATTGTACGAAAAGAAAAATGAAATTTCGAGGCAATCCGTATGTTGAAGTATCTAAAGTGATCATGGCCCGTAAGAAACGTAATTGTACGAAAAGAAAAATGAAATTTCGAGGCAATCCGTATGTTGAAGTATCTAAAGTGAATAATAAAGCTTCAGGAAATAACAAAGAAGAAAGTGAAGATAAGGTAAGTGTAGATCACGAAGTGAATAGCAGGTTGACTAGTATGAAACTTGTTTTACTATGTGCAGAATACGCTAATCAGTTTTAAGCACGTCTTATGGGGACAGTGGATTTGAACTTGTCCAACGTTTATTTCTCGGAAATCCACTGTATAGGTATTCGTCATTAAGATAACAGGTTTACACTCCACTTGTCTATCTTGGTTGTTATAGTATTTTTGTACTGATAACGATTATCTTGCTCACAATTTAAAAGGTCCTTTACCCAAAATTCTATACTTTAAGCTCATCACATGCATGTCCGTGGTTGTGGGACTTGCCGCGTGAGTTATTCGAGACATCAGTGCGAGTGAATGTTTGTATTTTCACAACGCAAACGTGTGTGCATCTTAAAAACTTTTTCAGAAATAGAAATTCGTGTGCATCTAGTAGATTAGTTAAAAAAGATTATGTGAATAACAAGAAAAGCTAACGAAACAGTCACGTTATTAGTGAGGAAAAGCTTGACGACATTGGTGCTGCCTTGAAACGTAGTTGTACGAATTTTTTTAGGTATTTAGCACAGCAGACAGTTCACAGAGCAACAAAATCCGTCAAATTAAAGCTCTATGCAACTTCAGTACACAGATTATAACAAGCGACTTTGATTGCGTAACTAGAGTTAAAGTTAATTGTGGAGAAATTGATCCCACAAAAATGTTCTTTTCTGATAAGACCGCACTGCACAAGTGCAGTGTGCCATTAGCACCAAAGAATTATTGGTCTTTCTTGTTTCATTTTAAACAGCAATAGTAGGTACCTACATCTACTTTTGCAACCATTTTGAGATGAACTATTATATGAGGAAAGTGTAAACAGCTATTTTCAGCAGGATAATGCCAGAGCCCATACTGCTAATAAATCCATGAGAGAAGTACGCTGTATATATGGCCAAAGGGTTTGTGAGCTCCCCACTGTCCATATGTAACATTTGACTTTTATTGTCAAATGACTTGTATTGTCGTGCTGCTCGAACGAATAAACATGGATTTATCTCTCAGATAACATGCTGATTATTCTTCTAAGATTGAGAGGGGAACTGCCCTGCATCTCCGATCTGTGTTAAACATCAATGAACGTATCACTTCAGCCAATGGAATTTGCAGGAATCACAAATGACGGATAGATTTTTACTCCACGATTTATTGTTATCTGAAAAGGTTCCCAGAGCCACAGCTCATGCTAGGGAACAGTACAAAAATATATAAAATGATGGCAAACAGCCCTTAACAATACTTATATTACATTTTTATAGTAAGAATGAATTACCGTACAAGAATAACATATATGAAACATACTGTCACCCAATTAGCGGAAGGTATGACGGCACAGCTGTGAGGAAACCAGAGGGAGCTGAGCCACACCTCCCATTAGTCTCTGTCACTAACTGAGGGGTGGTTAAAGGAACGTCACCCGTCCCTGGACGTTTCTCTCCCCTTCTTCTATCATCTGGAATATTCGCCTGGAAACCAGAGAAGCCGAGAATACGACGAGATGCCTATAAAAAGGGTTTCAGAGAGACAGACAGCCAGTGTTAGTGCTTGACGTGCTAGCGAAGTAGCGCCGTGCAACGGAAGAATTTGTGTAATTGTGTACGTGCATCGGAACGGTAACGCACGAAATGGTGAATCGTAATTGTGTGCAGCACGTAATTTTGTGTAATTGGCAAGTATTTAACTGTAAGTCGGTGGAAATAAAGAACATTTTTGAGTGGTGAAATTGGACTTTTCATTTCACGAACCCACAAAGTCACACTGGTGTCAGGAAGCGGGAAGACAACAGCACCGAACATTACAGCCATGGAATCCGCAGTGGAAATGCTTTTGGCGAAGATGAACGAGTTAATAACAAAAACAGAAGCGGCAAATAGCAACCTGGCCGCAGAGTTGAAACTAATGAAGACGGCTAACGACAACATCACCGAGAAGATGGAAGAAATGAAGGCCGAATTAACAACAAAAACAGAAGCGGCAAATAGCAACCTGGCCGCAGAGTTGAAACAAATGAAGACGGCCTACGACATCACCGAGAAGATGGAAGAAATGAAGGCCGAGTTAACCACAGAAATGAGAGCAGCGAACGGCAGTCTGGCCACGGAAATGAAGGCGGCGAACGAGGCTCTCGCCGCAAGGTTTGAAGAACAGTTGGCCGGCGTGAGGGATAACGTGACGGAGCTGGGCAAGCGGATGGGACAAGTGGACGAGCGCGTCGAGGACCTGGCGAACCGCTTCAATGACCTGGAGGAAAAGGCCGACAATAACGCAAAGTCCCTGAACGCCGTGGTTGAAGACGTCGAAGACCTCGCGAACCGCGTAAACAACCTGGAGGGAAAGGCCGACAGCAGCATCAAGTCCCTGAACGCCATGGTGGAGGACGTCGTCGGCCGGAAGCTGAAGGATTTGAAGGCCGACGCGCCGGGACGCGACACAACATCTGCGCGCGTCAAAAGTCCTAAACGCGGTGCAGGCGACGGCGGCGCCCAAGGACATTTGGGAAGCCCTGGAGGATCGCTTCGGGAACCACCGCTTAGCCGCAGCATACCGCAGCCAGCTAAAGGCAAGGTCACAGCAGCCGGGGGAGACGCTGCAGGAGTTCGCCATTGCGATCGAGCAGCTGGCTAGCAAGGCCTTGGTTGACCTGCCACTGGAGTTCGTATCCCGGGAAGCCGCCTACAATTTTGTCGACGGGGTACGGGACACGGAGATTCGTCAGCGCCTAATGCTCGGGGAATATAAAACCATCCACGAGGCGCTGACAGCGGCATTAAGGATGGAGGCGGCCAAAATAACATCCATCCCGACGTCGAGAACGAGGAGTGTCCGCTAGGCCGGAGACAGAAGACCAGCTGAGGGACGCCGGCGAACACCTAGTGGCCTGTGTTGGGGGTGTGGACAGCCCGGACACCTGCAGAGAGACTGCCCACACCAGGAAGAGCAGCCGGAAAAACGAGTAAGGGCCGTCGTGGAGAGGGGCACGTCGGCGCCATCACCACCATCCCCTCGAGTGACACTGCGCGCCGTCAGCCGGCGTATGGATGACAGCCTCATCGCGGACGGTTGGGTAAGAGGGAAGCCGTGCCGCGTGCTGGTGGACACCGGGGCGGCCGTGACCATCATCAGACCTGACGTGGAGAAGGGTTTGCCGACAAGGAAGCCAAGCCGGCCATACCAGCTTGTCACGGCATCGGGCGACACCTTGCCTGTGGAGAAGGAGGCCCTGCTGGAGCTGAACTTGGGACGGAGTGCCGTGCGTCTGTGGGTGTTCGTCGCGAAGGTGGCTGAGGAGGTGATCCTGGGACTGGATGCCCTCAGGAGCCATGAGGCGACGGTCGACATCGGCAAGAAGGTCCTGCGGCTTAACGGAGAAGAGGTTATACTCCGTCAACCCGAAGAGCGCCTTGGAATTTGCAGGGTCGTCTTGGACGAAGACGTGGTTGTCCCCGCGAGGAGCGAGGTGGTGGTGACGGCGCGACTGGAGGGCCAGAGAACCAGGAACATGATGCTGGACCAGAATACGCCTGTAAACGGACTGTGTGTAGCCAGGGCATTGCTGCCGAGCCGAGAGGAGGTGCCCGTGAGACTGCTAAATCCTACGGACGCCGATCACGACGTCCAGGCCGGGACGGAGTTGGGAATGTGCGAGCCAGTGGTGAGCGTAACAGCTATCGACGAGACACTAGAGCCGGCGCCGAAGCAACACCTGGGGCCCCGGCTAGAAGGCTTGGTGGAGAGGGCGGCCGACCACCTGACCACAGAACAGCTGGAGAAGGTTCGACAACTGCTCAGACGGTATCAGCGCGTCTTCAGCCAAGGTGATAGTGACTACGGCCGCACGGACAAAGTGCTTCACCGCATCGACACCGGAGACGCCCGGCCTATTCGGCAACCACATAGACGCGTTCCGCTGGCGAAGCAAGGGGCGGTGCGAGACATGCTGGAGGACATGAGATCCAGGGGAGTGATTGAAGAGTCTGACAGCCCTTGGTGTTCCCCTGTAATCTTGGTGACAAAGAACGGCGAGCTGCGCTTCTGCGTAGACTACAGAAAGTTGAACGCCGTCACCCGGAAGGACTGTTTTCCCTTACCCCGGATTGACGACACCCTGGACACGCTAGCTGGTGCACAGTGGTTCTCGACCCTGGACCTGAAGTCGGGCTACTGGCAGGTAGCTCTAGACCCGAGAGACAAGGAGAAGACTGCATTCTCGACGGGCCAAGGGCTCTGGCAGTTCACGGTTATGCCCTTTGGCCTCTGCAACGCACCAGCTACCTTCCAGCGCCTTATGGAGTCAGTGATGAGAGGGCTGACTTACGATGCCTGCCTGCTATACCTGGACGACATCATCGTCGGAAAGACTTTTGAAGATCACCTCGAGAATCTGAATCTAAGTAACTTCCGCAAGGAAGTTAACTACTTGGGCCACATAGTCTCGGCAACCGGAGTGGCCACAGACCCGGAGAAGACACAGGCTGTGAGAGATTGGCCTCGCCCAAAGGATAGGAAAGAGTTGAACAGTTTCCTGGGGCTGTGCAGTTATTACCGCCGCTTCATAAAGGGGTTCTCCAACATCGCAAAACCCCTCACCCGCCTGACGGAGGAACACCGGCCTTATGTGTGGACAGAGGACGCCGAAAACGCTTTCCAGCACCTAAAGGAGACCCTGTGCAGTGCTCCAATTTTGGGTTTCCCACAACCGGGTGGCGCCTTCATTGTGGACACCGACGCCAGCGACCATTGCATTGGAGGTGTCCTGTCGCAGATCCAGGACGGCCATGAGCGGGTGATAGCCTATTACAGCAAGACGCTATCCAAGGCAGAGAAGAACTACTGCGTCATCCGACGGGAGTTACTGGCGGTAGTAATGACATTGGAGCACTTCCACAAGTACCTGTACGGTCAGCCATTCCACCTGAGGACTGACCATTCCGCCCTAACCGGGCTATTGAGCTTTAAGAACCTGGAAGGCCAGACAGCACGTTGGGTCCAGAGGCTGCAGGAGTACGACTTCACCTCGGAACATCGTAGAGGGAAGAGCCACGGTAACGCAGAGGCCATGTCCCGAAGACCCTGTCCAGAAGAGTGCGGCCAGTGCACAAGAGTGGAAGAGAAGGAGCGTGCCGCAGCAGTCCGAGTAGTTGTGGCAGTGCCTGCTGAAGGCTGGGATAGCGCAGGCCTGAGGAGGGAGCAGCTGCCGGACGCAGACTTGGGGCCACTCTTGAGGGAAGTGGAGGCAGGGATGAGACCAACCTGGGAGGACATGGCACCGAGGAGCGCCACCTACAAGTCGTACTGGGCCCAATGGGACTCGTTGAAGACCAGAGAGGGCGTGCTGTTCCGGGTATGGGAATCACCCGATGGGAAGACGCAGAGAGAGCAGTTGGTACTTCCCCGGAGTAAGGTCCCGGAAGTCCTGGAGGAAGTGCACGACGGTACTTCGGTATGACACCTGGGAGCGAACCGAACGATTGACAAACTACGGCAGCGCTACTACTGGCTGAGACTCCGAGCAGATGCTGAGAGATGGTGCCGTCAGTGTCACGTGTGCGCGGCGAGTCGTGGCCCCCAGACTAGGAGCCGGGGTCGCATGCAGCAGTACAACGTCGGAGCGCCATTCGAACGGATCGCCGTTGACATTGCTGGACCGTTCCCAGTTTCCGAAACTCTTTGAATTTGTGAGTTTGCACTTATGAATGAAGGACAAACTGATGTGGTCTGTGTACAATATCATCTTGCAATTGAACACGTAATCCTTGAACTAAGAGTGAGTGAGTGTGTGGTGTTTTAGGGCCCGTCGACAACTAGGTCATTTGGGCTCGAAGTCAACACTAAAACCTAAAACCTACACAAATTTAGCTAAAAGGTAAAATAAAATACTTAACTCAACACTCAACTATTAAAAGGAGATAAAAACAATCTAAAGACTAATAATTTAAAATCTCTAAAATTAATAAATATAAAATACAAGTCCGACTTGTTTATTAAAACCGTTTTGAGCTACAAACCTCAGTGCCTTAACCACAGCCACTGGCTCGTCCCCTAAAACATCGATCAATTTAGTCCCCAAGCCAAAAGACTGTCGAACGCAGGCGTACTGAGGGCAATCAAGCAATGCGTGCCACACATTGAGGCGTAATGCACACGGAGCACACACAGGGGCCGGCTCCCCTCTTAACAGATGGCCATGAGTCGCTCGGGTGTGCCCAATTCTCAGCCGGGTGAGTATCACCTCGGCCCGCCGGTTATCCCTGCAGGAAGTAGGCCAGGGTTGTACGCTCTCCTTTATCGCCCGGAGTTGTTTGCCTTCTAAAGCTGACCAGGATTGCTGCCAAGCAGATAGGAGCTGGCGACGCAAAAAACATTTGCGAGAGCATTTGCGAGATCTGGGCCTGTATTTTTAAAACAAGGGTGTGAGCGGCAGTATGCTGTTGCAAGGCCTGAAGAGCAGTTAGAGAGTCAGTGCAAACAATAAAAGAGCCAGGAGCTAACTTGCAAATAAAAAGTAGCAAATAGAATATGGCATACAGCTCTGCTGAGAAGACCGAAGTGGAGTCCAGAAGTCAAAATTTATGAGCCTCGCCGTTAATGAAAAACGCGCAACCCGTAGTGCTTCCTAACTGAGAACCGTCCGTAAAGACCGGAACATAGGGTAACGGCCCAGTAGTTCGGCAAAAAGTTGTTGGAACACCGAATGTGGAGTATCGAGTCTAGAGTTGCTGGAAAGAGCGAGATCGAACCGCGCACGATCGAGTTGCCAAGCAGGATAAGGGCTGATGGACGACCTCTCCACGCGAGGCATTCGGAGGCCATGCGAATGTAGATCCCGAAATATTATTCCCATGGGCATGTCCGAGAACCAGGGCGCATATAACGGTGCACTAAATCTGGATACAGAACTGGTTTGAAACAAGGATGATTGGGGTAACTTTCGAATTTCGGGACCTATGAGCAGATTAACAGCGAGCGACGAATATGGAGTGGAGGTTTGCCTGAGTCTGCATACAGGCAGTCGACTCGAGTGGTGCGGAAAGCGCCTGTGGCAAGGCGGAATCCCGTATGATGCACGGTGTCTAAAAGGCGAAGTTTAGAGGCGGTCGCTGCGCCATAAATAAAACTGCCGTAGTACAGCTTGGACCGAACCAGAGAGCGGTACATACTCAACATTACCGTGCGATCACCCCTCCCCAAGAGGCTCAAGATAATACCTTCAGCACCCGAAGAGAACGAAAGCAAGAGGCTCGAAGGTGACGAATATGGTGCTCCCAGTTGTCTGTCCAAGTAGAGGCCCAAGAACTTCAGGTGCGAGACAAATGGCAGCGGTGTGCCGTTCAAATGAACATCACGAGGCGGGTGAATACCTCGTAGGCGATGAAAGTGGATACTCTGTGACTTCGCAGATGAAAAGCGGAAGCCGGTTTGAAGCGCCCAAGGTGCTAGCTGGGTGATGGTCAGCTGCAGTTGGCGCTCAATGTGATCTATGTTGGCTGACCTATAATAAAACGCGAAGTCGTCAACATAGAGTTATGATGGAATTCCGCTTCGAACGGCACCAGTGATGCCGTTGATAGCTACGGCAAAAAGGGCGACGCTCAAAATCGACCCTTGAGGTACGTCGTTCACCTGTATCCGCTCCCGGGATATCGTGTTTCCTATGCGCACACGAAAACGGCGAAGTTTTAAAAAGTTGCATAGGAATTCGGGTACATGACCACGCATAGCGTAACCATGTAGGTTACGGAGTATGCCGTACCACCAAGTGGTGTCATAGGCCTTCTCCAGGTCGAGGAACACGCCCATGGCATGCTGCTTCAGTAGAAAGGCATCGGAAATATACCCCTCAAGGCGTGTTAGATTATCGACACTTAAGCGATGACGACGAAAACCGTATTTCAATTTGGACAGATGGTTACCTTTTCTAGCCAGCATTTTAACAGAGCATTTATCATTCGCTCGAAGGTCTTACAGATGACACTCGTCAGGCAAATGGGGCGGTAGCTAGATGGATGTGTGTGGTCCTTTCCGGGTCGAGGGATGGGGATGACAATACAATTAGAGTAAGAATTAATCGCAATAGCAAACAGTGTAACAGTCAGGACCGTTCCTTGTGGGACCCCGTTCTCTTGCATAAAAAGGTTTGAATAAACCGAGACGACACTATCTCGGAAAACGTGATTGTTCATTCTTTCCCGAAGGAACACGGCTAGGCGCCTACGAATATTTCAGCTGTGCAGGGTGCGTAAAAGACCTGCACGCCAAGAGGTATCATAATCTTTAGCGAGGTCGAAATATATGCCGACTGTTTGGCAGTTCGACTGGAAGCCGTTCATTATCGGCGTCGACATCGATACGAGGTGGTCTACCGTAGAACGCTGACGTCGGAAACCATACTGAATGTTCGTCAGAAGGTTGTGGGTTTCCAGCCACCACACCAACCGCCCATTGATCATGCGTTCCATCACATTGCAGACGCAGCTGGTGAGGGAAATAGGACGGTAGCTGGAAGGCAGATGTCGGTCATTACCAGGTTACAAAATGGGAACGATGGTGGCCTCACGCTACTTCTCAGGGAAACTGCCGTCAACCCAACACGGTTGTACAATAAGAATGTACAGAAATCAAAATCTGTAAAGAATATTCCATCAGAAAGGAATGTCTCGAACTTGAAACAGGTTTCTTCTCTAATGCAGGTTAACCCAAACCTTTCTTCTTTGAGTACCACATACATCAGCTGCAGTCCTCAAAAACGAACAACAAAGCACATTCCAGTTGGAAAGAAATACCAAAGAAAGAAACAAGGAAATCCTGTATGAAACAGTTGCACCAATTTCCAGTCTTCCTCCTACAATTAAAATCGTATCAGCATCTGCAACTATATCTGAATTCCCTGCAGTGACATCCAGTACAACATTTAGCACTGCTCACATAAGCAAAGAAAAAGTATAGATGATGATGATTGGAACTTAGAACGCTCAACATCTGGGTCATCCGCGACCTTAAAAACAAGTGGCCTAAAAGCTATATAAAAGTCTAAAACTATAAATCTACACAATCAAATAAATAAAAGGTAAAAACACCGCCATAACGAGGAGGATTCGTTTAAAATAGAAGCTAAAATCATAAAATCAGAATAGGGTTAAAATAGCTATAAAGACCGAGATAATTGGGATTAAATTCTAAAACCCACAGCTAAATCAAACGCTCAAACTTTGACCACAGCAGTTTCGTCATCCGCGAGGAACTCCGCAAAGCTGGCCGGCTGCTGGAGGGAGCTGCGGAGACGCGCCAACCTAAAATAATCTAAAAGCAAGTGACGGACGGTCAGGTCAGCACTGCACAGTGGGCAAACGGGAACCGGGGTCCTATTCAATAAAAAGCTGTGGCTAAAATAACAATGTCCTATGCGCAACTGACCCAAAGTAATCTCCTCCCGCCGAGAAAGGCGCCAGCAGCTCACCCCGTTGAGCGGAAGCTCCTTCTCAATTCGAAGCCTGTTGCCACGCAGAGCGGACCACTCATCGCGCCAGCACGAGAGCGCCGCCCTACGGATAACAAGTCCAAAGTCTTCCGCTGTAACGTACGGTATGGTATAACTGGGTTTTATCACTGCCTCCTTCGCTACCGAATCCGCAAGTTCATTTCACGCAAGCCAACGTGACCAGGAACACATGCACACACCACGCTAGCGCCAGTGGCATGCAGAACGTGGAGGGCGTCCTGGATATGCTGTACAAGAGGATGTTGGTTGTACAGCTCACAAAGGCTCTGAAGGGCACTCAGCGAATCACTAAGGAAAAGGCAGGCACCCAACCTGCTGCGGCCAGCATAAAAAATGGCTGGGCATATTGCATGGAGTTCCGTAGTGTACAGGGAAGCACTGCCATGGAGACCGAATGTGAAGGGTTCGGCCCCCTGGTCATACGAACATCCAACACCAGCAGAGCTCTTGGACCCGTCAGTATAAAGGACTTTATTATCTTTATATACCGATAAAAACTCTAAAAATAAACTACGGATGCTACTCGTGAGCCTCGTAGATTTCCTGTGCACCGTCAGACCCAGATCCACGTAAGGCGCAGCACGCAACCACGGAGGGTGCACTCGCTCGCCCCTAGGAAGCATTCTAGGCAGCTCAAAGCATGGCGCCTAAGAGGCTCCCGGAAGCGAAATCCTGGCGGATTAGGACTCAGGCGGATGCTGCTATAACGGGCGTCAAAGGAGGTATCACAAAAGAGCTAGTTTGAAAGACCCCAGTAGCTAACCGAAAGCCAGAGTTGTGCACTGGGTCAAAATTCTTAAGCACAGATGGACGAGCTGAAGCATAAACTTTGCACCCATAGTCCAGTATGGATCGAACTAATTTGCGATACAAGCAAAGCAGCACTGCGCAATCCGCTCCCCACGATTTTCCACTAAGCATCCGCAAGGTATTAAGAGAACGTTCACATCGTGCTCTTAACTGCGGTATAGCCGATGACCAGCTAAGCCATCGATCAAAAACAAGTCTGAGGAACCTAGTTTCATCGGCAAATGATAAAACATGGCGACCTAGCCGGAGCCTTGGAGGAAGTCGACTCTGCTGACGCCAGAAGAGAATTGGAAGCCGTTTCTTAAACTCCAACCCTTAAGGTTGTCCAAGGTGGTCGGAAGACGGTGCTCTAAAAACGGAGTGCGCTGAGATGTACAGTAGACGGCAAAGTCGTCTACAAATAGGCATGACGAGACACCTGGAGGTACATATCTCGAGATAGAATTAATCGCAATGGCAAACAACGTAACACTTAGTACCGATCCCTGTGGTACACCGTTCTCTTGAACAAATAGGTTCGAAATAACCGAGGCAACCCTTACTCGGAATACGCGGTCTTTCAAAAATTCCTGAAGGAAGAGTGGTAGGCGTCCACGTATATTCCAGGTGTGCAGAGTACGTAGCAACCCTGCCCGCCAACACGTATCATAAGCCTTTTCGAGGTCAAAAAATATTCCGACTGTTTGACAGTTCTTAAGAAATCCGTTCATAATCTGTGTCGACATGGACACAAGATGATCCACTGTTGAACGGCGTCGTCGAAAAGCGCACTGGATGTTATTCAGTAGGTTGTGCGTTTCCAGCCACCGTACCAACCGCCCAATTATCATGCGTTCCATCACCTTGAATACGCAACTGGTGAGGGAAGTAGGGCTGTAGTTAGAAGGCAGGTGACGGTCCTTGCCAGCTTTCAAGATAGGTATAATTGTAGCTTCTTGCCACTTTTCAGGAAACGTGGCAGCAAACCAAACACGGTTATAGACCTCGAGCGGGAATGCCTTACCTTCAGCGGTTGGTGTTTTGGCAACGCCGACATGCATAAGCAATGTGTGGAATGTGGTAATCGTTTCCACTTCCATGCTTTTTGGGATAATTGCTTTCCACATTAAGTAATCCCTGCCAGGTTATTCAAATAAGATGTTATTATGTATTCCTATGCTCCATGTAGTGTTACTGTTAATCTCAGATGCTGTATTACATAAATGTGATAAATGAATATCTCCCCTTTGAAGATTTCGCAAATTTCTAAGTGTCTTTGCGAAAGAAGGCGTTATTGTGAGGTTTAACTTCATGTGTAGGAATTGCTATCGTCTTCTCCGGTAAGAAGCGGTTTGCAGAAAGGCATGATAGTGCATCAGTGAAAACTTTGTCTGACCCTGCAATGTGTTTAATTTCTATGTCATGAGATGTGATTTCATGAATGTATCGTGAAATCTTTGAATTTGTGAGTTTGCACTTATGAATGAAGGACAAACTGATTTGGTCTGTGTACAATATCCTCTTGCAATTGAACACGTAATCCTTGAACTAAGAGTGAGTGAGTGTGTGGTGTTTTAGGGCCCGTCGACAACAAGGTCATTTGGGCTCGAAGTCAACACTAAAACCTAAAACCTAAACAAATTTAGCTAAAAGGTAAAATAAAATACTTAACTCAACACTCAACTATTAAAAGGAGATAAAAACAATCTAAAGACTAATAATTTAAAATCTCTAAAATTAATAAATATAAAATACAAGTCCGACTTGCTTATGAAAACCGTTTTGAGCTACAAACCTCAGTGCCTTAACCACGGCCACTGGGTCGTCCCCTAAAACATCGATCAATTTAGTCCCCAAGCCAAAAGACTGTCGAACGCGGGCGTACTGCGGGCAATCAAGCAATACGTGCCACACAGTGAGGCGTAATGCACACGGAGCACACACAGGGGCCGGCTCCCCTCTTAACAGATGGCCATGAGTCGCTCGGGTGTGCCCAATTCTCAGCCGGGTGAGTATCACCTCGGCCCGCCAGTTATCCCTGCAGGAAGTAGGCCAGGGTTCTACGCTCTCCTTTATCGCCCGGAGTTGTTTGCCTTCTAAAGCTGACCAGGATTGCTGCCAAGCAGATAGGAGCTGGCGACGCAAAAAACGTTGCTCATCCTGGTATGGCACCGTAGCTGTTAAACTCCGGGGCAAACGACAAGCGGACTTAGCAGCCGAGTCCCCGTTCCCGGAAATGCCCACATGGCATGGGGTCCAAGTGAAAACAAAATGGTATCCGCGAATGAGCATTTGCGAGATCTGGGCCTGTATTTTTAAAACAAGGGTGTGAGCGGCAGTGTGCTGTTGCAAGGCCTGAAGAGCAGTTATAGAGTCAGTGCAAACAATAAAAGAGCCAGGGGCTAACTTGCAAATAAAAAGTAGCAAATAGAATATGGCATACAGCTCTGCTGAGAAGACCGAAGTGGAGTCAAGAAGTCAAAATTTATGAGCCTCACCGTTAATGAAAAACGCGCAACCCGTAGTGCTTCCTAACTGAGAACCGTCCGTAAAGACCGGAACATAGGGTAACGGCCCAGTAGTTCGGCAAAAAGTTGTTGGAACACCGAATGTGGAGTATCGAGTCTAGAGTTGCTGGAAAGAGCGAGATCGAACCGCGCATGATCGAGTTGCCAAGCAGGATAAGGGCTGATGGACGACCTCTCCACGCGACGCATTCGGAGGCCATGCGAATGTAGATCCCGAAATATTATTCCCATGGGCATGTCCGAGAACCAGGGCGCATATAACGGTGCACTAAATCTGGATACAGAACTGGTTTGAAACAAGGATGATTGGGGTAACTTTCGAATTTCGGGACCTATGAGCAGATTAACAGCGAGCGACGAACATGGAGTGGAGGTTTGCCTGAGTCTGCATACAGGCAGTCGACTCGAGTGGTGCGGAAAGCGCCTGTGGCAAGGCGGAATCCAGTATGATGCACGGTGTCTAAAAGGCGAAGTTTAGAGGCGGTCGCTGCGCCATAAATAAAACTGCCGTAGTCCAGCTTGGACCGAACCAGAGAGCGGTACATACTCAACATTACCGTGCGATCACCCCTCCCCAAGAGGCTCCAGATAATACCTTCAGCACCCGAAGAGAACGATCGCAAGACGCTCGAAGGTGACGAATATGGTGCTCCCAGTTGTCTGTCCAAGTAGAGGCCCAAGAACTTCAGGTGCGAGACAAATGGCAGCAGTGTGCCGTTCAAATGAACATCAGGAGGCGAGTGAATACCTCGTAGGCGATGAAAGTGGATACTCTGTGACTTCGCAGATGAAAAGCGGAAGCCGGTTTGAAGCGCCCAAGGTGCTAGCTGGGTGATGGTCAGCTGGAGAGTGCGCTCAATGTGATCTATGTTGGCTGACCTATAATAAAACGCGAAGTCGTCAACATAGAGTTATGATGGAATTCCGCTTCGAACGGCACCAGTGATGCCGTTGATAGCTACGGCAAAAAGGGCGACGCTCAAAATCGACCCTTGAGGTACGCCGTTCACCTGTATCCGCTCCCGGGATATCGTGCTTCCTATGCGCACACGAAAACGGCGAAGTTTTAAAAAGTTGCATAGGAATTCGGGTACATGACCACGCATACCGTAACCATGTAGTTTACGGAGTATGCCGTACCGCCAAGTGGTGTCATAGGCCTTCTGCAGGTCGAGGAACACGCCCATGGCATGCTGCTTCAGTAGAAAGGCATCGGAAATATACCACTCAAGGCGTGTTAGATTATCGACACTTGAGCGATGGCGACGAAAACCGTATTTCAATTTGGACAGATGGTCACCTTTTTCTAGCCATCAATTTAACCGAGCATTTATCATTCGCTCGAAGGTCTTACAGATGACACTCGTCAGGCAAATGGGGCGGTAGCTAGATGGAAGTGTGTGGTCCTTTCCGGGTCGAGGGATGGGGATGACAATACAATTAGAGTAAGAATTAATCGCAATAGCAAACAGTGTAACAGTCAGGACCGATCCTTGTGGGACCCCGTTCTCTTGCATAAAAGGGTTTGAATAAACCGAGACGACACTATCTCGGAAAACGTTATTGTTCATTCTTTACCGAAGGAACACGGCTAGGCGCCCACGAATATTCCAGCTGTGCAGGGTGCGTAAAGTACCTGCACGCCAACAGGTATCATAAGCTTTACCGAGGTCGAAATATATGCCGACTGTTTGGCAGTTCGACTGGAAGCCGTTCATTATCGGCGTCGACATCGATACGAGGTGGTCTACCGTAGAACGCTGACGTCGGAAACCATACTGAATGTTCGTCAGAAGGTTGTGGGTTTCCAGCCACCACACCAACCGCCCATTGATCATGCGTTCCATCACATTGCAGACGCAGCTGGTGAGGCAAATAGGACGGTAGCTGGAAGGCAGATGTCGGTCATTACCAGGTTACAAAATGGGAACGATGGTGGCCTCACGCTACTTCTCAGGGAAACTGCCGTCAACCCAACGCGGTTGTACAATAATAATGTACAGAAATCAAAATCTGTAAAGAATATTCCATCAGAAAGGAATGTCTCGAACTTGAAACAGGTTTCTTCTCTAATGCAGGTTAACCCAAACCTTTCTTCTTTGAGTACCACATACATCAGCTGCAGTCCTCAAAAACGAACAACAAAGCACATTCCAGTTGGAAAGAAATACCAAAGAAAGAAACAACAAGGAAATCCTGTATGAAACAGTTGCACCAATTTCCAGTCTTCCTCCTACAATTAAAATCGTATCAGCATCTGCAACTATATCTGAATTCCCTGCAGTGACATCCAGTACAACATTTAGCACTGCTCACATAAGCAAAGAAAAAGTATAGATGATGATGATTGGAACTTAGAACGCTCAACATCTGGGTCATCCGCGACCTTAAAAACAAGTGGCCTAAAAGCTATGTAAAAGTCTAAAACTATAAATCTACACAATCAAATAAATAAAAGGTAAAAACACCGCCATAACGAGGAGGATTCGTTTAAAATAGAAGCTAAAATCATAAAATCAGAATAGGGTTAAAATAGCTATAAAGACCGAGATAATTGGGATTAAATTCTAAAACCCACAGCTAAATCAAACGCTCAAACTTTGACCACAGCAGTTTCGTCATCCGCGAGGATCTCCGCAAAGCTGGCCGGCTGCTGGAGGGACCTGCGGAGACGCGCCAACCTAAAATAATCTAAAAGCAAGTGACGGACGGTCAGGTCAGCACTGCACAGTGGGCAAACGGGAACCGGGGTCCTATTCAATAAAAAGCTGTGGCTAAAATAACAATGTCCTATGCGCAACTGACCCAAAGTAATCTCCTCCCGCCGAGAAAGGCGCCAGCAGCTCACCCCGTTGAGCGGAAGCTCCTTCTCAATTCGAAGCCTGTTGCCACGCAGAGCGGACCACTCATCGCGCCAGCACGAGAGCGCCGCCCTACGGATAACAAGTCCAAAGTCTTCCGCTGTAACGTACGGTATGGTATAACTGGGTTTTATCACCGCCTCCTTCGCTACCGAATCCGCAAGTTCATTTCACGCAAGCCAACGTGACCAGGAACACATGCACACACCACGCTAGCGCCAGTGGCATGCAGAACGTGGAGGGCGTCCTGGATATGCTGTACAAGAGGATGTTGGTTGTACAGCTCACAAAGGCTCTGAAGGGCACTCAGCGAATCACTAAGGAAAAGGCAGGCACCCAACCTGCTGCGGCCAGCATAAAAAATGGCTCGGCATATTGCATGGAGTTCCGTAGTGTACAGGGAAGCACTGCCATGGAGACCGAATGTGAAGGGTTCGGCCCCCTGGTCATACGAACATCCAACACCAGCAGAGCTCTTGGACCCGTCAGTATAAAGGACTTTATTATCTTTATATACCGATAAAAACTCTAAAAATAAACTACGGATGCTACTCGTGAGCCTCGTAGATTTCCTGTGCACCGTCAGACCCAGATCCACGTAAGGCGCAGCACGCAACCACGGAGGGTGCACTCGCTCGCCCCTAGGAAGCATTCTAGGCAGCTCAAAGCATGGCGCCTAAGAGGCTCCCGGAAGCGAAATCCTGGCGGATTTGGACTCAGGCGGATGCTGCTATAACGGGCGTCAAAGGAGGTATCACAAATGAGCTAGTTGGAAAGACCCCAGTAGCTAACCGAAGGCCAGAGTTGTGCACTGGGTCTAAATTCTTAAGCACAGATGGACGAGCTGAAGCATAAACTTTGCACCCATAGTCCAGTATGGATCGAACTAATTTGCGATACAAGCAAAGCAGCACTACGCAATCCGCTCCGCACGATTTTCCACTAAGTATCCGCAGGGTATTAAGAGAACGTTCACATCGTGCTCTTAACTGTGGTATAGCCGATGACCAGCTAAGCCATCGATCAAAAACAAGTCTGAGGAACCTAGTTTCATCGGCAAATGATAAAACATGGCGACCTAGCCGGAGCCTTGGAGGTAGTCGACTCTGCTGACGCCAGAAGAGAATCGGAAGCCGTTTCTTAAACTCCAACCCTTAAGGTTGTCCAAGGTGGTCGGAAGACGGTGCTCTAAAAATGGAGTGCGCTGAGATGTACAGTAGACGGCAAAGTCGTCTACAAATAGGCATGACGAGACACCTGGAGGTACAGATCTCGAGATAGAATTAATCGCAATGGCAAACAACGTAACACTTAGTACCGATCACTGTGGTACACCGTTCTCTTGAACAAAAAGGTTCGAAACCACCGAGGTGAGTGATGATGAGTATAAGGGCGCTAAACAGCAGAGGTTATCAGCGCCCATTTTAAAAGAAACTGGTCATGGCAAAAGCCAGATATAAATTATTCTAAAACACTATAAATATTTCAATATAATGACAAAAAATATACACGTAAAAAAACAATAGAAATGTCATCTAAAAAGCCATAAATTGTGTTTGCTAAATCCTAAAATCTAATCTCGAAAAAAATCTAAAAACCTTCTTCACTACTGCGTTATCGTCCGCTAGCATTTCTGCAAAGCTGACCGGCAGCGGCAGAGACGTCCTAAGGTCTGCTAAGTGAAAACACTCTAGCAGCACGTGTCGTACAGACAACGCTTCATTGCAAAACGGACACAGTGGAGAAGGCTCCTTTTTAAAAAGAAAACTATGGGTAAAAAAGCAGTGCCCAATTCGTAGCCGAGCCAAACTCTTCCTCGCGACGAGATGACCGACAGGAGGTAACCCAGGGAATCGGAAGTTCTTTGACAGATCTAAGTTTATTATTGCGGACAGCGGACCACTCTTCCTGCCAGCAGGTTTGCACAGCTCTCCGCAATACGGCCCTAAAGTCTTCCGATGTCACAGATGGTATTCGAACCCTGGCATTCATGATAGCCGCCTTGGCTGCAGAATCCGCCGTTTCATTCCCCCGCAATCCTACGTGACCAGGGATCCATGCACACACCACGTTAACGCCAGAAGCGTGTAAAACGTGGAGGGCATCCTGTATACGCTGCACAATAGGGTGTTAGTTGTACAGCTGCCGTAGGCTTTGAAGTGCACTGAGGGAATCACTCAGGATTAAGCAGTCCCCCAACTTTCGTCGGCGTACGTGTAAAATGGCCCGGTATATTGCATAAAGCTCTGCAGTAAAAATGGAAGTGCTAGTGTGGAATCCGAATTTATACGGTTCGGTTCCACACACGTAAGCACAACCAACACCATTTGAGTTCTTGGAGCCATCAGTATAAATTACAAAATGGTCCTCATATCGCGATAAAAATTCTAAAAAACATGTGCGGATATTAGACATAGACATGGTAGATTTATCATATTTAGTCATGCCCAGATCAACCGGGGACGCCCTGCTCAACCAAGGAGGGTATGTCCTCTCCCCACTAGGATACATCTTGGGCATGTCAGTATCAAGATGTCTAAGGAGCTCCCGGAAACGAAAACCAGGTGGCTTTGGTTTAATAGTAGTGTTCCTATAACGCACGTCCATGAAGGTATTAAAGAACGGCGTAAACGATGGATGTGTGGGCATGCAATTAAGTCCACAGCCATAATAGGCTAATAACATGTTGCGCCTGTACTGCAGAGGAGGTTCTGCAGACTCAGCATACAGGCTTATAACTCGGCTCGTTGGAAATGCTGCAACTGCTATACGTATGCCACAATTATGGACTGTGTCTAATCTCTTCAGCACAGATGAGCCAACCCTTACTCGGAATACGCGGTCTTTCAGGAATTCCTGAAGGAAGAGTGGTAGGCGTCCACGTACATTCCAGGTGTGCAGATTACGGAGCAACCCTACCCGCCAACACCTATCATAAGCCTTTTCGAGGTCAAAAAATATACCGACTGTTTGAGTTTTTAAGAAATCCGTTCATAATCTGTGTCGGCATGGACACAAGATGATCCACACGGAGCCCAACAAGAGTTCATCCCAGTGGGCTGACAGGGTTACACAGAGGAAATAGCGGGCTCGCCGTCCCACTCACCCTGCAGTTCGGTACAGTACCTAGTCCTTGCCGATTGATTAGGGGCGGGTTAGTCTGTAACCTCCCGTTTAGGCGAAGCAGAAAACAAAGTAGTGTATTGGAAATCTGCACATTCCCCGCATTCAGAAGGCTGGATCGAGCTCAGATGCGCATCCCTCAACCAAAAGGACAAACCTTTCCACCGACACAGGTCTCCACGCACGGCCTACAAGTGGTTGGGTATTTTGTCTGACCCCTCACCACTGAGAGGAACCCACATCGAGGGTGTCTGGCTGGCTCGGGACCCCGGGATCGCCAGTTCCCATACCTACCGCAGTAGAATTGAAAAGGGAACAGTGTCTATAGGAAAATTCTGTTGCTGTGACAAAGTGGAAGTGAAACAGAGGTGAGACATAATAAATATCAGATCGTCAGGACAAAGAGTATATGGAATACATATTACTAGCATCAATGCATATTGTGCGATTTCCTCATTATATTGTGCATTAGAGACAGCAAGAGGTGGAAGTTAAGGTTTCCAAATCATAATACTCGTGGGGGTTACCACAGAAGGTATACATTCAAGTGTGAATGCAATTCTTTTCACGATGGAATGACACTGGGGACGGATATGCAAATCAGCTTGAAGAGGGGGCAAGTCACCCACGCAATGCACATTAGCCTTAATAACTTTGCGATTTAGTAATACACTGAATTCTGTGAATAATACACTGTCCACTTCCCATCGCGAAACATTCTAGTCACTCGTCACTTCTCTACTTCGCACCTCGTTTTAAATTTACGATAATACTAACGAAGCTGCTGCGTTATATTTGCATTCGAATTAAACTCATTTACAAACTTTTTCCACATCAAATCTTTGTCTTTCACACTTACCGCATCCGTCCTCTTAGTTTCCACAATTCCCTTATATTAAGTTACTAATTCAACAATTCTTTCTCCATTGATGAGAAGTTTTTCCCATGGCTTCTCTTCTGATTTTGTTCACCCGCCACTCTTAACTGTGTGTAATCGAAATTAAAAACAAATGCGCATGGCAGTCCGTAGAGAAAATAACATTCATCCCCAGCCTTCAATATCTGTCATATTTATTAGTTTCTCGGCGTTAACACGTGTTTGTTAACATTTTTAGAAAACGAGTTTGTGAAATGCAAGAATTTTAACGTCGATGTTAACATTTGTTGGTGAAATCGGGCATAAGTGACAAGATGTACGCTCAGCTAACGCTCAGACGCACTCTTTAAAAACAAATCAATGTTAAGGACAGAGAAAAAGGGAACTACAAAAAAAAAATGCTAGCCAAAGGCACATATTGGTTAACATATATAAACAAGGATAACGTAATCTAGAAGTGAAGTCGAATTAACAAATAAAACGTCCAAAATGCACGAAATCTTGATGTGCTTCACATATCTTAACTCGCAGTTCTACTCTTGACACAAAATAGAGCTCTCAGATGGTTTATAATCATCCGCCAGGATTTCTGTAGCTGCGCAGATTCCCGGAGTTAGGTGGGGAGAGAGAATTAAACCCAACTTTTACATTCTATAACCTCAAAATTGCCTTGGAGTTCGCGTTCTGACGTACTGGAGATATTTATTATAAGTTATTGTGTTAAAGCAGATTATTTTGAGCACAATTCGATATACTTAATTATCCCCGCAGTGGCTATATAATTTACCAACAGGTAAGGTAATAATTATGTCTTTGTACATGAGTTGCAGGTAAAGTTAAACTGTATGCATGACTGGAAGTTTGTTGTTCACTCGACAGATGTGGGCTACGTGAAATATCCGTAGTGATAGCAGAAACGCAACACTGTAACTAGGAGCGCAATGTCCAAACATGCAAAACCTGTTCTACTATTTCTTCAACCGTTATCGCAATTCTGTTCTCTTTTACTGCTATTCAAACTCGCAACAAGAAATTGTCGACTAGAATATCTGGACTCGTGTATTACACTGTCAGAAACGAAAACAAGCTCCAGTCTTAGATAAACTTATCGTTAACAAAAATTATACAATTATTTGTGATCTTGAATTCATAGCTTTTAACGATAGAATAATCTATTCGAAGTAAAAGCTTCCAATTTGATTTGTCATGTACTCGTACGCAGTAAAAGAACACCCGACTTCAAAGTACGCTTCACAAGGAAAATATTGGGACGGTAGAGCCAGACTGAAAAATTCAATGCCATAGCTGGGATTTGAACCACGGATCTTCTGGTCTCCGTCCAGCCGGTCTGTCATTGAGCTACTATGGCCAACGTGCCAACATGACATTAGATTCTCAAACTGACTCTTCTTTTCCCGGTAAACCACTAGGAGTTCTCATAAACACATGAGACAACTACCTTAATGGCGACTTACTATGCTGTAGGTACTTTTAAGGCCCGGGCTTTATAGTTCGGACCACTATTAGGTATAATTTTTATTTGCTAAAAAACTTAACACATTTAGGAGCGTCCCACTTTCCCACATCCCGGCGTATATACCCCTTGTTACAACCATGAACTACTATCAGTAATATTGCGTTTCGAATAGAATATACGAGCAATTAATCAAGACGCAAAGGTTCACTTAAAAAAAAAGTAGAATATTAGAATTGATTAAATTGTTCAAATGATGAAACGTTCCCTTGGAACTGAGTGAATTCATCAAAATGTAAACCGCCCATCACCGAAAATGAAACAAATCAAACATCAATACTAAATGTTCACACAGTGAGTCAGTATGTAATTAACATCCTCCAAGGTTGTCATATCGGACGATGAATGACATGGGCGAAATGTTACTCAAAAGAGCGCAGGGTCCATAGAATTTAGAGTTACAATAAAGCAAGACCCGCAAAAACCTTATCCAGATAATTCAGCCTGAATTCATGCCTTTAGCTGCAATGGTCATACGTATACGCAACCTGCTAGATACCTCAGATCAAACCAAAATAAACATCTGGATACCTAGCCAGGTGGGCATACTAGGCAACGAAACGATAGACGTGGCACCCAACCCATATCCCACGTCATATGACGTCATACGTTCTCCTTTGGAACATATCGAAGGTGTTAACTCGTATTCGTTGGGTTTTAATCATTAGATCACGCACATATTCGCAATTTCATACTTCCAGACTCTGGGGAAGATGAATTATATTGGTCGGAGAAAAATCTCTACCTCCACCACCAGGAAACGAACCTGGGGCCCCTAGCACGGCAGGCGGGTGCTCTACCTACAGCCAGTTCATTGTTGTAGACTATGTAATACTGTTTTAAGTGTATTTTACAAGTGAAAATAGATGCAAGTGACGGTGGCATAATTCTTTTGCGTTATAACACTATGAAGTCATGAATTTTAAAAGATACATAACAGCTGTGAAGCAAGTGACGTGGAGGTTAAGGTCATAGCTGTGGAAACGTAAACAAAGTTTGTCATAGTTGTTTATCACCTATTCCTCAGGTCGGTTATCGCTACTGGTGTGCGGAAAACAGTTTCCTTGAGCTATACGTTGTGTTGCAGGCCTACTTTGTTGAAAAACTTAAATCGTACATAACAGCCCTGCAAAATGAAATTTTGTTCGCCGGCTTGAGATCTAAAAGGTATTTGATATGCTAAATTGAATGGTGCTTTACATTTTAACACATAAGATTTTCTTATTAAAAAAAAAACAAATTTTGAAAATACTGTTTTGGCGTAAAAAAACAGCCTCATTATACTAAACAGAATACAAATTTGCGATCTCAGAAGTCATTAACTTGGATATATTTAATTGAATTGTGCTTTCCGCTTTTTTCTATCACGCAAAATTTTCTCGCAAAATAAATGTTGAAAATACTGAACTTATAGTGCACAATATAGGAAAAGTAATCAAATCCCATCAAAATGGTACGTATTTCGCGAAAAATTAACATTTTCGAAATCCGCGCGTTTGCATCAAATTCGGGGACTGTTGCAGGACATATAATTAAAAAACAAAAAGCAAAAAAAATGAACTCCTACATGTGAGGACGCCGCAACACAGCGAATGACTATCGACTTGTTCCTAAAGTAGGCTAATACAGTTTAAATGCACACGTTATCGTTAAGATGAGATGAACTCTTAACGCTTGGGTATATGTTTCAAGTATTGAGGGAGTAAACAGAGGGTTTGCCTAATTTACTATCTGCTTCTTGGCAGCATTACAGTAGACGGCCTTCACGTATCGTTTTAAAATCAGAAGAGATGAGATGAGATGAAATGTGGGTCCATCATTACGAGCCTAAAGCAAATTGTAGTGCCTTAAAACATATGCAACTAGCTTTATCTTTTCAGGAAATATGTTCATTGAACATTGTTCGAAACTTTTGATTAATTTAAAATACTAATTATGAATTGTAAGACTAGTAAACTTTTAGCTTCCGTAAGTAGTGTCGCTTACATCACTTGTGCACGTAAGCACAATGAGTAAGAAATTTGTTCAGCTGACAAACACAAGCCTATCGCAGGGAGATATTAAAATGTTTTGATATTGAATTCTGTTTTTTAAAGCTAACTTAACTATATTATCTGTGCTATGTACAGAACTACAAACATTTAACATTGCGTTTAAGTTTATTCTACAACATTTGAGAAACACAATAAACCACTTGCTTTAACTATAAAGGAAAGAAAAAAAATATCCTCGAAATCCAATGAAGTCAAGCAAATTGCAGTTATTTAGAAAACAGGTTACAAAATTAGACGTTTAGTAACAAGATGCTCAATCTACAAGAAGCAAGTTACTAAACGTAATATTGTAATGTTTTCTACAACATTTTCAGCTAGGATCAGAGTAATTTAGCATTTATTGTATATTTAGTATATCTAATTTTATTTACCGTGGAAACGATATATTTAGAGAGAGTAATATGGGCTTTGAAAAACTCATGATTAAGTAATGACTTATATTTTGCAATTTTGGCTAATTCAGTGGACCAAGTTATGAGAGACAATACTTCCAGTAAATCATACAAATTTCGATTGAGAAATTTTGGCAATCCTTCAAACCCTACAGGACGCATATCACAAATAAATTTGAAAAAGTTTTATCATCTGATTCTAAAGCAGCTGTAATATCCATAACATCTGATATAACTGCTAAAAACCTAAATATTGCAGAATGCCACAAAAACATAAAACAGTTAATCAATGTAAATGAAAGAGTTATACTTCAATGGAAATCAGCACAATGTGAAATATATGGTAATAAAACAGCTAACTGAATCAGTTATTTTAGATATGTCTTGTAAAAATGTAATCAAAGGAATTAAAATGTGTAATGTTTAATAAAATATATATATGTGAGGTAGGTAATGGTGTAACCATGACGTCAAATGAGAGGAAGTTGTTAAACGTTTAAAAAGATTTTGTTCTTCTGCTTAAGAATGTCGTAGGAGAAAGACACATTTCAGTCTCTCCGAGGCTGTGCAGAATTATTTTTAAGTGTGCATTTAAGATGCACAAAGTGTGTGTAAGAAAGTAATAGTTAATCTATATACCAGTCATCACTTGTTAAAGAACATTAATATTATTTGAATTTGAATCGTAAATTGAAAGTGTTTCAGAAGTATTAAATCTTCATGTTTGAAAAAGAAAAGAATTATTTGTCCATTCTTCAGTAATAGTAATATTAAATTCCTCTACTCCGAGAAAAGAACTTATCGCTCCAGAATTACTGATGCACCCACCCAAAGTAAGAGTTGCAGGGGAAACTTCTAGATCGTCACCAAAGGTGAGAAATTCACTAGCATCCACCTTCATCCTATTAAACTGCTCCAAGGTGATCGCCACAACCTGACCTTTTAGAACAATGTCGTCTACAGTGTTCCACATCAAACTGCTTCGTAACTTTCTAGCCAAAAAAGGCAGTAAAATTATGTCAAACTCATTTGAGCCACTAGGTTATCACTATTAGAAGAATTGTAGCAACATATAATTAAAAAATTAAGGAAGAATATATTACAAATAAAAGGAAAGCTAGGAGAAAATGTATGTTACAACACAACTGGAATCAATATACCTCCAAGAAAATCTTCTGTAGCAACTTTGATTTTTAAGGGACCATGACTGCCACAATAAACATTTATTCAGGATTGGTATATTGAAATCTCAGTGTCCTTTCTGTACACTTAAAGAACATATGGCTGTAAGCCACCTGCTTTGCTGCCCAACTTTTAGTCAACATACCAACATAACATCAAAATACTGGAGTGCAAGAGAACAAATGGCTTCATTGCCAACTGCTTAACATTACATACAAACAAATCAAGCAACTTCTGATAAAAGAAAAATGTGCCTCCAATGAGTACTACAAGTTGCAATGGTTGTAATAATATAACTACTACTAATTAGAATAGAAATCTTTATCTACAACACATTAAAGGCATCTAACAGATGATCATTCAAGTATAATTATTTTATTATATTATATGATATTGTATATATTATTGTTTATATTTGTGTTATATCCGGAGTTTCATTTGTGGTTATAACATTTATAAAAGTCGCATCGTAAGTTGCTGATTGGCGTTTTGCCTCCACGTGCTATTCAGCTGCGAAAACAAGGAGAGGGAATAAACACGTCACTGACACGTCATTGCGGTCGCCTAGCAACCAACAATCCACCAATCAAAAGTAAACTGTTGCCATAGCAACCCGGCACGCTTATCCTACGTTGCCAACTCTATTGCACTACACCACGTGCTTTATGTGTGACGCTAGTCTATTGGCATGTTGATGATGATATGGATATAAGGGCGCTCAACTGCTTGGTCATCAGCGCCCTTACAGAAACTGATTCATGGTAATAGCCAGATATAAATTAGTCAAAATTTCAAAAACATATCAAAACAAAATGACAAATAGGAATAAGCCCAAATGCGTACAAATAAAATTATAACAATAATAAAAACAAAAGCAATTATTTCCCATAAAATACTAAGAGCCACAAAAATATTTCTTTCAATAAAAAAAAAAGCTGGCCATAACAAGATCTACCTGCCCAGAGGTGGTCGAACCAATTTGCTGCACTTCTTTGGGGCAGGACTAGAGCTTTCAGCAGGTTTTTCCTATCTTTTTCTCACTGTCATTTGAGCAGTGAGAACAGGATCCACCCGCTCCACATCGTCAATGGAAGAGGACGGCTTATGTACTGGTGACTTCGAATCCAGTCTCTCGACAGGATTAGAAACTGCGATCGGTGAAGATGAAAGTCGCCGATCGGGTCCTCTCCAGATGAGTCCTCAGATGTTGTGGACGGAGATGTTCGCGGACTTTTCTGCTGGCTAGCTCTCTTTTCACTTCTCTTATTATTTACCTTCAGGAAGTCCGTTCTGTCATAAGAGGTCTTAAATTTTCTGGGCGACACATCTACTACCGTTTCACTTGATCTTGAAGTAGATGCTTTCGCCGGTGACTTGATTAAAACCTTCTTCTTAGGACTAAACCTGGTCGGTGCGCTCACTGTTGCTCGTGTTGGTGTTTGTTGCTTTGTGTGTGATCTTTAAGTGATCTTTCGGATACTACCTCCCCGTTTATTTCACAGGTTTGTGTTGCGGCTTCACACCTAAGTACCGGCTTTGCTGCAACTGCACTATAAGTAACGGTCCTAGGTACAGAAGGCTGGCAAATACACAAGAGTTTCCGGGCTTCTACGAAGGACACCCTGTCTCTTACCCGGATCTCCTGGAATGCCTTCTCCTCCATAAAACGGGGACATTCTCTGGAGTTAGCTGAGTGATTACCATTGCAGTTAACACACTTTGCGGGTGAAGTGCACACATTGTCATGCTTGACTTCCCCCCAGTCAACGCAAGTGGCGACTCCATTACATGAATCACTTGTGGGGCCAAAGCGCTGGCATTTATAACACCTCAGTGGATTAGGTATATACTGCCTCACTTCAATAGCTTCATACCCTGCCTAAATCCTTTTCGGGAGCTCCACCCGATCAAAGGTAAGAAACAGGGTATGAGTGGGCACTAGTTCACCTCGTTGTTTGCGGTGAACTTGATATACATTAGTCACACCTTTTTCCGCCAAGTTTTGCTGAATCTCCACATTGGACATACCATCCAATGCGCTGGTGTTTACAACAACAGGCAAGGAGTTCAGAGTCCTATGCAATTCAACGCGCATCGCATAGCTCGCAAACATATTGGCTTTCAAGATTTTAGCAGCCTGAGTCGAAGAAACTGCTTCGACCAGGAGCGTGGCATTGCGAGATGTAGTACATGCCTTCACAGAACCAGCAATACTATCTAAGCCCTTCTGAATAAAAAATGGACTCACAGTACTAAACTTCCGACCTTCCTCAGTTCTATAAATAACTAAATAGAGAGGACCACTACACTCGGCTATTTCATTTCCACTTTTGCTACTAATTTGAATAGAGGGGTTTACCATAATAGATAAGACTAAGTTTCATCCCCCAGTGCTCCCCACCCACCACAGAGCCCAACAAGGGGCCATCCCACTGGGATGACAGGGCTACACAGGGGATATAGCAAGCTAACCTCCCACTCACCCTGGAGGTCGGTACAATACCTAGTCCTGGCCGATTGATTAGGGCTGGATTAGTCCCTAACCTCCCGTTTAGGCAAAGCAGAAGCCAAAGTAGTGTATTAGAAATGCGCACCCTCCCCGAATTCAGAAAAACACTGTTACAAGCTCAGATGCACATCCCTCAACCTCCAGGACAAACCTTTCCACCGACAAGGGTCTCCACGCACGGCTTACACGTGGGTGGGCCTGTTGACTATCTCCTTCAACCACGAAGAGTAGCCCACAGGAGGGAGACTGTTGGCTCGGGACCCCGGGTTCACCAAACCCATACCTACCGAAGTAGGCCCCTGAGGGGTCAGCATGTTGAAGTTTGCAATAAGCAGACACTGTTACTATTGCTGCTTTGCGTATGAATCAGTGGTATCACAATACCGTCGTCGTTCGTTGCCCTTTAGTATGAGATGATATGCGTTGTTGAAAGGGAACAGGTGTGGATTTAGTTTCAAGGAATATCTTATGAGGTTTTCTGGGTGAATGACCAACCTTTCAATTTAATGACCAACCCTTCTTACCTGCCTTTGTCCGGTCCAGTTCTAACATGAATAACCCTTACGGTACTTAGGGTAATTTCTCCCTGTCATCACTGTCAAACTAAGAGTGTACTGCTTCAAGTAGTGAATGTTTCACATGGTGTAAACAGCTTTACATTTTTGCAACATAATTCGTGTGTTTCGGTGATCAACTTTAGTGTTTCAGTGTAACTATAATATTTAGCTAAATATCGTTACCAATGGCTGTCACAAACACTTGTGCTACAGAAACAGACAGAAAGAAATTATCTGTGAAGACCACCAAAAATGTTTTCGGGTACGGAATCCCAATTAAAGGACAAGTAAGGGAAATTAAATGTGTGTTCAAGACCATTTAAAAAAAAAGGTATGAATTGCTAGAACCGTTAAAACAAACCGCAGTTCCCAAAATATATACTTAATGAAATTGCTGCAGAAAAAGGCCACAAAATTATTAGACTACCTCTCTACCATTGCCATTTTAATGCAATAGAGTTGATTTGTGCCCAAATAAAGGGATATGTAGCGTGCAACAATACAGATGTCACTATAACACCTGTTATAAAACTAACAGAAGCAATAGAAAAAATAAGTGCTAAAAATGTGGAAGATGCTGTTTGTCACACAAAGAAGTTATAGTAGCAGCATCGGAAAACGATGGCATTTTGGAAGAAAGTGGAGGAACTCATGAATTCCGTGGGAGATTACAGTAGCTCTGACGGCGACGACCAAGGTGACAACGATCAGCAAAGCAGTACCAATGACAGCAACGACTCTGAGATAAGCAGCATATTCCCATTGGAATAGAATGCATAATTCTGTGCAGGTATGGCACTTTTGTTTCTCTAAATCATATCTGTAGCTAACCATTTAGTTTTTGTTCATTTCGAAGATTTCGTATGCTGTAATTAGGTAACTGCTCACTTAAACGTGTAGACAGTCTTACGGCAGTCTTATGATTAATACTGCAATACACAAATTTCTAGGAATATGTGCGTGTACATTACTGCAGTCGAACTTCCTCCTCCCCTCTACCCGCCATCTTAGTTGCCTAGCACGTGGAGAGCAACGGTAAAGTGGCAACGCCGCTATCTCCTCTCCTTCCCCACTCCTTCAACCGTCAATCACCAACTTATAATGCACCCATAATAATAAATATCCTGATGATGGGAGCGATACACACTCAGAAACTTTGATTTCTAATCATCTGTTCACCTGGCTTGCTGCCCGAGAAGAAATTGAACATGTAATAATCATGTCGATAGTATGTAAATGTAGCTGTGTTGGCAGTGAACAAAAGTCTGATGTTTTAGCATCTAGATCATGTAATGGATGCCACATAAACTAATAAATTAACATAAAAAGTAAGCCCATATATGAACATTAAATATATACTTAAGCTTTTTATCACTTCAGTTCTGGCTTTTACATTCTGGACGCATAATCTGTTATTTTGTTAATAGAGTGTGTGGTATGCGAGTAAAATGGTCCAGGACAACAAATAAAAAGTAAAAGCATGGAAACAACTATAAATGAAGTTGCAGCAATCCCAAATTAAAAAATGTAGATACCTATCCATTGTGCTAACTGGAAATATCAGTGTTTTTTCATGCAAGAAGGTTGCATAAGATAGTGAGTGAATAGAGATTATTTGTTATCAAGCAAAGAAAGTGAAACTGCTGTGGAACAATGGAAGACTAAGGATGCAAAGCCACAGTGTATTATTCACAGAACACGATCATAATGTGAAGGCCCATATTCTTTGTGCGAGACATCTAAGGAAATGTGGGACACCTTAAATTCAATACACAAGAAAGAAAATATTCAACAGAGTTGAACTGCAAATGGAATTCAAATATATATATATATATGATAAAATAAACAATATGATCGCTAATATAAGTCATATACAAAACATAGCTTTTAAGCTATACCGCTTAAACAAAAATTGAAGTGAAGAAATTACCATAACCAAGATTCTAACCACTCTCCCTGAACATAAGCATCTCTCTAGTTCTTGGGATTCGACAGCAGAATAACCTCAAAGCCAGACTAAGCAAGAAGAAGATTGCATAGTCATGAGCAGAAGAAACAGGTGTAGCATTTAAAGCACTAAAGGTTGAAGGTAAACAAACTTTAAAAAGTTTTGGATGCAAACATAATGGTCATGAGATCACAGGAGGAGCGGAAGCACTTTATGTTAAGATTAGAATTTTATTTATTATTTTAAATTATGTAATAATAAGTGTGGAATTACATATAACAACTTTTTTCCTATCTTTTGCTGTTTATGCAGCAGCTAGTCTCCTATATTTAGCCTGTAAGATTCGTCCTGATCTGAGTTACTGTGAGTCAGATTTTGCAGGTGACATGGACTGCAAAAGTACAACTGGTTTCATTAGTATGATTTGAGGAGGACCAGTCATACTGAGCACAAGTAAGCAAAGTATCGTGGCACAATTCTCAACAGAAGCATAATATGTTGCCTCTGCACACTGCTGTAAGCAATTAAAGTTTTTGAAGAATTTTGTTGAAGAACTTCTCAGTGTAAAGCCAAAACTTAAACGATGTATTCAGATTATCAAAGGTGTATTAAAATTATCAAATCTGTCAAGCATCATGCAACACAAGTCAGATATTAAGTATAATTTCAGTCGTGATGAGCTAAATAAAAGTTGCTTTAATTTAGAGCATTATCCTACTGCTGAACAAATTGCTGACACTAACAAAACCTTTGCAATCTGGAAGATTTAAAGAACTGTCAAACAACTTATATATATCATTTGTAATATATACACTTCATTTAAAACTTTTCAAAGCATGTTAAAAAGTTATTTTAATGTAAAAGTATTTTCTCTTTGTGGAAGTGACTATATATTGTGTTGAAATATTGTATGGATGCAACATATGTATGCTAATGAAATGTGTTGTGATAGCAACATCTAATATTCATGTTGGTAGCATAGTGGCAGTTAACGAAGGACTGATGTTTAAGCAATCTTGCATCATTAATGGATGCCACATAAACTAATAAATTAATGTAAAAAGTATTTACAGTGTACTGTTCTAAAGTCCATGTATTGTCAACATTAAAACTAACCAAATAACATGTTTGCACCCATTATTATACCCCTGCAGCCACAAATATTAATCTGCTATAGTTAATTCTAGGATTGATATCTTAATATTGGATACTGAAAATTAATAATGTTCTATCTTTGTTTTTCAATATATATGATTACATTTCAAACAAGAGGCCAATATATTTCTTTAGAAATAAGGCAAAAACATTTGAAACGTGCAAGAAAATCATTAATCGCTTTACCTTCGAACACTTCAACGTGGATTGAACGTTTCGAGTATGGTGAAAAATATCTGTATATTATGCAATATTTTAGACCAATTGTGACTTTTGAAGATGTAATGGAGACCTATTATCTGAACCTGTTATGCCATAACATTACTAAATCTTGGCATTTGCTATCCACTAACTATAACATTAACCTTACTTCTAAATATATATCAGCAGTTTAACAACACAATATCTAAAGTTCCCTAAATGCTAACGTAGATAAATATAGTAAGATACTGAACCACGATTTAACCATGTTACCTGCTGTGTACTCAAAACTAAGATGATGTTAAATATATTTCAAACATTTTCCAGAAAATAACCACAGGGGAGGATGACCCATTGAACATATATTTCACATAAGATTTTCAATAAATAACACACGAATTCACAATTTCCGATTAGGCACTTCTGTATGTAGCTCCTTCAACGTTGAGCTTTTGGATGTGAAAACGGCGTCCTCCAGGGCCACTAAAATGAACAGTACACTGTAAATACTTTTTACATTAATTTATTAGTTTATGTGGCATCCATTAATGATGCAAGATTGCTTAAACATCAGTCCTTCGTGTGTCATGGCTACAGCCACAAATATTAATATGCTATATTTCAAACGAATCGTCATGGCTCCCAATCTCACAATACACTTATCGCTAAAAAATCGCCAGTGGTGTTTATAATTTAAAGTTCACATTTAAATACGAAAGTGATTATCGAAATGATTCCTTCAATACATAATGAAGTTAAAAACACGTCGATAATGTGCTTTCCCTTTAAATAAACCAGAATAAAATAAAATAAAACCGAAATAAATTTCGCTAATGAAAACGGAATGTTACCAAAACTGGAATACATTTTATAAGTAATACGCAGCACACTATTAGCTCTTGGCCATTGTGCCCCGCTAGCTAATACATCTAAACCATTTGTAATTTTTCAACCAGGACTTCTAAAGCTCTCCGAGTCCAAATACTGGAACAGAGTTCTTGCGTATTTGTGCATCTACTCACTGCTTCTAACTGATGAATCCAATTAAAATATCGATACGTATAACAAGATATGAAACCATTTCGCGCCCTCCAGTTTCCTCGCCATAACTATTACGCCACATAATTATGACGACGATAAACGGATATTTGAAAGATCTTTTATGAAATAATAATCACACATGTAGATGACACCTTAAACACTAATTCCGCATAAGATTTTCAATAATTAACACAAGCATTCACAATATATATTGTGATACCGCACTTAGCGTCACCCCCTTACAGACAAAGAAAATCCATTCGCCATACTTATATATTCAAAAATAAGAGGCTAAACCGATATTTAAAACATTACCTATGAAATATTAACCACTAATGAAGATTACACCTGAAACACTCGATTTTTAATAATTGAGTTACACACAAAACTTTGATACAAAACTTTTCTTGAACTTTCACAAGCGTTACACTTTTCGGCCATCTTCTGTACTTCTGACTCCTCTGAATGCGTCACCCACGCTACTCTTACCCGGCATGCATTGCCTTTACCTTGATTGGCTACCAACCGCCACCTACGCAATTATCTACCAATAAGGACTATAATCACGTGACCCTGTCGATGTGCGTAGTAATGCGTTTCCATGACTGCCAATCTTACAATATGCCTATCACTAAAAGCTGGCTGCTAAAAATCAACATCTGTATTTAATTTATATTTTTATTTTTGAAGTCGTTTATTGTATACATTATTATATTAAATTATCAAAACAGATCTCTGTGAATCTTTGGGAATTAACATAAATTAAACATCCCCTAGAAAGCTTGAATATATTATATATTCAATACGCTTTGTTTAAAAAAGAAATGCCCATTATAAGATCCACGTTTAATGTTTAAATGTATACTGACACGAAATTCTAATAACCAAAATAGTATACCCAACAACGGTTATAAATTTTATAATAGTGTCAGTCACATGAAGTATTTCACTCAAAAATACTAATCCTGTAACATTTCTATCCGTGAGTTTTTCAGCACAAGTCAGAAACAAAATTACAAGCAATAAGAATGTGATATCGATGTTTTAAACAAAATCCATCTCAAACTACTGTTTACTTTGAGAAAGTTTGTTTATGTCTTATTTCCTCCATTCTGATGGAGGATCGCTGATGTCGATCATTTTCTTGTTCTTTTATTATCAGCATTATTATCATCATAATCATCATCGTCAATGTATTTTTGTATTACAGATATTCACACAAAAAGTAAATTTATCTTTAAATAATCTTCAAGAAGCCATTGAGGCAGATGCAAACGACGATTTGTGAAACATTTCCTCAAAATAGGTACGAAAGTGAAGCAGATGTGTAAAAAATACGACTCATCTAAAATTTAGTAATTTTTCGCTTCACTGTGGTATTTCAATACAGTTAAATCTCGATATAAGATAGACAGTTTTATCATCATAGAAATTCAGCTTATACTTTAAATTTCAATACATTTTCAGGTGGCACATTAGTACCCAGTAAAATTAAAATATGAACAAATATTTTCAGCAAGGGTAATTTTTATGAAGAAAATGCAATAACAACAAAATCTCTACTATTTCAGAGAAAATCAATGAAGGATACTCCGCCATTCAGTTCAACCACTGATTAGCATAGCCTGCAGGCTAAAAATTTATTTTGGAATTGCCACTGAAGGGAACATAAGTTTAAGCCATCTTTTGATTATGTTTAGGTTTGCCTACCATCCTAGGAGATTTTATTAACACTTTGTCACCAACCACTTAAATCCAAACACTCCCGCATGAGGTCGAAGGGAGAAAGGAAACAGAATGACAGCTGTCACAAACTGCATGCCTTATTTGTTTGGAAATTTTATTAATATATTCCTTTTTTAATTAACGACCTACAGTATGTGTGATATGCAATGAATGAAAATGTGTGAAATAATTAAGCCAAGGTCCTTAGAGCTTAGACCTACCATTCATCTTTTAGAATAAGGAAGCTCCAGAAAAATCTTATCCAGGTAACTAATGTAGTTAATATAATTTTTAGTCCAACTAATACTCAGTGCTCCACTTATTGCTAGTATTTACCTAGAACACGTTTCATTAGGATATAATTTTGAGTCGAACTAATACTCAACGTTCCACTTATTGCTAGTATTTACCTAGAATGTGTTTCGTTGGGATTTTCCTAACGAAACACGTTCTAGCAATAAGTGGAGCATTGAGTATTAGTTCAATTAAAAATTATATTAATTTTGTGCTTCATTGTATCATAGTCCTTACACATTGGAACTAATGTATTTGTTGGCATTGGCTAACTCTAAATGACAGTGAAGGAACTATAATTTATGTGCTCTTAGTAGAAATTCTTGCTGTATAATTCAGTTATGTACCTTTTATATTTTATATTTAGTTTAAATGGCACCCTTTAAATAATTTTGGTTTATTTTCTGAGTTAAATAAATCCAGTTCTCGAAGAACTGACTAAGCTATAAAAGTTCTAAGCCACCCTCTAGGGTTCTTGATGAATAAACATGTAGATCTATGTAAGTTAAGTAATGCAGCGATGTAAGTACTGAAGAAAGTAACTTTTATCCTTAAAAATGTATCAAGTAATATGAATAATAAGATATTATATAATTTCGACTCGGGACCATACATAATTGTTACTAATGGTAACAATGGTAATGCAAGGTAAATCCACCCAATGAGCATGGGAAAATATTGTATGAGAACAAATTTAAGGTAAAATCTATTATACCCCTTGGGAGAAATAAAATTGAGGAACATTTTAATCAATTTAATGAGGTAAATGATTTCTTACAATCTGATTTTGATGAGAAGTAAAAACTTAAAAGTTTAATTTCATCCTACAATTGCGTTCAAAAGGTATAGCAGAGAGAGTTGACACATAGTTGACAGAAGAACAAATCAACACCTATTCTGGGAATTATGTAAATGATAGAAATGTGCAGAGGTTCTCAAGAAAAGTACTCGAAAATGATACAGTTAAATTTGTATAAACTCAAACTATCTACGTTTAGAGGACAAATGCTTCCAGGTAGAATGCACATATATAGTAGGTACAGCATGTCAGGATTCAGAATTTACTGAAAGACCTTTTCAATTTAGAAGATGCTGCAAATTTGGTCATTAATTGTAATGCTGTCATTAAAAATAGGTTTGTATTAAAAGACTTATTCAGTCACATTTTAATAGAACTTATAACTTCACTCTTCACTTCACTTAATAACAGGAAAAGAAAACTGAAGCTTGGAAGCACAGGAAATAAGCACAATAGGAAGGATTCAGTACTTGGGGTTTCAGTTTAGTAGTAATGGAACAGCTCATAATGTTAGGAAGGTCCTACTGAAACGCGTTCTAGGTAAATACTAGCAATAAATGGAGCATTGATAACTAGTTCGACTCAAATTTATTTGGGAAATGTTCTTAACAATAAACATTTTCTCGCATTTTGAAGGAAGGCCACACCATGGCTGAGTGGTTAGACTGCTCGACTCTCACCAGGTGACCGCAAAGTGAAATTTGTGGTGGACAACACAGCGCTGGGGCAGGTCTCCTCCGAGATTTCCAGTTCCCTCCACCCCATCTCATTCCACTAGTGCTCCATCTTCGTCTTATATATCATCAATGTCACTGTCTTTTATACTGCATGTAGTAAAAGTGGGCATTAAACACTACACATTTCATTTCATTTATGTTGAAAGTACTGTGTAGCTAATAGAAAGATTAAACTTCTTTACAAGATTTGACAGCTTATGTGTATCTAACCCTCAAAATTTACGAACATTCCGGCAGATAAAGCTCTAAGCTAATTATAAACATGGCTACAGTCCTTCAAGATCTAGATCAACAATATGGAAGTACATCAAACCATACCATTAATGATGCTGTGTGTTGAAGAAAATTCTTTCACGTTTCAATGACAAGTATATGTAAACAAAAAAGCCTAGCCATGGGTAATCCACTTTAACCTTTCTGAGCAGATCTGTTTATGTGCAATTTAGAGACATGTATCACAACAGTCTCTTTATATATTTGTATAAATTATGGGCCAGATATGTTGATGATATTTTGATGTAGTCCTGCAAAAGTTTTTAAATGAATCTTTAAAACTGCTAAAGACATAAGATCATCACATAAAGTTCCTAATGAAAAAAGAGGAAAAGAATCAATTATCTTTCTTGGACTTAATGAATATGCAACAATATGATAATATAACATTTGGAATCTATAGGGAACCAACTCACACAGATAATTACATAAAGTACAATAGTTTCAATCCTCTTTTACATATATTAACCGCTCTTAGAAGCTTGATTCATAGACTTAACAGCATATCTCTGGATTTAAGACAGCTCGCTGCCCTTTAAAAGACAGATAAATACTTTACATACAAAAATTTTACATTCCATTAATTTGAATTTCTTAAGTTTGGACGAATATTTAAAGTCGTAACAGCAAACTAGCACCACAAAACAGATTCTCACTCAAGAAGCTGTTAAATAGTCCTGTAAAAAACACAATGGCCACACCGTGGATGAGTGGTTAGACCGCTTAACTCTCACCAAGGTGGCCCGGGTTCAATCGCAGATGACCGAAAAGTGAGATTTGTGGTGGACAACATGGCGCTCAGGCGGGTTTTCTCCGAGATCTCCAGTTACCCCCGTCGTCTCATTCACAGCTTGCAGTGACACATGTAGTAAAACCAGACGTTAAACACTAAACACATTATATCAGTTAATTGATGGAAATCAAGCATATCCTCACACTAGCCGTATACAGGCTAAGGTATTGGATTGATAGAGTCAACATGAAAAGTTCAATGCCATGGTCGGAATCCTGTGATTCGGATCCCGGCCGAGGCATTTAATTTTTATGTCGACTCTATCAAACTACACACATATTTAAAACACAATAGCACTAGGACAGTTGTCAGGCATACATAGGATAGATGGTGAGGACTATAACAAATCCTATATTGGATAGACAAAAAGAAATTTAAAAATTAGATTGACAGAACACTAAAGAAACAAAAAAGATAAGGAAATAGAAAAGTCAATAGTTGCTTCTCTTTTCTGGAATGAGAACCACTATATCGGGGAGGAGATTAAATTACTGAAACCATTAACAATGAAACTTGAACTTACAACTTGGGAGAAGATTTTAATTGTAAAGAATATTCCATATGTTTTAAATATTGATGTGGCATCAGTGAATGATTTAATGCACTTAGGTAGGAGATATTCCGAGAAAGGGAGCCAGTTACAAGTTATCCACATGATAGCCAATTGTGACGATAGTGGTCAGTTGCCATTGAGCTGAGGATGGGACTGGGACGAATTCCAAACACATTATTGATTTTAATAGTTGTTGTAAATGAAGTTTTATATTGTCATAAAACATGACTCAATAAATCTTTTAATATGAAATCAACATCAATTTTAACAATGCTTTTAATTAAGCGATCCAGTGATCCAGTGATCCAGTGATTAATCCAGTGATTAACACTGTTATCGCATACCCAAAAAACCACGAAATTTGGTAAACCCAGATGATTGACCCATCAACATAATAATAACTTGTGTTAGTTGTGTTCAATGTAATTCACTCGCAATAACTTGAGTTGCAAATTTGCATATGATTCTTTGAGGATCACAAACAGGCAACAGGCACTGAACCAAAAGAATTTCCGTTATGTAGGAAGACACCTGTTAAACTTCCCTTTGAAGCATCATTGAATAATCTCTATTCACTTGGTTTATAGTTTGGAAGTCCAAGTTTTAGAATAAGTTCTTTGCCATTATTGCAGTATATAAGATAGCCATCTTTGAAGATAAAAGTGTTTAAAATCACTTTCAGGTTTTTGGTATAAATAGAATGATGTTTCAGGACAAAGCACATTCTTATTTTGGAGTCCTCTCTTGTATTTTTCTTTAGTCTTTGGTAATAATTCAGCCAACTCCCTCCTCAATATTATTAACCTCCCTAATTCTCATTTTAATTTTTTCTCTTAGTAATTTCAGCCACCTAACAGCTACCCATTGTTCCTACCATAATTTTCCCTCTTTACAAATCCCAAATAAAGTGAATCTTTTGTATAGGTAAAGCCCAACTATCAGGCACTTATGTTTTCTCTTACATAACCGTACATTGTTTAACTATATTCTGGTCTTCCAATGTTCTAATTCAATACCAGAACTTTATCAATCTTTTAATCAGTAGCCCATTACTTCCAATTCCATTTAGTTCCAGCATTACTACTCGCTTAATGGTGCAACAGGCAAACTCAAAATTAACCAAACAAAACTTCTAAATTTTAAGTGCACCTCTTGCCAACCTTCATCACATCGCCGTACCTCTATCCCATATAGCATTTTGGTTTCCACTATTGCCTTATGCAATCTTTCTAACCATTTAATTTGTATTCCTGGTATTTTAAATACACATGCTCTTTCCCCTTTTACACTTAGCTAAAACTACATTTCTTTGGTCATGCCATCTTCCATTAATACTTAACTGAATCCCCAAGTAGGTATAGTCGCGCTGGTGGAACGATTACCATGGATTTATCTTTGTTAACAGAAACCTCTCAGATAACGCACTGATTATTCTTGTAAGAGTGAGAGGGGTACTGATTGGCCTCCGGGTCGTGTGCTAAGCACCAATGAACACACACTTCAGCCAATGGAATTCACAGGAATCACAAATGACAGATATATGTTTACTCCACGTGGAGTAATCAGTGTGTTACCTGAGAGGTATCTATTAGCAAAGATAAATCCATGAAACCATTCGAACAGCACCACTATACTCAATTTTGCTCACTATAGCTATTTTTTGTGCTTCCATCTTAATTTTGTTCTTTTTTTAATGTATATCCCTTTCAAGACCACAATCATGGTCTTTTTATAATTCATCTTTAACTCCAAACTTCTGCAAAAGCCCCCCAAGACATTAAGAGCTCTTGAAAATGCCCCAGTAGATATAGATGACACTACCAAATCATGTGCAAATAACAATGTTAGAATTTCCCTATTGTTTACTAATTACTTCCAGGATGGAAATGTAATAGTTCTGCCACACTAGCCATGTGTAGGCTAATATTTGGACAGATAGAGTCAGACTGAAAACTTCAATGCCATGGCTGGGATTTGAATCAATGTTCAAATGCCATGGTTTGTATCCCGGCCATGACATTGAATTTTTCAGTCTGACTCTATCTACTTCCAGGATATCATCTGTAAACAGATTAAATAAAATTGGGCCCAACTTACACCCTTGCCTAGGTTCTATACTATTCTTAATAACTTTAGAAACTGTATTCACATCCATCTTTATCTTAACAGCTACTTCTTTCAACCGTAGCTTCAGCCATAATGCCTTTCAATGTGTATCAAATGCCTTCTCCAAATCCATAGAAACAATAAAAACTTCAGGATTATGGGAGGAATATTGTTGTTTTGTAATACCCGACGGTTGACAATAAAGTCATTAGTCTTCTTGCATTCCAATATTTTTCATAATTATTCTGTATATTGTGAACTGCTGTACATTTCTGAAGATGATCATAGAGCACTTCTTCATTTAGACTGCGTAGTAGACAAAGTGGCGACCTATATATTCTAATTTTATGCAAATGTTTTTCCGTACAATCACTTCCTGTTAATGATCGGAAGGCTGCAATTGCTGATTTCCTAGGTAGATCTGTTATTACTTTTGGATTCTGGGCAAGAACTTTCCATTTTCTTCCTTGAGATAATGTAACGTTATTTATCTTTTTTAAATTTTCATATTTACCTTTTATTAATTATTTTACAGAATCAAATGTTAATTTTCTAGTTGCTCCATACGTTAGAAGTCTTGATTTCTTGGCTAGTCTGCTGTCTCATTGCCATATGTACCTCAATGTACTGATGGCTGCCTCAGTAGCATAGATGGTAGCATGTCTGTCTTGCGTTCAAGAAGTCCCGAGTTCAAATCTCGGTCAGGGTGAGTTACCTGGATAAGGTCTTTTCCGGGGTTATGTAAAAAACTGAAGCTGCTGACAGTGAAGTAAACTAGGTTATTAATAATAACTAGACACTAGTAACACAACTTCACTTATCTTATTTAAATCCTGGGGACCGGTTTCAAAGCAAACATCTGCTTTATCCTCAGCCACTCAGCTTGACACTCACCCACTAACTGACTGACTGACGTTGACCACTACCGGAGTTTGAAGGATAGCTCCTTATCTAACTGCCATCTACCGGGGACAACACAAACTTATTGATGATGTCTATAGGAGGGATATCAAAATTCATTACGCGATCCTTATGTTTCAAAATAAATATCTTCTCCCAAACCATTAAATCTATCGGTTCCTTCAATTGTTTCAATAATTTAACTTCTGGATTTACTTCATGATTATATGACCAAAAATGATCCGCCACTGCCGATTTCTCGGTCTGTCTATATTTAATATTTCTAAAATGTTCTTTCGCTCTGGTTTCTAAATTACGCTTGGTTCTGCCAATATAGATCTTATCGCATTCTAAACAGTTAACTTGATAAATGCCAGATTTTTTGTTGTCTGAAATTTTGTCTTTTTTAGAAAACTGTAGCAAATTCTTTATACTGTAATTATTATGAGGTGCTAGTATTATACCCACTTCTTTGAAAATTTTTTGGAACTTTTTATTTGCCCACGGATGATAAGTAAATTTTTTGAAAATATAATCCTCTTTTACTTTTTTAAGAGTGGAAACATCATTAACATTTTTTTGATATTTAAATTTTTCTATTCTTCTGATTATAAAATCTTTATTAAAGCCGTTAATTAAAGCAGTGTTTACAATATGTTTATATTCCGCATTAAATTCTTCTTCATTTAGAGGTATGTTTATCAATCTGTAAATCAAACTATTAAAAACAGCAAATTTGTGTGACATAGGGTTAAAACTTTTATTTTTGATATAATTATCCGTGTGAGTTGACTTTCTATAGATGCCAAAACTTAATTTATTGTTATTTTTCATTATTTTTAGATCTAGAAAGGAGATGTAGCCATTGTTTTCAATTTCTATTGTGAACTTGATAGCTTTATCCTGTGAATTTAGAATATTTAAAGCCTCATCTATATATCTTTCAGGAACTATGGCAAAAATGTCATCTACGTCTCTATACCATATTTTAAAAATTGAAGGAAAAGCTTTAGTGACTTCTATTTCAAAAAAACTCATAAATAGATCAGCAAGAAAGGGTGAAAGGGGACTACCCATGGGTGAGTGGGTGAGTGTCAAGCTGAGTGGCTGAGGATAAAGCAGATGTTTGCTTTGAAACCGGTCCCCAGGATTTAAAGAAGATAAGTGAAGTTGTGTTACTAGTGTTTAGTTATTATTAATAATCTTTTCCGGGGTTTTCCCGTATCCTTAAAAGACAAATATCAGGTAACTCTAAGCTCTATGGACCCCGGGCTCATTTTAGCATCATATTTCCCATTTCATTCATCGTCTGATATGACTTGACGGAGTACGAAAATTACCAAAAAAAAAAAAGTAAAATGTGCTGATATTCATTGTAATACTATTCTCTAATAACATCTCCTATATATTCAAATATATAGCAGGAAATAAGTGGAAGAATTGTCTATACATTAAGGTTATTATTTAATTACTCCATCAATTCAGTATAGAATATGGAATAATTTTAATCCGTAAAATGTTTGTTACATTAAACAGAAAACTAGAATCAATTATTTACAGCATGGTGAAGCAATCCTTAGGAATCCTGGGTTCTCCTAAAAAATGTAACTTAAAAAAATAATTCAAATAGAATTTAATGTATTACATTCATATTCATAGGAGTGCCAGGATAGCACACTGGTTTCGTTAGCAGCTCCCATGCTAAGGGTCCCGAGATCGATTCCCAGCTCTGGGGTGGTGATTTTAAGTCGGCCCTATCCACACCTTCACCTCTGTCTAGAACATGTGAAGTGTCCCCTATGCCCAACATGGCTCGGAGTCCATGGTATAAGCTGTAGGTCCTCTCACCTCACCGTTATTTTCAGTATTGCCCTACCATTGGAGGTAATGGACATCGCCCGCTGGGTGCCTCCACCTCAGAACTGGGTCCGGTCATCACGTGGTGGGGCGAGGTTACCTTGAAGGCCAAGGCTGCCATGTGGGGAGTGTTGGTAACCTGCCAACCAACATTCATATTCATAGCACAAAAGTGAATTGAGAAGATATTGACACACTGCTTCAGCCACACATGAAGCAGTGTGTAAATATCTTCTCGATTCACTTTTGTGCTAAGATGTGCTTCACTGACTCTACGCTTCTTTCAAGTTTATACTTTGATTCATATTCATGTTTTACTTAATGACCTAAAAGCTGCAATAAACTGTCGTTTTTGACATAATTGAAGGTAACAAGTTTAAAATACAATGTTGAGATTAGAATTAAATTACTCATTAGTATTGTAAAATGGAATCGTAAAAACTATTTGTAGTCGGTTTATTGACACTTGTCACCTACTTTTTTTCATATTATTGGGGGACTAGTTTCAAAGGCCATTGCCTCCATTTTCAGCCTCTCTCCAATTAGCATCCATTGTTGTCTGCTCTCCTCTCTCTGGTTTTTGAACTATGAACTTCTCTGTCAAATTATCTATTGGTGGGATTTCAAAATTCATTACGCGGCCCTTATTTTTCCATATGAATATGTTCTCCTATGTTGTTAATTTATTTTAGTTTATCACTCCTTGTACTAATTTTGGATTTGGATCAATGTCATGGTTTTCGGATAGAAATGAAATGCTAACTGCTGACTTTTGTTGTTTCAATCTGATGTTTCTAAGATGCTCTTTGACTTTGGTTTTTAGATTTCTTTTAGTTTGACTTATGTAGCATTTTTCATAATTTTTACAGCTTATCTTGTACATTCCGGATCTGTTAACTGATGGAATTTCATCTTTTGGTTTTGACTTTAGCAGTTTTCAAACTGAATGTCCATTAGTGGGTGCCAAGATTATATTTTGTTCCTTAAAGTCCTTTTTAAATTTAATACATTTTTTTGGGTGATATGTGAATGAACTGAATATGCTGTTGCTTTCTTTTTCTTTTGTAAATGTGGTGCTTCCTTAATGATTTTCTTTGATTTAGCTTTCCTACTTTTCTTAAATACCAGACCTTTATTGTGTCTATTTTCTTCTGCTATGAATAGTATAGCTTTTCGTTCTTTGACACATTCTTCTTTATCCATGGGAATGTTGACCAGTCTGTGTGTAAGGCTGTTTATTACTGTATGCTTTTGTATAATTGGGTTGTAGCTATTATTTTATATGTAATTTTCTGAAAGTGTTGGTTTCCTGTAAATTCCAAATTTTATTTTTATTGTTATTCCTGATGATATTTAGATCCAAGAAACATAGTTGTACATTAATTTCCTTTTCTACTGTTAATGAGATAGTCCTTTCTTGCAGATTGAGTAATTTTATGCATCATCTAAATGTATATTCGGCACTGTTGCAAAGATGTTGTCAACATATCTATACCAAACCTTGAAGATCCATGGGAAGGCCTTTTTAATTTGTGTTTCAAATGCACTCATAAATAAATTTGCTTCAACTTGGTTAGAATAGTCTACACATGTTTTTAAACCTAGATTAAGCAAATTCAGTCCTGATTTTATGAAACTTTGGTTTGATAGATTAACAGCATTGTTTGGATGATCTTTTAGGTTATGTTTGGCTATTTGTGTTGGCTTTTCAAAAGTGCTTGGTTTCTGGCATAATTTTTTAAGTTTATTTTTTAAATTTGCTGTTTTTCTCTTCCTTTTTCCATTAAGATATTAAGGCTTGGAAATAAAGATGTCCCATCAAATGAAACCAGTCTCTCATTTCTATAAAACTTTATATATTCGATTTTTTTTACCAGATCTAAAGAGTTTTTTAAATTTGCGCTTTCTTATTTAGGGAAACTGTTGAATTTGTTTAGTAACCATTTGACCAAATTATATATAGGGGCATTTATGCTGCTAGTGATAGGTCTCATGCCTTTCCCTGTTTTGTGAATTTTTGGCAGCTCATATACTCTTGGTAATGTTAGATTATCTACTTTAGCTCTGTGAAATTCTTTTTTGGTAATTATTTTTCTCTCTTTTAGAATTTTATTTGTGGTTTCAATGCAGTAGTTTAATTGGTTAGTTTCTACTATTTGGTAATTATTGTCTTCTAACAGGTCCTCCATCCTTAGTGTAACCTGCTTTTTCCAAATTTAATGGTTTATTTCCCTTGTCTGCTTTAATATAGATAACTGGTTTCTTTTTATAGGCTTTTATGATTTAGTTGCTAAAATTATTTTCTTTTCATTTTTAATTTGTTCTCCTATATTGGAGCATTTGTTTTCTACTGCGTTTCTATTTTCTTCATTTAGTGTTTGTGTAGCAATTTGGATGTCAGCAATATAATCTCCAAGTTGGTTGGAATAGTCTACACATGTTTTTAAATCTACATTAAACAAATTCAGTTCTGATTTTGTGAAACTTTAGTTTGATAGATTAACAACACTGATTGGGTGATCTTTTAGGTTATGTTTCGCTTTTTGGGTTGGCTTTTCAAAAGTGCTTGCTTTCTGTCATAATTTTTTAAGTTTGTTTTTTAAATTTCCTGATTTACCCTTCGTTTTTCCATTATGATAGTCAAATAAATTGTTTTCAAATTTTCCCAAAATATATTTCCTAATTTTTTGGTAAGCTTTTGATGCAAATTGTACAATTTTATTTCTAACACATTTCTATTTCTGTTATATTTGTTCTTTTCTACTTCTAACACTTTTTTCTCTGCTGCTTTTTTATGTTTACTATTTTGATCAAATTTCACTACTTTTCTGAAGAAATTAGGTGCTACTTTTTCCGGATACACATATTAAACCTTATGTCAGCTGCAATTCTCCTCCATTTTTTTTGTAGTTTTTCGAAAAGTTTTATTTCAGCATGTTTTCCAATAATAAAAGTTCAGATCCTACCTTATTGTATCCATTTTTTTTTTTTTTTTTTTTTTGCACACCTTAACCTCCAATTTCTTATTCTTCAAGACTTGTTAGCCTATTAGTTATGTGTGTTTGGAGGAATTTACTAACAGTGACGTCAAAACTAATCGTAAATATTGTTACTAAATATTGTTAATCGTTACTAAATTTGTCCAAACACACATAACTGTAAAATGGAATAAGAAGGAGTCAATATTTCAACTTTTGTTTGAAGTGGTTGACGCTACAATATTGAGCTTATATAGGCAGTTTATTAAACATTTTGATTTATATATTGTAAAACTTCTGCGTGAATTTTGTCAATCTTAGTGGATCAGTGACCAAAAATTGATTTTTACTCGTACAATAATTGTGGACTTTATCATGAGTCCTAACTGTATGTAACTTCAGTAACTTGGATTGAAAGTATGCAGTTATAAATATACTGATTATGACAGTAGGTATCTCCCTCTGTATAAACAAAGGGTGACAATGATCACATTAAATGTTGCACCTGTAATAATTTGAATTGCCTTCTTTTGGATTAAGGGTATTTTGTCAATATTGGTTCCATTGTCCCATATGTGGATTATATATGATTGTTTAAATAAGCAGTCCGAAATCAATGTCATAAGTTGACAAAGTAAAAATAATACTCAAGATATTCTGGTACACTATGATTAATATGATTAGACCAAGATAACTTGGAACCAAGTACTATACCAAGAAGTTTGAATTCATAAATTTGATTAATTGAGGTTTCGCTCAGTGAGAATAATAAGTGTCAGGTTTTATCAACGTTCACCCCAACACTATTGGATTCAAACCACATTTCATCATGATATGCACTCTCCATGAATGAATTCAATTCCTGTACAGTCTTCAGTTTAGAAAGCCATGACATATCATCAGAAAATAAAATACAGTCACAACCAAGATTATCAGACTGATCATTAGTCATTATTAATAAGCAGAAAGGGCCAATTATCGAGCCTTGAAGAACAGCATATTCAACTGATGCAAGATGAGATAAAACACCTTCATGTGAAGTAACCTGAGTTCAATTAAATAGCTAAACCCTTATTAAATCGAGTTCTTTACCCCTTATACTATTATAATATAATTTATTACAAAGTATAATACAATCAAAATCTTCCAAGAGGTCACAGAATACAGCTACGATACTTTCACTATTTTCAAAACCGCCGATTACTGTTTCAAACAAATTATGAAGAGCAACTAATGTGGGTAATCCAGATATGAAACTATAATGTAATTTATTATCATTTAGATTAAGACAGCAATTCTTTAATGCAAATTCTTAGCAAAGATGAATTATTTTATGGAGGACAGCCTTATTAGTATATTTAGTACAATGATTAGAGATGACTATTCACATAAATTACTGCATTATATGGAAAATCTTCTACCTTTGTATATTTAGGAAAGGCACATTAAATGTTGAAGAAGAATGGATTACCTAAGTTTACCAATGTACTGTGTACATTGGAATATTGTTATGTTTCAAGTAGATATATGTAGCTATATAAACCTTTCTGAAAAAGATAGGCGTGAAATAAAACATCAGTTTTCTGAATTAGTGGAGAAAGATGAATGAAATCTTAGCAAATCTGCCCGCCAACACGTATCATAAGCCTTTTCGAGGTTAAAAAATATTCCAACTGTTTGACAGTTCTTAAGAAAAATGTTCATAATCTGTGTCGACATGGACACAAGATGATCCACTGTTGAACGTCGTCGTCGAAAACCGCACTGGATGTTATTCAGTAGCTTGTGCGTTTTCAGCCACCATACCAACCGCCCATTTATCATGCGTTCCATCACCTTGCATGCGCAACTGGTGAGGGAAATAGGACGGTAGCTAGAAGGAAGGTGATGGTCCTTGCCAGCTTTCAAGATAGGTATAATGGTGGCTTCTCGCCACTTGTCACGAAACGTGGCATCAACCCAAACACAGTTATAGACCTTGAGCAGGAATGCCTTACCTTCAGGTGAGAGAAGTTGTAACATTTGAACGTGGATTCCGTACGGTCCTGGTGCTGTCAGGCGCGATGATGAAAGAGTGTGTTCTAACTCTGCCAAGGTGAAGAGGTGGTTATAATCTTCAACGTTTCTGGAACTAAACACGAAACTTTGAGATTCTACCTGAGTCTTAATGGAGATAAACTCAGGAGCATAGTTGCTTGAGCTAGAAACCTGAGCAAAAGCACAGCCGAAGGTGTTAGCCACAACAAACGGATCAACACCAACTCCTGCAGTTGTTTTCAGACCAGCGATTGGCAGGTGGGTTGATTTTCCGGCCACGCGCCTTAACCTATCCCATACAACAGATGAAGGTGTACATCTGTTAAAAGATGATACAAAGTTGTTTCATGACGTCTTTTTGCTATCCTTAATTATTTGCCTAGACTTTGCACGCGCTTTCTTGTACTCAATTAGATTACTTAGGGTAGGGTGTCGTTGGAATACCCTCAGAGCACGTCTACGAGCACGAATAGCATTCCGGCAGTCGTTGGTCCACCATGGGACAGCAAATCGACCAGGTTGTGTAGCCGAATGTGGAATACACTGTTCTGCAGCAGAAAGAATTTTCTCCGTGAGATGATCAACTAAATCATTCACAGAATCGTGTTCGTTGTATTCAAAGACAACCAACTGGGTGTAAAGGTTCCAGCTGGCATGATCAAAGCGCCATCTAGGGATACGTGAGGGAGACACATCTTGTGATAAGAGATTAAGAAGACATGGAAAGTGGTCGCTGGAATGTAAAACAGAGATGACATTCCCCTGTAATGAAACAGCTACATGGGATCAACACACTGCCAAATCGATGTGCAAATAGGTGTTAAACGCGTCTGAGAGGAATGTGGGCTCTCCGGTGTTCAGAAGAACCATGTTATTGCTCTTCAGGAATTTTGTAATGAGGTTGCCTCTCGAACATGCCCGATTTCAGCCCCAAAGTGGGTGATGGGCATTAAAGTCTCCCACTATTAGAAATGGTGTTGAGAGTTTGGAAACCAGATCTTCAAGGTCAATTAGCGAGAGGTCATCTGATGGCGGTACATATACATTGCAAATGCAAAATTCGATTGATGGCAGCTTAATCCTTACAGCTACAGATTGTATATCAGACTGTAGCTGTAACGGATCCACAAATATATCATCCCTGAGGAGCATCATATTACCCCAGTGAGCAGGAATGCCCTCTTCTGTTTCATCATCACACCTCAGTGGTGTGTAGCGTCTGACTTTAAAGTTATCTTGTGGTCGTAGCTTAGTCTCTTGTAAGCATACCAACAAGGGGTGATGCTTACTGACCAAAAGTTCCAGTTCTGGTCGATGCGCTCTTAAGCCACGTGTGTTCCATTGTAGGATAGCCATTGGAACTATGGGATATAGGATGTAAAGGTAGTCTACATTAAGACGACTTCATGGGTGGCCGAATCAATTTACCCTTTTTCTTCGGTGTAGGGCTAACACCTTTTTCATCCGATTTATCTTGGCGTTTTTTTTTTGTTTTTTTTGTTGTTGTTGTTGCTGTTGTTGTTGCCGTTCTTGCAATGTGGTCCGTATCCTCTTGTTCCATTTCTTCAGCGGATTGGGTCCCTTTTCCTATTGACAACTTCGGTTCGAGAGCCCCAAACCGATTGGAAACAGAGATCGACGGAGATGATGGTCGTCGTTCCGGGATCTCTCCGGAAGACTCCTCAGAGGTGGAACTTTTTGATGCCCAAGGACTTTTACTTCTGCGCATCGGACGAACCGTATCCTTCAGAAAATCAGACCGTTGATAGCTGGTCTTAAAAGTTTTGGGTGGTGCCTCGTACACAACTGGCTTAGCAGGCTTCCTAGAGCTCGATGCTCTGACCGGAGACCTGGGAGGTGTTTTCTTCCCTGCTGGTGCTTTGGACGAGGTAGGGGTAGATTGAGATGTCTTGACAGGCTTCGGAGCTACTGATGGAATAAGGATTCTGTCTCAGATACTGACCTCACTAATATCACTGGCCTTAGTTGCCATCTCCCTTCGCGGGACCGGCTTAGCTACAATTGAGCTATAGGTACCGGACATCGCAACGGAGGGCATGCGAGTACGTGCGAGTTTCCGGGGTTCCGAGAAGGATATCTCCTCTTTCACCCGGATCTCCTGAATCTCCTTTTCCTCGCGGAATCGTGGGCAATCTCTGAAGCTGGAAGGGTGTTCGCCAGCACAGTTCACACATTTTGCGGGTGATGTGCACTCACCTTCGTGCAACGACATCGCACAATTCATACATGTAGGCGCACCATTACAGAAGTCCTTAGTGTGGCCTAAGCGCTGACATCTGTAGCAACGTAAAGGGTTCGGAATATATGGCCGTACCTCGATGACTTCATACCCTGCCCTAAGCCTTTGTGGGAGATCTACCCGATCAAAGGTCAGGAACAGGGTACGGGTAAGCATCAATTCCCCTCGCTCTCTTCGCTGAACACGATATACAGCTGTCACCCCTTGGTCTTTCAGGTTCTGCTGGATCTCCTCATTGGTCATTCCGTCCAGCGCACGGGTGTTCACCACACCGCGCGAGGAGTTCAAGGTCTTGTGTACGGAAACGCTCACCGGATAACTGCCTATAATGTTGGCCTTCAAGATCGCTGCTGCCTGGGAGACGGAATGTGCTTCCACCAGCAGCGTGCCATTTCGCGATCGAGTAAATGATTTTACCGGACCCGCTATCTTGTCTAATCCCTTCTGGGTGACGAAAGGGTTCACTGATGTAAATTTCTTGTCCTCCGCCGTTCTGCTTATCACCATGTAGCGAGGACCACAGGACTCTACTACTTCCTTTCCATTATCCTTCACAGTTTTAGATTTAAGAACACGTGCCATTGCGGTAATGTCCTCCACCATTGCAAACGTCTCCGATGGCGTGCTCACATCCTGGGCGCCACCCCGGCTTAGGTGAGAGTCCTGCCCTGGACCTTGCTCACCCTAGGGTCACACCTCCCAGTGTAAAGACAGAGGGACAGAATCGCCTTCAGGAGTGTAACAGCTCATGCAATGGCCCCTCTCCGGGACTGACCTTTATCAGTGGATACGAGCACAGTCCTACATGGTAACAACGGGCTGGGAGTTACGCGTTACCTAGTTCACCCCTTGCGCTTCCCACTCCGACGACCCGCGCTATGTTACCCGTCAGACATGTGCTCAGGGAGGAAAAGGAAAAAGAACAAAAATAAATGGGGTCAAACACCGAAGTGGACCATATTTTGGGCGTTTGAAGGAACACTCTCACCTCGCGGAGGAACCCAATCGAGAGATTACACCAGAGTCTCTTCTGCCAGTTTTCGGGGTTACTGGTGGGCCTTCTCGGTAGCTGTAGCGGTCTTGGGGTACACCAAGTCCCCGCCGTACATCGCCCCATCAGTCAATCCCCTACTTCCTGTTGCCCATCCCTTGGGACGAGGACCGCAGAGGTTGGATTTTGAGGGGCGTTTTTATTTTCGTTTACACTCAGCTGGAAAAATGGTGGGTGAACAAAATCAGAAGAGAAGCCGTGGGATAAATTTCTCATCAATCTAGAAAGAATTGTTAGCTCAATTAGTAACTAATTATAACGATATTGTGGAAAATAAGAGGGCGGTTGTGGTAAATGTGAAAGAGAAAGATGTGACAAGCAAAAGATTGGAAATGAGTTCAAATGCAAATGTCACAACCAGAAGTACGAAGCATCTTCGTCAATATTAGGTAAATTTAAAACGAGGTGGGAAGAAGGACAGAAGTGACGAGGGACTTGAATGTTTCAAGACGGGAGGTGGACAGTGTATTATCCTCAGGATTCAGCGAATTATAAAATCCCACTTATTAATACTTGAAGCAAAGGCGAGATCAGCATAATTCGATGAATGCTCTAATCTCTCTTGTACTTCCCCAGTAACCTCCGTAACAAACTTATTTCTATAGTTCCGCAGCAAATCTTTTCTGATAGTCCTAAATATAATTTTTCCTCATAGGCCATTCTGTATTACGAATGCTATTTAAACGGTCTAAATATAGCAAATCGACATCAAAAGCTGGGTTCACGCCCGCTATCTAGACAATTCTACAATTGCTAACGACTAACAACAGAAATATGGCCCGTTAGTTTAACAGGAGATTTAACACGAGTGTTAAGCTAACACTTGTTGGTGAAATGCAATCTTTGTTATAACTATTGCTATACAGGCTATACCGCTCGCAAAAGTTAAAGGCATATGAACGCTGGCCAACACTCAAGCGGAACGCTGTTGCCAAGTGTAGTGCGTGTACCGGCAAGGGATCTGTATAATCGCGCTGCTGGAACGGTTACCATGAATTTATCTTTGTTAACAGAAACCTCTCAGATAACGCAGTGATTACTTTTGTAAGAGTAAGAGGGGAACTGACGCGCCTCCCGGCCCTGTGCTAAGCACCAATGAACGTATCACTTCAGCCAATGGAATTTGCAGGCATCAAAAATGACAGATGTTTACTCCACGTGGAGTAATCTCTCAGTGCGAGAGATATCTATTACCAAAGATAAATCCATGGTAACAGTTCTAGCAGCGCGACAATACATAGCACGTTTTACACGCCAGCAAAGGTTTAACCTATTTTTCCAGTAATTAAACAGCAATTGAATCCAAAGGGTCTGCTCCCATCAGTCCTGCACCCGTAGTACCAAGACCCGGGCCTCTTTAAACCAGGGAGTATCCGAGCTTTCCCAAAGGGCACTCGGCGTCCTCCGTGGGGCTTTCCATAGGGCAAGACCTGAGTTACTAACAAGCCCCCCCCCATCTGGTCCAAGGACACAAGACGGGATGGAAGTGGATACGCCACTTACGCGCGCCAACACCAAAGTTGAAGGCTACCGATATGACCTCGGTGGGGCCGCCTGGCGATCTGGCACACCTTCTACTAGCTCTGCAGGCTGGTACCCGGGAATATTAATGGCTTTCCTCAACCCCGTCCGCAGACGTACACGATTCCCACGGGTATCGGAACCACTGCCCCCTCGAGACCAACCCAATCCGAACAACTCCCAGAGGGAAGGGCTCGAATGTTCAGCCCGAGGTTCCTCTAGTAACGTCAGAGGTACCACGAGCGCTAGGGATCCGCAGCGCCCACACCACGGCAGCTGAAGGAGACGGATCCCCTCCCCTACTGGAGGTAATTAAACAACACATTAAATATTCATAAAATAATAAAATCTTACCTCAACACACGTCACAGTAGTATAACAGCAGGTACGGTTTCCAATTCAGTAACTCGCTTTCCAACTTTGTGGGTCTTCCCTGGAGATTTAAATACAGGCACGCTTCTGTTTTCTAAGGATGAAGCTACTTCACCACACATTCGTGACACTGTGTACACTACCTACACCTCAATTTTCTAAGTTAATTGAAGGATTTTTTTTTATAAATCTACACTTGCCGTATATTGTGGATTAGAGAGCTTTCGTAGAAACTTGTTCATATTAAATATATTTTTTCTGCCCTGAGAGTAAACCACTTCACGTTCGTTGACCGAAAAATCACTTGCCCCAGCTTCCGGGGACATGTTCACGTATTCGGATCACAAGCACTGGAGAAACAATACATGTATAATAATAAATGAACATAATATTAACAATATTTCTGCACGAGTTCGACTCACGACTTCACGATGCCGTTCGCTTTAAGGGTATGTATGGCTGAAATTTCCTGAACATTTTCAAAAAATCACTTTTTCCTCTTTTTAGTCTATAAAATAGTGTAAGCCTTCCTGAATCCAAAGAATGCTTAGATAGCATCCGCAAGCCATTTTTAAATGATCTAATCTAGTTTGAAAAATACGTGAATGCTAGTGTTATATTGGATTCTATTTCTTTATCCTTATTTTCTCGCTATTGGAAATTTCAGCATTTTTCATCATTTAAGATGCTTCTTGCGTCGCAGTTTTAGTTGTTAGACTACTGAAACTTGATACACACGTTCATAGAGACATAGTGAATAGAAAATGCCCAGGGTTTTATTGTGATATATATATATATATATATATATATATATATATATATATATATATATACTTTCTTTACTTCAAAGCACAAAAAATTCAAATTTTCGGAAAAGAGCCATATCCATAGCTTTAAAAGTTTATGGAGCCTAAAGTTATTGAGACACAGAGAAACCTAGGGGAAATTCAAGAATTGAATGTATTGGGAACCTGTTGTTAAAATATTAGACCAAAATTTAAGTTATTCTATCGCAAGGAACTTTTTTAGGCGAAGTAACCGAAAATAAATAAACTTGACCATATTCTCCAAACTATCAAAGTAAACATGACAAAATTTGGGCTGTATCATATTTGCACTAAGTTACATCTGTAATATAAATCCTAAACAGCTAGCGTTATTAGTTCAGGATTTCAAATTTTCAGTCATAGTTATCCTTAACAAAATAACACACCACTACTCTGAAAATGAACTGAACACTATCTCGGTCTGTTTCAAATTGCAGTAGGTGCATTGTTTATTTATGCTTTAGATAAGTGTTGTCAGGATCGAATGTTGTTTTTCAGGCTTATCGGTGTTGAATGGATGGATGTTGGGTAACCAAAACCATGTGAAAGATAAAACGGCATCGCTCGTGGTTCTAATTATTGTGAGGCAATTTTCTTACGGTCACAATTTTTCGCACTAAAATTCAATCTTATTATATTCTGTTAGCTTAATGTGAAACAAACACGCCGTAGTAGTTTCATTGTTGGCACTGCTGGTTCCTCCCTGTGAGAACCAGGAGAGTTCAGACATGTTCAGTATCGCATACCGCTGCAATGGAGCTAACATGCAGTTAAAGTTAATGTTAGAGGAAGTTTTGGAGTTTCTTTCAAACGTAATCACTGCTGATGAAACTTGCCTATATCATTTTGATTCTGAGAGCAATAAGCAAAGCTCAGTGTGGAAATCTCCTTCATTATCAAACCCCAAAAAAGCAAAAATGGTTGCTTCTGCTGGGAAAATTATGGCCATCTCATTCTTTGATATTCATGGAATGGTTTATCAGCATGTTGTACCTGCACACACATCGGTAACTGGAAAATACTACAGGGATGTCCTGAAAACATTGCAAGTCCATATCAGGCGAAAAAGACCACATTTAAATGAAGCGGGCTGGATGCTGCGCCACGATAATGCGCGGCCGCACATTGCCAATGTTGTTGCTGAATATCTTGCAAAAATCAGCATGAAATACATGTCTTACCCTCCCTATAGTCCGGATGTGATCTTTTTCTATTCCCTAACTTGAAGAAACGCCTTCGTGGGAGGCATTATCCATCATCAGAAGCAGTGGTGAAGGCTGCGAAGGTGATTTTGAAGGATCTCTCAAAAATGGTTTCTAGCATGTCTTTGAAAACTGGCAGAAACGCTGGGACAAGTGCATTGCATTCAGGGGAGACTATTTTGAGAAGGACCATCGAAATTATGAGGATAATTAAAGGTACGTTGCCAAAAATAAATTGTGATCATTCTTTATTGAACATCCCTCGTATTTATCCGAGCGTAATTAATGAGGTAATCAGGCGCGTGAGATGCGTGTACCGTATTGGGCAGAGCTGGTACAAGGGGTAAGCTTAGGAGACGCTGGATACGGTATGGCCCGTATGCATATGGCTTTAACTTTTGGGAAGATTCTACCAGACGTGTTAGGTCTTAACATTTGTTGGTGAAATCGGGCATAAGTGGAGGATTTGAGTAAATACTGCGTTTCTTATTGCTGTGTAAAGATAAACATTCACTGGATATAAACTCAAACGATTGTATCACTAAAATGTTTAAATTCCATTAGGAAGCCTAACACAGAGTTCCAGTTTTAAAAATGGTAAAACATATTGTCACCCAATTAGCGTAAGGCACGACCGGCGACAGCTGGAAGGGACCTGAGGCAGCCGAGCCACGCCCCCCGCCCATTAATCTGTCACTAACTGAGGGGTGATTAGGGAAATGTCAGTTGTCCCTGGACGCTTCTCTCCCCTTCTCCTGTCCTCCGGAACTTTCGTGGTGATCGGCGGAAAACCAGACACTTCTAGAAAAACAGTGACATTCCTATAAAAAGGGCTTCAATGAGACAGTCAGTCAGTGTTTGGCGAACAGCTGTAAGAGTGCAGCGCTAGTGTAAGAACGAGAAGACTGTGCAACGGAAGAATTTACGGAATTGTGAGCGTACAGTGGAATTGTAACGGACGAACTGGTGAATCTTATTTGTGTGCATTGCGTAATTCTGTGTAATTGGCAAGTGTTTAACTGTAAGTCGGTGGAACTAAAGAACATTTTTTAGTGGTGCAATTGGACTTTTCATTTCACGAACCCACAAAGTCACACTGGTGGCAGGAAGCGGGACCACTACATCACCGAATATTATGGCCATGGAATCGGCATTGGAAATGCTTTTGCAGAAGATGAACGAATTAACAGCGAAGTCGGAGGCGGCAAATAACAACTTGCCCGCAGATTTGAAGGAAATGAAGACGGCAAATGAAACCTCACTGCAAAAACGGAAGCGGCAAATAACAGCCTGGCCGCGAAGCTGGAGACTACAAATAACAACCTGGCCGCAGAGTTGAAACAAATGAAGACGGCCAACGACATCACCGAGAGGATGGAAGAAATGAAGGCCGAATTAACGGCGAAGACGGAAACGGCCAACAACCACTTGGCCACGGCAATGACCGCAAAAATGGCCGCACTGACCACGGAAATGAAGGTGGTGAACGAGGCTCTCGCCGCAAAATTTGAAGAACAGTTGGCCGGCGTGAGGGATGACGTGACGGAGCTGGGCAAGCGGATGGGCCAAGTGGACGAGCGCGTCGAGGACCTGGCGAGCCGCGTTAACACCCTGGAAGGGAAGGCCGACAGCAGCGTCAAGTCCCTGAATGCCATGGTGGAGGACGTCGTCGGCAGGAGGTTGAAGGATTTGAAGGCTGACCCACCGGGACGCGACACGACATCGGCCCGCGACAAACCTCCGAAATATGACGGCGCGTCAACATTTGAGGTCTTCCGCGGCCAGTTCGACACAGTGGCCAAGCACAACAGATGGTCACCGGAGGAGGAGGCCACCCACTTAATAGCCAGCCTCCAGGGACGGGCCGCGGAAGTCCTAAACGCGGTGCAGACAACGGCGGCGCCCAAGGACATCTGGGAGGCCATGGAGAATCGCTTCGGGAACCACCGCTTAGCCGCAGCATACCGCAGCCAGCTAAAGGCAAGGTCACAGCAGCCGGGGGAGACGCTGCAGGAGTTCGCCATTGCGATTGAGCAGCTGGCTAGCAAGGCCTTGGTTGACCTGCCACTGGAGTTCGTATCCCGGGAAGCCGCCTACAATCTTGTCGGCGGGGTACGGAACACGGAGATTCGTCAGCGCCTAATGCTCGGCGAATATAAAGCCATTCACGAGGCGCTGACAGCGGCATTAAGGATGGAGGCGGCCAAAGTAACATCTACCCCGACGTCGAGAACGAGGAGTGTCCGCTACGCCGGAGACAGAAGACCAGCTGAGGGACGCCGGCGAACACCTAGTGGCCTGTGTTGGGGGTGTGGACAGCCCGGACACCTGCAGAGAGACTGCCCACACCAGGAAGAGCAGCCGAAAAAACGAGTAAGGGCCGTCGTGGAGAGGGGCACGTCGGCGCCATCACCACCATCCCATCGAGTGACACTGCGCGCCGTCAGCCGGCGTACGGATGACAGCGTCATCGCGGACGGTTGGGTAAGATGAAAGCCGTGCCGCGTGCTGGTGGACACCGGGGCGGCCGTGACCATCATCAGACCTGACGTGGCGAAGGGTTTGCCGACAAGGAAGCCGAGGCGACCATACCAGCTTGTCACGGCATCGGGCGACACCTTGCCTGTGGAGAAGGAGGCCCTGCTGGAGCTGAACTTGGGACGGATTGCCGTGCGTCTGTGGGTGTTCGTCGCGAAGGTGGCTGAGGAGGTGATTCTGGGACTGGATGTCCTCTGGAGCCATGAGGCGACGGTCGACTTTGGCAAGAAGGTCCTGCGGCTTAACGGAGAAGAGGTTATGCTCCGTCAACCCGAAGAGCGCTTTGGAATCTGCAGGGTCGTCTTGGACGAAGACGTGGTTGTCCCCGCGAGGAGCGAGGTGGTGTTGACGGCGCGACTGGAGGGCCAGAGAACAGGAACATGATGCTGGACCAGAAGACGCCTGTACATGGACTGTGTGTAGCCAGGGCATTGCTGCCGTGCCGAGAGGAGGTGCCCGAGAGACTGCTAAATCCAACGGACGCCGATCACGACGTCCAGGCCGGGACGGAATTGGGAACGTGCGAGCCAGTGGTGAGCGTAACAGCTATCGACGAGACACAGGAGCCGGCGCTGAAGCAACACCTGGGGCCCCGGCTAGAAGGCTTGGTGGAGAGGGCGGCCGAACACCTGACCGCAGAACAGCTGGAGAAGTTTCGACAACTGCTAAGACGGTATCAGCGCGTCTTCAGCCAAGGTGATAAATAAATAAATAAATAAATTCTGCCTAACTTTTATCCAGGCATCTAGATTCAAAACCTGGACTATTTCTCTATAATTCTAATTGATATTTTATTATTATATTAGTTCTTCCTTTGATATTTTTGCAGATACAATCCTAATTATAAATCTTAGTTTTTATCCTCATCAAATACTTCTATTTCTCAGCCTTTCTGAACGCCTAATTCTCTCTACGCCGGCAATCCTTCTGCCTTCTCCTATCACTCTTTGTTTTGTCTGATACTGTTCCATCACTCTAGTCGATATTAAGGCTACCATTTCTTCTAGGATATTAAAGTTGTCTACCTGTCTTACTATATCCCATATGTATTTCCCTCCTAGACTTCTACGCTGTTCTCCTACCAAATCTTCATGTGATTTACATTCAAATGTAACGTGTTCTGGCGTATCTATTACATGACATTGCTCACATAAGTCGCTTTCTTCCCTTTTTATTCTTTTGAAGTACGTTTTAAAAGGGCCATGAACGGATGTGTATTGAACACCAAATCTACGTGGTTGTATGCTTCTTAGCTTGAGTCGTTCTCGAATGTTCGGGAAAATTTCATATACTCTCCTTCCTGTTTGCTCCGCATCCCATTCTTTTTGCCATTGTTTAATCAGCTGCTGTTTTATCTCATCTTTATTCTTACATTCTGTCCCAACTATTTCTTTAATCGCCAAGGTGATAGTGACTACGGCCGCACAGACAAAGTGCTTCACCGCATCGACACCGGGGACGCCCGGCCTATTCGGCAACCACATAGACGCGTTCCGCTGGCGAAGCAAGGGGCGGTACGAGACATGCTGGAGCACATGAGATCCAGGGGACTGATTGAAGAGTCTGGCAGCCCTTGGTGTTCCCCTGTAGTCTTGGTGACGAAGAAGAACGGCGAGCTGCGCCTCTGCGTAGACTACAGAAAGCTCAACGCTGTCACCCGGAAGGACTGTTCTGCTAATTTCCTGGTTTGTAATCATGTTACGAGGCTTTCCTCAATAGCGAGCATGTCTGGAGAACAGAAGATGGTTTTTGTTTGAAACCTTCAAAATGTATACTGTTCACTGTAACAAGGCATATGCACAGACATAATGTAGTAAAGTTGCAACGAATTAGCTTTTAATTTACTATGCACATTGCAAATGTTAATCTTTTTTTGTTTACATTCACATATCTAGAAAACATAAGTTTGTTTTGTATAATCTGTGAATAAATGCGCAGTATATTCTATTATGACAGTGTGTCCGTTGTATGATATTTGATAGATTACCACTGCTCGTGACCTTGGTTGTATCAGTACATGTGTGACTGCATGACACTCAACCCCCTCCCCTATGTTTACGAGATGAACGTAGCACATAACTCTGTCACTACTAACCTGCTGCATTGTTTCTTTTGGATAAACGTACGTGCCCTAGTAATAGCTATTTCAATATTATAATAGGATCTAAAATATAATAAAACAAATAGTACACAATAGTCTAGGTACTGCAAGAATTTAGCTTTCTCTTAAATTCTCAAAGGTTTTAAGTTTAAGCTGCATCAGCCAGATGAGCAGTGCAAGTATGGATTGTGTAGAAATAATACTACCATGTGTTATAATGTTAATGTTGTTAATTACTGAAATTCTACAAGAGAAGATGAAATGTGAAAAACTATTATACCTGTGTCAAATTCTTATCTATTTGCAAATGATATAGGCTACAACACATAAGTTAGTATGCATATATGAATTGGATGACAGAGTCCTGTATTATCAAAATATAGCCTATGTTAGGTTACAGTGCCTATATAAACATAACAGAGTACTGTGTTATCAGAGAGGTAGGATCTACTCCTGCCATCAATAACTAAGTACTACTTACACACTCTATGTTGAGCTCTGGAATATAGTGGATGCATTTAACTGTATTACATTACTTTTATTGCTGTTCTTTTGCATTATCTTACCAGATGATCTTTGTATCTTAATTTTGTGTTTAAACAACTCAAACAATAACATTATCTTACCAGATGATCTTTGCATCTTACTTTTGTGTTTAAACAACTCAAACAATAACTAAGTACCAAATGGTTGAAGAATATCCAGAAACATCAGCATCAACATAATCCCCAAAGCCTTTTACCTCAGCCATTGGCTAACCTGGGAAATCAATTGAGGGAAACTATAAATCACGACCTTTTCTGATATAATTTTAAGTATGACAGTGTAAAAGACATGAGAAGTTCTGTAGCTGTCAAATGGATAATTTAATATCATGACGGCAAGTTGGCCATGGTAGCTCAACAGTAAAGAGCGACTGGACAGAAACCAGGAGATATGTGGTTCAAATCCCGGCCATGGCATTGAATTTTTCATGTGGACTTTATCTATCAAAAACCTTAGTCTATATATTGCTAGTGTGAAGAAATTATTAATTTCCATCTATGAACTAAAATAATAAAAGTTAAATGATGAAGCCTGGGACTCAAGTACTTACGGTAGTAAATCGCCACAAACGGTGTATCTCCAATGCAAGAGCCCTTAGTGGTTTACAGGGGAAATATAGGAGTCAAATGGATAATTTAATGTCATGACGGCAAGTTGGCCATGGTAACTTAAGGGTAAAGAGCAACTGGACGGAAACCACGACATCCATGGTTCAAATCCCAGCAGTGGCATTGAATTTTTCATGTGGACTCTTATCTATCAAAAACCTTAGTCTATATACGGCTAGTGTGAAGAAATTGCTAATTTCCATTTATTAACTAAAATAATAAAAGTTAAACGATGAAGCTTGGGACTCAAGTACTTACGATAGTAAGTCACCACAAACGGTGTATCTTCAATGCGAGAGCCCTTAGTGGTTTACCGGGGAAATATAGGAGTCAAATGGATAATTTAATGTCATGATGGCAAGTTGGCCATGGTAGCTCAACAGTAAAGAGCAACTGGACGGAAACCAGGAGATCCGTGGTTCAAATCCCATCCGTGGCATTGAATTTTTCATGTGGACTATCTATCAAACCTGGTATTTATGTTTAGGATTTTCCAAGGATGTGACACAAAGATTTTTGAGAAAATCTTCCCCATCCCAGACAATCCTTTAGATAAAACATTTTTGAAAACATTGATTTTCTCAATAAATGATAACCAGGGCTAGGAAGTTCGTACCGATTTCCTTGACCAGTGTAAAAGAGGCCAGGCATGGCTATACCATGCAGTGCTACTAGCAAGGGCAAGATTCGTCGTAGAATGCAATTCATTACTGTAACTTGTATCCTAAACTAATACACATTACATGTTTAGCACATGCTTTACACCGAGTGGCCGAATCAATCAAATGTAGTTATGCAGGTGGAGACAGCTTTGTAGCTCACATGAAAAAGATATTTTTGAAGGCATCTTACAGGATTACATAGTTGAGAGAGTTGGCACCAGACCTATCGCTACCCCCACGGCCAGTGGTCACCAGAGACTAGAGGCTGTAATTATTATGCCGAACATTATGGCAAAATTGTTTCGGTATTAGCTAATTTTGAAACCGATGGCAGTTCTAGGATATAAACTAACAAATGTCTAGTAACAAACAGTTTCGTAGAAATATATTATTGATTGCACATGTTTTCAAAGAGTTACCCACAACTATCACACTGTTACAGCCCAGAGATCTGGAGCTGACTGAATCTGAGCGGCATGTAGAACTGCCAAAACGGATTTACCATACGTCAAGCATTCTACCTGAAATAAAGATGAAAATTAAAAGTGTAATTGAAAAAAGTTTGTTACAATTTATTACATACGAGATGCATTTCTGGATCCCAACAAAAGCTGTGATACTTATACGGAACTGATAAAATATTTCAAATATGCCCCGATCACATCATGTGAGGTCTAGGGAAAATTTTTGCAGGATAAACCTTGTTTGATGGGACGTAGAATGAGTTTTTCATTTGAAAGGCTTCAGAGGTACATTATTGTTTTTAGTAATATGACTGTAGATGAAATTCCTGCTTTGGTATTTTGTCTAGTAAGTCTTCAGATATTTAAGAAATTAATTTTATTATTTGGATATTATTTTACATTTGATCAGGAAATATTACAACCCACGTTCTACTTGCTTGGGTGTTGCCACAATGTGCCCATTTAAATAATGAAATCAGCCAGAAACAAGCCTGTATGTACTATATAAGAACTTGTATGTTGTACATAATGATCTAAATAGGTGTTCATTTACGAGTGTCTCTTAGGACATTTTTGTTCTCTAGGCAAACAGTTTCAATGCACCTCCACCATGCACTCTTATCTATGACTTCTTTGGATGTCGGGAGAGAGTCGGTCGCAACCTGTATAGGGAACGGCGGGTGGTACAAACTTCTTAGCTCTGATGATAACTTTGATTAAAATAACATATGTTTAAGATATTTTCATGGCTTATGAAATGCTTATCTTGAATTTTCTGGGGATATCCTCAGAAGTCCTGTTCATTCTCCATGACTCTTGTACAACTCAAAACTGCAAGAGATAGATAAATCTTAATACACAAAAATTGTAGATCTCTTTAAAACACAGTTTGTCAGATGTTTTCTGTTCTTTCTTTCTTTTTTGGATGGATCATTTTAGAAATATTTCTTTTTATTTGTCTTAATTTTCCAATACTTATACTTTTCTCAAATTAGACATTGTTACACATTTTTAATCTCCTGGTCTGCAAAGAAAACTGAAATTTTATTGTCATCACATAGCATCCAGATGTGCTCTTAAAAGATATGACTACTGCCTAAAGCCTACTGTCTGTATTTCCTTCTCACCTTGCGTAGCCATGGACAAAAAAAAAAATGAGCCATGCCCAGATTCTATGTCTCAATCAAAGAGCATTGTGTATCTTCGTTAAAGCTGTGTTCACAACACACAAGTAAGAACTGTACAATGATCTATGACTGACAGTGCAATGGTCAACTTATGTCCTGAAAAAAGAATACTATAAATAATGTTGAATTCAAAGAGGCAAGAAGGAAAGCTAAGGTATTTATTCTGTAAGAAGAAAGAATATGAAGAAAATATGTTACACAATACACAGGGTAGGTATAATGGAAATGATACAAGAAAATTCTTTGACATTAGGAAATGTTAAGAAAGGTTTCCAACCTAGAACGACATGGTGTCATGATAAGGATGGAAATTTGATTGGGGAGATAGCCTGAATATATTAAGGAAACTTTGAATCATACCAGGAAGTGATGAGGACATTATATAACCACAGAGTACATTTTAGTCCAGAAGTGAAACTGAAAGAACCAAGTGCCCGCCTCGGTAGCGTAGATGGTAGCGGGTCTGCCTCACGTTCAAGAGGTCCCGAGTTCAAATCTCGGTCGGGGTGAGTTACTTGGATAAGGTTTTTCCGGGGTTTTCCCTTATCCTGAAAAGACGAATGTCGGGTAACTTTAAGCTCCATGGACCCCAGACTAATTTGAGCATCATTTCACCCATTTCATTCATCGTCCAATATGACTAAACGTTGGAGGACGTAAATTTAAAAAAAAAAAAAAAAAAAAAAAAAAAAACCAAGCAAACATGAAGTCCTTAATATAATTGAGGATATAAGAATAACTGAGCTCCTGGTGAGGATCTCATAACAGCATAGCTAAAAAAGAAAGGCAGAAAGCATCTTTGGAGCTACATATATGAATTAATATTAATAATTTGAAACAAAGCAGAAATCCCAAAAGAATGGGGAACAGCACTATTATGTCCCATACATAAAAACTGCAGTAAACTTTATTGCACACATTATCAAAGAATCCCGCTAATGAGCATTATGTTTAAGATTTTTACAAATATATCAAAATATCTCGGAGTATACATCAATGAACTTTTGGTGAATAGCAGTGTAGTTTAAGACAAGGACAAAACAAGCAATGTTTAGAAAAGACAAACGAATAAAATATTCTAATACATATGCTCCTCATATACTTAAAATAGGCTTTTGACAGCATGAATCAAATATATTAGAGGCAATGACAGAATTTGGTATTCCATTTAAATTAATAAATATAACAAAAGTTACACTCTCTAAAACATATAATGTAAAGATACAAAACAAGATATTTGATAAAGTTGGTCAATTAATGGAAATTAATTCTTCTTTCACTCTAGCTGTGTGTAGGGCAAGGTTTGAAAAGGTGGAATCAGACTGAAAAATTCAGTGCCACAGCAGATGTACTTCAAATCCGGCTATGACATTGAATTTTTCAGTCTGATTCCACCTTTCCAAATCTGATAAAGCTTTAATGAGTGGAGTGAGACGGAGAGACTTCCTATCTACAAACCTGTTTAAACCACTTGCTGCTACATGTCGATCAAATCAACGGTGCCCACTCTGTGCTTAAATTCTAAGCTCAAATATGGCAGCAAGGGTAGAAAGTGCCAGCCTGCTACATCTTAAAATGCTAGTTTTTAGAAACAAAATTCATAACAAATCTAATGTTAAAGCAAAATTAAAAAGGTAAATAGTGAATTTTAAGATTAATTTCTGTTCAATAACCTATTAACTAAAAGAAGCATCAAAAATAAATATCCAGCACATGTTTATAATTGTCTTGCATTGTGGCATAGCAGGCTAAGGCAGCATGGCTTGGTCGCTGGTCAAGGAAAGCACCCATGGGGTGCAGATTTTAAGTCCCCGGTATAGAACCGGTGCCCACTCAGCATCGTGAGGAAAGTGAGGAGCTTACACTAGGTAGGCAGCCCTGGTCACGAAAACCAACGTTCTGGATGGGGGATGCCGAGATGCTGACCACATCTCCCCATATCGATTGAATGATCACCCACCTCTGCCTTGCGTAAGTGGGCATGATGCCGGCAGTCGGGTTGGCCCTCTTAGGGCTGCTGCACCAGTGTTTACATTTTATTTATTTACATGTTTAATTACAAGTAGTATTCATTTTGTTATTCTGAATTGAGATGAAATGTCACGTATTTCTTTTGAAATAATGCAAATGATATTTAGCACTACAAAAATATACTAAATTACAAATAAAATAATCATAAATACATCTTAATAACTATGTTATGTTACATAAAAATATGCAACATTTAACTTACCAGTATTGATTCTGGTGTGGTTTGCATCAATAATATACTCTTCAACAATGGCCATGGTTTTCCAATACTACTTTCAACTTTATATCATGAATCTAAGAAATCTCTGTTTATATACATACATTATTCTATAATAACACTGGTCGACAAGGTTTTTTTCACAAGAGATCTGAATAGTGAATCTAGTGGCATTTTCCATCCTGAATTCAGATATGTAGTAAGAATTTTCCCATCAGGCATAGTTTTTCTGTAAAAGCTACTTTTCAAAATATGATTTTAGCGTTTTCTTTGATCTGTCATAGGAACCGTTACCTCATATGTAGCTATTTTACTCAAGCTGTATTATTGAAATTATTTGCAATGTCATGCTGAAGCGCAGTAAAACATGACTGTGCAGGTTCATTGTTGTTGTTTAGACATGTTCAGACCTGTTTGGCATTGTGATGTGTCAGTATTGAGCTGACTGTGAGATTGTTGAGTAGTGAAATATTTCCTTCCTTTCTGTTTAGAAGTGTATTGTGTATGTTGTGCATGTTGTATTTCTGTGCTTTATTTTTTCATCATGCCAAGAAATTGTGTAAATCATGCAGATAATTTCTGCTATATTTGTGGTGAGCTGACCTTCAAGTCTCAGAGGCAAAATTTGACCCCACTTGTAAAGAAGTGTTATAAACTTTACTTTGGCTGTCAAGTTGGTGATTTTGATAAGAGCTGGGCCCCAAATACATGCAATGTTTCGTGTGTTAGACTGCTGACTGGGTGGAAAAATGGTACACATCATATGCCATTTGCAATTCCCATGATTTGGAGGGAACCGAAGGATCATTTAACTGACTGTTATTTTTGTTTGACAAATATTAAAGGAATCACATCTAAAACAAAATATACAGTTAAGTATCCGAATTTGCAATCTGCAATGAGACCTGTCTTACACAGTGAAGAGTTCCCCGTACCAGTATATGCAGATACGACCTTAAGTGATAACTCTGGTTCTGACCTGACTGAAACTCCAAATGATTCAGATGAAAATAAAACTGATCTTATATATAAAGCCAGTAGCTGTTCATCAGAACCATACTTTCCCAATCAGCAAGACCTTAGTGACCTGATTCGCGATTTAAATCTGTCTAAACAGCAAGCGGAAGTTTTAGCTTCCAGACTCAAAGGGTGGAATCGACTCCAAAAAGATGTAAGAATTAGTAGATATCGTAGCCACCATAGTGTTTTCAAAGTATACTTCTCTGAAGAAAATGGTATTGTGTTTTGTAATAATATTTGTTCAGTTGGAAACTCTTGGACTTCAACACCAGCCAGATGAGTGGCGATTGTTCATAGCCTCCTCTAAAGTAAGTTTGAAGGCTGTGCTGTTACATATTGGCAATAAACTTCCATCAATACCGGTAGCGCATGCCGCTGATATGAAAGAGACATATGAAAATGTGAAACTAGTTTTAGAGAAAATACAATATTATATATATGAATGGAATATCTGTGGTGATTTAAAGGTCATTGCTTTATTGCTTGGTTTGCAACTTGGGTTCACCAAATTTTGCTGTTTTTTGTGCGAGTGGGACAATAGAGATAAGAAGTCTCACTACGTTAGAAAGTCATGGCCAAAACGTGAATCTCTTATCCCTGGCCAGAAAAATGTGGCATGTGTTCCTTTAGTGAAGCCTGAAAAAATATTTTTACCTCCATTGCATATTAAGTTAGGAGTTATGAAACATTTCGTCAAAGCTATGGATAAACTTTCTGGTGGATTCTTGTACTTGAAATCGAAATTCCCCAAAGTCAGTGATGCTAAATTGAAAGAAGGAGTTTTTATAGGACCACAAATCCGATCATTAATGGCTGATGAACATTTCGAGGGACTGTTAAATCCACTGGAGAAAGCAGCCTGGCAGTCTTTCAAAAGTTTGTGTTGCAATTTTCTTGGAAATCATAAAGCAGAAAACTATCGTGACATAGTGGCTGATCTTCTGCATTCTTATAAAGCTATGGGATGCAACATGTCTTTAAAAATTCACTTCTTGGACTGTCACTTGGACTTCTTCCCTGAAAACTTTGGAGCTGTCAGTGATGAACACGGTGAGCGTTTTCATCAGCAAATTTCTACAACAGAGAAGAGGTACCAAGGCAAGTGGAGTTCCAATATGCTGGCTGACTACTGTTGGACTAAAATGAGAGACGTTCCAGATGCAAAATATACCCGAAAATCACTATCTACCACTTTCTAGGTAAGTCAGAATCAGTAGTTATAATTTTGAGTTAGATAGCTAGTTACGGATTTTTTGGAATATTATAAAAAATTCAAACGAATATCACACAAAACTCCTGCCCGATGGGGAAAAACTGTAATTATATTTGAATTCAGCACGAACAATACTTTTAGAATTTGTTATTTTAATTCTTGTGAAAGAAAAAAAGTTAAATTTTGTCAACCAGTGTAATCACATCTGGGTTCAGAAATTAAAGTATTAATAACAAAGATAAACTTCACTTTGCAAAGTTAAGTATTTCTAGCCACTCTCCTCACTGTCACTTGAGATGAGTATTTTCAACATAACACACATTGTAATATACCATAATTTTGTCATCTCTCCCTGGCACAAAAACATTGCAGGAATAACTTGCTGTGTTCATTTTTACAGGGTATTAACTGAACAGGATATGATCGGACTAAAATGGTAAGGGATAGAAATACTGTCCTTCAAATAACAAAATATCCTGTTTAATGAGCAAGAAACATACCATTGGAAAGAAGAAAGTTCATTCTTTTAAGTGATATAAAAGGCATTCCTAATTTCAAAATTAGGTTTACAGCCTCACAAACACTGTTGATTAGATCAACCCTGGCAGTCTTCACCCAGTATAGCACAGTGATTATATCAATAGGCAGTGTTTTATAGCAGAAACTCTGTTAAGAGGTGCTGCAGTAAGAGGATTAATATTGGCCTGAAGAAAGTTATGAGAAATGCTGATGTTTTTAATGATACTATATTTAATAGGACCAGACAATGCATGGCCTATACTGATGACAATGATTCTGTGCAGATCTCTAGATGCATTAAATAAAACTGAGTCAAATTCAAACAAAAGCAGAGCAGATGGGATTAGTTATTAATAAAGAAAATACCAAATATATGAAGAATATAGGAGCAAGATGATCTACCAATAATGTTCACATGAATGAGCACAACTATAAGGAAGTTGACTCTTAAATATTTAGGAGTTCTAATTACCAAAAACAAATACTACAGATCCAGATATGAGGCATAAAACTGCAGAAGGCAATAGATGCCTAAGAAGAAAATGTTGAGCACAAGTAGTGTATGTAGAAAAGGAAAAATTACATTGTACGAAACAGTTATAAGACCAATTGTGCTCTACGGCAGTGAAAATCGAACAGCTGATGACATGAGAAAGGAAAATCCTAAGAAAAATCTATGGCCTAAAATAGGAGGAAGGTGATTGGAGAATCAGATACAATACAGAATTAAAAGCTCAATATAAATCTCAAGACATTGTAGCTAAAATTGAAGCCCATAGGTTGGAATGGCTGGGTCATGTGATCAGAATGGATTACAATAGAATACAGAAAAAGATCGTAAAGACAAAACCCAAAGGTAAACACAATATTGATAGATAAAAATTAAGGTGATTGGATGGAGCAGAGGAAGATCTAATAGCTTTAGGAGTGAGGAGATGCAGACAGAAGGCCATGGTTAGACTAAGAGTGCCGAAGAAGAAGACTGAAAACAAAATGCAGAATAACGTTAACATGGCCGAGAGGTTAGGAAAGTATTGCTTCCACTCATCATTTTTTTACATTTGTTAATTTTATGATTGGATATGTAGAACATAACATCACATTAATATAAATGGCATTTTAAGTTATAGACTTATCTATGCACACAAAATCTTAATTCTACTAAATAACTAAAATGTGTAAATAAACTACTATATTCTAAATTTAAAACAAAAAAAATAAACATAATAAATATAGGGTGCATGAACCCTCAGCACATAACTGTCTTTAATCTTCAAGGTATAGACAAAATTAAATGCCTGCAGTAAGGTGGACGAGAAGATATAAGATTCCAGGCTTCTTGAATGTGCGCCTAGAAGCTATCTCACCTCAGCCCACACTATAGCGTTCAAATCTGGTAAACAGGGATGATGGACAATCATCTTTCCTTTACGAGTGGAAGAAAATGTCACCTCGTCTGAGAATATAACATTATTCCAGTTGCAGCTGGCATTTTCCTCTGCAATCACAGGGGAAACAATCTGATCATGCCAGATTTTTCTTTTAGCTACCATTCAAACAGTCCTGCATTATTTATATGTTGCACAGCTATTCAAGCTGATCTAGGGAAATGCAAATTTGGGTTCAGTTCAGAAGCATTTTGGAAAGGGTTCCTCTCTGCTTCTGCAATTAAAGCTGCATCCATTTCGGGAATCTTCTTCCTGAACCAGGATGGTGGCATTCAATCCTTTACCTCAATAATCTCACTCACCCCTGTGCTGTAGATGCTGGGATTCCAATACAAGCTGCAGCTTCATGAGCAGACAAACCTCCTCCTTTGAATAGTGCAAAGAGTGACCTTGTGCCTGTAACTTTATGAGTTTGTTCTACTATTGCCGAATGCAGCATGATTCATTGAGAGAGAACAGTTCAATCACTGGTGCATTTGTTCACCACATGCTTTCATGTGCAGCATTATGTTTGGTAGAATAAAGCATTAAGGAAGCATCATGACAACTAACAAGATATTAAGTTTACAGAATGGCATGTGTGAAATAAGTATATCTAAAATACATAGCTAACATGTGTTGATTCAACCTTAAAAGAAGGGGGGGGGGGGGGGGGAGAGTGTTTGCTACATCAAGAAGCAAACCTGTAGCCCTTACCACAAGAGTATTTACATTTTGTCACAGCACTACAGTGAACACACCTAGAAGGTGGCAGGTTTAGTAATTATTAAATTTTAGATGAGTCGCATTTTTTAACACATCTGCTTCACTTTCGTACCTATTTTGAGGACATGTTTCGCAAATCTTCGCTTGCATCTATGGCTCTTGTGCGACTGACGCTAGATCCAGCGGTGTGGGTAATTCTGGGGTTGTTGCTTCCATCTGTTGATTTAGTGATGAACTGAAAAGTGGGATTCTCTTCTAGCGGGATTTCAAAGTTCATTAGTTGGTTTTTATGTTTTTCTATGTATATCCTCTCCCATATGACGAGTTCACTATGTTTTTGTACGTATTTTAGTAATTCTGTGCTATCTTCAATTTCATGATTTTCAGACCAGAAATGAGCTGCTATTGCGGACTTATCAATATTTTTGTATCTTAAGTGCCTGAAGTGTTCTTTCTTTCTAGTGCCTATGTTCCTTTTTGTCCTTCCTATGTAAATTTTTTCACAGTCTTTACACTTAATTTTGTAAATGCCTGACTTTTCCTCTGGTTTTATCTTATCAGTATTATTACTGTGAAGTAGGTTTTTAATGTTGTAATTGTTTTTTGGTGCCAATGTTATATTGTATTTCTTGAATATTTTTTGTAACTTTTTTGTGGCCCAGGGGTGGTAAGTAAATTTAGCAAATCTAGTTTCTTGTTTTATTGGTGTGAGAGCTGTGATCTGTTTTAATTTCTTTTGATGTTTGAATAATTTTAGTTTTTTATCTACAAGGTTTTTTCCATATCCATTTTTAATTGCAGTTTTTAAGATTTGATGGTATTCGTTTTGATATTCTTGCTGGCTGAGAGGTAGATTTACTAATCTGTGTGTCAGACTGTTGATGGTTGCATGTTTGTGTGGAATTGGGTTGAAACTATTTGCTTTGATGTAATTATCTGTGTGTGTTGCTTTTCTATGAATGCCAAATTCTAGTTTTTCATTGCCTTTTTTGATTTTAAGGTCTAAAAAAGGTAGAGTACAGTCCTCTTCAGTTTCTACTGTGAATTGTATGCTGGGTTCTTCGCTTCACTGTGGTGTTCCAATACAGTTGAATCTTGAATCTCGATAGGTTTAGTAATGTTGTACAATCCAAACTGTTCTGTTTTGCGTCATTAATATTTTTAGTTATGACTGATAGTTCTTGAAGCTTCAGTTATGTATTTGGTTATGATTGATCATATGGGTTAATAATACTAAGACATGGAATTTGTGACAACTTGTTTCTGCTGTTACCCAACTGTATTTCAGCTGTGCTGAACAAGAACTGTATCACAGTTGTGCAGAGTATGACAACACAAATTTGGCAATCCAGCCATGACTCCCCCCCCCCCCCCCACAAGGTGTACCTACAAGAAAATTAGCAATAAGATGTTTATCTTGTTTAATATGAAACAGATTGAGAATTGAGCATTTATAAGAATAGTTTGTACAGGTGTTGAGCAAGTCGTGGAGGTACAACACATCAATTTTATTTCTGTATGAGAAAATACCAAATCCTAAGAATATTTATTAGCATAAGTTATGAAAACAAATATCCAATGCTAGTTTTAACAATTTTAATCTTTAGAAAGTTACTGTACTTACTCAAAAGCAAGTCTAGCTACTATTATAAATAAGCTACAACACTTGGAAAATGAATTCACTTATCTGTTTTAAAATTGCTGAATTCTCCAACAGCAGTTTTGTGATGTTTTCATCACATCCTCAGCCAATACACTGATTAACCGTTTGGTTACTTCTGGTAGATGACTGATAGTTCACTATCGTACTGCCAACTACTGGGGGCAAAACAACCTTATTGGCCGAATATATTGGCAGTATTTCAAAATTCATCATGCAATTTTTATTTCAAAATAAATATTTCCTCCCAAACCATTAAATGCATTGGTCCATTCCATTGTTTTAATTAACTTTTGGATATATTTCATGGTTAAATGACCAAAAATGATCTGTCACTGCTGACTTATCAATCTGCTTATATTTGATATTTCTGAAATTCTCCTTTACTCCGATTTCAAATTAGATTTGGTCCTACCAATATAAATCTGATTACATTCTAAACAGTTCAATTGATAAATGGCAGATTTTCTATTATCTGAAATATCTGTTTTAGAAAAATGTAGTAGATTTTTTATGCTCTATTTATTTTGAGGCACCAAAATTATAACTACTTCTTATACCAACTACCATGAAAGCAGTTCCTGAGAATTCAACAATTTTAAAACAGGTAAGTGAAGTTTGTTACCAAGTGTTGTATTTATTTATAATATTTGGATAGCTTCATTGACCGTAGCTTCAGTTGTTTTACAAAATACAAGTCTAGCTGTTTGTGTTTCCCATAATTTGTGCAAAGAGGTGACGAATTGAACTACTTTAGGTTTAAGGGGAGACATCTGTGAAAAATCAGCAAAAATGACAAAAAGTAGCATTTTCCATTTTATGGCCTGAAATTACTTTGAAACACTGTAGTTTCAGAATCTTCCATCAGTCTTCCTAGCACCATTTAAAGAACCACTACATCTCCATTTAAATGCCTGTGTGCAGGGAAGGCGTGTATTTGTCTTCGTTAGCTCTTTGCAACGAAATTGGTGGAATTTTCACATTTAAATTATGCAGATTTTAATGCTTTGTGGTAATGTGCAGACATCTACACGTTTGTAAATGTTACTGTAATGAATCACCACCACATGGTTTTGTGAATGTGAAAAGTGAATATACTGGTTTTCATACACATGTGAGCCAATAGCTTATGTTAAAATAAGCATAGTGTAACGGGAGCGCTGGAACACCCTGTGAAAGCAGCTGGCAGCGGAAGGCAGGGGAGGTTCGGTTAGCCACACCTCCTCCTCGTTTGTCTTGTAGTGGTGACAGGCTGTGGTCAGGGAAAAAACATGACTGTGTCGCCTGTTTTCTCTACACCTGTTTCTCGAAATTACGTAATCTGGAACATTCTCCTGGTCACTAGAAACCGGCGATATTCCTATATAAAGAGAGTTACAGACAGACAGAGGGAGTCAGTCAGAGTTGGTTTTGTCAGTTAGTGAGTGAGGAGACAGTCAGTTCTTGGTGTAAGAGTTAGTCAGTGACGTGTTAATGTACGAGAAGATTGTGCAACGGAAGACTGTACGTAACTGTGAAGGTGTACCGGAGCTTACGTAACCGCGAGTACAAGGAAATTGTAACGGACGAACTGGTGAATCGTAATTGCGTGCAGCACGAAATTCTGTGTAATTGGCAAGTGTTAAACTGTAAGTCGGTGGAAATAAAGAACATTGTTGAGTGGTGTAATTGGACTTTTCATTTCACGAACCCACAAAGTCACAATAGTTTAGATTAGGATTAAAGTTTGACTTAACATTATTTTGCTTTCTTCCTGCAACATAAATACTTTATACCATGCTTGTTCAGGTGTATACAGCTTGTTTCAGTATTTTAAGAGGTTACAGAGATGTGTTGGGGGAACAATTTAAGAAAGGACACTTATGGTCCCAGAACACGTAATTTTGTGCAATAAATTTGAGCCAGTATGCCACTGATAAGACCTCAATGATATTTGCAAGCATTTTGCTGCACTGCCAAAACAGGTACATGTGTGGCTGAGTTGTAACGTAAGAGTTTCTTAAGTCAGAGACCTCACATTCCAAATTCAAAACCTGCTTCTCCCTTTTATCCTGTTTTATTTCAGTTCTTTAAATTGTTGATATGAAGGATATGGAATACCTCATTGTTCCATTTGTTATTACTGTTGCTCTCAAATGCAATCAAGCAAATCAAACAAATCAATTCTGAACAGGAATGTACAACATAAGATACTGTAATGTTTTAAAACTACAAATGATATGTAAGCAGGATTCTTCAGAGCTGACAATCTATTATTGTATAGTTTAACAGAATGTGTTATATCATTCCCTGATTATTTCTTATACCTATGTAATGGAATATTTGTTGCTGCTTTTTATACAACCTTTTGTATTATTAATTAATCTATATATTTAATTGGATAGCACTAAATAAAGCTGGAGTGACCTTCAGAAAGTAGGAAATGCCTTACTGCAAACATATTGTGCAAACAAGAATACAAACAAATGCACGAATTTCTGAGCAATATGTTGAAACATTGCTTGATAAAACCATGTGCAGAGTTGACTTTATTATACTCAATATAAATGTTTATTCTTTTGCTTGGATTATTCAGACATTAAAATTACCATTGTTTTTCCCATATATGCCACTTTAACCTCAAACACAAAAATGTAAGTTTTTTACAGAAGGAATCGAACCAATCATATTTTACTATAGTCAACAATGTGTTGTTTTCAAATGCTAGGCTTTGGCAATGAAGCCATTAGCTCTCTTGCTCTTCAATATTTCCGTGTAGTGGATCCGGCAGGTAGGGCTTCACAGGTTAGATGTTCTTCAGTCATTTCCTCTTCTTTGTTGCACAGAGGACATTTTGGGCTTGTATAAATTCCTATTCTGTTTAAAAATGAGATGGTTTAAGTGGAGCTGTGGCAAGTATTTCATGTTCTAGGTGTTCCATATAGAAATTAGCTATAGCTGGTGACAAAGGGGAGCCCATTGCTACTCCGTCTACTTGTTCATAGAAAGTACCACCAAACAAGAAGAAAGTGGACGTCAAGATATGTCGGACCGAAGTGTTTGGCCAAATAATCATGTTCCGTAATTAATCCAAACTTTGCTACTGCAGTTTTACATGGGATTTCTGGAATAATTTCTGGATTTTTAATTAAAATGTTCCACTTTTTTATCTTTGGCTTTGTTAGATATTGATTGGTTTTGTTTGTTTTTATATTTGTTTTTAATTAATCTTTTTATGTATGTAATGGGTAAGTTTTTACTTTTGTTCTGAATTAAATTTGCACCTTTTTTGGCAAGATAATCAGCTGATTCATTCCCAGCAATTCCACAATGTGCAGGTATCCACTGTAATATAATTCTTTTCTGTAGTTTTTGAAGTTGTTGGATCATTTTGTGACATTCTTTAATTTGGATTGACCTCATTTTATATGAACTTATTGCATATAATGCTGTTTTGGAATCAGAAAGTATGACAGCATTTTTGAATTTATCACTCTGTATAGAAGGTGTTGGAGTGAAATATGAATAGCCGTTACTTCTGATCAAAATTTGTTGTGCAGTATCCTGCTGGTTGATAGAATGAGAACAGTGCACACTTAATTCCTGCTCCTGAGTTGTTAAAGTTAAGATCCATCTGTGTAGATATGTAACCATTCTTCAGGTGGGTATCTATTGTTCACAGTTTCTAATGCTAGTGCTTTTAGTACAGGTTTGGAAGTTCCAGATTTTGTAACTATTTGTTCTAAATCTAACTGAATATTAATTGGTTCAAAAGTCAGTGGGTTTTCTTTGATTAAAATGTTTTCTTTAGAATTAGGAAGATTCAGATCTGTTTTTAATTCCATAACTTTGAGTAGGAAACTTGTTTGTGTTTTCATCTTGATTGGTTGCAGTAATCCTTTTTCCCCATTTTGTTGTTTTTAACCGCAACATTTTTTCATGTTGTATTAGTGCCTGCTCCTCTAAAGTTAGATGTATTGGGTAGTTCCGAGTTAAGGCTTGCACTGCCGTGATTGGAGTTGATTTTGCTGCACCGGTTATTAGTCGCAGGGCCTGATTTTGGCATTTTTCTAGGTGATTTATGTTAGAACTGTTTGCTGTAATTATGACCTCTGCATTATAAAGTAGTATTGGCTTGATGAATGTTTTGTATGTGGTGTTCAGTGTCTCCCGATTACTGCCCCCACTTGACTCCAGCTAATTTTTCAAAATTGAAAATTTTTTGTTGATTTGTTTACTACTGCTTCAATATGATATCTCAAAGATAATTTTTAATAAAAAATTGTTCCTAAATACTTTGTTTCATATGTTTGTTTCCTTGAACTGCAGATTTAGTTTAGGAATTTTCTTTTTTAAGCTAAATATTTGGAATGTTTTATCAGTATTTATTTTCATCAAATTGTTGTCAGTCCACTTTTCCAATAGTATCAGAGCCTTTTCCATTGAAGTTTTGGATTTCTCTATTTGTGGGGAAGATGTCCACATGATCATGTCATCTGCAAAAAGACCTGTCTTTATTTCTGTGTTTGATTCAGCAGAGGGAAGATCATTGATGTAGATGTTGAACAGGGTTGTACTCAGTACTGCACCTTGTGGTAGGCCCATTTTTATTTGTCGGAATTTGGATGTACTGTCATTGTATTTTGTAGCACAGAAACGTTGAGAGAGAAATTGAGTGATCCAATTTAACATGTTATCTTGAATGCCTAGCTTTGAAAGTTACTCAAGAAGTTTATGCCTCCTTACTGAATCATATGCTTTTTCAAAATCAATGAAAACTGATAGCATATCTTGATTTTTGTTGAAAGATTCTTTGACATGTTGGGATAGTTGAATTGTATTTTCTTTAGTAGATAAGTGTTGTCTGAATCCTGTTTGAGCAGTTGTTAATATGTTATTACTTTCTAAGAACCAATTTAGCCTTGCTGAAATCATACATTCTGTTGTTTTTACAATGACACTTGTTAAGGAAATTGGTCTGTAATTATTTATTTTGTAGGTACTTTATCTTTTTTTTAGAATAGGAATAATTATTGCTTTTTTCCACTCTGTAGGTACAGTAGAGGTCCAAGATATATTAAATAATTTCAGTAGTACCTTTCTTCCCTTTGGTCCTCTAGGTGTTTCAGAAATTCAGCATGTATTTTATCTGGTCCGGGAGACTTTTTATCTTTCAACTCATGGATGGCATAATTAAGTTCCCTTATGGTGAATTCTTTGCTGAATACAGCATTTGTTTGTTCTGGGCACTTTTTAAATTTTTTGACATCGTTTTTAATCTGCCTTTGTTTTCTTTTTGGTTCAGAAGAAAGTTTATGCTGAGAGCTGTAATACTTATTAAAGGCTTCAGAAATAGAGTAATTTGAAGAAGTGTTTTCCCATTTAGTTTCAGTGGTTCTTTCCTTGTTTCTTTCTGACAATTAATTTTACTTATATATATATATATATATATATATATATATATATATATATATATATTCTTTTTGCATCTTTTCTATAATCAGCTCTTTCAATAAATTCACTGAAAGCCTTTTTTTTTTTGGCAATATGAATTTCTTTTTTACATTTTGCTTCCTTTCTTCGCCATTCCTGTGTATCTGTTGGGTTATTGGACAATTCTGATTTTTTCCTTGCTATGTCCCTTTCTTCTTTTAAATTTAATAGTTCTGTATTCCAAAAGGGTTTGTAATTTTTAGTTTTTCCTCTTGGGATCCATTTTTTTGCTGCTTCAAGAATTATATTTGCTATTTTATTGAGTTTATCTACAGATGCTTCATGTTAAGCGGAGTAAAGATTTTGTCCAGTTTCCTCAGTAAATTTTGTCCAATTTGCTTTTCTAAAATTCCAAGGGTATTTCAACTTTGGCCTGCTAATATTTTGTTTGTCATGAAGTAATATGGAACACACTAAGCTGTGCATGCGAGTGACAGCATATGCATGTACTTATATGCATACTTGCTGTTTCCCAAATGTATAGGCCTGCTATCTCAAGGATCACTACTGCTGCTGAAAAGTAAAATATTTCAGTAAATCAAAAGTTCAAATGCAAATGTGAGGAGGAATGTGACTGTGATTTGCCTTGAATTAGTTATTTCTTTTCCAAAGCTAATAGCGCTTTCTTTCTGTTCATAAGCATAATAGCTTATTAGTCACAGGTCCTGTTCAAAATCTACTTGTTTGAGTTACATGATTACATTTAACAGTAGCGGGAATAAAACACAATCCAGTGTAATATTTAGTATCACTCATAATCAACAATTTGAAGAACAGAAATAAAATAAAAAATATGAAAAAAAAAAAGCACTAAAGCACGAAATCTGGTGCTACGGGCTTGAGAACTTCTTGCACTACTACTGAGCCACACACTACATAAATTAGCAGTGCAGCAAATGCTGCCATGTATCATTGAGGTGGTATCAGCAGCATACTGGATCAAATTTATTGCATAAAATTTTGCATTCTGGGACCGTAAGACAAGCGTCCTATCTCAAATTGTTTCAACACCCATTTATAACCTCTTAAAGCTTCTCGGTCAAATTCTGAATAACCATATATAAACAGGCAAGTATTATAAAACTTGAACATTTTAGGGTTTAATTTTTTAAATTTCTTTCTGCAGTGCTACATTAAATGTATCAGAATAGATAATACGGATAGAAAAAGGCAAACAAAGAGATCTATTGCAGCAAGAAAAGAGATAATGCTCAAGTGGAATTCTCAAAAATCTGAAATGAGCATACTATCTAGAGCAGTTATTGATTCCTAGTGACAGGAAGTTTGGAAACTTCTACAATGATGATGAAATTGAAATGTATATGGGGGTACCACGCCCTGATTATGTACTTATTAACTGAGAAACTGAAATATATTTAATAGTTTTAAATGTATGAATTGTGGATCTGAGGGTTTGGAAGCAAAATTTTATGAAACCATGGGGTTTGTAAATTGCAGTGACTGCAGCTGTTAGCTAGTTTAATACAGATTATAAAGCTACTTTGAAAGGGAAAAGTTACATCAACTAAAGCAAGCCCTATTAGAAAAAAATCTGTAGTGTTACGGATAGGAAAAAGTTAAAACAGAATGCCCAAAGTTCATTAATTTGTTTATAGTTAGACCTTCTAACTATATTTTTCTATGTATCTAATTTGAAGCATTTATCATGCTCCAGACACTGATGTTTTCAATGAATTTCATCGTTTTTCCCAGATAAGTGTCTAATAAATGTTTGTATTATTAGAGCTGTATATGAAAAACTTTAAGTTATTGATATGGAAAACAGAAAATTGACAAAAATTCAAGAAAGCTCTTTAATATATATGTTCTCTTCCAGAACCATTAGATATGGTCAAATGAGCATATACCACTCTGTAATTATCTAAAGTAGACCTTTCCAAATCAAGCACTTAGCACTGGGCCACACCAGTGCCATCTCCACACTATTATCTGCGTTAAACTTTCTGCATATGGCAATAGTCAATAGAACAGCACTGCAATGTAGTCATATTGTATGCCTGTGTGTAAGAGACAGGTATACTAACATGCAGTGCAGTGTAAGAATAGGTGTGTTTATTGAGCTATTAGGTGCATCTGTTTAAAACAAAATACAATTTTTTACATGTTATCTCGTATATTATTTATACACTTAACATCAAATCACCACTTCGGTTTTGAAGCAGCAGCCTGATTATCTTTTTAGTAAAACCAAATATATGGCAATAGAAATTTAGTATCTGATTATTCCAGAGAGATGACGAGCGGATCATCACCGTTCCGGCAAACGTTAGTCCTTTAAATTAATCACAATTGGATCTAAAGGTTCTTCTCTACATATTTCTTTATTAAAGTCAATTTCCTGCAGTTCTTCTGCATGTTTAACACAGTCAGCCCACTGATCTCTTGTTACACTGTCATTTTTTTTTTTTTTGTAATTTACGTCCTCCGACGTTAAGTCATATCGGACGATGAATGGAATGGGTGAAATGATGCTCAAATGAGCCCAGGGTCCTTGGAGCTTAGAGTTACCCAACATTCGTATCTCAGGATAAGGGAAAACCCTGGAAAAAACCTTATCCAGGTAAACCATCCTGACCGAGATTCGAACTCAGGACCTCTTGAACGTGAGGCAGACATGCTACCACCATGCTACCGAGGCAGGCGTTACACTGTCAAGCTCTTCACTATCAAGTCTTTCAATGCCCACAAGTTTTAATGTATTGTTTCTGAGAGCAATTTGACTCTTTACTTGAGCCAACACAAGCTCAATCAAATTGTATTGGCAGTGATAGGGAAGGTATATCATATTACATCATGCCCTCTTTCATTAGCAAGTTGATCAAGCTCATACACCTTTTCTTGGTTTTTAAAGGGCAATGCGTTGCAAAAACTTTCATTTTGTTTCGTCAGGGTAAAATTCTATTCCTTTTTGTTTCAACCATTCTTGAATTTCACTATTTGTGTTAGAGGGTTAGGAAGTTTATTACCAGTTACTAAGTGGTAGCTTGCATAATCCATAATAATTATGCTGCCTTCTTCCAAGTAATTAATAAATTGGTTCAAAAATCAATCTTTAAATGTATGAGTCACCATTTCATTGTGATGATCTGATGTGTGTTTTGACCGAAACACTAACTTGCACTCCAGTAAAAATTCCGGTTTTGCTGAACCTGCATGACACATAATACGGTGACTAGCTTCTCCTAATGGTACCTTTAATCCACCATTTTAGGCGAAGTCTTGCCAAATAGATTTCACGGCATGATTTTGGTTCATCCAAGTCTTGTCTAAGTAAAACATTGGTCTTGTATCACCAGAAACTCATAATTTGTGCATTCTGCAAAGGAATTTCAATGAAGGTGGAAGACGTAGAATCTTTGTAAGATATTTTTTCCCAAAGAGAAGCGGTTATCATTTACGCAGAACAAAATTTGCAGCATTCATAAAATTCCAAAATAGTTCAGGAACTACAATGTGTTTTCTAGGCGAGACAAAAACCTTTGGCGGAACCTAACTCAGATTTTTTACCTCTGAACTGATCCGAGAAACAACGAATTGATTCATTCCACATGCTGGAGCAATTAAGTCAATGTGTTTTCTAGGCGAGACAAAAACCTTTGGCGGAACCTAACTCAGATTTTTTACCTCTGAACTGATCCGAGAAACAACGAATTGATTCATTCCACATGCTGGAGCAATTAAGTCAATGTGTTTTCTAGGCGAGACAAAAACCTTTGGCGGAACCTAACTCAGATCTTTTTACCTCTGAACTGATCCAAGAAACCATTAATTAATTCACCCCACATGCCGGAGCAGTAAAATCCTGAGACCTTTTAAAATCAAGTTTCCACCATTCTGTGTAATTTGAGATTCTTTCAAAAAAAGATACACAAGTTGTTGTGCTGGTCTACATAAAACATTAAATTTTGTTTCTTTTTATCACTAATGCAATCACTTGCTTTACTTAGCTGTTGCTAACTACCACAATATCTTAGAACACCACACATTAACTACCTATTCTTACCATGGTCAGAGTAAGAGTGTACTAAGAAAAAGGGGAAATATAACAAGACAGTCACAAAGATTATAATCACCTCTCTGTCGACAGCTCAAGGCTGCATTTCTAACCAAATAGAGTAAAATATAACTGTGTAAATACCAAACTACTGAAACTAAAATTGCACTTCTTTTTCGTACTTGCTCAGTCGATCAACCTCTTTATATCTGACATGTTTTAAGTTTTTAATAAATTTAATAACAGAGCATTGATCTAATAATTACAAAGTGAGACTAAACTAATTCTGATTATGCAACGCCGCTAGCCTATGATTCACTACAACCGTGTAGCCTCTTGACGGTCATATGCAGGTGGTTTGATGGAATAATAGCAGAAACTGCGACTATATGTATACAATAGATAAAAAAGAATAACACATTCCCTCTCTCTTTATTTACATTTTGTTCTCTCAACACACAAGTGGTGTTAAATAGGATATAGCAGATAGCACAGCAGTTATTATAGTTCCTCCTTCATTACAAAATGTATAATAATAATGCTTCTTCTTTTCTTAGCATAGGACACAGTATTGTTCATTTATGGTTCTCTACCCCTTATGCCATTTTAGGCATCAAGTGAGGAAACCACAACTATGGCCCAGACCCTGGAACGAGTGAAGGAGGTAGATGAACAAAATGAGGGCAAAGTGGATGAAAGGAAAGTAATGAAAGTAAAGATAATGGAGTAAATGGTGGAATGATAGTGGGGCAAACAGGAGATCCCAGAGAAAACCCTCCCCAATGCCATGTTGTCCACCACAAACCACACTTTCCAATCACCTGGGCTTGAGCCCGGGCCACTTTGGTGAGAGCCAAGCGGACTAACCTCTTGAACATGGTGCGGCCTATGTATAATTCTTAATGGGTATATATTGTTTACCAATACCAAAGGCAAAGCACAAGTTTTATCGTCCTAAGCATAAAGTCTTGAAGTGTTTGATGGCACTACCAAAATAAACATGCTTTAACCTACAATGTCAACTTTGGCAAAGCAAGAAACAAATGCTAAACTAACATCAGAATTTTCGAATTCCAAAGATATAACAACTTATTTCTTAAAAATTATTCAACATGTATTTCAGTGGTCTTGTTTTTATATTTGTGTTTTTAAGAGAATTTAGATGCAGGTATTTCCCTATGCCACAGATACTTGAAACCAAAACTGCAGAAAACTTAGTTCGAGCAAGTTATATTGTGATATCCCTGGAAATATTTCAACATGCCACTGTGAACCAAATGGTTGAACCATCCCAAGGATACCACTGGGGAACACAACTCGGAGAGTGAGAGGTCAAATTACCCACACTAAAACCTGGAAGATACGGGACACTTCACAATCAAATACACAATTCTTCCTGAAACCCACATACCTGTTTTATTCAAAATTATAAACAACTAAACACAATACAACACAAGACTTCACAGGCGCAGAGAGATGTTACAAAAGCGAAGGTCAATCCAATATCTCCCGGCCAGCCAGCTCCAGATCCCTCCATGGCTGGCTAGATCACAGCTACCAGTTGTTTTTGTAGAAACACTACTACGAAGATTTCCACGGACGCCTGGCGGCGACCTGACCTTACTAAACAAAGTGAGTATATCACAATACTGTTGCTTGAAAATTGCAAGTGCACAACCCTTTAATGGCGATGAATTTATAAAAGAATTTATAAATGTTCAACAAATCTCCAGGCAGAATACAGCAGCATTCCTTTTTATTGTACTGCACGCAAGTTAAGTTGTTTGAAATGCTATCAATCTTTTTTAAAATAATTGAAGAAATACCATTGTTTATGGAGATGAGATTCTCCACTGACACTTTTACACAATAAATAATGGATAACAGATATCACATTCTTGGCGGACATAACTTTGTATTTAAATAATTTAAATATTTTGTTGCAGGGGAGAAACAATTTGATTAGCACCTTTGAGAGAGAGTTCAGGCTTTCAAAATGCAAATTTTGTTATTTAAAGATCAACTTATACGCTGAAAGTTTGACAATTTTTCATTAAAATCGTAAAATTTGTGTACTTATGAAAATCTAGAGGAATACCAGACGTCATTACACAATTTGCATGATGAATTTGATGAATTCAATGCCTTATTCAAAGAAATTAACGATATGCCACTTGAATTTTTTTATGACTCCATTTTCAGCGCATCCAAACAAGCTGATAAAACTACAGTGTGACGCAATTCTAAAAGTGGTAATTTAATTAAAGTTTACAAGGGTATTCCATCAGCAGGAATTTCCAAAATTCATGCACTTGCCTTAAAAATGTCAATATTAAATAAAACTTTTGCATATGAACAGACATTTTCGATAATGAATTTAAATAACACAGGTCAACAAAATTTAAGATGTTTAATGTTAAAGAAGATAAAGGGTGATTCTTACTGACTTCTGTGTGCTAATTACAGATCTTTTTGCAGAAATTTTTCATCAACCGTAGTTTGAGTAATTGCATTAATAAGATTTATGGTAATTATACACTTAATATGTGTAACACCTTACTTCAATACCTTTAACATGCCTAAAATGAATGTGAAGTACATTTTGGACTGTACTTTGCTTGAGACACATCTCTCAAATTTCCAGAGGTTGTCTGCCAACATATATAGAGTCCATTTTCCCTGGTAGCATATTTCCATTTTAGCAATGTTCTGATGGAAACACTCGCCATGTCTGCTGCTGACAGTGTTCAAGTTCTCAGGAAAGAAGTCGAAGATGGGAGTCCAACATGTGAATTTTTCAAGGCCATATTACATGCCATGATCTTGTAGTTTTCAATCAGCTCACTGACAAGTTCTGCGTAATGTTCTGTGGTTTCCTAGAAAGTTTACGACAACGTTTTTGAAAGTGAACCATGCAGCTCATTTTTTTTTTAATTTACGTCCCCCAACGTAATAATGGACGGTGAATGAATTGGGTGAAATGATGCTCAAATGAGTCCAGGTTCCATGGAGCTTAGAGTTACCTGACATTCGTCTTGAAGGACAAGGGAAAACCCCGAAAAAAACCTTATCCAGGTAACTCACCCTGACCGAGATTCGAACTCAGGACCTCTTGAACGTGAGGTAGACATGCTACCGTCTACACTATCGAGGTGGGCAGCTCATTCTTGCATATTTAAAGACTTTCAAACTGCAAATCTTTAAGTTCTCTAATTTGAAAGCCAATAAATATTGCCTCTTTTAGGTTCACTTCACTGATATTTAGAAACTTAGTTTTCAGGAACATAAATGCACTCCCATCACAATAATTTGCTTTCACAAAGCTAGCTTGATGTGTAATGGAGGCAATAAGATTTTTTCAGCACTTACAAGTGGTTGATTGGGAGGTAGTGTTTAACACCTGCTTTTACTACATGCGGCTATGCTGGCATAGCGGTAACACTGATAACGCTAGTCTACAAATCTGAACTTTATAAAATGTGCAGAAATGAAAGAAGCTGAATCTTAATGAATTTGATGTGCTGAATTCGAAACTGCAATCAGTTTTTCTGTGTCACCCTCAGATTGTTTGCAATTCCTAATATGATAAATTGTAAATCAAAATTAAGTCAGCAGTTCCAAGAATGTGTATGCTGATAAAGGTTATTTATTTTAGTGGAAAATATGTTAGTTAAAATAAAATGTCTACTCACATTTATGTGGTTGAAGGGAATGATCACTTCACTTTTCCTATTAGGTGTTGTCATATCCTTTCTTATTAGAAACCAGCAGTAGTCACTCCTCATTGATGCGTCCCATCTGTTCCATTTGCAAGATGTCTTGGTGACAACGTTCACCTTGTTCATCCCTTATTGCACCTAAATTTTCCCAAAAAAATCCAAATGGGAATATAGGAAGTGAATTTTGAGAGACGTACTACACCCCAATTTCTAATATGTTTGAAGAAGATTCTGTACCAGCTGTTTATAGTTTGCATCTTTTTGGTTACCAAGGAAGCCGTGAACAACACCTTTAACCGCTTCGCCGATGGCCATTTAAACCCTTCAGGGGCTGGAAACGGATACCCAATAAACAGAACAGGACATTTAAATTGTTAAATGCTGTAAAAATGCATCATAAATACAATTCCGTATCTTCCATATTTATTAAGTGATTTAAACGAAACAAAAATTGGTTTAAAACCCATTAAAGTCAGTATAAATCTACAGTAACAATAAAGTAGAGACTACATTAATAAATCGTTGAAATTTCACTACTTTGTTTCACTGTAGCAAAAGCCATTCTTTGCGCTGAACACACCTAAGATTTGAATAATTTTGTTTTGTGTGTATACGAACGAATGTATATATGTATAGCTACGCAAGCGAATTCTCCGATTCAAGTTTAGTTTATTTACGCTATACCAAGCGATAATCATACGAGAATATATTGTGTTACACAATCACAAACTGGAAAGAAAACTGTCAGCATCTGTTATTACAGTGTTTCTCAACCAAGGTTTCTGGTAGCCTTATGCAGCTGTTTTCGCTCTGTATTTTAGTTATTTATACTCTGTGTTCCGTGTGATTTCTTATAGCTATCAAGAGCTAAATGAATGACACATTTGAAATTGTTAAATTTCAATGTTAACCATGGCTTATCCCCATAATGTAGCAAATAAATTAGCTTGGGTATGATGTGTACAGGCTTCTGATATTACTGTAGAAAATCTGGAATATTTGTTGTACGATTATGAAGGAGAACTTTAGGATTATCCCCGTAATGTAGCAAATAAATTAGCTTGGGTATGATGTGTACAGGCTTCTGATATTACTGTAGAAAATCTGGAATATTTGTTGTACGATTATGAAGGATAACTTTAGGACATACGTAGCAGTAACGTGTGCTGGTCTACAGATGGCAGGTTAGCTACTCCATTGTTTGGGGGACGTAAAGTACCAGGACGAATAATATTTCTAATAGTTTCAATACATACTATAAAAGGTATTAAAGCTCCAGGGTGGCGGGTCAAATATGGGTGATGCGGATCAGCTATTACTAGCTATCCCTCTTTACCAGAAACAGTTAAATGGTGAAAAAAAAAAAAAAAAAAAAAGTAGTTCTATACCACTGGTACTAACTATGCACAGTTGTTTAGTAATTTTCAGAGCTGAAAATTCATGCAAGACATTCATCTACTTGTACTTGCGCGTATAAAGAGCTCGTAACCTAACTGAGTATTATAATACTCAGAGGCCTCTTTATACTAGGGGGTAAGAAATTCACCACGACATCACCCCTCATATGTGAGAGAAAACACTTTCCTAAATGTATACCACCCACAACCAAAAAAAGTTGTAACCATTTCGAAAAAATGTAGTGTGTTGCGAAAAAGAAGTTAGCAAGGAAACCAATATTATTTGTTGTGAATCTGCAGATGTGCCCTTGGGTGTTTATCCAGGTTTGGAGGTGTACAACTCAAAAAGAAACATTTAAGGGTACTTGATTGATAGAGTCAACATGAAAAATTCAATGCCATGGCCGGGATTTGAACCACTGATCTCCTGGTTTCCGTCCAGTCGCTCTTAACCTTTGAGCTACCATGGCCAACGTGCCTTCCTGACATTAAATTCTCCAGTTGACTTGTATATTACCCCGGTAGAGCACTAAGGGCTCTCGCATCCATCAACTAAAATAATAAGAGTTAAATGATGAAGCCTGGGACTTAAGTACTTACAATAGTAAGTTGCCACAAACGGTGTATCTCGGATGCGAGAGCCCCTAGTGGTCTACCGGGGAAATATACAAGTCAACTGGAGAATTTAATGTCAGGAAGGCACGTTGGCCATGGTAGCTCAAAGGTTAAGAGCGACTGGACGGAAACCAGGAGATCCGTGGTTCAAATCCCGGCCATGGCATTGAATTTTTCATGTTGACTCTATCAATCAAATATCTTAGCCTATATACGGCTAGTGAGGAGAAATGATTAATTTCCATCAATTAACTAAAACTTTAAGTGTACGTTTACTTTCCTTATAGAACTAATTTAAATTTATTGTAAAATAGCAAGATTAAAATAATTGGCGTTAAATGAGCATTAAATGAATGTATGCGCAGGACGTCTATATAGGTTTGGGGCATTTTAACTTGGACATCGATGAAAGGGTTAAATGACCTCCATGCTACAAGTTCCTTTGCATTTAATTTTGTATCAAAATTTTTGTCACTGATCACTTTTCTGATTTGAGGTCCAATGAATATTCCTTCTTTTAATTTGGCGTCACTCAGACCAGGGAAAACAGTTCTAAGATGTTTCAAACCTTCACCGTTGTTGTCCATAGCCTTCACGAAGTTCTTCAACAGCCCTAATTTAATGTGTAAAGGTGAAAGAAACACCTTCTGTGTGTCAGCCAATGGTTTAAATTTTACATTTTGTTGCCCCGGAATGAATTTGTCTCTTCCTATCCACTCCTTAACTTAATAGTGCTTTTCCCTATCACGACTGTGGCAATGGCAGAGGAAACCAGAAATTTGGTAAATCAGCTTTGAAATTCCAACAGAAGACCAATCACTTTACGGTCTCCGCAAATACACCAGCAGTGATCTTCGTATTTTATGGCTTGAAGAATGTGGCACATAGTTCAGTTTCTTTCATTGCCACAGGTACAGAAGGCAGCTCATTGCCATTTTATAGTAACACAGCCTTCAAACTTACTTTAGAACTGTCAATAAATAGGCGCCGCTCTTTAGCATTGTGTAATACCTAATTTCAACATTAATCCACTCACATCACTGCATACACAGACACCACTATCTGTAGTTGTGAAGTACTGCAAGAAATCGCTATTTCTGTTCCTGAACACTGTAACCCTAGTATCTTTATCTAACAGCTTCCATTGTTGAACACACGATCCGAGAAGTTCGGCTAACTGCTTGGGTAGATATAAATCATGCAGCAGATCATTGAGTTCCACCTGTGTAATTAAGTGTGGTTTTTCTGCTTCTTCTTCTTCTGGAATATAAGCAGCATCCTTGGATGTAGATTGTTGCACTGCTTCATAAAGTGAAGATCTGTTGGATTCAGATAGTTCTTGCCATGTAGAAGGCGGAACATGGATAGATCATCTCCATTTGGGACTGGTCTTATAGCCGAAGAGAGGTGATCAGGGTATTTAATGCTTCTTTTGTTTTTGAATAAAATCCTGTTGCATTTGTTAAGCAAAAGTAACAATCATCTCCATATCGAGATTACCCACACCGCTGGATCTAGCGTCAGTCGCACAAGAGCCGTAGATGCAAACGAAGATTTGCGAAACATGTCCTCAAAATAGGTACGAAAGTGAAGCAGATGTGTAAAAAAAAAAAAAAAAAAAAAAAAAAAAAATATGCGACTCATCTAAAATTTAATAATCATCTCCATGATTAGTTGGTTCACCCTATATCGTGAGTACAGCAAAAAGCAAATGCACTTTCATACCCTTTAACCACTAAGTCAGTCTTACATCACATGTCTTACAAGTCGACATGTCCAACTGCAATACTTGTCACCTAATGGACATCCAAAATAATGTCTATATGCAGTTTTTAGAACATTAGAATTGTGTCTCTATTGAGATTTAGGTGTAAATTTGCAGCATATGTAACAAAATATGTTTGGAGAATTTTTGCAACCACGTCTTTGTTTCTTCATACTGTCTCACTGCTGTTAACTCACAGTGGAATACGAAATGTGACTTTCTTTTCATTATTAGGCAAAAGAACCCTCTCTTCCACCTAGTACAAACAAACAAGCGATAAAGCGGTGGCATACAGGCCAGATACAGATCTGGGGAAGATGTATAATGCATGGAAATCTAAGCGTGCTGAGTATACAAGCCATTTGAATTATAGGCAACAAAAGAATGCTATGTTCATGTAAGCCACAGTTCAAAAAGCTTTGCATACTTCCTTTGGCATGTGTTTATATTTTGGAGACAGCTTTATTTGTAAAAAGAAATAGATTTAACTTTCAAAACAACGGAAGTGTTCATATGCACTACACGAGGCATATTAAGGATATACATGTAACCTCAATCAGAACTATAATGTTTAAGAATGGAATACTGCATTCCTGTACAATAGTTTATAATTCCCTTCCTAATGACATCAAAAGCATAGATAACTACGTGTTTAAAACTAGAACAAGGGCTTTCTTGCAGGAGCACTGCTTTTACACAGTAAAGAAATATTTGCAATTTAACAAATCCAGATAATCATAAAACATGAATTTACTTAGCTTGTTCATTTCTCTCATTTATAATTATATCCAATTTGTGTAACATTATAACTGAATGTAGGTTAGGTATATTTGATGTTTAACTTTGTAATATTAAGTGTAAATTTACTGACGTATCCTATATCAAGGGACTATGTAGAGATTTGATTTTAAAGGATGAATAAATTTGAATTGAACTGAATTACATGAGATCACACAAAAATTACGAAACCGTGCGAGATAAGAAAAATCTGAGCGTATTTTCGTAAACAGCGCACCACACTTAGTGTAATTCAATATTCTGTTTGACTACACATTTTTGTGTGCTTATTAGTGTAATATATGAAATGAAGATGAAGCACTGGTGGAATGAGATGGCGGGCGAAACTGGAGTACCAGGAGGAAACCCACCACAACACCCTTCTGTCTATCACAAATCTCACATGTGGTGGCCTGGGATCAAACCCAGGCCACTTTAGTGAGAGTCAAGCACTCTAACCATTCAGCTACAGCTATACCTACAAGTTGTTGATGAACATTTGCCTATCCTGGGTTGAATGACTCTTTTGCCCACTTTTTTTAACATAGTGATTGTTTTTGTCTCTACTATCCCAAATGCACAAGAAACAACAATATTTTGTATAATCAAGTTATAATGTAAGATAGATACCACTTTAAAATCTGCACATATATGCCATTAGTCATCATATCGGATATTGGATAGCATATTCACGTAACTTCTTCAAACCGACTGCATGGGCTATAGGAATGGATGAAAACTTGTTTCCATTATGTGGCAAGACTCTTTTCAAGCTTGTTTTCGAAGAGTCAATCCACATCATTAAGAAAACTAGATCCTCCTGTTTAGAAAATAAATGCTCAAATTTCTTTTGACGTTGACGAAAAGAACTTAGTTTGGTGCCATCCTGCAGGAGGTGACAGCCTTTCAATCCTGAAGCAAGTAACTCGGCTTTACTTATAGATAACCTGAGATCATGAACCAAATCATTTAGATCAGGCCTGGGAAAATGCTGCTCAATGAGCCATCAGCCGCTAATGGCATTCTGCTGATAAGAGCGTGCGTGCCAAGGTTGGGAGGGGTGGGCAGTATACCTTCCACAATGAATGCCAGACATGTTACACCAACATTAATCCTGAATGGGAAAAGTATTTTGACATCTTTGAAGGTCGCAAATCATGTTTGGTCTGAGGTGCAACAGTACCATATGTCACATTATAACATAAGGAGGCATTTCACACATGCACAAGAATATGTGTGGTTTTTCAAGATGGTTCCCAGGACAAATCCGGTAAACGATAGCAGCTGCATTTTAATAAGAAAAGGGAGGAAAAAATGTATTAAATGTGGATCCAATGAGGTGGATGTGTTAAACTGTAAGCAGTGTAAACAAGAAATATTAAGTAGTACAAAAGTGAATCAAGAATATATTGACACATTGCTTCACTCACACTGTTTATTCACAGGACATGTTTCAAGAGCTCTTGCTCCTATCATCAGCCGATACTCGATTCAGATCGAGTATCAGCTGATGATAGGAGCAAGAGCTCTTGAAACATGTCCTGTGAATAAACAGTGTGAGTGAAGCAATGTGTCAATATATTCTTGATTCACTTTTGTACTAATTTGTGCTTCACTGTCCCTACGCTTCTTTCAAGTGTATACTTTGAAGAAATATTAAGTTTTTTTGAATGCGCTATAGAAACTAAATCCAAGCAAAATAACAAAGCTTACATCAACAAAAGTGAGGTTAATGATGGCCTGGAGCAAGTGAAATAACTACATAAAATAATTGAAATCTTAAATCAGTAACCTGAAATAGCTAAAACATGAATCAGGGAATTTGAGAAAGAATACAGTAAACAAATAGAGAGAATAATGCAAACTAATGAACGATCTCCATCATCTTTGGCAAACAAGTAGCAAAAAGTGTGTGGGAAAACAGCAAGTAAACAGAATAGCCATCTTACTACAATGTTAAAAGTGAAAGAAAACAGGTATGCACTGCTTAATTCAGTGGATGAAAACTGTGGCATTTATGCAAATAACAAAGGTATGGGTACTAAAATCCAGAACCCCTCAATTGGCATTTCGTGTTTAGTGGAAAGTGGTGGAAAACAAAACAAACAGAAACCTAACCTCCAGAGATCTTGTACTTATAATGACTGGTTCTAACGATTTGGCAAGTACTGAAACAGCAAAGGCTACAACTGCTAGAAATAAAACTCTTAAGACATTGACACACACAAATTTGGTTGTTGCCAATTTTCCATTTAGGTATCATTTACCTGAGTGGTAATGCATAAACAAAGAAATAACATGTGCAAATAAAAAGATACTCATCTGTAAATACTTAAAAAAATGTGGCAGTTTTAAAAGCAGACATGTGTAAGAGGGCAATGCATACCAGACATGGCCAACATTTCAACAAGATGGGTAAGAAAGTCCTAACAGCAACATTAAACAAAATTATCAGGGACAAAGTGTACCACAGAGTACTAGTTGTACTTAGTGCAGATAAGAAGAGGAGCAACACACTGGCAATCTCATTACCACTGCTTCACACAGACAGGACTTGGGGCAATGAACAGGCAAAAGAGCAACATGGAGCTGTAAAAGAAAGTAGTAAAGTTAACAACAAATCAGACTCAGGTTTTTAGGCTAAGCAATCATAGTGATAAGCTATTCGTTTGTAAGGAAGTGGAAAAGGTTAGGTTGGTCAATCAAGAAATACGTAGAAAATCTGAACATGGTTGTGAATCTGATTTTAAACTAGGCTATGTTAATGTGCAAGGGATGGGCAGAAAACATGAATTTGCTAATGAAAATGTGTTTGATGTTATTTGTGTAAGTGAGCATTGGAGTAACAGCTACGAAATAACAGGGGGAAGACTAGAAGATTATCAGCTGGTAAATTACTACTGTAGGAATGATCATATACATGGAGGAGTAGCAATTTATGTAGGCAAAACATTGCATCAAAGTGTGGTAAGCTGGAGCATGGACCAACGAGTATCAAAATGCACCTTGAAGTCACATCTATAATTATTCAGGAGTACAAGCTAATAATAGTGGCAATGTATAGATCACCCAATGGCAAAACCAACATATTTATAGACAAGTTTCAGGAATTATTGAATTTTATTTCCAGGTCAGAATAGAAACAATACAGTAGGGGAGAGTGCTGTACCTAGGGACATTTGTACCAAGGGACATTTCAGGTTATAGAAACATCTGTGAAGTTAGAGAGCATAGACTCACATATTATGCTGGCTGCTCTGCAAGCTTCCCTCCAAATGTGTTTGTAATGTTAATGACTCTTGAGCAGTGAACTGACCAATATTTGTTTTTTGCTGGTCGTTATAAATTTTCATACTGCTGGAGAACTTAAGTATTTTACAGGTAATATTGCAAGAAATGTTAGTGAATGTATTTATTGAATGTTAAGAATATGTTTTAACATGGGTCAGGGTATTTGGCTCAATATTTGAACTTGGTCTGCAAATATGAGCATTTTTCAATGAAGGTGCATAAAATGTACCAGGGGACACACATATATGATGTACCAAGGGACATTCATTAGTACATTAATGTGTTCCTTGGTTCTTGGATTCTGCTTTTTTGTCTACTGAACTGCTTTCTTAGGTGAAGAAAATGCCATGAATCAAAATGGTATCAACAGACCACCACCAGATAAAGATATAATGAAGGCAGTCATGAGGGATGTTATTGAAAGGAAATTGTATCTTCGGGAATCTGCTGACAACCACAAGGTTTAAAAATCTGCCATAGCACATTTAGTTTGTAAAGCAAGGACTGTTTCTTCCAACAAAAAGTTTACTATTCCTAATTTTTATGTAAAAAGGATATTTTCCGAGGAAGAAGAAAATGATGGGGTTCATTATTTGAAAAAGACTGCTTGTCTGCATTATGGTTTGACAACCTATCAGACTAGGAAACTTGCTTACGAATATGCTAAGAGTCATGAGAAGGTTATGCTACAATGGGAAGAAAATAAAATAAATAGGAGGAAAATGTAAAAAACTGATCATGAATGAGGAAGCAGAAGTCTATTCTGTTGCTGCAGATGTTATCTGAAAATTACCAGCACCAGTGCCGGTTGGAGCCACTTCTCGGAGCAAAAATCTATTGCATTTTCCAGTAGAATTTACTAACTTTAATTTAGGATACTGAAATATTGTTTGCAATTCATAGATGCATGTGTTTTACTTTTCTGTAAGTAAAGTAAACAGATGTTGAAAGTGTATCTTATTAGAGAATGTTGTGTCCCTTGGTACAGCATGAATATGTACCTAGGGACAGCTTGTAGAATATTACAAATGTTGTTTCTAACACTCAATGTGCAACAAAATGTATGCAAATAATAGTCTACCTTTTAGCTAATAGATGAAGGTTAATTAAGTAACAGTCATTATAGCTGTAAATTTAAAAAAGTGAAAACTTTATTTTAAAAAATTGTCCCTAGGTACAGCACTCTCCCCTATAATAATAGGTGGTGACTTAAACTCATTTTGATATGCTAGCAAACAAAAATAGTGTTAACCAATTTAAAATTATTCTTAGGCAACTTGATTTCAATTATGTTAATAATAAACCCACCAGAGTCACTGCCTGTCTAGAGAATATCTTTACAAATGTATACTTTGCCCATATCACATCAATAACAGTTGATTTTGCTTTCTCTGATCATGATGGAATATTGATCAATATTGAAAACCTGAAAGCTAATAGTAGTCTGACAAAAACAATTAAGACTGGAATAACTAGAGCTGTAAATAATGATACAATTGCGCATTTTAGGGAATGCTTATGTAATATTGAGTGGAATTACTGATTACACAAATCACACCTCTCCACAATGTTACCAGCATCCAACATTTTTGAAAGATTCTTTAATATTTTCATGAACACATGCAAGACGTGCATACCACAAAAAAAAAGTAAAATTATTAGTAACGGTGTGAGAAACAATGTGCCAAAAAAGGTTAAGAAGGAATGGTATAAACAACAGCTAACTTGAGACAAAAAGTAATGATATATTTAAATCTGTTCAGGAAACACAACTCTGAAATATTTAAGGTGTCAATAACCAGGGCTAGGCATGAATATAGGCTGGCAATATGTGAAACAAACAAAATGCATAACATTAATAACACTGAAACATCTAATAATAAATGTAAGATAGCATGGAACATAATTAATACAATAATGAAGGTAGGGAAAACAGAAGGAATAGAATTAGATCCAAACAAACTCAATAATTTTTTTGTATAGTCTGTTGAAGCAATTACAAATAATATAGTGCAACCAAAAGAAACAGTTTCAAATATCATGGATTCACATAGGAGAAATAATGAGAGAGAATCTATTGAAAAGAGTGACTGTATTCGAACCCATTTACATACTGTACAAACAAATATCTGGCTGAAGGCATATTTCCAGAGCCACTAAAAAACACTAGGGTAATACCAATTTACAAGAAAGGGGACAGAACTCATCCAGCAAATAATAGACCCATATCAGTTCTACGAAAGATCATATATTGTGACTCTTTGGGTTCGTAAAATTAAAAGTCTAGTTTGCAGAGATTCAAAGTGCTCTTTATTTCCGTAGAAAGACACTTTGTACAACCCTTTGCAGCAGCAGAATTACATAACCTACACAAACGCAACCTTCAAGGTCGTCTGCTCACACATCCACACAGCTGCACACTACAACTGTCCATTGACAAATGGCTAGCAAAACTCCTCGTCGCTTATTTACACCAGAGCCATTGCTTCTCAAAACTTGCTGAAGCTCCACGACCTTTCACGACGCAGCGAGAAATTCCAGACTATCCCCGACTCTTTCCCTCTTGGCAAGCGTTCAGCGCATGGGCGTGGCTTGGGGCACATTCTGTCTCTTTCTTTCCCCGCTTCTCTCTCTTGGCGTTCGCCTATGCACGAGTCGGTAGTAACAAAACAATGCTTGGCAACACTACTCACTCAAGGCTGGTCGTCCCAAACAGCACCATCGTAACGGGCCAGACAATCCAGGTGTACCACCAACATCTAACCTCAGGGCACCTTCTGGATGCAGTAGACCACATCGGTGGTAATTCTCTTTACCACCCGCTACAGTCCTTGCCACGGTTGTTGAAGTTTTGGGCAGCATCCCTTGGTCCGGGTCGGGCAGTACAACCACTGGATGTTCTGAAGAGCCATCTCATGCATGTCGTGTAGATGGTCCACAAGGTTCTCCACATACTCGGTTGCTGGCTGTTTTGCTTCCGGGGGGGTCTCCCAAAAGCCACGTTACAAGGGAGACATAGCTCTCGGCCAAACTTCAAGCTTGCTGGCGTCATCCCAGTGGTGTCGTGTGTTGACGAGCAATAGGCCAGCAAGAACAGTTGCACCTTCGCGTCCCAGTCTCACTGATGGTCGGCCATGATCTTCCTCAGGTGTTCTTCTAGGTTCTTAATGTATCTCTCGACCATGCCGTCCAACTTTGGATGTAGAGGTGTTGTGCGTGTCTTGTTCATCCTTAGTCTTTCCAGTACCTCCTTCATCACGTTAGTTTCAAAATTGGTGCCCTGATCACTGTGGTGCTCTAACGGCATCCCAAAACGGCAGAACAGTTGCTCCACGAGGCAGTTGGTGATCGTCTTCACCTCCTGGTTTGGGATGGCATACAACTCCGGCCACTTGGTGAAGTAGTCCACAGCCACCATTAGGTACTTTTTGCCTCGATCGGACACTGGGAATGGTACCGCTATGTCGACAGTGATGCGTTCGAAAGGCTCTCCGACGTTGTACTGCTGCATGCGACCCCGGCTCCTAGTCTCGGGGCCGCGACTCGCCACACACACACACACACACACACACACACGTGACATTGACGGCACTATTTCTCAGCATCTGCTAGGAGACTGAGCCAGTAGTAGCACTGTCGGAGATTGTCAACGAATTTGGCGTGCACTTCCTCCAAGACTTCCAGAACCTTACCCCGGGGAAGTACCAACTGCTTGCACCAAAAAAGTTCCAAAAAATATTCAAGAAATACAATATAACATTGGCACCAAAAAAAACAATTACAACATTAAAACAAAAAAGTGCCAAAAAATATTCAAGAAATACAATATAACATTGGCACCAAAAAACAATTACAACATTAAAAACCTACTTCACAGTAATAATACTGATAAGATAAAACCAGAGGAAAAGTCAGGCATTTACAAGATTAAGTGTAAAGACTGGGAAAAAAATTACATAAGGAGGACAAAAAGAAACATAGGCACTAGAAAGAAAGAACACTTCAGGCACTTAAGATACAAAAATATTGATAAGTCCGCAATAGCAGCTCATTTCTGGTCTGAAAATCATGAAATTGAAGATAGCACTGAATTACTAAAATACGTACAAAAACATAGTGAACTCGTCATATGGGAGAGAATATACATAGAAAAACATAAAAACCAACTAATGAACTTTGAAATCCTGCCAGAAGAGAATTCCACATTTAAGTTCATCACTAAATCAACAGATGGCAGCAACAACTCCAGAATTACCCACACCACTGGATCAAGCTTTAGTCGCATAAGAGCCGAAGATGCAAACGATGATTTGCGAAACATGTCCTCAAAATAGGTACGAAAGTGAAGCAGATGTGTAATAAATACGACTCATCTAAAAATTAATAATTGTCTTTACCTATTCTAAAATTACACGGTTTTACTGAAAACACTCATCAGATTTTGGCAATTGTTTTACATTATAATTCTCCAGTTCAAAGAGCATCTGCCACATAACTAGTGCATATATTAATGCACCACAGCACATAACATGCAAACCTGTGATATCTTTATCTTTTCTACCTGAAATGTTATGGACATTTTACACTGACTTCTTCTGAACCTTTAGAAAAAATCTCCATGCATACCAGCAATTCACCAAATAATTTATGCCATTTCAAAAGAGCATTCATTTGTACAATGAAGAATCAGAGAATCTAAATGTTTAAGAAAAGCTGGAAGTTTAATTCTTATGAATGTACTATTAACTAGAATCAAAATACATTATGTATTCCATAAAATAACACATTATAAAAAGGACTTAACAAACCACAAACACAAAATTAGTAGTTATCCTTGTTTCACATTTATACTCTTGGTTTTTTTGGAAGAGAGCCAAATGCAGATATAACTGTTCCTTTAGTACCTGTTACACTACTAGTTAAAGAAGGTTGCTGTATGAGACCAGCTGGTTTGAGCACATGAGTTGCTTGAGGACCTCCTGCCATAGTTGCAGCCACCATCGTTCCCACTTGATCCCACTTTGACTTGCGTTTCTTTGCATCATCTTCTGCTCCTGAACCACTACCTGGACGCTTAGCTGTGCCAGAAACAAACTCCACCTTTGTTTTGTCTTTTCTTTCTTTCTCTCGTTTATCCATTTCTGCCTTTTGCACTCGTGCAAGCTCTTCATAGAAGGATTCTTTCCCCCATCGCAAGGGATCATACGCTTGTGCTGGATAATTGGTACCTAATTCATTTATACTACAAAACTGAATTAATTTCTCATAAATACTTGGGTTTCTAAAGTCCTTACGCTGCTGTATCACATGGTTCATGTCTAACCCACTTGATTCCATCTTTTCATATAAACGTGTAATTTTCTCTTGAAGTTCATTCGAACAACGCCCGCTAGGCTCAGGAGGAAGGCGAATTCCATCGGGTGGCTCACCTTCATTAATCAATTTCTGCCGTTCCAGATCAGTGGTATCAATTATCACTCCACCTTCATCATCAGATATCACTGTATCATCATGATAAGAAACTAAAGGTGGTGGTACAACTGGTGCGGGGGGAGTAGCTGCATTGGAATTATTGGAATTATTACTACTATCATCATTTGGAGACTTTTCATGTTCCTCCTCTACTCCTTCTTCTTCACCTTCAGAATCTGTATAGGTTGCAGTCAAAGATGCTAAAGCCAAACTGTGACTTGACATTCCGAAAGTTTGGAACTCAATGAAGTATCAATTTAACAGCAACACTGATGGCAATTTGTGACCATTCCAGAAGATCCTGAAAACCTCCAGCTGAAAAGAAATACAAACATTACTCTCTATTTCTTAAATAACTAATTAATCTACAGCTATGATTTTAAACTTTTACCTTTTATTATATTTGCTACATTTTGATGCGGAATTAAAATTGATTTGAGTCCTCATTCTAAATTGAATACTTTGTGGAAATGCAAATTCAAATTGTATTAAATCTTGGATCTCACCCTCTTAGAAATTGAAATTTTGTTGCATGGAAACACCAATACTAAACAAAGATGTACCTTTTACTGTACTCATTGTAACATGCTGCATGTGGATCACAATTTTTCCTAGCAGAACTAGTGCAATAAGGCACAAGAATAGAGCCACTCTTGTTTCTATAATCTCATAATGTATTATGCTCAGCAACATTCACTAACCTCAAAACCTGTTTAAAATATACAGAACATACATAGTTTTATTTAACTTGAAAACCTATTATATTGTGTTGCCAACTCTAGCTATATTTTGCTAGATCTGGAGCCTTTTCTAAGCATAACAACATATTTTCAAAGATAGCCCAGAGGCAAGTAGATTGCTACAAAGATGCAGTGGTAACAAACCCATCTAAAGAACAGGTACATTTTACGATCAATTCCCTTTCACTTTCCCATTTTTAGAAAGCATTTTTAGTCAGTTGCACATTGTTAAAGCTAAAGAATCACCTTAAATGCTCTAACTGTGCCAGATATGCTATATTGCAGAAATGATGTTAGAAGTCATCAAATAGTGTTCCTCGTATGAAATTCCATAAACGAGGTATTTTTCTTCTGATTAAGATAGTGAATTCTCCTTTTTGAAGTATTAAAATATTATATAAATTCCTTTCATTAATGATATTACTATATAATTTTGATTTAGCGACCTTTTGCTACCACTAGTTGGCATAATCATCATATTCAGATTACTGAGTAGCCATATATACTGATTTTGCAGATTTCCTCCTCTTCTGCAAATCTACTGCTCTTTTGATAACAATTTAATATACTTCAAAATCTCCTGCAATTTACATATCTACATATTCTCCATTTTTAAAACTGTTTCCCATAAAATCATATAATTCACTATTCCAAAAGTTTCTCAGCCAAGGTATTTCTGCTCACGTATAAAATGTTCATTTTTTTATTTCATAATCACTTGTATTATAACACACCATCCGGACTGTGATTACAAACTTGCTATTAGAATTGAAACCATGTGTTGGACAGTTGAGATATTAATTAAACAGTAACATCTCATTCAGCACACATTGGAGAGGTTTTTGAAGCCTGTCATAGTATATATGTGTAGATATTGAGATTAGTAAGGCTGTTTGCTATTTATCGTCTGTATGTGTGTGTGTGTTTGTGTCTGTGTCTGTCTGTGTGTGTGTGTGTCTGTGTTTGTGTCTGTATGTGTGTGTGTGTGTGTGTGTGTGTGTGTGTGTGTGTGTGTGTGTCTGTGTGTGTGTGTCTGTGTGTGTGTCTGTGTTTGTGTGTGTCTGTGTCTGTGTGTGTGTCTGTTTTTTTTTTTCTCTTTATTGGTATCAACTGCATGCCCCATTACATGGTAATATTACATGCATTACAATACATAATTATACATTATAATTTACAGATTCAATTTTAAATGTATAAGCTTAACAGACTTGTTCCTAATTTATTTTTGATATATACACCTTTGAGCTTTTTCTAACCTATATATTGGTAATTCCTTTCTCTAGTTTACTAGTCTATTCTTGCATTGTATTGTTTTATAGTATTTTTGTAGTCTTATCTCTAATTCTATTAGTATATTTATAAATATATTGAATTTAAAGTTAACTACTTTTTATAATTTAATTGAATGAATATATTTGCAAAATGGTTTCAAGTATTTTGTGATTAATTCCTGGTTGGTTGTGGGCCATTTTCCTCCTTGTTTTTGTACTTCTGCCACCAATATAGATCTCTGCTGTTGTCTGTCTTTACATTCAAAAATTAAATGGTTAACTGTTTGTCGGAGGTTACTGCATGTACATTTTGGATCATCAATAATGTGGAACCTGTATAGGTAATCTTTAGTTTTCCCATGACCTGAGATTGTAGCAGTAAGTTCTGGTGTAATGGGGAAGTTTTCTCTTTAACCTATCTTTGATTGTTGGGAGGAAAGTTTTACAGAGAGCCCCTTTGTTTGTGCTGTTCCACCTATGTTGCCATTGTTCGTGTCCTCTTTCTTTTATGTCTGCTTTGATCGTTGACCTGGGAACCATATTGTAAATGATTGGCAGTCCTTCATCTTGAGCAGCTGCCTTGGCCAATTTATCAGCCATCTCGTTGCCAATGTATTCCTACATGGGCTGTGTCTGTGTCTGTGTGTCTCTGTGTGTGTCTCTGTGTGTGTGTGTCTGTGTGTGTCTGTGTGTGTGTCTGTGTGTGTGTGTGTGTGTGCGTGCGTGCGCGTGTGCGAAATCAGTTGCAGATAGCCTGTCTTTGGTTCAGAATATTAAATAATCATATGATACAAACTTAAAAATCTAAATTTCACTTTCAGCTGCATTGCACTTGAGGCTTAAAGGGGTCTCATTTTCATTTTGCCATGTATATGATTATAATATTAGTGTGGGTTCAAGTGGTAAAATATCTTTGGAGAGACATAACAGAAATACATATACAGTATGCCAAAGGGATGGTTGGACAGAAAATTATTTCATTTACACATCAGATCACTATATTAAATATCAAAGTAAAATAAGCCGAAATTTGTCTTGTGACATTTCTATCAGAACATAATATTTCTTTTAATGCCATGGTACATTCACCCTCTCTAATTAAATATGTCCTGATTTTTAAATTGCAATGGCTATTTTAAATAATAATTGGTCTTGATAGCAACGAAATACAATATGCAATGCTGAGAGAAAATAAATTTCCAGTAATTGTGGATGACTCAACAAACATCAGTTCTAAACATTTGCATTTGGCTGTTCAGTTTGATTCTGGTATTGGAAGAATTTCAGATTCATTTTTCAAACTTATATCTGTATGTAATGCTAATGCAGTTAGTTTGAACCAAAGCATAAGTTCTTTTGCTTCTATGAATACTCATAAAGACAACCTCCTACAGATGGAGCCAGTGTTATGATGGATAAAAGACATTATCTCTTCTTCTAAAGAACAATATACCAGAATTGTTTGTAATGACATGTGTTTCTCATTCATTTCATTTATGTTCATCCTATGCCTACACTAAACTTCCGCAAGTGCAAAAGATAAGGATGATATTTTCAGTTACTTAAATGCCAGGGCAAAGCATGTAAAAGTTCTCAAAAAGTTCTTACTTTTGTCAACACCAAGCCCCACAAATTATTTCAACCAAGCGAAATATGGTAGTTTAAGTCTTTTCTCGTGTATTAAAGCAGTATGATGCTTCTATTCTTTACTTCACAAATGCTTCTTTCAAACACAAATTAACACTCTAAACAAGCAAATGCAAAGAGAACCTCAAATTCATAAACTGAAAGCTAATGTTATTTCTGCTGTGTAAACTAATCTTGACTGCAACATTACACTGAACCTTTGCAGTTCACTGAAATAGATAGAATTAAATATAGGGAGCCCAGAGTATTTCCTCTTGTGGAAAACAAGTATTTTGATGCTAAACTTGGAAGTATATTTAACAAAATCATCACTGCTAGAAAAACATGTGCAAGTTGACAATTTATGCTGCGTTAATTTTTACCCTGAATCAAATATTAAACCATTTTTAAGTGCTCCTATCCTCACATTGTTAAAAATGTTAGAACCAGCTAAACTCCAAATAATACAGTCCATTGCACTACTTGCTTACTTTCCTAATCTGGTGAAACCTGAAGAAATCCAATAAATGCATACAGAATGGAGGCTCCTGCACAAAGTGATAGTGTATGTTCCAAACTTTTGGAACCAAGTAAACGAAATGCAATACATTGATTCAAAATACATTTAACCTATTTTATACGAATTTATCTGGTGCTTTTGAGTCTTCCACATTTTAGTGCTATAGTGCAGTGAGCTTTTTCTATTATAAACTTGATGAAAACAAAAGTAAGGAATAGGTTGTAAAAAAAAAAAAAAAAACAATGCGCGGATTGTTACAAGTAAACGACTTCTATTAAATTCAGAGTGTCACAATTTTGCAATTTCCAGTTCAATGAAGAAGAAAATGAAAATTGAGGTATACGATAGTGCACAATGTGTATTTAATAGGATTCTCAACTACTACTTGCGTAAATTTACTTCTAATTCATATTACGAAAAGTTTAGTATAAAAAGTAGACGGCTGTCAATAATAATAAAAATAATATATATATATTCCATTTTCTAGTTATGAAATCTACTTATTTATCCTGCTTTATCTTTGCTAGACATGGCAACACGGTTTCACGAGACTGGACTCGACTGATTCCTATTCCCCATTGAAACGTAAGGCGCTAATAACCTCAGCAGTTGTGCGCCTTTAACTCAGTTCTACTACTACTACTATTGAAACGTAAGGATAGAATAGTCAAACTATTGGTACAAGCTTATTCCTTACACTCAGCAAAAATATAATTCTTATTTAAATCACTCACTATTACAGTTAAGTGTCTGCGCAGCCACTGCCAATATTCCTCTTATATGGAAGCTTTATGGCGCTACAATATCCACGAGGTTAAGCTTGAACTATAATCTGCCAAATTGCAACAGTAAATGACCTTGTTGTTATTGTGTTGTTGTTGTTGTTGCTACTGCCAGCCTATTCAGACGGCTACTGCGTCTGAGTATAACGTTGAATCCAGGAGGCTCTGATTTCCGCGATGTAAATACATCTTCTTCCACATTCACATAGGTCGTTATCTCGTCGCCCTATGTTTACGAGGTACACCGGTGTTAATGCCACTTGAAATAGAATTCTGAAATACAATGATAACGCCTTCCTTGTTAAATACGGCGTGTTAATGAATGTACGTAGGGCGTTACTACCCTGTCCGGCTGAGCAGGTTGTATTTGTGTTATTGTATGCAATATTCCTCGCTATGTCTGTTGGTGGTAAAGTCTGTCTACCCAACGCAAGTGCACGGCGGCCACATTCTTTGACAAACCCTCATAATGGTTTTACAACATGGACCCTCCTCCTGACGGTCCTTTCTACAATGTTGCAACATTTTAACATCACCGTCTTGCACCTAATGAAACAGAACTGGAAGTTGGAAATTTGGCAACTGAGACTCCACGAGGAGTAGACATGCAACTGTCATTTTCAACAAATGGGGGCTGCTATTGGTCCCCAACGTCAGTGTTCCATTTCTGAAGTGTGGAGATAGATTTATGTCGGTCATTAGTGGGCGGGGAGGTCCCGTCCTTTGAGGTCCCTTTGACTGGGAACTGCACACACGTTGGCTAAACAGACTTTATGAGGTATTCGTTTGATACCGGTTTATTGATAGTGGCTTCCCACACTGCCTCATCCACTCCCTCGTTTCCAAGAATTCATACATGGCTCTGAATCCATATAAGTTCGATCTCTGTCGTCGGCGGTAAAATTTCCAACAGGTTTCGTATAATTATCTCATATATGGGTCGTTTTACCCCCTTCACTGGTCGTTGTAGCGCCGTTAACAAGCTAAGGGAGTCGAAGGTATAAATACTTTTGTTGATCCGTGACTTTGCACATATTTCAATGCCCGGTATACAGCTATGGTTTCTGCCGTATATATCGATGTAGCCGTATGCAGTCGCGATGTCATTTTGTGTCCTGAATTCCATATATAGAAACCTGCACTTGTACCTGTTGTCCGTTGACCCGTCTGTGAATATGATAACTGGCGACTGTGTACGCCTGGTAGATAAGACTGGTGATATAAACTCCCGCCATGCCTGTTCGTAATCTGTCGTTATTCTCTTAAAATACTACGTGTCTACTTTAATGTTGGGTGGTAATTCGAATGGTGACTTATGTAATAAGTATATGGGCCACGTCGGTGTCCGGTAGATGTATGTATGAGTTTGAAATGCCACTATACAACGCAATACAACGTGACAGTGGACGGTGAAGATGTCCATCCTCTTCCCGTTCCTGTCTCATTAGTTCTGTTAGGCGAGTCAGTTTGGGGTGCAGTATATTCTGCGTGTCTGTAAGCAGAAGTGCTGTAAAGCGACATCCGTTTTTCCACGAACTTTCTTGTATGTCATATGTTTGAAAATGCCTGGAAGTGAGGAGTTTCGCTGGTCGTCCTGGGATACTGAAAACTATAATATACAATTGGTAGAAGAAGGACTTCAGTTGTCGGTCCACACCCTCGGTTGGTGCTGGTGCCATTAATAATCCATACTCAAGGCGGGAGTGTATTAAAGTTGGTATTAATTTAAGCATGAGTTGGGGGTGCATGCCCCAATGGTTTCCTGCCTTGTTTACTTGTTTATTGCTGACGATAATCACAATCGAAACATTGCCACCAACATAATTCCGGGAAGTGAAACTTTTGCTGCTACATATATATTTAATTTTTATTTATTGTATTTGAATTAGTAAACAATAACTTTCGGATGTGTTAAAACATATATGTGCAACGCTACTCGCTCGCTCGTCGTGCTGGCTGTATTTAGCCAGAAGGTTTTTGCTGCGTGCCCACCCATTTTTGGGTTTAACCGCAGGTAAGGTTTGTTCGGGATGTTGCAGGGTGACTTGTGGTTTTTTCGATTGGAATTAAATTGTAAGCCTACTGTAATAATACCTTGGGAATGAGAGGACAGAATGCAAATCCTAGCACCTGGTGTTTTTGTTTTTAAGATTGAGGTTGGTAATTTTGATGCCAAACAGCTTAGGAGAATATGTGGAGCTCAGCTTTTGCTGCTGATTGGATTAGCTTCTGGGTTATCTTGTGTGCCCGCAAGCCATGCGGGGTACCCGGTGTAGGCTAGAGCGACGTCTAGTGCGGTCATAATCTCCCAATGATCTGAAAAGGGCGCTTCTGTGATTGGGTAAGTTGGCGTATAATTTTGATGCCCGGCGCCTAATCTCGTCCTCCACGTATGGAAGACCTGAGGTTTCATGAAGCAACCTGGTGGGAGACAGCGCTACAGTTGTGGTTGTTTTATTTATGCACACTATATTATTATTATTATTATTATTATTATTATTATTATTATTATTATTATTATTATTATTATTATTATTATTATTATTATTATTATTATTATTATTATTATTATTATTATTATTATTATTATTATTATTATTATTATTATTATTATTATTATTATTATTATTATTATTATTATTATTATTATTATTATTATTATTATTATTATTATTATTATTATTATTATTATTATTATTATTATTATTATTATTATTATTATTATTATTATTATTATTATTATTATTATTATTATTATTATTATTATTATTATTATTATTATTATTATTATTATTATTATTATTATTATTATTATTATTATTATTATTATTATTATTATTATTATTATTATTATTATTATTATTATTATTATTATTATTATTATTATTATTATTATTATTATTATTATTATTATTATTATTATTATTATTATTATTATTATTATTATTATTATTATTATTATTATTATTATTATTATTATTATTATTATTATTATTATTATTATTATTATTATTATTATTATTATTATTATTATTATTATTATTATTATTATTATTATTATTATTATTATTATTATTATTATTATTATTATTATTATTATTATTATTATTATTATTATTATTATTATTATTATTATTATTATTATTATTATTATTATTATTATTATTATTATTATTATTATTATTATTATTATTATTATTATTATTATTATTATTATTATTATTATTATTATTATTATTATTATTATTATTATTATTATTATTATTATTATTATTATTATTATTATTATTATTATTATTATTATTATTATTATTATTATTATTATTATTATTATTATTATTATTATTATTATTATTATTATTATTATTATTATTATTATTATTATTATTATTATTATTATTATTATTATTATTATTATTATTATTATTATTATTATTATTATTATTATTATTATTATTATTATTATTATTATTATTATTATTATTATTATTATTATTATTATTATTATTATTATTATTATTATTATTATTATTATTATTATTATTATTTTGCGATGAATGTGATGATAAGAAGGAATTGAGGATCTGAAAATAGTGGTATAGCAAGTTCATCAAAAACTTTACGGGTTGCCTGTTACCACCATGTCCTAAGATAATTTTGCCAATTTGATAGAAGACAGAATTAAATTTAATTTGCCAATTCCTTGAATATTTAGTAACAGCAATAATGCTGTAGTCCATTTTGAACTGATAGAAGGCTTTAAATGTTGTATGTAGACACCATGGTTTAGCTACCCAGTGCGGGCCATGAATGTATTTGAAATTACTTTTAGTCGCCCGAAAGGCAGGTGAACTTATACTGAGTGAGTCTTCCAGATAAGCCATGGTCTAAGTGTACGCTTAGAAATTTGATAGTCAGCTTAATGGTTCAGATACATATACGTAGGTAAGAGCGTTCTACCGCGTTTAGAGAAAATGGAATAGCATATGGTTACATTAAGGTGCAGCTCTAGGCGAGATAAGGCTGCCACCAATAAGTCCAGATCATGTTGGCGCATACTGAGATTTTAATGTCATGGATTGTCTCAGGCGAGTAGAGGGGACTGTCAGCAAGAAGGAGTTGACTGGTTGGAAAACAGAGGGGCTGAGCTCACGGATGTAAATTACGTGGGTAGTCTGAAAAGTTTCCGACCTCAACATGAAGATGGCAGTGCTCGTAAATAAAAGCTAGTGAACAGTTACTCACCAAAGCTGTCTGTTGACAGTTACTCACCAAAACTTCAGCCATTTTGGTTGCTCAGTTGTTATGTAACAACCCTTGTGGTGTGTTCATGTGAGTGTTTTTATGAAAATGGATAAACTCCAGTATCGAGCTGTCATTAAATATTCGTTTTTGAAAGGCAATACTCCTACGCAAATCAAAGATGAGTTGGATTCTGCTTATGGGGACTCCGCACCATCATTAATACAGAGAAATTTTGGGCAGCTGAATTTAAAAGTGACCGTAAGAGCTTGGGAGACGATGAACTTTCGGCACGTCCAAAAACTGCAACTACCGACGAAAATTTACCAAAATTCACCAAATTGTGCTAGACCACCGCCTAATTAAAGTGATAGGGTTAGCAGAGGCTTCGAACATGTGGAAAGAACGTATTTGTTACATATTAAATCGACATTTAGACATGAAAAAGCTGTCCGCACGTTAGATAGCGCGTTTGCTCACGTTAGACCTAAAAGTGTCCGAATGAACATTTCCAACGCTCTGTAGGCATAGCTTAGGGGCAATAAATCAGAGTTTTGGTGCCGATGGGCTACTGTAGCTGAAACTTGGATACAACATTATACGCCCGAAAGAAAAATGCAGTCCAAACAGTGGGCTGCAAAGAGGGAACCGGCTCCAAGGAAAGCCAAAGCTCTTTTTTTGTTTACAGAGAAAGTGATGGCGACTGTTCTTTGGGATAATCATGGAGTTATTTTAATCGATTATCTTCAAAAGGGAAAAACCATTACGGTCGTATACTACGCATCATTACTTGACAAGCCGAAAGCGAAACGTGTGGAAAAACGTCCACATTTGCAGAAAAATTAAATTCTGCTTCATCAAGACAACGCCCGGTCTCACACCTCAGCGGCTGCAATGGCAAAAATCCACCAGTACTATTTGGACGGGTTACAGAAATGGGAGAATTGGGGCATCGCTGTGAGAAATGTGTAGAGTTACTAGGAGATTATGTTGAAAATTAAAAAAAAATGAAAAAAGTATTGCATCTTTATTAGGTCGGAAACTTTTCAGTCCACCCTTGTATATATAGGAGTGGACGTAGGGAAGTGCCTTGATGTAAACTTTGTAAGCAATGTCGGATGTTGAAATATAAAAAAGAGGATATAATTCTAAATACCGTAACTATATTAAGGTATATGAGCAAAGAAGGGAGGGATAGTTTCTTTAGCATTGGGAGAAGTATATCAAGGTGTACGGAATAATAAGCCTTAAAATATCCAGAAAATGGGCCAATAGTCCGCGTTTACGGCTCAAATTAATATGTACATCATGAGTTAATCGTAAAAGGTTAGTATGAGTGGCGAATAATAACTTGTAAAGTCAGTATTGACCCTTTTTCCATATACCATACATTTGCATATAGAAACAGTGAAACTGCAAGTTTTAAAAATTTTATTCGAACAGTTTGCGAATGATATTTGCAAATACAATAGAACGACAATATGTGACTGAAGGTCCAGTTTTACAAAGTTTCAGAATTGGGATAACAGAAGTGGCGTCATTTTTTCCAAAATGATTCCTGTTTGTAATATAAATGAATATCCAATTACTACCATACGTTGTACGTTAGGCGGAAAATTATTATTGCACGTATCAGCCTATCCACCCTAGAGTGCTGGATTTGTGGTGGTAATAAAGTGCATAAGGTAGTTCTGTTAGCGTAATAGGAACCAGTAGTTCCTGTGCACCTTTAAATAAAATTCCGTCCTGTAAATATATTCGAGAATAGAAGGAAGGTTACAGTCTGATTTTTAAAAGAAGATACGTGTTCACTGTCTCTTCAAGGGGTGAGCTGTAATGTTGCCAAGAAGCAGAGGATAGGTTACTCATATCTCCCTCTTTACTCCCTCACTACTCGAAACATATAAACAAGGGCTTGAGTTTATCTCACTTCAGCAAAGGCATACACATTTGCTCTGTATTAACCTATCTTAGGAACAAAAATAAGTTGTTCTCTATACTCACTCACTGCGTAATAGCATATTCACAGTGATTTTTGTTAAACAAGTAATCAATATATGATCTTCCGAGTATCAGTTTTATGTTGTTTTTTTTTAACTCAAGACCCAGATCGTGGAGGACTTTGTTCAAAGTGCTAAGGCTTCCTTTAAATAGTTGCGCTTCTTTTAGAGAAGAAAGAGGCTTACGTTTGTTATGATGCTCTTTTTGGGTGTAATAGTCATTGATACGCCTTATTATGACATGTAATTGAAAACTATCCAGTTGTGTGACTGGAGATGCACTTGGTGTTTGCTTCCCACGAGTTACAATTCGTGATGGATGTGCTTGCTTTTATGATTCTAGAAACACTCACCTCGGTTATTTTAAGGGCACATGCAGTCTTTTTCTCACTCATTTGTAAGGAATAGGTGGTTCATTGTGAAGAAGCAAATTCTCCTCTTCCCGTTCAAAGAATTCTCTAAGAGAACAAACAAATTCTGTAGCTTCGCTGTGCAATGTAACATCCATACCGTAAGCTGATGTTTGTCTTGAACCATGAACCCTCGGTCTGCTTCTAGTTCTACTGCTACTAAGTCTTGCTTCCATAGCAACGTAGTTTAATAGTGTATTATCAAAGTATGCTCGCAACACACAACGTAACTGAACGCTCAAGCAAACTCTTTTTCCGCACACAACGATAACTGACCTGAGGATTAGGTGAGAACGTTTGTTGACGTTTCAATAGCAACGACCTTCACCTCTTGCACCCCACGTCCCTTGCTTGATAGCTGTAATGTATCTCCTTTTAAAAATCATACTGTAGATACTGAATCGACAGTATGATGCTCCAGAAACTGTTGTTGTGGGTCTATGTCCATCAAAATAGGAGCGGTAAATGGTCCCGTGCATGTCGTAAGCCAATGAAGTTCTCTCTACATGTTAGCGTGATTAATTGTAGCTGTCAACTGAGTCCAGAAATCAGCCCACCCTATAATGTGTCATGATGAGACGACGGGTAGCGGCCAATTGTGGTTTTAAGGCGAAAATGGGTTCTGGCTGCCTATCGATACCTACATATGTATTTTGTAGACATGGCGCAAGAGCTTGCTCGGATGTGCGTGCATGACATCATTCGAATCAGTGGTAGGGGTAAGATCTCTGCTTTCACCAACAGATTTCTGATAAAATTAGTGGGTTATATGGTAGATGACTAACCCAATACCTCTTTTTCTTCCAAATAAACAAGTGGTCTTGACTACAAACTTCTGCGCAACATTACGTTATACGCACCATCTAAAAATATATCGGTACGTAAGAAAAGTATATGCCCACCTCACAAGAATAGACGGTAGTGTGTCTGCCTCACATTCAAGAGGTCCCGAACTCGAATCTTGGCCAGGGTAAGCTACCAAGATAAGGGTTATCCGGGGTTTTCCCTTATACTGAAAGAACGTCGGATGAATGTCGGGTAACTCTAATCTCTATAGACGCTGGGTTCATATGAGCATCATTTCTCTACTTCATTCGGCGTCCGATATCACTTAACGTTAGAGAAGTCGACGTTTGGCAACTGCTAAGAACTAGGCTGACAACCATAATGGTTTGGTGGTGTGTTTTGTAGAAGAGAACACCGCTTCCATGATAGAATGTCTCGATTATGGGGTGAATAGTGGGTGATATGATGTATGCATTAATATCTATGACGTCAGTTGATGGGTAAAGTCTTGCCAGTCATGTATTTCATAAAGGGCAATGAAGGATCCGCAAGTAATAGAGATCGGGGGTTTGTCGATCGTAACAAAATTGTTGTAATGGTAATCTGATAATGCGTCAAAGCGAAAATTCCATTTGGTTTAGTGCCAGAGAGATAAGAAACAGGATAAATCCGGGTATGTGGCTTACTGTGTAGGTGTGCTCAGTCGAGTGTGAGAGTCATTTAATAGGAATAAATTGTGGTTCATTAAATGGCGAAAAAATGAATAGTGATGTAGGGAAGATCGGGTAAAATTAGGAGACAGTCCAAGATTAATGTCTACGCTGATAGCGGTGTCCTTTTCCGATACCAAATGAATATGTGTATCCTAATGTTAATAATATGGACTTTGTAAAGCTTCATGAATTCTACAGGGTGATCCAAAAGACACCGAGAACACTAAGTATGCTGCGCAAGACAGCAAACTGGTAATTTTTAAGAAGCACCAATGTCCGGAAATGCACGGTTTGGATGCTGTGGAACGTCAAAGTTACAGACCTAGGTGGGTGAAAATCAACGTGCGCAAGTCGTTCACAGCCAACAACACCTGTTTAGTGTCAACATATGGGCTGGAATAATTGCTGACCATATCATCGGTCCATATCTACTCCCAAGCAGACTAACAGAACCGATCTACCCCACATTTCTTATTTTGCCTACCTTATTAGAGGACGTCCCGCTAACAATTCGGTAGGTAATGTGGCTGCAACATGACGGAGCTCAAGCACAATTTGATACAAATGTGCGGAATCACCTAGACGTTACACACCCAAATCAATGGATTGGTAGAGCGGGACAAATTCTATGGCCAGTTAGATCACTAGATCTGACACCACTGGACTAATTTCTGCGGGATAGTATGAAAACCATGGTGTATGCTACTCCTGTAAGTAGTATGGAAATGGGGATTCTAAATCACACTAGAATTGATTTAGAATTCTTATGTATGTAATTGAATATGTGGTGTTGAAATATCATATGATTTAGAAGCCTCGTCTTTGAGAATGGACGATTTTTGTTGTTTGGGTCGGTGGCTTATCACCGTTCCGCAGGATCGTTGTGTGTGTATGTGTGAATGTGTATTGTTTGGAACGGGGGCGGTGGGGTTCCGTAGATTTTTGTGTCGAGGTGTGTGAGAGTGTGCTTGAACTCTCATGTATGATAATAGATTCTGTGAATGCTAAGAATGATTTTGGGGGTTTGTATCTTTGATGGTAAAAGAAACACATTCGATGTTAGATATGTGTAAGTTAAGATGTGAGATGTTTGTACGAAAATCGAGTATTGAGGGGTTAAGTGATAAAATTCCATATTTTTCTTTAACTACAATAGAGTCTAAGTATATTTAGAATGATGAGTATGATTCGATGTTGACTGTGCTTAAACACTCACGGTTGAATATCGTGATCTTGGTTGGGGTATAGTAGAGGAGAGGGAGAGATTGAGTATGTGTTTAAACCTTCATGTATGGATATCGAGCCTAGGGTTCGATGCATTTTGCGTTTAGTGTCTGATAATATATATCTTTATTCCTTATGTATAAAAATAACTTTATGTATGAGAATATCGAGAGAATGACTAGTTACGTGTACTGCGAGATATTTATGAAATAAATGTATTAAGACAATCTGGTATGGGGACGTTCCCTATCCAGAATCCATTCTTCAGTCATGTACATATGGGAGGGAGAAGGTTAAGTCAAGGTTAGAATCTTCCCACATCGAAGTACAAGAAAAGAAGAAGAAGAAAATAAT